>CM077095.1:24788706-25530906 GCA_039513925.1 Platanthera zijinensis
CTTATAGATGGATGACAATGCCCGACATGGGTTTTAGTTGTTGCATCATGCTACAACATATAACTTGTTCATTTTCAAGAAAACAATCATTCACCTTTCTACTGCTGCATTCAACTCCACCAATGATTCGAAGGATAATTCATATGAGATTTATAAATGAAAACCACTTCTTTTTATTGAGGATAAAAGTTGAATGCCCACTATCTTCTATATTTTCGGTGTGGTAAACATTTCATGAACAAGTTGCAGAAGAATGAGACATTCCGTATGTTACAGACTAGTTTAAGTGGTCAGGTATGTGAATTAAAATCAATTCAATGCATAATATATATTTATTGTTTCAAATTTACAACGCTATTTCAAACCATTTATTCTTGTTGGTGGAATTCATTTTGACAGAAAATAATATTTTGATGCTGAGGAGATTTTGATGCCACTTCAAATTTGGTTAAGGAGATATTAACATGTTGTATGCAATATTCATTTTCATAGTTCTTGCCTTTTAAATTGCATGGAAACATTATATCTTTGCACTTATGAATGACTGTGTTGTTCATTTTTAAAAATATAACATCAAAAATAATTTTTTTAGGATTATTATGTATGGGTATAAATATCAATTATGGATACAAATATTTATTTGGGTACAACTATCAATAGGTTACAAATATCCATTTATGAGATACCAATAACAATTCCCTTTTTTATTTTGCTCCGATTTTTTTTTGAATAAAAAAAATAAATTAAGTATTATATATGTGATTTTTTTTACAATTTATAACTATAACAATTTTTTAACTTCAAATGATAAAAAATTTAAATAGAAAATCTGATCCAGAGTTTCAAAAAGGAGAAAGAAGCTCTATAGTCCATTTTAAAATGGATGAAAAACCTAGTTTCAATCTGATCATTTTAAAAGGGAGGCAAATTTTGTTGTTGTCAAACACCTTTCCTCCGGCCTGATTAGAATGGAATGGAGGCAAAATGGAGTCCCAAATGCATCATAACCCCCTTTTCTCTCTCACGTCACACTAGAACGGGGAAAACACTGCCTTTTACCCGAATTTTTTTCGTTTAGTTATAATCAGAATCATTGGATATACACTCATTTATATCTAAGATACAATTCCTGTATCTGAGATACAACTCCTTATCTAAATAACATTTATCTTTTCATATGACACATTATGGTTGAGATAAAGGAGAAGTATTTCAAATATAAAGAAATTTTATATGGGATAAAGTAGTTGTATCTTAGATATAAATGAGTGTATCTCCAACAACTCCTGGTTATAATCAGGACCCGGAAGAAAATATTTTGCGCCTTTCACGCACACTCGATAGAACAGAGCAGGCAAACGAACAACAAAATTGAGTTTTGACCCAAAACTAAAAACTCCCAAAATTTGAGTTTTTAGTTTTGGACCAAAACTAATTTCTTTCAATCAAACCCTGTGAAATGAATGCAGCCTTATCAGCTTGGTTTCTTTGGTGGATTGGGGTCACACGGAAAATATTTTTGGCACTGGTGATGACACCCGACAAAAATGTTGGTGTGCGTAATGCAACTTAGATCACTTTATGTTGTCTCCGATCCCACCTTATATTTCCACCAGCAAGAATTTATACAATGAAATTGAGTGGTGTGCACTGTGATCTAAGGTGCGTTACTGTAACATCCCCGTCCGTCACATAGCATATAATAGAAGGTCCGGCTGTGGCCCGACGCCATATACTACGAACAGTCGAAGGTGTAACATCTCTCAAACTACTAGACTCCTAAGAGTGGTTTTATCATGACTAAGTCATGACAAAACCCTAGGAAGCTCAAGAGATCAAGTGAACCATGACATGAAGGTGGAAAACACCTTGGTCTGCAAATAGCTCAATTCAAGCACCATTCCTAGGGTTTGACTTTATGGATTCAACTTGACTCCAGGACCCCACTTAGACTCTCCTAACCCCCAAGGGAGGTCAATGAGTCACCAAGGACCCATTGGGGTCAACTAAAGAGGTCAAGTTGACCAAAAGTCAACCCTAACCCTAAAAGGGTAAAGTGCCCTATTAAGGGTCAAGTGTTCTCCAAGGTACCAAACTAACCATACCCGACCCTTCCTAGATCTTAGGGGAGGCTAATGGGTAACCAAGGACCCATTGAGGTCAACCCAAAAGGTCAATTTGACCAAAGTCAACTCAATCCTAAAATTAGGTAAAATTAGCACAAGTGGACCTGACCAAGCCCAATCCACTTGGGCAAGCCCAATTTGAGTGGCACATTAACCTTAGGAGGCTGAGAATTATCTAAAATGCCATTCATTTTCTGTAAATAGTGATTAGGAGAGAGAAAGCTCTATTTCCCCTTTAATGGAGGAGAGAGAAAGAGAGGCCATTCATGGCCAAGGGAGGCCAAGGGCCTCTCTATTCATTTTCATTGCTGGATTCACCTAACTTGATTAATTGGGAGAAGATTGAGGGTCTTCCCGGCCATGGCAGTGGCTAGGGGAGGAGAATTCATCTTGGCTGAAAACCTCCTTCATGGCCATTAATGTTGTCATTGAAGAATGACCCCTCTTCTCCCCCATCTGTTGTTTTTAAAACCTTTCTCATACCCATAGCAATCGTTTCCACCTTTCTTTTGAAGAAGTCGAGCCCTCAGGCAGTGTGGTTGCAGAGCATTGAACACCTCCACCACCGTAAATGGCGACAAGGCGATCGGCAAGGCTTCAGCCACCCCATAAGGTCGACTTCTCCCCTCTCTCCCTCTGTGCTAGCATCTTAGCTTAATTAGGAGTGATATCAGGCTCAATTGAGCCCGATCCAGTGAGAAAATTCGGAGAATTTCCATGTAAAAATGTGGTTGCGGGATCGTCGGAAATAGCCTCTCCGGCGGCCGTACCGCCGCCCAGCAGTAGCCCCCACCTCAACGGAGGTGGTGTCGGTGGCCGGCCAGCGAGGTGGTCGGGTGGCCGGGAAATCAAGGGCAAATACTGCCCAGTTCGGGGCAATCCAGGCCGTTGGCTTCACGGGGAAGTTGAACGGTTGCCGCTCATCTTGCGCCAAGATTCGTGCCGTCGGTATATAGTTGGGGATTAATATTAATTCAATTCATTTCATTTTTATCACGTTATTAAAATTAATTATTAAAAATACTTAGAGGTCTTTTTTGGAGAAATGGTTAACATCAAAGTTGTAGCCCTTGAAGTCTAGTTTACTTTAAAATTAATTTCAACCCATTTGGGGCAGTGTTCTGACCATAACACTCCAAATGGTGAAATCTATACTTAGGGTTAGCCAGAGATTAAATTGAGTTCCCCCATCAATCAAGCCATCCAAATACCTTGAAATTTAGACTGAGGGTCACTCTTATCTATAACTCTAACATATCCAAAAATGGAATTTTTGGAGAACATTTTTCTATAGTTTTGGCAAACATTTAATAATCCTTGTATGAGTTAATTGGAGGGTCTAATGACCTCATAACTCCCCAAAATTTTTGTGGATGACCCTTAGGGTCATGAAAGACACTGGTAAAAATCTCAGCCCATTTGGGGTTGATTTGAGTAGGTATTTGTGAGACCAAAGTTTGTCCCTTTAATGGATATTTAGGATAAAAGTGCACTTGAATGAGTTAATGACCAATCCTCATCCAAAAGTGATGAAATCTTGGCCAGAGCCTCAAGATCATCTAAAACACCCCCACAAGGGATTTAGGGTGGTTTGGGGGTGGAGATACCCTAAGACCCTAGTGTAAGCCCTATGGATGGGGTTTGAGCCCAATGAAGGACATGGAACCAAATGCCCTTGGAATGCCTTGTAACTTGGTAGTAGAGTGTCTACGGTGAAATTTAACCCTAGGAAGTGATGCTAGGGCTTTTTAGAGCTTACATTCCTCTTGTAATAACTTAGGACCAATTAGGGAACTTTTACTCATGATTTTATTACTGCATCATAGGACTTTGTATGATCTTGAGGGTTAGGCAATGATCTTATATTTTTTCTATTAAGCTCTGGAAATTTTAGTGTGAATTTTGGGTTAGTATTTATGGTACTTCATTCACAATCCTAGTAGTTGCCCTAATCATTAAAAAATTTATTATAAGCTATTTATTCATTAAAAACATATTACACTTGGTCATAGGACTTTTTAGGACACCCTTGAGCTCTGTGCATTTTTATAAAATTATTGGAAGCCTTTTTATATAAGTTGTTTCACAAAGTGCCTTATATAGAAGGTTATTAAATGAATTAATTATGTGATCAAATAAGCTTGGAAAATAATAATTCTTGGTCAATAGTCTCTACTACTTATTTTTGTCATCTGATAATTTTCCTATAAATTTTGAATGAATAATTCTATTATTTCCTGTTTTGCTCTATCATTGTTGTTATTTAGGTAATAATTAGTTTGGAGCTCAAAACCTTTTTGGAAAATTATGAATTTCAGTATTTACAGTTATTTTAATGATATACACTTGTCATAATTTTTTTGATGCCATAACTTATCATAAAATTATACTTGGTGTTCAAAAGCCTAGGTGGCATGATTTTGCAGAAAATATAATAAATACCAAATAAATTAGGAAAATTATAATCTTCTGGATTTATTCATAAAGAATCATGATAGACCACCAATAATAATCTTAGGCCATTTGGATGATTATTTAGAGTATCACCATTCATACACATCATGTAGGTTATTTGGTCTGCACTTAGTAGAAATTGTAAAAGTAGGGAAGCATGTGAAACTTGTATGAGAAATGGTAGTTGGTGTACCTGGTCTTGTTGGGATATATAGGGTCATCAAAATAAGGTAGGTTGTGAGAACCCGATTATGCAAGGGCAGAGTTATGCTCCGGAACGACGGTGGACCGTCCTTCCTTGGAGAGGGAAAGTCTAAATATGATTAGAGCTAGTTCAAGAGTAATGATAACAAATTAGTACATGGGTAGATACCAACAATAATAAGTACCTTGTGAAAGGGAGCTTTGGGCTTCAACCCATCGTAGTTCTTAGTGCCCTCGAGAGCCCTTCACAGGGAATGCCCTAGGCAGTCCAAGATTAACCTTAAACCGTAAGACTAAAATATTAAAGAGCAATTAATAAAAAACTAGGGCTTCACCTTCACTCACCCCGATGACTCGGAAGGTTAGCCTGGTTGGGTTATCTGAGCCGTAGGCTCGGTGGTTGTGGAAATGGGCAAGTTAGCCCAGCGAGCCGAAAGTTCGGAAGGTAGTTGTAACGGACAGGTTAGTCCGGGGAGCCGATGGCTCGGGAATTTATGGCTACATGTGCATAAGGTGGAGGGTCTTCGATATTTGATGGTCATTCACACCGATGTCGATACGATGACACAGCGGGTGTGATTACACTTAGCCAAGGAAAAGACTGGAGGGTTTGTCAACATTAGTACGTGGTGACTCTGGTGCATCCTTCAGAGGCGTACGTAAGGGCTAGGCCTAGTAGTGTGGATACCTTCCTAGGAGTGGGGTGGACCAACCCACTGTCTCCGTTGGCCACTACGGAGGCTCCTGGGAGTGAAGCTAGCTTCCAAAACCGGGGAAGTAAAGGTCTGTGCGCATAGAGTCGGGTACGTGTGTTGCACTTGTATGAACATAACATTAAATCTGCATAACATAGCATATCATGCCATTATTGCATTTAAACCCCTACCCCTATCGTATAAATTGGTATGAGCTTTTTTATACGATAGGCCCTAAAAAACGACCCGTTAATTTATAAGTTTGTATTAGCATCCTTATAAATTAAGGTTACCTTTAAATATATCTTGTTCTTTTTTACTTCCCCTTTATTACTGCTCTACTTATTATAGAACTGCTAGTTTAGACTCTTGTATATGGTATACTATATGACTGCTAGATAGTTACGTCGTCACCTTTTTTGTTTACTCTCCACCTTCATAAACTTCCCTATCTCTCCTTCCGCACAGTGCCTAGGAGTTACGGGGGCGAGGCGAGGATGATAGTTGGCTTAGTCTTTATGACTAACGGTCGGTGGACCAAACATTTTAGGGGCTCTAGATGGAAGACATGGAGTTGCAGCAGGAGATGCAACACCGGCATATTACGGTGCACATGGAGGTGGGACAGTCTAGCACAGGAGCACCAGCCTCTGGCTCCGTGAGTGTTAGTTTTTACTTAGCTTCTGTGAGAGTGTTGTAGTGAGGTCTTGATGTATCGGGCATGAGCCCGATTATATTTCTATTTCTACATTTCCGTTCGGTTTCAGTACTTCTATATCTGTTGACTTGCTGTGATTCATGCTCATTTATATATATGTTATGATTTTTGTAGACTTGATTATATTTGTCTTAGTTGCTATTTCTACTTCTTTGGTGATCACTAATGCCGGCATGATCAAAATTTTATAGTGATGACCTCCCCGAGTGTTGGTGTCACTACAAAACGACGATTCTGGGCGTAAGACCCGGTAGCGTAGCAAAAAAAGGGTCTTACAGAAGGAGTTACTAATTGAAATAAAAAACTATGTACACGCATCTTATCACATAGTGCATTCTAGCGGAAGTAATTTAAAGGTAAACAGAAATCCAACCAACTGAATGCCCACTAACACAAAAGTAGGAATGAATAAACAAATACACAAATAGTCCTTGCCTTAAGGCCTTATATTGTTCAACTCAAATTAAAATGGCTTGCAAATATCGACACACAGGATGACCACACATGAACAATAAAATAAACGGGTAATTCGCTTTGGCATTCAAGGGTCAGCTTAGCAATCCTGGGCTCCAGTCTGCTATTTCCCGCTAGGCTCGGCTGCACCTGCACGAAACATTCCACTGCACGGTGGCAAACAAAACCAACGATCAGCATTGGCTGACCAAATTATAACGACCCCACCCCTCACTCAGGATGACGGTGCTCCTTCCCTGCAGACATTAGTATAATCATATATTGGCAATCAAAACATGCAACTTAAGCACCATTCGCCACAGATGTTGGCGCAAATGCCCCATGCCACGTGCACTCAAAACTCAGAAATAAACAGCGAAAACAAACAACCAACCAGAAGTTATCCACTACTAAAGGAGTACGAACCGGCCTTAAGGCCTTACAAAATCCAATTGTCCAGAAACTGAACAATAACCACAAATATAGCAACGTGCCTTGGAACTCCTAGGCTACCTCGACATGAATGCTGGAAACACAATGCACTAATCATAATACTCAACAAAATAAAGCTGCTAAACAAAGAGTTTACTTCATGAGGCTTAGGCCTTTTTGGCCGGTGAGCTTGCTCCTGCTTGCGATCCTTGCCCTGTAAAAATTTGTTGTAACGTGGGTCAACAAAGCCTGACCTCAACTGTGTAACCAACACATCTCCTCCCAGTCGTCCATAGTGAACCACGAGGCACTCCATCACCCTGGAGGTCAGCACTTCATATGCAAATATACATAAACATAGAAAGCAATAATGCAGGTTTGGATGTCTCATACAATAAACACGTTTCTATGTTAAGCATGTAAAATAAAGGGGCCTACAATACAATATGTATGCAATCCTGGGTTTCACCCAAGAAACCCTATAACGCATGAATCTAACACATCATCACATAGGAACTTCCAATTTTTTCATTGGCGTTCAAGCCACAAACACACGGGTACTTCCAATTTCCCCTAACGGCATACAAGTCGCCACACAGAACTCTTGCAAAGGCCCTGTTGGAACTTACGGCGCCCTTAAAGGGGGGGGGGGTGAATAAGGGTTAATTAATTTTTGTTAAACTAAACAAACTTTACTTGGTGAATAAAACAATGCAATTAAGAAATGAAGACTAATTTTTCATAAGCAAACTTAAATACTTTGAACTGTATACCAACAAAAACAATAATGATATATTCCAAATGTGCTAAATCTGAATACAAAGTATCTCTATAGAGCTAGAGACAAGGCTTATGAAAAATACAATTTACTTATGTTTTTGCCGGTCCTTCTACCAAGAACCGACAGGCTAAAGCGTATCTCTTCCTAGATTTTGCTTCTAGCCTCCCATAGATCTACCACAATATAGACACTGCACACAAGGCAATGATTTCTCCCTAAGACGCAAAAGGACTTGGACGTCATGCACAAGGCGGTGATTTTACCCTAAGCCACATAAGGACTTAGACACCACTCACAAGGCGGCGATTTCCCCTCTCGATTACAATAAGATAACAATAAGAATAAGAACAAAACAAATTAAAAACTTTAGATTTGAAACTCTCTTCAAATAATGCGCTGAAGATGCCGACGAATCCTTGCCAGGGTTACTATGAATGCTGCAAACGTGCCGTCAATCTTTTGCGCTTTGGCCTTCTAGAGAGTATGGAGTACATCTGGAATCTGGAGCTTTTTGGTTTGTCTAAACAGGAAGGTGCACTCCAGGTAATGAATTTCATGATCTCCTCAGAAAATTGAATGGTTTTTATACTTTAGCGATATCGCCTGGCGATACTGGGTATCGCCACCTGGCGATATCGGTAACGGCTGCCACATGTCCCACGAACTCCTCATTTTCGCATCGCAGATCCGTCGATCATCGAATATGCACTATCGCCTGGCGACACTGGGTATTGCCACCTGGCGATATCGATAATGGATGCCACGTGGCCCACGAACTCCTGATTTTCGCATTGCAGATTCGTCGAATGCGATTTGTCGACCGTCGAACGCAGATTCGTCAATCGTCACTGTCTCCTGTCGGCGATACTCAATATCGCCTGACGATATCTTTTAAGCTCAGTTCTGACCCGATTCATCACCCAAAAGCCATTAGAGCTAAACCTATAATATCTGTACATCACAAACACCCAAAGATCAAATACAAACAAGATTTTTTATTAGCAAACATGGAAGCGTGGAACGCATGCTCCAACAATCTCCCCCTTTTGATAATAACAAATCCACTAAGAAAGAAATCATGAAGGACATACGAGGTGTTAGAAACTATGAGTATCAAGACTAAGCATTTGTCTGTGCATAAAGTTCGCTTGGATGAAATACTCCCCCTACAGGTGTACTCCCCCTAAATCTAAGCATATTGAACCATGAAATTTTAGTTAGTGTAAAATTCAGTAGTAAACCATGAGTATGAGTATGAATAATTTCTTTAGTAAATTCTCCCCCTTTGGTATTGTCAAAAGAGACATCAGAGTTGTGCGGAAGCTAAAGAGGAAAAACACAAAGGAGAAATCAAGGATAGAACATGTGAATCAATGTATAGTAAAGAAGTAAATGAGTAAACATGAATAGTGGCACCGTTCATCCATTTGACACATACACTAGTGAAGACTATATGTGAAACATTTTCGGTTCAATTCTCATAAGAAGAAATTTTAGAGACGATAATGTTGTGTAGACGTGATAGTTTTATGAAAAACATATATGCAAACCATTACAAATACATGAACATGTGGAATGTGAAAAAACCACATAACATAAAGGTATACTTAACTAGCTGTGCTTGTACCCAAGAATGCAGAGCACATAATATCAGGTCTGGATGCAGTCAAATATAACAGTGATCTTATCATTCGTCTATATAATGTTTGATCTATAGAAATACTACTTGCATCCTTTCCTAATTCCAATAAGACACTCATAGGGGTATTTGCTTGTTTTAGATTTTCAAATCCAAATCTTTTTAAAATATTATGAATATATTTAGATTGACAAGTAAATATTCCATCAAGCTTATGAGTAATTTGAAAACTAAGAAAATCAGTGAGTTTGCCTACCATGCTCATTTCAAACTCATTTTTCATAATTTCTATAACATTATCACACATTTTTTCATTAGTGGATTCAAAAATAATATCATCAACATATATTTGTAAAACTATAATGTCATCATGAACATGTTTAATAAATTGAGTACAATCAGCACTACCCATTTTGTAATCATTCTTTAATAAATAAATAGTCAATCTATCATACCATGCTCGGGGTGCTTGTTTCAAACCATAAAGGTCTTTTTCTAATTTAAAAACATGATCAGGAAATTTAACATCAACAAAGCCTGGAGGTTGTTCTACATAAACCTCTTCCTTAATATACCCGTTAATAAAAATAGTTTTAACACCCATTTGAAATAATTTAAATCTTTTAAAGCTAGCTAATGTAAGAAATATTATAACTGCTTCTAAACGAGCTATGGGTGTAAAGGTTTCATCAAAATCTATTTCTTCAATTTGTGATTAACCTTTTGCTACAAGTCTAGCCTTGTTCCTAGTGACCCTAGATTCACTATCCATTTTATTCTTAAAGATCCACTCAACACCTACAACAGAATGATTTGGTGGTCTTTCTACTAACTTACCAAACCTTATTACGTTCAAATTGATTATGCTTTTCAGTCATAGCTAAAAACCAAGAATTATCATTCAAAGCAGTTTCAACATTTTAAGGTTCTATGTCAGAAATAAAGCACATTTTTGCGAATAAATCATGTAATGATGAATGAGTAACTCTTGACGGTTCTTTAATAACTAAATCTTGTGGAGGATCTTTTGAGAACCTTAACTCGCTTGGAGGTACATATTCTTGCACTTCTTCTTCTTCTTGTTCGTCTTCTTTTTCTCCAAGGATTTCATCATCATCCGATCTTTTTAAGGGGAAGGACTCTTCATCTTGACCTGTATTATTAGTTTCAACACAAGGGAAAAGCTAATTAAATTTAACATGAATAATTTATCTAACCATTTTAGTCCTTTTATTATAAACTCTCTAAGCCTTACTAGTTGAAGAATAGCCAATAAAAATGTCTTCATCACACTTTTCATCAAAATTGCCTAAATTATCCTTAGTGTTCAAAATAAAACATTTACAACCAAAAACTTTAAAATAAGATACAATCGGTTTCTTTTGGAAATGTAATTCATAAGATGTTAATTTCAAGAAGGGTCGAAGCATAACACATTTAATAACATAACAAGCAGTACTAATGGCTTCTGCCCAAAATGATCTAGGTAATTTGTATTCTGATAGCATAGTACGAGGTAGTTCTTGCAAAGTTCTATTTTTCCTCTCTACCACACCATTTTGTTGCGGTGTGCGAGGAGCAGAAAATTCATGTTTAATACCTAACTCATTGCAAAAGGATACAAAATTTTCATTATCAAATTCACCTCCATGATCTCAACGAATGCATTTTATTTTTAAATCTAGTTCATTTTGAACACGTAGACATAATTTGGAAAATTCTAAAAATACATCTGATTTAGACGATAAGAAAATTGTCCAACATAAACAAGAATAATCATCAATTAAAATAAACGTGTATTTTCTACCACCTAGACTTAGTGTATTAATAGGACCAAATAAATCCATATGAACCAACTGTAATGGCCTAGTAGTGGAAACAACATTTTTGCTCTTAAACGAGGATTTTGAAAATTTTCCTTTTTGACATGGTGAACATAAAGAAGATAGATTTCCATACAAAATAGGTAAACCTTTAACTAGTTTATTTTGAGAAAATTTTACAATTAGCTTGGAACTAGAATGTCCAAGACGCCTATGCCACAAATCTAATTCATCATTTTTAGAAATAAAACATTTTAAAGAAGAATGTGACAAATCATTAAATTTAATCATGTAAACATTTTGAAATCTAGGAGCAGTAAGAACAGTATCGTTTGTTTTAGAATCAATAATTTTGCATAAGTTTGAAGATGAGTCAAATAAGACATTTAAGCCAACATCACATAATTGACTTATATAAATTAAATTATGTTTCAAACCTTTAACATACAAAACATTTGAGATAGTAAATGATTTGTTACCTACTACTCCAATGCCGATGATCTTTCCTTTTCCGTTATCACCAAACGTAACTACTCCTCCTTTCTTCATCTCTAGGCTAAGGAACTTTGATTTATTACCCGTCATGTGCTTTGAACACCCTGAGTCCAAGTACCACATGTCTTCTTTGTCCTTAGCCTGCCAATACACCTAGAAAGAGGATGAGAGTAAAGATCTGGTTACCCAAGTGGTTCCTCCCATAGCATAGGTGGAAGCCTTAGGTACCCAAATTTATTTAACAGAACAATATCCCGTCTTCTTACAAGTGTGACACACCAAACTTATTACATTTGGCACAGGTGATGAAAGAAATCGACGGGTTTTTCAAAATAAGTTTTGAACTTTTGCTGGGAGCTACAGTGACAGTAGAGTTATTATTTTTAATTTGAAAAAAATGATTTTCTGGATTTTTACTTATCGCCTGCGATAGTGGATGTCACCAGGCGATAGTGGATGTCGCCGGGCGATAGTGTTCTAGAGAGTACCCAAGTCCGAATTTTGCAGAACCATAACACTGGCTCGCCAAAATAATATTCAGTGATTTTTGGCCCATTCCAAACTTGTTAGTGGCCATTTCTAAATCACGTACTCGTCCTCTCAATGCAGTGTTTTCGACAACTATGGTGTCGCATCGGTTTGCGAAAGACTTTTTATTGCCTTCTACTTGAGATTGATAAAGTTTTGGAGATTTCTATAAGGCCTCTTTCTCTCTTGTAAGAGATTCAACCCGAGACTGAGGCTTAGAGAGATCTTTCTCAAGTTCTAGTATCCTTGTCGAAGAGGGACAATCCTCTTGACAAGTTTCTTTCTCCTTCCAAAGTATTTTTACTTCATTTTTTAATTTTTTATTTTCTTTTACTAAATTTTTATTTTCAGATTTAAGTAACTGAATTTCATTCAATGTTTTATCTAAATATTTGTAGGTTCTTAAAAACTCAGAATATAAATCATCATAAGTTTTAGAAGTTACCTCAGTGTCGCTCTGGACACTGCTCTCGTCATCATATGATAAAGTGCTCTTTCCAATCAGGCACATGTTGGCCTCCTCTTCAATTTCTGAACCTGAACTGCTTGACTCCTCAGAAGTGGCGTCATCCTACATTTCTGCCTTCAGAACTTTCTTCTTATCTTTCTTTCTGTGCCGCTTCTCCTTCAGCTCTTTCAGATACTTTGGGCACTTGCTCTTTATGTGGCCAACTCTCCTGCAGTGATAGCACTCGGGTGGTGGTCTCTCTTCGTCATGCTCTCCATCAACTTTGGCTTTTCCTTTCCTATACCCAGATTCTTGCTTCTTGAAAAATTTCTTGAAAGAATTTCTTCTCTCAGGATTTCTCATGAACTTCCTGAATTTCTTTACGAACAGGTTCTCGTCATCTCCATCGTCACTCTCACCGGACTCACTTTCCACTTCCTTTTTGGACTTCGACACCAAAGCTTTATTTCTTGGCTCTAGGCTATACTCCCGTTGTTGAATCCTCAACTCTACTTTGTGGGTTTTCAGATTGCCTATCAGATTCTCAATTTGGAGAGACTTTAGATCGCGTGACTCCGAGATGGCAGTCACCTTTGGATTAAACTTTGGGGTAAGTGATCTCAGTATCTTTCTCACCAAGTCTCCATTTGATAAACTCTTTCCAAGTATCCTCGTGTCATTCACTATCTTGCTGAACCTTGTATACATGCAGTCTACATCCTCACCAACCTCCATCTTGAACTTCTCAAATTCTGACTCTAACTGGAAAAGCTTCGAGTCTTTCACCTGCGATGTACCTTCATGAGTAACTTCAAGGAGATTCCATATATCATACGCAATTTCATATGCACAAACACGATTAAATTCAGTTCTATCTAACGTGCAAAATAATGCGTTCATTGCCTTAGCGTTATTCTTACAGCGAAGCTTATCAACTTCATCCCATTTATCCTTGGGTTTTTCCATTGTGACACTTCCTACTATAGTTATAGGAGAAGTGTAGCATGTTTCTACCATGCCCCAAACGTCGATATCTAGCACTATTAGAAAGCATCGTATTCGAGCTCTCCAATAGTTGTAGTCTGTGCCCGTGAATAAGGGAGGTATACTTATACTTTGCCCCTCAAAAAATGCGTGAGTGTTTTGCGACATTACTCCCGGTGGTGAATCCGATTTCGTAGTAACCTAGCTCTGAAACCAAGTGATGGAACTTACGGCGGCCTTAGAGGGGGGTGGGGGGTGGGGGGTGGGGGTGAATAAGGGTTAATTAATATTTGTTAAACTAAACAAACTTTACTTGGTGAATAAAACAATTCAATTAAGAAATGAAGACTAATTTTTCATATGCAAACTTAAATACTCCGAACTGTATACCAACAAAAACATAATAATATATTCCAAAAGTGCTAAATCTGAATACAAAGTATCTCTATAGAGCTAGAGACAAGGCTTATGAAAAGTACAATTTACTTATGTTTTCGCCGGTCCTTCTACAAAGAACTGGCAGGCTAAAGCGTATCTCTTCCTAGATCTTGCTTCTAGCCTCTCCTAGATCTACCACAATCTAGATGCTGCACAAAAGGAAACGATTTCTCCCTAAGCCGCACAAGGACTTGGACGCCACACACAAGGCGACGATTTTCCCCTAAGCCACACAAGGAATTAGACGCCACTCACAAGGAGGTGATTTCCCCTCTCGATTACAATAAGATAACAATAAGAATAAGAACAAAACAAATTGAAAACTTTAGATTTGAAACTCCCTTCAAACAATGCGCTAAAGATGCCGACGAATCCTTGCCAGGGTTGCTTTGAATGCTGCAAACGTGCCATCAATCTTTTGCGCTTTGGCCTTCTGGAGAGTATGGAGTAAATATGGATTCTGGAGCTCTCTAGTTCGTCTAAATAGGAAGGTGCACTCCAGGTAATGAATTTCGTGATCTCCTCAGAAAATTGAATTGTTTTTATACTTAGCGATATCGCCTGACGACACTGGGTATCGCCAGCTGGCGATATCGATAATGGCTGCCACATGTCCCACGAACTCCTCATTTTCGCATCGCATATCTGTCGATCGTCAAACATGCACTATCGCTCGGCGACACTAGGTATCGCCACCTGGTGATATCGATAACGGATGCCACGTGGCCCACGAACTCCCAATTTTCGCATTGCAGATTCGTCGAATGCGATTTGTCGATCGTCGAACGCAGATTCGTCGATCGTCGCTGTTGCCTGTCGAAGATACTCAATATCGCCTGACGATATCTTTAAAGCTCAGTTCTGACCCGATTCATCACCCAAAAGCCATTAGAGCTAAACCTGTGATATCTGCACATCAGAAATACCCAAAGATCAAATACAAACAAGATTTGTTACTAGCAAACCAGGAAGTATGGAATGCATGCTCCAATAGGCCCCACCCGCTCGTTGGTCTCAATACCCAGTCTTGCCTGCAAGCTCTGACTTCTCACGTCAGAATTCCGTCTCACAAACAACAAACCGATGCTAAGAACCCTTGCTTGATGCCACCCGCTCATGGGCTTCATCGCCCAAACTTGTCAAAAGCTTGACGTTCTTGTCAGTTTCACAGAAGAGGACTTGTCTCGCAGGGACACTCTCCACACATGACTTTCACGTTACGGGCTAGACAGCCGACCACAGAGACAAAGTCGTGCCTTAGCACATCACATTCAATAGCATTTCCCACCCTAATCCACCATTCTTTCTCGCACGAAATAAAAGGGGGGACAAACCTCACAAACGGCTTCTTACTGCGAACGGATTTCTAACAAAATCCTTAAGGCTCATTATGCAACATCACCGAGTCGGACTAATGGTCGCGACTAAGACTTCACCCACAATGCCTAATCCACTAGTGGAGCAGATTTTTAAAGCAACATCATGCCGGGGACAGACACTGTTGGGTACATTGGAAAATGTGTACTAGATTTGGAGAAGCCACAACTTAGTCAATGATATGCATCAATGTGTATTTGATAGAAGTTTGAGTTTCATTGTGCAGGTTTAAAAGTTTGAAGAAAAATTTTCTAAGTACAAGTGTCGACACTTGTGAAGAAACTGTGTCGACACTCAGGAAACTTGTGTCGACACTCAAGCAAGCTGTGTCGACACACAGGCAAATTGTGTCGATACTCACGCAAGCTGTGGCGACACCCATAATTTGTGTCGACACTTATGAAGAAGCTTTGTCGACACCTAGATACTATGTCGACACTCAGGAAAGTTGTGTCGACACACTGACAAAATGTGTCGACACTTATTAAGAAGTTGTGTCGACACTCAAAGCTATATCGACAGCTAAAGAAGCAATTGTTTCAACATCCAGAATTGTGTCGACAACTTAAAACAGAATTGTATCGACACTTAAATCAGAAGATGAGTCGACACTCATGAGCTATGTCGACACCTGAAGCAATTGTGTCGACACACAGGACTTGTGTCGACACACCAACTCTCAAAAGGCCGTGTCGAGTTCAGAAGTAATTGTGTCGACACACAGGACTTGTGTTGACACACACTCAATGCCATTTGACAAACACTCAACGCCATCTGTCTGCAACAGATATGTCGAGACAAGAAGCTGCTGTGTCGACACACAGGACTTGTGTCGACACATACAACAAAAAGCATTGTCGAGAAGCAGAAGTATGACTGTGTTGACACTTGGAGTATTTGTGTTGAAACCTTGAAGACTTGTGTCGACACTTGGAGTATTTGTGTCGATACCTTGAAGACTTATGTCGACACTCATCCTATATGTGTCAACACATGTGAAGCAGTCTGCTGAGTGTTATATGCTGAGTTGAAAAGACATTGAAGAACCTGGTGACGTGACTGGTGACTTGACAGTTGTCATAACTACCGATTTGACACCACTGTCAGAACTGCCAGAAGTCTGTTATGAACCGGTTCAGCCGGTAACCATGGAGCAAGCTTTATATAAGAGCAAGATCGGAAACGACAAAGAACAACAACGTAAGGCATCAATAAGAAAGATCTCTGGATCAAAAAGAAGAACTCTAACAGATCAAGGCCGTTCTGTAAGAAAGATTCAGAGTTCAATCTAAATCTAAGGAAGAAGCTGATTGAAGATCAACTTCAACTTCAAGAGAAGATCCACCTTATTTGTCCTAATAAATAAGCTTTGAAAAGCTAAGTTAGGTTGGATCAGAAGGATCAGTCTATACAAGAAATGATCAAGAAGACAACATCAACAGAGAAATCTAGCTGGTGAAGTTTTCTGATACTTATTACTCACAAACTCTTATAGGATCTATTGTTAGATCTGAGATTGTAAGCCTAAAATTATAAAGGCTGAGGTAGGGCTATGTGCCTGAGGTAGGACTTATGGTAAGTCTGAGTTGTAAGCCTAATTATAAAGGCTGAGGTAGGGCTGAGGCCTTAGGTAGGATTCTGGAGTAGAATCTGAGGTAGGACTTGTGTTAAGTCTGAGGTGTAGGAACCATCTGTGGTTCTGAGATTGTAAGATCTGTGGATCTGAGCCAGTGGAAGGAAGTTAGGCTGAATCCAGTTATCTGCTGGATAGGAGAAGGGGGAAAGTGGATGTACCCATATCTTGGGGAACCAATATAGATCTTGTGTTTGTTGTGTTGCATTTAATTTCTGTAGATAGAATTATTCTGTACTAAAGGAAGTCACAAATATCTGTTTGCCTTAAAATTTAAAAGACTCAAAAAGATTAGAACCTATTCACCCCCCTCTAGGTGTTTAGGCTCTTGAAACAAAGTCTTTCAAGTGGTTTCAGAGGGAGGTTCCTCAAAATTTGACCTAATAGTCAGAGGATTTCTCCAAGGCAAATAATAGATAACAAAATGGGTTCAAGTGAAATTTAAAGGAATTTGGATCTATGAAATTGCCAATATATAGGAAAGAATCTTTTGGCATTTGGAAAGAAATGGTCAGGCTATTTATGGAAGCATCTGATCCAAGAATTTATATCACAGTATAGGAAGGCCCCTTCATCCCAATGAAGGTTTCAGTTCTTGATGCAAACATTCAAACTCCAAAGAGTTATTCAGAGATGACTAAGGATGACATCATCTTGGCTACATTAGATGAAAGAGCTCAGAATATAATTGTAAGTGCCATAGATGATGCAACATTCCAGAATCTTGTGCACTGTAAAACTTCCAAAGAAATGTGGGATACATTGATTGTCTATATGGAAGGCACAGAAGAAGTCAGAGAGGACAGAAAGTCTATGCTAAATAGGGAATATGAGAGCTTTAGGCAGAATAAAACTGACAGCATAGCCGAATGTTATAAAAAGTTTTTCAAAATAGTGAATGAACTGATGACATATGGAAGAGTCTTCAGTACTTATGAATTGAATGACAAGTTTCTTAGGTCCCTAACAAAGGATTGGGACACTAAGATATGTGCCATCAGGGAAGTGGCCAAACTGGCTGACACACCACCACCTACACTTTTTGGAAAACTGCTTTCATATGAAATGCAGCTTACTGCTAGAAAAGAGGAAGAGAGGGACAACAGATCTGAACATAAAGAAAAGTCAGTAGCCTTCAAGGCTGAGGGCTCAAGAAAGGGTAGGAGGAAATCTCCTTCTCCACCTAGAAGGAGTACTGAAGCAGAAGAAGGTGTTACTGAAACAAGTACATCAGATAGTCATACATCTGATGAAGACTTTCCTGCTTTCACAAGACAATTCCAAAGGTTCATGAAGAAAAAGAATTGGAGAACCATGCCTTCATCTACATCCTATTCCAAGGATGAATACTACAGGAAGAAGAAAAATCCTACGGAGGACAAGTATGCTTCTAAACCTGGTAAACAATCTAATTCTAAGATTGTGTGTTATTGCTGCAACAGGTCTGGGCATGTCATAGCTGACTGTCCTGACAAAAGAAAGGAGTCAAAGGACAAGAAGAAGCAGCTGGTCAAAGGCAAGAAGGAAAAGTCTCTTGTGGCTCAGAAGGAGAAGAGTTGGACAGACTCTTCATCTTCAGAATCTGAAGAAGAAGAGGCAGAAGCATATGTTGGACTCTTCTCAACAAAAGAGGATTCTAGGGAACTAAAATTCCTACAGATGCTAGACTCCATAAATGGAGTGGAAGAACATTGCTGTAAAGGGCTGATGGCCCAATCTGAAGAAGATAAGTGCCAGGATCAGCCTAGACCAAGTAAGGTAAACAATTCACCCTAGTCTTAGATTACTTTACTGGATCAGAATCAGAAGCATCTTCTTCAAAAGAAGTGGATGGATCTGAGTCTGAGGGGGATGTTCACCAACTCATTAATGAGTATGGTGGGTTGTTGAATGCTCTAAAGAAGAGCAAGTTTCTTGTTAAAGAGCAAGCCAAAGAGATTGAGTCTCTTAAGCTGGCTGCAGCAGTTTCAGCAAAACTGCTGGATCAAAAACTAAATGAGATTGCCAAATTGAAAAACATTACAGTTATTCAGATGGGCACAATCTCATTCAAAGAGAATCATATCAAGAAACTGGAGGGAAAGCTTCAGCAATAGAGAGAGCTAGTGGTAAAATTCTCCAAGCAAAAATCAGTCTTACCTTTGATAGATAATTTTGTTTCACAAAAAGGAAAGACTGGTCTAGGCTATAAGGGAAGAACTAGGGCTACCAATTCTCATAGAAAAGGTAAAGCCACAGTTCAGCCTCTAGCTATAAATCCCCCTATTTTCTTTAAGAAGGTAGTGAATCCTACTAACAGGTATGATCATGACATTACACATGGTCACTGTGAGCATGAAAATTTCATGAGAAAGGGTGCTAATGCCAATAGACCAATCTATAGGCATGCCCATCATTTTCAAGAGGAGTTCTTGAAAAATGTTGTTCCAGCACCAACACTTAATAAGTCTACTAACAACAAAGTAAGAAGGTCTGTACCTAAGAATAGGTATAATAGGTTTGAGTGTTGGTGTTGTGGCAAGGTGGGCCACTTTGCCATGGATTGCAGGTTTAACTGAAGTGTTAAAACCAAAAGTAGGATTCCTGTTAGATCATTCACAGGATTTCAAACTAACAAGGACCTAGGACCCACTAGCAAGTTGGGTTCTAAGGGTAAGTGATTCATTATTTGTTGCAGGTAAATCCAAGTGACCATACCCCTATATATTACTTGGATAGTGGCTATTCCAGACATATGACTGGAACAAGGAGAATGTTGAGGGACTATGTGCCCATAAAGAATGGACCAAGTTATCTTTGGTGGATCAGAAAAGGGAATCATCAAAGGATTTGGTAACATATTTTGTGATTCAATTACAATCACTAAAGTGGCTTATGTAAAGGGTCTAAAACATAACCTGATTAGCATAAGTCAACTTAGTTACCTAGGTTATGATATTTATTTCCTCAAAGGGGAGTGCCTAGTAAAAAGGTCAAGTGATCATTTTGACTGACACTAGGAAAGGAAATGTGTATTGCCTTAACCTAGAGTGTGAATCTAACAACTCACCTGTTTGTTTGGTTGTAGGAGAGAAAGCTTCTCTTTGTGTCAAATGGCACAAGAGGCTAGCTCATCTGAACTATAAGTCAATTGGACTGCTGTTCAGCATGGGATTAGTGAGGAATGGTCCTCAAGTACAGTGCATACAAGAGGGTGTGTGCTCAGCTTGCCAAAAAGGCAAGCAGACTAAGTCCTCTTTTCAGTCACTTGACATCAAAGATTCAAAGAGATGTTTGTATCTCATGCATATGGATTTGTTTGGTCCTATGCCAGTCCATAGTCTTGGTAGGAAAGCATACACACTTGTTGTTGTGGATGACTATTCTAGATTTACATGAGTTTTCTTCTTGAGGCAGAAATCTGAAACCCCAACTATTTTCCAGACTTTTGTCAGACAAATACAGATATAATACAACAGCTCAGTGGTCAAAATCAGAAGTGACCATGGAACTGAATTTCAATCTGAATGTATGACAAAATTCTGTGAAGAACTTGGGATTCATCAGGAATTCTCTTCACCTAGAACTCCTCAACAAAATGGTGTTGCTGAAAGAAAGAATAGGACTCTAATTGAAGCCAGTAGAACACTACTGAATGACACTACTCTCCCTAGATACTTCTGGGCTGAGGCAGTAAATACTGAATGTCATGTGCTCAATTGGGCCTCCATCAACAAGAAACACAAGATGACTCCCTACCGAATTTTAAAAGGCAGAAAACCAAACATATCTTATTTCAGAATCTTTGGTAGTAAGTTTTTGTACTAGTCAATGGTAAATGCTACCAAACTAAGTTTGCTGCCAAATCCCTAGAAGGGATATTTGTTGGGTATAGCAACCATAGTAGAGCATATAGGATCTACAACTTGACTATACAAGTTGTAGAAGAATCTGTGCATGTTGTATTTGATGAGTCAATGTTTATTAACAGTTAATTGTCTAGTTCTTCAATTAGTTCTACAGGTCTAACAGATAAGCTGGACAAGCTGACCATCAATGAAGATGTTACTGCTAATCTGGATGAAGATATAGATGCCAGCTATCCAGGGGAGAACAAGTCCCTCTAGGTAAAAAAGAAAATGTGGAGCATCAAGATGAGAAAATTGGAGATAGCCATAATGCTGACAGAATTCCTCCAGCAAGGAGACACCTAAAGGATCATCCAGCTCACCAGATCATTGGTGATGCAAGTCAAGGTGTTTTAACAAGGAGCAGGAGCATGAACACAGTTTTATGTTCTAGCTTCCTGTCTCAGATAGAACCCAGGAAGATTGAAGAGGCCATGCAAGACACCAACTTGATTGATGCAATGCAAGAAGAGCTCAGTCAGTTCAAAAGGTGTAAGGTCTGGGAACTGGTGCAAAAACCTAAGGATCACAACATAATAGGAACTAAGTGGATCTACAGGAACAAACTTGATGAGAATGGCACTATAGTCAAGAACAAGGCTAGACTGGTAGCAAAAGTCTACAGGCAAGAGAAAGGTATTGATTTTGATCAAACCTTTGCTCCAGTTGCAAGGCTGGAGGCAATAAGGCTGTTCTTAGCCTATGCTGCCTATTAAGGGTTCAAAGTATATCAAATGAATGTGAAATTATCATTTTTGAATGGTGATTTAAAAGAAGAAGTCTATGTAGAACAACCCTCAGGTTTTGTAGACTCTCACTTTCCTGATTATATATATAGGCTTAGGAAAGCACTATATGGTTTGAAACAAGCTCCAAGGGCTTGGTATGAAACCTTGTCTGCCTTCCTCATTGAGAATAAATTCTCTAGAGGAAAGATAGACAAAACTCTATTCTATAGGGAATCAAAAGGCAAGATAATACTAGTACAGATATATGTGGATGACATTATCTTTGGTTCTACTGAAAACATCCTTTGTAGGAAGTTTGCCAAACTTATGTAAGGGAAGTTTGAGATGAGCAGTATGGGTGAGCTGAAGTTCTTCTTGTGACTTCAAGTTAGACAGACTGAGAGTGGGTTGTCCATATCCCAGTATAAGTTCACCAAGGAGTTGATTAAGAAGTATGGTTTGGACTCAGCTTCTATAATAAAAACTCAAATGGGAACAAGTATGCCTATATGCAAAGATGAAGCAGTGAAACCTGTTGATGAGTCTTTTTATAGAGGGATAATTGGCTCCCTACTATACTTGACTGCTAGTAGACCTGACATCATGTATGCAATATGTGTCTGTGCTAGGTATCAAGCATGCCCTAAGGAATCTCATTATACTGCAGTTAAAAGAATTTTGAGATATCTTAAGGGCACACATAATCTAGGTCTTTGGTACCCTAAGAATAGAGATTTTCTATTAACAGGTTTCTCAAATGCAGATTTTACTGGATGCAAAGAAGATAAAAAAAGTACCACAGGAACCTGTCAATTCCTTGGTGGGAGGCTGGTGTCATGGAGCAGCAAGAAGCAAACCCGTGTAGCTATATCAACTGCTGAATCAGAGTATATAGCTGCTGGTAGCTGCTTTGCACAATTAATGTGGATAAAGCATCAACTAGAAGATTATGACATCCAGGTAAGTAGAATTCCACTATTTTGTGATTCTACAAGTGCTATTTCTATTGCTAAGAATCCTGTATCACACAATAGGACCAAGCATATAGATATTAAGTTTCATTTTATCAGAGAACATGTTGAGAAGGAAAATATTAATCTAGAGTTTGTAAAAACTGATAATCAAATAGCTGATATTTTTACAAAACCACTAGATGAAACTAAATTCAATAATTTCAAAATTGAATTAGGTATGTTGAACCTAGACTTGGTTAACACAAGTTTCCTTTAGTAGCATATGTTAGCACCAAATTTTGTTGAAATTTGGCTAAGTACAAAGTTTGTGTCGACACAAGCAAGTTGTGTCGACACACTCAGTATGTTGTGTCGACACAGGAAAAGGATGTGTAGACACAGAAACAGTATCTATGTCGACAAGAGAATAGGTGTCGACACAACCTTATCGAGACTATCAGTCGTGAGGATATTTGTGTCGACACAAAAAGTCAGCGTCGACACAACTCTGTCGAGACTTAAGTTGTCAGTGTCGACACAGACGCAAGTATGTCGATACAGACTCAAGTATGTCGACACATAGATGTGTCGACTTAATATACGTTTTGCTGAATTAGACATTAGTATGTCGACACATAGTTGTGTCGACTCAGCTTAAGTTCTGTCAAGACCTAGGTCATTTTTGTCGACACAAAAAACTGATTTGTCGACTTAAGCCTGACTTTTGGTCTGCCCTTGACTCAAGTACTATAAAAAAGGTGAATCCAAAATCTGGTCGACTACGCTATCAAATTTTTTGACTCTACACCTTCTGTCGTCATAGACCTTCTCTTCTCCTCTAGCACTTACGTCAATGGCGCCAAACCCAGAAGACAAGGTTAATGAAGGTTACAAACTGGTTCGTGAGGGTTTCACAACTGCTTCTGACAAAATTCAGGGAGTTATTGCCCTAATTTCTGTAAATGGACTAGAATTTTTGGTCTCAGAACCGACCAAAATTTGGAAGAAGGAAGTCATGGAGTTCTACACAACCGCTACTGTGGACACAGAAGGATAGAAAATCAAGGCGTCTATTCAAGGTACCCGGGTGAAGCTCACACTGAAATCAATCAGGAAAGCACTACATCTACCAGTGATCAAGGATACAGACGAAATAACTCCTTACCAGATAACTGAAGCATTGAGCTGGTGTGGACTGAATCCCCTTAGTAAGATTGGCTCATCTATCAATAAAAAAGAGACGAATTCCTAAGGAAAATTTCTTTCAGAAGTAGTGGGCAAAGTGATTATCTGCAAAACAGGTGGACATGATCGGATTTCTTCCCACATGTTCAATCTGATAGTGAGAATCATATTCAAGATAAACACTGACTGGGCAGCAGTAGTGTTTGATAAACTACTAGAAGGAATAAAGAAACCTAACCTGGGAAGGATCCTCAGCCTTTGCTTAACATCAGTAATTCCAGATGTTCTGAAACAAGCAAATGGCTCTAAAATAAATCATATGAGAAAAATGGATGTAAGGATACTGTTAAGATGGGATAGAGTTCTGACCAAGGAAGTCCCTGCTCCCAAGGAGCAAACTAAAAAGGACAAGAAGAAAAAGAAAGTTATTGTACAGGCTGATTCCTCCAGTGATTCTGAAGAGGAAGTGATCTTTAGTTCTGATGAAGACTAGCACCAACAGGAAGCACATGATCAAATAAAAGACAGTGAGCCCCAGGAGCAACAAGTTGAATCCACTCAAGGGGGAGAAAACCTAGAAAAAGAAACTGAGTTGCCTGCCCAAGGGGGAGGTATTGATGCTGCTGTCCTGGATAGTGACTTAGCTGCAGACACAATAATGGATGTTGTATCTGAAATCAACACTGCAGCTGAAGTAACTGATAAGAATGATGCTCAAAATGAGCCAGTAAGTATCTTCTCCAAAGACTAGTAATGTATTATAGTATTCTCCTCAAAAATCATTCAAAGGGACACTTTTGTTTACACAACAAAAGAGGTCTTTCAAGTTGGATTAGTCTTTTAAGTAGTTCTTTTTTTTAAAAAAACTAATCTTATTCCTTCTGAACAGATACAGCAGGAATTTATAATGGAAAAAATGTTTCCTGATCCTCTTACTAATAGGACTGAGGGGGAGGAAATTGAAAAAGAAAAGGAAATTCTAAGGACTGAGGGGGAGTTATCCAAGGATACCCCAGCTGAAAAGGAAACTGTTGATATTAAAAGTACATTTGACTCTTCTGAAGATGAAAAAGCCACATTGACTAAGAAAAGAAAGCTGGCTGTGTTAAAGAAGAAGAGTTCTGGATACAAGAAGGATTTGCAAGTGGGAACAACACCATCTACATCAACTGTGGACTTCAGTTCTTTACTGGTCCAAATGAAACTAAAACTTGATAATCAAAGACAATCTATAGAATAATATGTGGATGAAACTCATAAGGATTTACAGTTTCAATTGACCTAGGACATCAAATCCATTAGATTTGAAGTGAATCAACATAAGAAGGAGATAACAGATTGCTTCCATAAAGGAGGTAATGCTGTGGTGTTCCTGGCCAAGCAACAACAAAATATCCAAGCTAAAGTGGATGAAATTGAAGTGAAGCAGGGATATGTACTGGAGAATTAGATAAGGATGAATGAAAATCTCAAGGATTCACATCATGAAATATTGAAAAAGCTCACTAATTCTAGCACTACTCTGAAGGATGAAATCTCAAAGCAAATCCAAGAAGATATATCTGCTATCAAAGCCACATTTCAAGAATCTCAGGAGAAAATTACATCTTTCCATACAAAATTCAGAGCTTATTTTAAAGAGGGCACTAAATATATAACTGATCAAGTCAGATTCCAGAAAGAAGATTTGAGAGATCATGTTGCCATAGAAGTCATAAAGGGGGAGAGAGTACTAGTCAAAGCCAGCTCTGACCATTCTAAATGGACTACTAATATCATTAGAGCTACTCTTGGATATCCTCCTCTTTGTGATGATGATAATGTAGCTGAGTTTGGTATACAACCTGAATATTTTGAAGGTGATCAGCCTGAAGTTGCTCAGGTGATCTACCCCCCAGCTGATTTTGAAATGGTTCAAGAAGAAGTGCTGAAAATGTATAGTCCTCCACCAGAGGCACAAAATGTAATTCTGGAAATAGTTGAAATGTCAGAAGCTGCATTGGAAGCTCAGAAGGAAGCTCAACTTTCCAAGAAGAGATTCAGAGAGCAGGCTGAGCTGAAGTTAGATTTTGAATAGTGGAGCCCAACTTCTAAAAATATCATACTTACTTCCTGGAAAGCTGTTAAGGATAAAACCCATGACAGGGGTAAGTGGTATTCTGAGTAAGAATGGAATAAATATCAAGCTGGACAAGAGGCAATTCTTCAGCATAGAAGAAGTGCTAAGGCTGGGAAGCTACCTGCTAATGCTCAAGAGCCAAGCAAGTACTTCCCCAAACCTTTCCATTATTTTGAAAGACAGAAGATCAAGGCTAAAGAATTGAAGAAGAAAGCTCTCAAAGGGAAAAAGCCAGCTGAAGATGCTGAACCTTCTATGCAGGCTAAAATCAAGCCTGACAAAGGAATAGTTATTAAGGAGCCTAGTCAATAATAAGATTGCTAGGTTTATGTATTAGAACAATGTACTAATTTATTTCTTTTGTTCTATAAGAAATTCATGTAAACCAAAGTTTTTCTGATTAATGAAATCTGTTTCAGTATTAAGTGTTTGTTGTTTACAATGATTGTGTAATATCCTGCTCTGAAATGTTTTTACTTCTATTGCAATTTTGTTTTATCTTAAGAGATGTATATCTTTGACTAAGAGTTATGACTTCTCCAAATAGGGGGAGATTATTGGGTACATTGGAAAATGTGTACTAGATTTGGAGAAGCCACAACTTAGTCAATGATATGCATCAATGTGTATTTGATAGAAGTTTGAGTTTCATTGTGCAGGTTTAAAAGTTTGAAGAAAAATTTTCAAAGTACAAGTGTCGACACTTGTGAAGAAACTGTGTCGACACTCAGGAAACTTGTGTCGACACTCACGCAAGCTGTGTCGACACACAGGCAAATTGTGTCGACACTCAGGCAAGCTGTGTCGACACACAGGCAAAATGTG
The DNA here is from genome assembly GCA_039513925.1 of Platanthera zijinensis. Classification (NCBI taxonomy): domain Eukaryota; kingdom Viridiplantae; phylum Streptophyta; class Magnoliopsida; order Asparagales; family Orchidaceae; genus Platanthera; species Platanthera zijinensis. The sequence goes on from CM077095.1 coordinate 24,815,632, forward strand.
TCGACACTTATGAAGAAGCTATGTCGACACCCAGCTGCTATGTCGACACTCAGGAAAGCTGTGTCGACACACTGACAAAATGTGTCGACACTTATAAGGAAGTTTTGTCGACACTCAAAGCTATGTCGACACCTAAAGAAGCAGTTATGTCGACATCCAGAATTGTGTCGACAACTTAAAACAGAATTGTGTCGACACTTAAAACAGAAGATGAGTCTACACTCAGGAGCTATGTCGACACCTGAAGCAATTGTGTCGACACACAGGACTTGTGTCGACACACCAACTCTCAAAAGGATGTGTCGAGTTCAGAAGTAATTGTGTCGACACACAGGACTTGTGTCGACACACACTCAACGCCATTTTACAAACACTCAACGCCATCTATCTGCAACAGATATGTCGAGACAAGAAGCTACTGCGTCGACACACAGGACTTGTGTCGACACATACAACAAAAAGCATTGTCGAGAAGCAGAAGTATGACTGTGTCGACACTTGGAGTATTTGTGTCGACACCTTGAAGCCTTGTGTCGACACTTGGAGTATTTGTGTCGACACCTTGAAGACTTATGTCGACACTTAGCCTATATGTGTCGACACATGTGAAGTAGTACGCTTAGTGTTGTATGCTGAGTTGAAAAGACATTGAAGAACCTGATGACGTGACTGGTGACTTGACAGCTATCATAACTACCGGTCTGACACCACTGCCATAACTGTCAGAAGTCTGTTATGAACCGGTTTAGCCGGTAACCATGGAGCAAGCTCTATATAAGAGCCAGATCGGAAACGACAAAGAACAACAACGTAAGGCATCAATAAGAAAGATCTCTGGATCAAAAAGAAGAACTCTAATAGATCAAGACCGTTCTGTAAGAAAGATTCAGAGTTCAATCTGAATCTAAGGTAGAAGCTGACTGAAGATCAACTTCAACTTCAAGAGAAGATCCACCTTATTTGTCCTAATCAAGAAGCTTTGAAAAGCTAAGTTAGGTTGGATCAGAAGGATCAGTCTATACAAGAACTGATCAAGAAGACAACATCAACAGAGAAATCTAGCTGGTGAAATTTTCTGATACTTATTACTAACAAACTCTTGTAGAATCTATTGTTAGATCTGAGATTGTAAGCCTAAAATTATAAAGGCTGAGGTAGGGCTGTGTGCCTGAGGTAGGACTTGTGGTAAGTCTGAGTTGTAAGCCTAATTATAAAGGCTGACGTATGGCTGAGGCCTGAGGTAGGATTCTGGAGTAGAATCTGAGGTAGGACTTGTGTGAAGTCTGAGGTGTAGGAACCATCTGTGGTTCTGAGATTGTAAGATCTGTGGATCTGAGCTAGTGGAAGGAAGTTAGACTGAATCCAGTTATCTGCTGGATAGGCGAAGGGGGAAAGTGGATGTACCCATATCTTGGGGAACCACTATAGATCTGATGTTTGTTGTGTTGCATTTAATTTCTGTAGATAGAATTATTCTGTGCTAAAGGAAATCACAAATATCTGTTTGCCTTAAAATTAAAAAGTCTCAAAAAGATTAGAACCTATTCACCCCCCCTCTAGGAGTTTAGGCTCTTGAAACAAAGTCTTTCAGACACAATTAACCCTGTGGCTCCTCTTGAACCATGGCAACCAGAACCCCTCTTATTTGAGAGATCTGGTGCCTAAATGCTTGAAAGAAAGCAAGATTAAAACGGATGTTATGCACGCATCCTAAAGACCGAGAGGAGTATGTCATTACCTTATGACTCCTCTTCCTAGCCATGGAAAACTTGATTTGCACGGATGAAAGTTTGTGTATTCAAGTCCTCTCCACAGATCTGGCCTTGGATCGACGATCGGAGCCCCGAAGCTTCGTTAATGGTGGAGAAAACCCATCTTTTTCCTCTTACAAACCCTTTCTCCCAAACCCTAGATCTCACTCAACGAAGAAGAAAATGAGAGGAAAAAGCCTCTCAGCCCTACTTATGCCTCTTGGACGGAGTGTCCCGGGCCATATGATTAAATCCGAAGTGAAATCGAACGGTCAGAACACAAATCTACGGAATTGCACCCATCCACTACCGCCGGGCGGTAACTACCTACCGCTTCGCGGTAGATTCCTGAGCCCTCGATAAAAAAAATAATGTCGCGCTACCGCCGGCGGTAGAAATACCGCTGCGCGGCAGCTCACTCAACGCTTCTGTCTCAATGTAAGAAGGCTAACGCTAAGCGCTAACTAGCTAACGCCGCGCGCTAGCACTCGACGCACTCAACGCCTACCACTCAACCTTTCCACTGAACTCCTGCTACTTAACGCACTCAACGCTAGGCTACCGCCGGGCGATAATGACTTACCGCCGCGCGATAACTCCCTGAGCCTAAAGTATAGAAACTGGGTTGTAACAACTCCTCCCTCATTAGAAGAATTTTGTCCTCGAAATTTTGCATGTACTCAAACAAAAAGCATACCTGAAGCAAAAAGTTCTGGGAAGTCCTCCCGCATTGCTTGCTCACGCTCGTAGGAGAATTCGTCTTACCCGCAGTTATTCCAGTGCACATTCACGAGCTTAACCTCTTTATTCCACAACTGCCAAACTTCTGAATCCTCTATGCTAACCAGACAGACTTTCGTCCTCAAGTCCTCTTCTACCGGCACCGTTGTTGACTCAACCACAACACTTGCCTCCCCGAAGGCTTTCCTTAAAACTGAAACATGGAAGACATCGTGTAATCCACTCAGATCAGGGGACAACACTAACCGATAGGTTGCTTTTCTAATTCGTTCCACGACTTCGAACGGCCCCAAAAATCTCAGACTCAACTTCTTGAGTCGGCGAATCCGCAAAACACCTTTGAACGGCTTAATCTTTAGATATACCCAGTCGCCTACCGCGAACTCCACGTTCCTATGACGTGCATTGAAATAATTCGCCTGCCGATCCTGAGTAACCTTCATGCGCTCCTGAATTATTCGCACCAACTCACAAGTATCGACCACCACCTCCTTTCCCAAAAGTTTGGTGTCTCCTGTGTTGAAACCGGAAACACGACTTCTCCTAGAGTTCGGATTTAGAGTTGCAGCTCACACCTACTCTTCCTGAATCCTTTCCTAGACGTGAGTCTCAGGAGCTAGAAACAGACTGTGGGCTTCAGCTTGGAGATCTCACCTCTCACCCGGAAGAACTAGAAATCCTTCCCCTCTCTAGCCAGTGCTGAGCTAGGTGCTTTAGAGGAAGAATATAAAAGGGGTCAACAACCTCTTCAAGGCACCTTATCGGTCTATTTATAGGCCTCTGAGTTTGACCGTCCAATAACCAAACTGAACTGACCTGAAATTACCAAAATACCCTGGGTTGGGTCTGCCAACAGCCAAACTCCGCTGTTCTGAGAGGTTATACGCAGACCCCAAAGGGCAAAAGGGTAAAATTACCTAGGGTAAAAGAGTAAAATCCCCCCTTGGGAGTAAGAAAGTAGAAAACATCTTTTCCCTTATTGCGAGTGGGAAATAACCGGCAGGCGAGGGGAACCTATCTGCTCGTATCATGAGTCCCCCGCCTTGCGAGATGCGTCTCGCCACAAAAGGCCAGCACACGCCGCGGGAGCCGTCTCGCCTGCTACGCTGTTCCTGTCTCGCCCATTATGTTTTGCCTCTTTAAAGCACCGACGAGTTGACCCCATGGGCCTACTCTCCCCATCAGTCCTCTCGCCCCTCTCGCCCCTGACTCAGTACTCCTCCTTGAGTTGCCTCCTGCGAGCCTGAGGTTATACACAATCCCTGCTCTTTCCGAGGTTGCCTCAAGCTCGGAAAGAAAGTCCAACCGAGGCTCGCGGTGTTAAATTTCATTTATGAGAGAATCTTTTGCGGGGCCCTCCTCTGGGCCTATATATATGAGACACTTATATATAGATTGGGAATTGCTTACGTAGTAGATCGGGAATTGCTTCTTTCCTTCTTCTCGTATAAGAACTGAACTCACTGCTCCGGTCCCCACTCCTAGGTACAAGAACAAACCCTCTCCTTTTCTTGGCCCTTGTAGTAGCGGTGTTTGGGTAAGTTGTTGTTTTAGAACTCAGAAAGCTTCTTCGCATTCAGTGGTCTATTCAAATTTCTTGCCTCCTCTTAGTGCTCGGAAGAAGAGCGAGCACCTCTCTCCATCCTGGGAGAGGAACCTGCTTAATTCATCCATTTTGCCAGCGAGACGTTGGACTTCTTTGGCATTCTTCGGAGATTCCAATTCTAAGACTGCCTTCACTTTGTCTGGATTAGGCTCTACTCTTGATGGGGTAAGGAGATGTCCTAAGAATTTTCCCCTATTGGCCCCGAAGAAACACTTTAGAGGGTTGAGCATCATCTTGTATTTCCTTATAGTCCCAAAAGTTTCCTCCAGATCCAAGTCGTGGGACTCGAGGTCTCAGCTCTTGATCATCAGGTCATCCACATAAACTTTGAGATTCATTCCCTTCTACTCCCGGAAGATCTGGTCCATCATTCTTTGGTAAGTTGCCCCCGCGTTCTTCAATCCGAAGGGCATCATATTGTAGCTGAAGCACCCATCCTCCGTGATAAAGGTAATCTATTTGATGTCTGGCGGATGCATACGTATTTGATGGTACCCTGAAAATGCATCTAGAAAACTCATTAGTGAAAAACTAACGGCTGAGTCAACCATCGCGTTGATTCGAGGTAAAGGATAACAATCCTTAGGGCATGCTTTATTTAAAATTAAAAAGTCCACACACATCCTCCATTTCCCCTCTCCCTTTTTTACCATTACAACATTACTCACCCACCCCAGATACTTTCTTGTAAATATGAATCCAGCCTTAAGCAGCTTCTCCACCTCTTCCCTGATGGGCTCGGCCATCTTGGAGGCGATGACTCTCTTCTTTTGTTGTATTGGATGAGCCTTGGGATCAAGATTGAGACAGTGGCACGCCACGTCTGCGTCGACTCCTGGTATGTCAGCTTTGCTCCAGGCAAAGATTTCAATATTCCTCTATACGTACGCTATGATCTCCTCCTGATCCTCGGGACTTAGCTCCCCACTGACTTTTATCTTCTCTTTTCTTCCTTCCTTGGTGAGGATCTCCATCTCCAGCACCTCCACTGCCGCCTTCAGTCTTGATGGATCTTCCTCTTTCTCCTGCTCCCCCAACATCTCCTCTTATTCCCTAGCTTCTCGATCTACGGCCTCGCACTCGGCAACGGCCACAGCCACCTCCCTTAGAAAATTTTCCACCTCATCATCGGTTGGGACCTCTCCTAACAACGATCCTCCCTTCTTCTCTGGCCGAGCTTCCATCCTGGATGACTCCCCTACTTCCTTTATCTTTTTTTTTCCATTTCCTCTCTCCTTCATTCCCTTTGGCCCCTTCCCCTTCCATCTCTCCTTCCTTCTCTCCTGCCGTTTCCGGCTCCACCGCAATGTCTCTCTCCATCCACACTTCTTATTTTTCCTCCTCCGTCTCCATCTCTCCTTCCTTTTCTTATGCCGTTTTTCCAACCTCTTGCTCCCATCGTTCCATCCTCTTCTCCATTTCCTCGGCCTCTCCCTGCCAAGAAATTGTATTCACTGTCGTCACATAGCATTCCCTGGCTACTTTGGGATCTCCTCGTACTCGGATCACGGTTCCCCCGACATTGAGCTTCAGGCATTGGTGAAAAGATGATGGGACGCATTTAAAGGCACTGATCAAAGGGCGCCTTAAAATGGCATTGTAACTACTGGGGACATCCACTATGACGAAACGACAATTCCTGGACAGCCCCCCCCAGAGTTACCTGGAGTCCTACTCCCCCTCGACTTCCTTTCTTTCTCCTGAGAATCCGAACAACAGCCCATCTGCTGCCAATACCCTTCGAGCCTCCACCCTCATCTCATTGAATGCCTTCTTGAAGATGACATTCACTGAACTTCCATTATTGACTAGGATCCGCGACACCGTGAAGTTTTCGATGGCGGTCCGGATCACTAACTCATCACAAAAAGGGTCTTCGTGGTGTGACATGTCTTTCCGAGAGAAGGTTATTTTCTCGTCTAGGTGAGGGGTTTGTGATGTCGAGGCTACGTTCCGACGGTATATGGTACGAATTATCGTCTTACGGGTAGTCTCAATCCCCACTCCCCCATAGATCACTCTGATCCCACCTCGATCTCCCACATCAGCTCGATCCACACACCGGTCCTCCTCCCCAGTCCCAGCCATCTCCACTATCCTTACCGGTAGCTGCTGCTCCCCTGATACTCTAGCTTTCTTCATCTCCAGAAACTCCGGGTAGATATCCATTGCATGACCTTCCTCCTCATGGAAGTCACAATATGGCAACGCTACCTCTTCCCCATGTCTCCTCTCCTGGTGATTCCTCCTTCTTCCAGCTATAGCTCCTGCTCTCCCTCATTCTCTTCCCCTTCCTCTTCCTCGACCGATTGCCATAGCTTGCTGAGGCGGGGGTAGGGGTGCTCTAGGACCATATCCCCACCCATGCTGGTTGAATCGTCCTGGTCCTCCTTGGTAATTCCTTCCCCCTTGGGGAAAACCTCTTCCTTGCCCTTGAGCAGGGCCTCCTGGTTGCGTCCAACCCAACTCCTGATATGACGGAGCCCTCGGCTCCTCCCTCCTTCTTCCTTCTTGCTGTCTTGCCCCTCGCGGCTCTCTCGACTCAGCCTCCGTCAGCCTTGCCAATTTTTTGGCAAATGCCGGGTTCGCCGCCTCCATCGCTATCTATTTTACTGCTTTCTCCATCAACCCTTCAAATGACAACGACGCCTTTCGGGTTAGGCTCATCTTGAAGAAACCCTCCCGTAGTCCAACGGTGAAAGCCATTTGGAGATCAAATCCTGGAACCTCCTGAATATCCAAGATTTCTTCCTGGAATCTATCCACGTACTGGGCCAAGGATTCATCCGCCTTCTGCCGGATCAGAAAGATTGACTCGGGGTTCTTCTTCCTTTTCTTCGAGGTTGAGAAACGCAACTGGAAGCTTCTACTCAGGTCTTCGAAGCCATAGATTGATCCCGTTGGGAGTTGATGAAAATAGTCCCTAGCTTTATCTTTCAAGGTGATGGCAAGAAGACGACACTTGAATGCGTCCGTCATCGGCCTGATGGAGACCGCATCTTCGAACTATTGCAAATGCTGGAGAGGGTCGTATTTTCCCACATAGTAGGTCATTTCGGGCTCCCTGAACCCCTCTGGGACTGGAGCTGAAAGGATCAACTCGCAGAATGGGGACTCTCTTGCCGCGGGTCTCGCCGCCTCCACTCGTGCAATGACATCTCCTGGCAAGACGACACTCGCAGGGCTAGGGAACAACTCCCTGCCCGCCAGGTCTCGTCCGCTTCCTTCCACCACTTTTTACTTTCCAGGTTGCCCCTAGGGGAATCCTCTCCAACCCTTGTCGAGACAAGCTCGTCCTGATGTGCGAGAGCGTATGCCTGAGGTAGAGAAGTCGAGCAGTTGCCTCGCTGCGAGATCCCCTGCAACATGTCCATTATGCCTCTAATTGACGCCATGAATTCTTCTCTTCCTACATATCCTCCCGGGTTTTAGGACCCGTCTCCGTCTCCTTCGCTGAGATCTCCTGCCATGAAGTAGCTCAAGATTCTTCTGTATAGGCTGTGATCCACGCTCACCACACCAAAAATGTTGAAACCGGAAACCCGACTTCTCCTAGAGTTCAGATCTAGAGTTGCAGCTCACATCTACTCTTCCTAAATCCTTTCCTAAATATGAGTCTTGGGAGCTAGAAACAGACCGTGGGCTTCAGCTTGGAGGTCCCACCTCTCTCCTGGAAGAACTAGAAATCCTTCTTCTCCCTAGCCAGTGTTGAGCTAGGTGCCTTAGAGGAAGAAGATAAAAGGGGTCAACAACCTCTTCAAGGCACCTTATCAATCTATTTATAAGCCTCTGAGATTGACCTGCCAATAACCAAACTGAACCGACCTGAAATTACCAAAATACCCTGGGTTGGGTTTACAAACAACCAAACTCCGCTATTCTGAGGGGTTTCCCCAAAGGGCAAAAGTGTAAAATTACCTGGGGTAAAAAAGTAAAATCCCCCCTTGGGTGTAAGAAAGTAGAAAACATCTTTTACCTTATGGCGAGTGGGAAATAACTGGCAGGCGAGGAGAGCCTATCTTCTCATCTCGCGAGTCCCCCACCTTGCGAGATGAGTCTCCCCACAAAAGGCCAGCACGCGCCGCGGGAGCCGTATCGCCTACTACGATGTTCCTGTCTCGCCCATTATGTTTTGCCTCTTTAAAGCACCGGTGAGTTGACCCCATAGCATACTCGCGCCTGTCTCCCCTGACTCAGTACTCCTCCTTGAGTTGCCTCCGGCGAGCCCGAGGTTGTATATACCGCCTCTATCTATGACATCGGTGTTCGACACCGCCTTCCTTACAAAGCCTCGTATGGCGCCATCTTGATACTCACTTGGAAACTATTGATGTAGGCAAACTCCACCATGAAAAGGTGATTTTCCCACCTCTTGCCAAAATCAAGGGTACACATTCTCAGCATATCCTCCATAGTACGGTTCGTCCTTTTGGTTTGATCATCAGTTTGAGGATGGAACGTCGTACTAAACTTGAGCTTTGTACCCAGACTCTTCTGTACAACCCTCCAGTCTTTGGACGTGAACCACCCATCACGATCACTAACGATACTCTTTTGAATTCCATACAACCGCACGATATTGTGAACGTACAGTTCTACCAACTTGTCAACGCTGTCCTCATTTCGATTCGGGATGAAGTGAGCCACTTTAGTCAAGCGATCCATGATCACCCAAATCACATCGTTACCCTGCTACGACCGAGGTAAGCCATGCACAAAGTCCATGGAGATGTCATCAAATTTCCAGTCAAGGATAGGAAGAGGCTTCAGGAACTCTCCTGGCTTTTGACACTCAACCTTCACTAATACACAAGTTTGGCACCGACTCACATACAAAGCTACATCCCGCTTAAAACCAGACCACCAAAAGGATTTCTTCATATCCAAGTACATCTTTGTACTGCCCGGGTGAATGGATTACTTCGTGAAATGGGTCTTAAATATTAACTCCTCACGGAGCTTGCCGAAATGTGGTACATATACCCTTCTGTCCTTCCTTAAGATTCCGTCAATCATCTCCTAGGCACTACACTCGCCTTTTTGAGCTTCCACCATAAATGGCGGGAACTCTACATCCATAATGGTCGCTTCCCAGATACGATCATATAAGTTGTTTTGCAACTCTATGCAGTTTAATCGATCCATGCTAGACTCGCCTCTTGCTACACAATCGATGCCGAGGGACTCAAAGTCTCGCACCAATAGCTCATCATGAGCTTCAATCCAATTCCATTATCCAGAATATTTCCTACTCAAGGCATCTGGCACCAAGTTGGCCTTGCCTGACGTATATTGAATTGCTATATCGTAGTCTTCAAGGAACTCCACCCACCTACATTGCCGCATGTTCAAGTATTTTTGATCTAGAAGATACTTCAGGCTTTTGTGGCCCGTGAAGATCTCCACCTTCGCACCATAAACGTAGTGTCTCCACAATTTTAACGCAAAAATTACCGCCGCCAACTCCAAGTCATGGACGGGGTAATTCCTCTCATTAGGCTTCAACTGTCTAGATCCAAATGCTATCACACTGCCATGTTGCATTAGCACGCAGCCCAAACCGCATCCTGATGCGTCACTGAAAATCTGAAATCCTTCTGTCCCTTTAGGAAGACTTAGGATTGGAGCTGTTATCAACCTTTCCTTCAAGGTATCAAACACTTGATCGCACTCCTGAGTCCACACAAACTTCTGATCCTTACAAGTCAGAGTAGTGAGGGACAGAGCTATTCACAAAAAGTTTTCCACAAATCTTCTATAGTACCCGGCTAGTCCAAGGAAACTCCTGACTTTCGCCACGGTGCTCATAACTGGCCAATCCCTGATGGCCTCAACTTTTGCTACCGCCACCGCATCACCACTAACCGCATGGACCAAAAATGCCACCTTCTCTAACCAGAACTCACATTTCAAGAACTTTGCATTAAGTTGGTTCTCTCTCAAAGTTTGCAAGACTACTCTCAAATGAGCCTCATGCCCCGCCTCCGATTTGGAGTACACCAAGATATCATCGATGAAGACCACCACAAACGAGTCTAAGTACTCCCGAAACACTTGGTTCATCAAATCCATGAATACTGATGTCACGTTTGTCAACCCGAATGACATCACCGAGAACTCTAAGTGACCATACCTTGTACCAAACATTGTCATGTGTATGTCCTCGTCTCTAATCCGCAACTGGTAGTACCCTGACTTTAGGTCCAACTTAGAGAACACTATCGACCCTACCAACTGGTCGAACTGGTCATCTATCCATAGGATCAGATACTTATTCTTAACGGTTAGTTTATTCAACTCCCGGTAGTTTATGCACAACCGCATACTACCATCTTTATTCTTCACGAACAGCACTGACGCGCTCTATGGAGAAGAGCTGGGTCTAATGTGTAACGTCCCGATTCACGCTAGGCCCCTCGTGCGCGTTTTTAAGTCAGGAGAGTTTACTTGGGTTTTGGGAATGCTGGCAACTAGACTTACACCTGTGTAAGGGAGGTGAAGTTGGTCCAGAGTAGGACATGGGTAGTGACACGGCCGTGTCCATACCCGTGTGGTACTCTGGTGCCAGAGTTGGAAATTTGTGAAATTTCCAGAGAAGGACACGGGTAGTGACACGGGCGTGTCCATGCCCGTGTGTATGTGGACACGGGTAGAGGCACGGGCGTGTCCCTACCCGTGTGTATAACTAACATCGTCGATCGTGTTTTCCGAGCAGGACATGGGTAGAGACATGGGCGTGTCCATACCCATGTACATGTGTCCAAGTATTTCCTGAGCAGGACACGGGTAGAGACACGGGCGTTTCCCTACCCGTGTACATGTGTTCATCGACCATGTTTCTCGAGCAGGACACGGTTAGAGACACGGGCGTGTCCCTACCCGTGTGTATGTCTCCAGGCAGCAGACAGTGTTTCCCGAGCAGGACACGGGTAGAGACACGGGTGTGTCCCTACCCGTGTGTGTGTGTCCAAGCGGTAGCTGAACTATCGACGACGCTTCATCCGAGCAGGACACAAGTAGGGACACAGGCGTATCCCTACCCGTGTAGCTTCCAAATAAAAGGGGGAAGAAACCTTAGCCATTTTTATTCCTCCTTCCAAGCCATTGCCATAGGAAAAAACTGCTGGAGAGGAAGAAGAAGGTGCTGGAGCCAACCTTCATCCCGTGAAGAACCAACACCGCCGAGGAGAAGAAGATGCCGCCACGAAGGGTGACAAGATCCTCGGCCGAAAATGGTGGAAATGCCAGAAATTAGGTGAGCTACCTCCCCTCTCCCTTGGTGCTATATCTCTAATTATTCCTAGGGGAGATATCGACTCAAGAGAGTCTTGATGTGAGAAGAAGGTTTCTAGGAAAAAGGGGCCATGCTAGGACTTGTGTCCTAGGAATTAGAATCTTCAACCTCTCCTTCCTTCTATGTGAAGATGAGGGATGGTTTCGTGAAGAGAAATGGCCTTATGAGGGTGAATAAGGGAGGAGGAATTTCTGGATTTGATTTGAGAAGATCGGCTAGAGGAGGAAGACGAACCAATACCATTCATTCCGCCTTTAGATGTGTGCAGAAATCTGTGTTCTGTACGCAGCGATCTTCGTGGCCATTTTCAGATATGATATGGCCAGGTCTGGGCTTTCAACTAAACACGAAAGTCGTAGGCCTTGGAAATACCTTTCCAACGAGTGGTTACACGTCTTCAGGCGAGGTCTGTAGCAACAGTAAAGTCTAATCGAACTTGATGGCTGACGAGCTAACGTGCATAAAATTGTATCCTGCACACAACCGACTTTAAAGCCGATTTCAAGCGTGATACGGCCAGATCTGGGCTTTCAACTAAACACAAAAGTCGTAGCCCTTGGAAATACCTTTCCAATAATGGGTTAAAAGTTTTCACTGGATTCCTGTAGCATCAGTAATCCCCGTTTGAAGTTTCTATACTTTACTCATTTCCTGCATGTTTTGCCTCGGGTTTATGTAAATCCAATTTAGGATTTGATATAGAGATTGCAAATAAATAGTGTGAAGGATTGATGTGAGTTGTGGATAGATCCTTCTTAAACAAATGGCATAGTGAAACATGCTTGAACGAAATAATTTGGTGGAAATTAGTGAACGAATGGGTGATGAGTTTGGATGGTAAGAATGAATCAACTATGTGATCCGATAGGGATGCGCTTCATATTAACAATGTGTTGGATACCATTGGAAATAAATTGTAGGATGCTAATTTATGGCCATGTGAATCGTTGTTTAACAGAATGTGTTTAGTAGTCCAATGATTTGAGTGTTGTCTCCTTATGGGTAGCATTGTGAAAGGATGGAAGTACAGGGTTTGACCGCACAGGTATGGTAATAATGAGAAGATATGTAAATGGACGGTTGGGCTTGGCACTCAGTGTTCATTCTCGAGGCTCCTTCCGTGCCACGATGATGTGATGCTGCATGTGGTGTGAGTCGGCATGCGGTGTCGTAATCCCGGGTTAGGGATAGTGTGGCAGGTCTACGGGCTCGCCAGTCGTCACACCGACGGGAGTTGACAGTTAGACCTTGGACGGTTGGGCTTGGTCCTCGGTGCTTACTCCAGGGGCTCCTTCCGTGCCAAGTGGATGGTTGGGATTGGTCCTTGTGTTTTTTCCGAGGCTCCTTTTGGGTCACAATATTGGCCAGTTCGGGGCTTAGTTCTCGGTGCACATCTACCCGAGACTCCCGCTGAGCCATAGTACGCATGTGAGCTCTGTTGTTGTGTTATTAGCGTTGAGGCGTATGGAGGCCTAGGCTTGGTAGTATGGATGCTCGCCTAGTAGTGGAGAAGTCCGCTCCATTGTCACCATCTGGCCACGACGGTTGACGCATGAGAGGTTAGCTACCTGCTCGAAAAGTGGGAACTTCAAGTCTGTGTGGACATAGTAATTGCATGTGCGTGAGCATGGTTGAGTCATTGCATTGCATTCATATCATTACATACATTACATTCACAAGATCCTCATCGTATAAGTTTGTATGTGCACACTTATATGATGAGTTACTTTACTGTTAAGCCGACCCTTAACTTATAAGTTTGTATGAGCATTCTTATTAGTTCAGTTACTTTCTTATTGTAGATTTATATGCCTGATAGATTGGTTGATATTGGTTATAACCAGGAGGATATGCGTCTTGTGGTAAAGGTTAGCCCGTGTGCTAGAGCTACCGCAAGGCCGATGTTCTGGGCATAAGACTCCCCTCATGCCATGTTTTGTGTTCCGGGAGGGGGGGGGTCTTACATAATGTACCCCTGCTTCAATAGTTCCTGCAACTGCACCTTGATCTCGGCCAACTCCTTCTGTGCCATCCTAAAAGGAGGACATGACACCGACCTAGCTTCTACCACTAACTCAATTGATAAATCGATCTCTTGTCAAGGAGGTGCTCAAGGAAGCTCCTCAGGAAAAACATCCTCGAATTTTGCTATACCGACACTTCTCCAATTGATTGATTGGAAAGTTGAACTTACAACAATGCTACAAAAGCTACTCCTCCCTGGTAAACTGCCCACACCAATTGTATGACGGAAATTAGGGAGCAGACCACTCCACTGAGGCCCTCAAACTTAACTTCTGCCTTTCCTTCGCTTCGGGTCACCACCTTAGACCAAAAGTTAATACTGGCGCACTGCTCTGCTAGCCAGTCCATCCCCAAGATCACATCGAACTCGGCTAACGGTAGAACCGCAGCTACCAAAATAAAGTCAACTCCTTCTAAACTTCAACCAATGCGCCCTTTCGTCCCGGTGGTCATGAAAGACCCATTGGGCATGCACACTCTAAGCTCTGCGTTTGACGAAAAAGGCTCGAATCCAATTCTACGAATAAATCTCTCTGTAAGAAAAGAGCGCGACGCTCCCGTATCAAACAGTACCCTAGCGGGGTAACCAGAAACTAGTACAAAGCCTAAAACATAGGCAATACACATCCAAGTCTTGAAAGTCTAAAGCCAATAAACAAACTTAATCTTTCCCATACTTATCGCAACATCAGGTTGTCGAATCACTTCCTGTTACCCAAGGTTATATGCTCTTGGCTGCATGGGTTGGAAACGTGAAGCGCTCAACTCTGCCATTTTACCTTTCTCTAGGGTGCTGGGACCGTACCACACTGACTGCTCCTGCTTTGGCTCCTGCTCAGCGCCACCCTCAGGACAGAAATAAGCTATGTGGCCTGTCTGGCCACACTTGTAGCACGATGGTGGTCCCTTGAAGCGAGATCCCCCAGACGTCGTATTGCTCTTCTCACCTAACCTTAAGGGATAAGGCTTCTTCCTCCATTTACCCCCTTTAGACTTCCCTTATGATTGAGAAGGCGTTGAGTGAAGCTTACTCACTCAACGTCATGTGATAAAAAGCATTGACTGAACCTTAGTCAGTCAGAGACTATAATTTTACATAAATTTGGCTAAGTCCAAATACGTTGAGTGAAGACTGCTCACTCAATGGTGTGTAACAGAAGAAAATTTGTTAAGTAGCTTGGCGTTGAGTAAAGCTTACTCACTCAACGCCAAGTGACAGAAAAATTGTCTAAGTGTTTTGACATTGAGTGAAGCTTATTCACTCAACTCCTGATGACAGAAAACTTTTCTAAGTATTTTGGCGTTGAGTGAAGGTTGTTCACTCAACGCCTAATGACAGAGAAATTTTTCTAAGTGTTTTGGCGTTGAGTGAAGGTTGCTCACTCAACGCCTAGTGACAGAAAATCTGTCTAAGTGTTTTTATATTGAGTGAAGGTCACTCACTCAATGCCTATACTAAAGATGTTTGATTTTGGCTAAGTCCACAGATGGCGACGTCAGCAAAGTCAACAAGTCAACAGAGTTCAAATTAAGTGTGGGAAAGCTACAGAACACGACCAATACTGCCGGAGGTCTACTATACGTCTTCTTCCATTAAAGTAAGATGTACCTGTCTGCTGCAGGTGGTCCACACAGCTTCTTGGAGATGTTAATCGATGAAAGATAAAAGGGACAGCTTATGGATGTTGAACTCAACTTTTAGAGTTTGACTCAAAGAGAGTAAAAAACGGCTGGACTTCATCTTCCTCACCATTGCTGTCTAGAAAAAGCTTGAAGTCGACCAACAGAACGAAAAAGTTCAGTTAGCTATAGCATTCTCTTCAGCTAAAACAAGTTCAGAAATACTTCTGAGAGGAGAGACTTCAGTCTTCTGCAGGTTCAGTTAGCTGTTTGAAGAACTCAAGACCTAGCAGATCTTTAGTCTTTTACAGAAAGTTCAGAATCAACATTTTGAGTTCTTCTAGTAGAGGCAACCATTTATTGAATAATATCTTCCTGCTGCTGTGAAGACAGATAGAGATGAGATAACTTAGATCTAGTAGTTGACATAGAGAAATTTCTCTGTGTCAAAATAATCAAAACATTTGTATCTCTGTAGGATCCTTTTGCATCTGAGCTGTAGGACTCTTGAGCCTGATGTAGGACAAATTTGCCTGAACTGTAAGAGAGTTATACTATCTGAGTGTAGGATCCTGCTTGGATCTGAGGTAGGTGATCATTTGATCACTGAGATGTAGGGCTTTCGGGCCTGAGGTAGGAGAGTCATTCTCTCTGAGTTATAGGGTACTTGTTCCTGAGCTGTAGGATCCCTGGGATCTGAGGTATGGCCTTTGTGCTTGAGCTATAAGAGAGTAATTCTCTCTGAGGTAGGAGCAAGTTTTCTCTGAGATAGGGTTGTCCTCCCATCCTGAGTGGTAGGGCCTTTGGCCTGAGGTAGGTGATCAGTTGATCATTGAGTTGTAGGGCTTAGTGTCTGAGCTATAAGTATTGGAGGAGACTGAGAGATCCTGAGGGATCTGAGGTGTAAGCTCTTTGAGCTGAGTTTTGGAGAAGTACTTTGTCTAAATGAAAGTTAGAAAGGTGGGAGGAGAGTGGATGTACCCATAATCTAGGGAACCACTATAGATTCTGTGTGTGCTTTTCTGTGTTATTTTATTTATTGCAGGTTCTTGAAAGCTAATAACTGCCAACACACTAAGTACTTAAAGAAGAAACTTAAAGAAAGTCACAAGATACCAACAAACCTATTCATCCCCCCTCTAGGTTGAAAGTTACCTTGAAAACAAAGACTTTCAAGTGGTATCAGAGGGAGGTTGCTCAAAAAGGATTTAACAATCTGAGTGATCTCCAAGGGTAGCTACAACTCTACACTTATGGGTTCTGGAGAGAGCCATAAGGAGCTAAGTTCCATGAAACTCCCCATCTGTAGAAAGGAGAATTTTGGAATCTAGAAAGAGAGGGTCAGGCTGTTTATGGAAGCCTCTGACCCAAGAATCTTTATGACAGTCAGAGAGGGACCCTTCATCCACATGAAGGTCTCAGTTCTAGATGCCAATGTCCAGACACCCAAGAATTATTTAGAAATGACCAATGATGAGGTCATGTTGGCTGCCTTAGACAAGAGAGCCCAGAACATCATTGTCAGTGCTATTGATGATTCAACCTTACAGAACTTGGTCCACTGCCAGACCTCCAAAGAGATGTGGGACACCCTTGTGGTCTACATGGATGGTATCGAAGAGGTAAGAGATGATAGAATGTCTATGCTCAACCAGGAGTATGAGGCTTTCAGGCATCCCTGAAAGAGAACATAGCTACTTGCTATGAAAGATTTTTTAGGATCATAAATGAACTGAGGACCTATGGGAGGGTCTTCAGTCATTATGAAATAAATGACAAGTTCCTAAGATCTATCACTAGAGACTGGGATACTAAGATTTGTTCCATAAGAGAGGTGGTCAAGCTTGCTGAGACTCCTCCCCAAACATTGTTTGGAAAGCTGCTCTCCTATGAGATGTAGCTAGCTGCTAGAAAAGAGGAGGCCACCAGTAGATACCAAGCCAAGGAAAATTCATTGGCATTTAAGTCAGACATCATCAGGAAGAGTAAGGAGAGGATTCTCTCTCATCCAAGAAGACCAGGTGATTCAGACAACTCAGAGTCAGATGCATCAAAATACAACATATCAGATGAGGACTTTGCTGTCTTCTCTAGGAACTTTCAGAAGCTGATGAAAAAGAAATAGTGGAAGAGCAGACCTTCCACCTCTTCTCATCACAGGAGGAATCATTCCAAGGATGACAAGTATGATTCTAAATCTAGTAAATATTATTCCTCTAAAGTTGTCTGCTACTGTTGTAGCAAACCAGGGCATGTGATAGCTGACTGCCCAGTGAAGAGAAAGGAAGCTGTTGAGGAGAAATAACACCAACACAAGGGTAAGAAGGATAAGTCCTTCATTGCCAACAAAGTGAAGAGCTGGACAGACTCATCTTTATCTGAGTTTGAAGAAGAAGAAGCCTATATTTGGCTAGTTGCTGTTGCAAATAAACAAGAAGCTGTAACATCAGATGAAGACTATCCTACTGCCAGGATAGGTATCAGGGCCCCTTTATCACATTCAGATAGTGATTCAGAGGTGGATGAGGAAGATTAAGAAGATGCCTATAGCTGCTATGGGCTGATGAAAATGACTGATGAGGAAACCAGCCAAGATCAGCTTGGTCTAAGCAAGGTAAAATCTCTATCATACTCTTCTTCTGAGTTTGGATATGAGACTAGTCCCTGTATAGAACCCTCTTCATCAATGGTGAAGATGATTCTGAATCAAAAGTAGATGTCAATCAATTGATTTACAGGTATGGAGAACTTCTGGATGCCTTCAAGAAGTGCAAGAAGTTGTCTAAGAAGCAAGCTGTGAAGATTGCCTCTCTACAGCTGGCTGCTTCCCAGCTGACTGATACAACATATTTGTTGGATCAGAAGGATAGGGAACTTTGCCAACTTAGGGTCATGAATGACATCCAGTTAGGCTCCATCAAGTACAAGAATAGTCTCATCAGGAATCTTGAAGAGAGGCTAGGAAGGGAGAAAAGAATAATGGTTTGCTATTCTAAGCCAAGTACTGTGCTACCCTTGATAGAATCCTTCTCCTCTTAGAATGGTAAGAAGGGGTTGGGATTCAAGGGAATCACAAGAGTAGCGTCTTCCAAAGGGAAGGGCAAAACTCTAGCTCCAACTCAGCCTCTTGCTTCCAAGCCTCCCATTTCATTTAGGAAAGTTCAGTTTCCTTCAAATAAGTATGACCAAGAAAGCATCTTTGGTCACTAGATGAATGACAGATTCACTGGTGTGAACAAAAATGTTCACAGCCATGGATGGTATAACGAGGTGATTGCATTTAAGGCTACCCATGAAGAAATTCAAATGGCCCATCCTGGACAATTTACCTTTGGTGCTCCAGCCCCCACTCTCAAGAATGTGGCTGCAGCATAGGTCCAGGATCATTCAGCAAAGACTCAGAATAAGGGTCAGTCATCCTACAAGTCTGGTTTGGCTGTGTCTGATGCCATCAAGAGCATGCTTTATGAAATGAAACTTGCTACTGGTGGCACTCAGAGCAGGCCAAACAAGCAAGCTAGAAGACTTACCTTCAGTCAAATCCTTGCAAAAATAAATCTGAAGAAGGCTGCTTCTCCTCTTCCTACTATTCATCCAGCAGTCAACCAAACTTCTTGGCCTGCACAGAAAAGAAGATACAACATTCATGAATGTTGATGCTGTGGCAAAGTGGGTCACTTTGCTGTAGAATACTGACACAATACTAGTATGCCAAGAGTAACTGTTTGTCCACCAGTCCGAAATACTGCTGGTAGACAAGTTCATTTTGAGACTAACATGCACCTAGGACACAATAGAAATTGGGGTCCTAAGGTAAAGTAAATTGTGTGATGCCGGTTAGTCTAAGTGCCCATACCCCTATATGGTACTTGGACAGTGGTTGTTCCAGGTACATGACTGGGACAAGGAGCAACTTAAAAGAGTACACTCCAGTGAAAGATGGACCCAAGGTTATCTTTGGTGGTTCAGTTAGAGGGGTGACTAGAGGCTATGGTAAGATTACCAATGACATAGTCATCATCACAAAAGAGGCTTATGATGAAGTGTTGCAACATAATCTCATAAGCATAAGCCAACTCTCTGATCTTCGCTATGCTATTGTCTTCTACAAGGATGAGTGACAGATTAATAGGTCAAGTGAACAAGAGGTCATCTTGACAGACACTGGGAGTGGAAATGTTTATTGTTTAAAAATTCTTTGTCTAGATACAGACTCTCCTATTTGTCCAACGGAAAATGAGAAAGACTCATATTGTGTCCAATGGCACAAGAGGCTAGCTCATTTAAATTACAAGACTATTGGCAAGCTCTTTAGTCAAGAGCTAGTTAGGAATGGTCCTAATGTGAAGTGCACCAAGGAGGGAATTTGCTCAGCATGCCAAAAGGGCAAGCAGACCAAAGACTTATTCAAAGGCATTGGGACCAAAGACTCTGTGAGATGTTTGTACCTCTTGCATATGGACTTATTTGGTCCTATTCCAGTTCATTGTCTTGGTAGGAAAGTATACACCCTTGTGGTGGTTGATGACTATTCCAGGTTTTCTTGGGTGTTCTTTCTCAAGAAAAAGAATGAAACCCTTGACATCTTCATCAAGTTTGTCAAGCAAATTCAAAATGAGTTTAACAGTTCAGTGGTCAAAATCAGAAGTGAATATTATTTATTTTTACCAAAATATTTTTGGGCTGAGGCAGTGAATACTACATGTCATATCCTCAATAGGGCCTCTATCACCAAGAGCCGCAAGAAGACTCCCTATGAGATCTTGAAGGGCAGAAAACCAAACCTGAGCTATCTCAAAATATTTGGTAGTAAGTGCTATGTACTTTACAATGGGAAATCCAATGTAACTAAGTTTGCTTCCATGTCCTTTGATGGGATTTTTGTTGGGTACAACAATTATATTAAGGCCTATAGGATCTAAAACTTAAAAAGCCAAGTTGTAGGAGAATTTGTGCATGTTGTCTTTGATGAGTCTACTATGATTAACAGTGAGCTGCCAAGCTCCTCTTCTAGTACTATTAGTACAGAATAGATGATGGACCAGCTAAGCATCAAGGATGCAGCTCTAGTTATCCAAGATAAAGTGGACACTCAAGTAGAGGGACTGCAAGACACAAATGAGGTGGATGAAGATCAACAAGAAAGATACCCCAGTAGCTGAAACTAAAGCTAGATTTCCTCCAGCAATGAGGCATCCGAGGGATCATCCAAGAGACCAGATCATTAGTGATTCCAGCCAAGGAGTAGTGACCAGGAGTAGAAGTATCAACATAGCACTCTTCTCAAGCTTCCTATCACTGGTTGAGCCAAAGAAATTTGAAGAGGCCAACATAGATTAGTTCCGGATTGTTGCTATGCAAGTAGAACTGAACCAATTTAAGAGATGTAAGGTCTGAAAGCTAGTTCCCAGACCACATGGACATAATTTCATTGGATTCAAGTGGATTTACAAGAATAAACTTGATGAAAATGACATTATAATCAAGAGCAAGACAAGGCTAGTAGCTAAGGGGTACATGCAAGAGAAAGGTATTGATTTTGATCAAACCTTTGCCCTTATAGCAAGATTGGAGGCCATCAGACTGTTCCTTGCATATACTGCACACAAGGGATTCAAGGTCTACTAGATGGATGTGAAGTCAGCCTTCCTAAATGGTGACTTAAAAGAAGTCTATGTTGAGCAACCTTCAGGTTTTGTTGTTCCTAACTCACCTGATTCTGTTTATAAACTTAGGAAAGCTCTATATAGGCTAAAGCATGCCCCTAGAGCATGGTATTAGACTTTTTCTAGCTTCCTCATTTAGAATAAATTCTCAAGGGGGAAGATAGACAAGACCCTATTCCTAAGGGAATCTAAAGGTCAGATTATCCTAGTCCAGATATGTGTAGATGACATTATCTTTGGATCTACTAATGATAACCTTTGCAGAAAGTTTGCCAAAATTATGCAAGGGATGTTTGAGATGAGTAGTATGGGTGAACTCAAGTTCTTCTTGGGTCTCCAAATTAGACAGACTGATGATGACTTGTCCATATCCCAATCTAAGTTCACCAGGGAGTTAATCAAGAAGTTTGGTATGGAGAATTCCTCCACCATGAAAACTCCCATGGGGTAAAGTATGCCTATAAGCAAAGATGAGGCATAGAAATCTATTGATGAAACTTTGTATAGAGGGATAATTGTCTCCATTCTATATCTAACTACAAGTAGGCTAGACATAATATATGCTACATGTGTTTGTGCTAGGTATCAAGCTTGCCCTAAAGAATCTCACTACTCTGTTGCTAAGAGGATTTTAAGGTATCTTAAGGGCACACAAAATCTTTGCCTATGGTACCCTAGGAATGGGGAGTTTGAACTAACAAGCTATTCAGGTGTAGATTTTACAAGCTGCAAAGAGGATAGGAAGAGCACTTCTGGCACCTGTCAATTCTTGGGAGGAAGACTAGTATCTTGGAGTATCAAGAAGCAAACAAGTGTTGCAATCTCAAATACAGAGTCAGAGTACATCTCAGCAAGTAGCCGCTGTGCCCAGTTGCTGTGGATCTAACATCAGCTCCAGGATTATAACCTCTAGATAAGTAAAAGTCCCTTATATTGTGATTCTACTAGTTCCATCTCAATTGCTAGGAATCCCGTCTCACACAGTAGGACTAAGTATATTGAGATAAGATAACATTTCATTAGTGAGCATATGGTATGTGAAGATATCAACCTTGAGTTTGTCCCATAAGACAAGCAAGTGGCTGACATTTTCACTAAGCCACTAGATGAAGCAAAGTTAAACACCTTTCAGTTTGAATTGAGTATGTTGAACCTAGAATGGCTTTTGTTGCTCCTCATTTTGTTGCAAGTTATACTATTTCTTGTAGGTAAAATTGCTCTTCAGCAGAATGAAGACTTTTTGTTGGTACCCTAGTTTGGATTTGAGTTTAGTCTTCTCATTTAGTCTCTTGACCCAAGATTTATCTATGGTCAAAGGTTAGTTGTTTAGTTAGATTGCTCTAGTTGTAGAGTTGTCACTTATTCAGATGAATATTTGGTTAAGTTGTTTTTGGTTTGACTATGGTCGAACGCCGCTCGACTATCGTCTATCAACTGTTCGACGATCGTCTATCAGTTGGGCGACTATCGTCAGTCAGTAGATCATCTTTCTCTGAGTTAGTTCAACTCTTGTTAGCTCGATGTTCTGTGGTATCTGCCTCGTCGATCGTCGAACCCCGCTCGACTTCTTTTGACCAGACAGATTTCTTGATAGTTCGACTATCTGCCTTGGATAGTTCAACTATCTGATAGCTCGACTATCTGTTTGATAGGTCGACTATCTGTTTTGTTTGATAGTTCGACTATCTGCTTGGATAGTTCAACTATCTGATAGCTCGACTATCTGTTTTATAGGTCGACTATCTGTTTTGTTTGATAGTTTGACTATCTGCTTGGATAGTTCAACTATTTGATAGCTCGACTATCTGTTTGATAGGTCGACTATCTGTTCTGTTTGATAGTTCGACTATCTGCCTTGATAGTTCAACTATCTGATAGCTCGACTATCTGCTCTGATAGTTCGACTATCTGCTCTGTGTTGATAGTTCGATCATCTGTCTGATGGTTCGACTATCTTTTTGATAGCTTGACTATCTGCTTTGATAGTTCGACTATCTTTGTCGTTCGACTATCTGTTCTGATAGGTCGACAATCTCTGTGGCTCGTTCGACGATCTCCGAGGGTCGTTCGACGTTTTTCTGTCTGCCTTTAGTAATTTTGTACTCCTTCTGTTCTTTGATTTATTTCCTGTTTATTTAGCATATTTTATTAAAGATTATTTCATTGATTTTGTGCATACATCTCAAGGCAATTTTTGCCCCTTCCTTTGTGCATAAGTCAAGCTTTATTTGACAAAGTTTTTTGTCTTATTAGTTCAAATATCTTTTTGCTTTATTCTGCCATACTGTCCTTTATAGCCGTTAGACTCAAAAGTCTTCTCTGGCCATAAAGAGTTTGTTCTGATGTGACTTTCTTTAGTACTCCTTTTATCAGATTGGATATGCAGCTTCTTAGAAAGCTTTATCCCTTTATAGGATGTCTGCCTGCAAGATATGTTTTTGTATTGTGCTATTTGCAGCCCAGATTGCAGATTTCAGAAGAAGACAAAATTCAAACAAAGATTAGAGCCGTTACAAAGGCCAATATATAAAGTGCTTTCAAAAGACACAGAGATAACAATACGTTGAGAAACACAGATATAGAAGAAATAGAGAGATACACAAATTCAAAACAAGAAGAGATACAGCTCTCAGACATTGTTACTTTCAATTGAGAAGATCAACCTTCTTCATCTCTCTCTTCTTCAATCCTGAGTTCATCTTGCTGCCAGGAACATTCACTCAGAGCCTCAAGAAGAAGAAGAAGAAGAAAGAAAAGCTATAGAAGAAGAATAATCATTCTACAATCAAGAGTCTTCTTCAAGCTGCTCCTTCAAGAACTTCAAGACAGCTCTCTGTCACAAGTTCAGAAGAGTTCCTGCACCCTGAAGCAAGACTTCTTCCTGGATATTCTCTAAGCCAGGGGGAGCCTTGATTCTTTAGAGCTTTGTAGCTCTGTGCAATCCACTAGCTTCTCTAATCTGTTTTAACAATAGAGAAGAAACTTTAACTCTCTCAACCTCCTGTATAAAGGGTTATTACTCCCTTCAAAAGTGAACCTTGGTGGCAGGGCACCTAATCAAAAACCTGTGTTGGATTTTGAGCTCCTGATCAAAAGCTCAAAGGGTCTACTTGATCTACCTGAAGCAGATCAGTTGGTGGCAGGGCACCTGAACAAAAACCTGTAGTGGATTCCTACCAGGGTGGTAGAAGAGTAGACGTACCTATTTAGAGGGAACCACTATAAATCTTCTTGTGTTGTCTGTGCTGTTTATTTTAATTATTGCACTGTGGCTGTGAGTAGACATAACTAGGATTGCTAGTTGCTGTGATAGGACCAAAGCTCAACTGTAATTACAGTTCGCTTTCTTCTGTGCACTACACTTTGTGTTAGGCTCTAGGGTTTCAAATATCTATAAACTCATTCCGCAAATTAACTCTAAGGGAGTTGAGTAGGGTGTCATAATTTTTGAATACTCTATTCACCCCCCTCTAGAGTTGTATCTATCCTCACTTTCACTTTTCAAGAGGAATACCTTCAATGGTATCATGATCAAATACTATCTAGACTGGTATAGACTAGAGTGTCTATAAGGGAGTATGATAGAGGGTGCTTTAGTTGAGGGTGAGCATGTCCAACACTGGCAGTTGAGTAGGAAGGAGCAGTACACCTCCACCACTCTTAAGATGTTCAACTGCTGCTTATTTGTACTCAAAAAGTGGGAGCAGATAATCAGAGCCTCCCTGACTATTTACATAAGTAAAAAAGGGGGAGGAGAAGGATATGATCTGGTATCAGAGGATACATGAGGAGAAGGATACATGTGGTATCAGAACTATGAGAAGGATTTGATCAAATTGATCAAGACCAGGTAGTAGTAATTCAGGGGGAGCAGGTGTGATGATGATCATCTTGTAGGCAAGGAAGTGTGGTAACTAAAACTCCTTCTCTTGTTTTAAGTAAATATCGTACTGCTGCATATGTTAGTATATGTAATTGACTCAATTAATTGAGGGTTTTGACTTCTTCAAATATAGGGAAATTGTTGGGTCCATTGCCCACAATGTCCTAGATTTGAAGAAGTCAATCATATCAATGACATTCAAAAAGTAATATTTGATGTATGCTTAAGTTCTTGCAAGCAATTGTACTTATAACATTGATATGACAGGTAATCCAAGTTTGTAGCAGGTGGTCACAAGGCAGAAAGATGGACATAAAGAATCTGGCTGGAGAGGGAGGAATTTGCCTAAGTCCACATACGTTGAGTGAAGCAAGCTCACTCAACGCCAGATGTCAAGGAGCAGTTGACAAAGTTTGAAAAGCAGATAAGTCCACAGGCGTTGAGTGGAGCAAGCTCACTCAATGCTAAAGGTAGGGAAGGATGTTGGCTAGTAAGAAATTCAGCTAATTCCACAGCCGTTGAGTGAAGTCAACACACTTAATGCCAAATGACTAAAAGAACTGAGTACAACCTGTACAGTTAAAGCCTAACAATTGACAAGCTAAAAATATGGCTAAGTCCATAGGCATTGAGTGAAGTCTACTTACTCAACGCAATGCAACAAAAAGCTGTGAGACAGGCTAAGACAGTCAAAGCCAAACAATTAGCAACCTGAAAATGTGGCTAAGTTCACAGGCATTGAGTGAAGTCTACTCACTCAATGCCATACAACAAAAAGCTGTGAGATAGGCTAAGACAGTGAAAGCCTAAGAAGAAACATGCAAAAATGTGGCAAAGTCCACATGCATTGAGTGAAGTCTACTCACTCAACGCTATACATCATAAATCGTTGAGTATATCTCAGACAGTCAACGACACAAAAAATCTATATAATTATTTGACTAAGTCCACAGGCGTTGAGTGAAGCTTATTCACTCAACTCCATGTGATAAAAAGCGTTGGCTGAACCTTAGTTAGTCAGAGACTGTGATTTCACAGAAATTTGGCTATGTCCAAATGCGTTGAGCTAAGACTGCTCACTCAACACCGTATAACAAAAGAAAATCTATTAAGTAATTTGGCATTGAGTGAAGCTTACTAACTCAATGCTAAGTGACTGAAAAACTGTCTAAGTGTTTTAACATTGAGTGAAGCTTACTCACTCAACGCTTGATAATAAAAAACTTTTCTAAGTGTTTTGGCATTGAGTGAAGGTTGCTCACTCAACGCCTAATGGCAGAGAAATTTTTTAAGTGTTTTGGCATTGAGTGAAGGTTGCTCACTCAATGCCTAGTGACAGAAAATCTGTCTATGTGTTTTGGAGTTAAGTGAAGGTCACTCACTCAATGCCTATACTAAAGATGTTTGATTTTGGCTAAGTCTACAGATGGTGGCGTCAGCAAAGTCAACAAATCAACAGAGTTCAAATTAAGTGCGGGAAAGCTACAGAATATGACAAATACTGCCGGAGGTCTACTGTACGTGAAAGATTTGATTCCAAGAGCCTAAACACCTAGAGGGGAGGGGGGGGGGGTGAATAGGTTCTAATCCTTTTTGATAATTAAGGCAATTAACACATCAAAAATATCACAAAAACAATCATAGAAAATACACAGCACAACACACCAAGATTTATAGTGGTTCCCCAATTTGTGGGTACGTCCACTTTCCCTCTTCGCCTATCCAATAGAGAACTGGATTCGGCCAAACTTCCTTCCATTAGCTCAGATCCACAGATCTTACAACTCAGAACCTGATAGGTTCCTACAACTCAGACTTCTTCAAGTCCTACCTCAGATTATTCCCAAGAATCCTACCTCAGGCAACAACCCTACCTCAATCTTTATCTCCAGGCCTACAACTCAGACTTCTTCAAGTCCTACACCTCAGGCACTCAGCCCTATCTCAACCTTTATCAATATAGGCTTACAACTCAGATCTATAAAAGATCTTACAAATAAACGTTTGTTTAAGAAAATAAAAACTTCACCCAGTTTAACAGATAAAAGGGTGAGAACTTCTTGATCAGTTCTTGATTGAACTGAATACTCTAGATCCAACCTGACTTAACTTCTTCAAAACTTCTTGAATTTGAACAAAATAAGGTTGATCTTCAATTGGAGTTGGAGTTGATCTTCAATAAGCTTCCTTCTTGAATTCAGAATAAGATCTGAATTTTACTTACAGACTTTTCAGTATCTGCCTTATTCTGGGATTGCCTCTTGCTCCCCCTCACTAGTTCTCAATCTCTGTTGAGTCAGTTATTTCTCCTCTTGATTCTGTCAAATTCTTGTTTATCTGGTTGTTATGGATCAGCCCTTTATATAGAGTTTATCCACGATTACCTACTGATCCGGTTTATAACGGCCTTCTGACAGTACTGACAGATGTGTCAGTCTTGTTACTTATGACAGCTGTCAAGTCTTCACTCGTGACAACTGACCCTTCAATACTTCAAATGTGGCGGCATAAATAGACCAAGTGTCGACATAATTCTTGATGATGTCGACATAACTTCCAATATATCGACACAGTCATTCTTTATCTTCTCGACCCAGCTTCTGTTGTATGTGTCGACACAAATCCTGTGTGTTGACACAACTGCTCCTGGTCTCGACATAACTAATGCTGATAGATGGCATTAAGTGTATGTCCAGATGTTGTTCAGTGTGTGTCCAGATGTTGTTGAGTGTGTGTCGACACAAGTCCCGTATGTCGACACAAGCCTTTCAGACTCAGTATAGCTATTGTTTATAAATGGCGTTGAGTGTGTGTCGACACAAGTCCCGTGTGTCGACACAAGCCTTCCAGACTCAGTATAGCTGTTGTTGATAGATGGCGTTGAGTGTGTATCGACACAAGTCCCGTGTGTCGACACAGTCTTGCTTCTGGTGTCGACATAACTCCTTGGTGTCGACACAACTCCTTCTTCAGGTGTCGACACAAGTCCTGGGTGTCGACACTTGTACTTAGAAATTTTTCTTGCATTTCATAAACCTGCACACTAAAACTCAACATCCCATCAAATACACATTGATGTATACCATTGAGTAAAGAGAGGCTTCTCCAAATCTAGTACACAATTTCCAGTGTACCCAACAGTACGTCTTCTTCTGTTAAAGAAAGATGCAGTTGTCTGCTACAGTTGGTCCTCATAGCTTCTTGGAGTCATTAATCGACGGAAGATAAAAGGGGCAACTTCTGGATGCTGAACTCAACTTTTAGGGTTTGACTCAAAGAGAGAAAAGTGCGGCTGAATTCATCTTCCTCGCCATTACTGTCGAGAAAAAGCTTAAAGTCGACCAGTAGAATGAAAAATTTCAGTTAGTTGTAGCATTCTCTTCAGCTATAGAAAGTTCAGAAATACTTCTGAGAGGAGAGCCTTCAGTCTTCTACAGGTTCAATTAGTTGTTTGAAGAACTCATAACCTAGCAGATCTTCAGTCTTCTACAACAAGTTCAGAATAAGTATTCTGAGTTCTTCCAGTAGAGGTAGCCCTTTATTGAAGAATATCTTCCTGCTATTGTGAAGATAGATAGAGCTGAGATAACTCAGCTCTAGTATTTAACACAGAGAAATTTCTCTGTGTCAAAATAATCAAAGCATTTGTATCTATATAGCTTCCTTTTGGATCTGAGCTGTGGGGCTTTTGAGCCTGAGGTAGGGCAAATTTTCCTGAGCTGTAAGAGAGTTATACTCTCTAAGTGTAGGATCTAGCTTGGATCTGAGGTAGATGATCATTTGATCACTGATCTATAGGGCTTTTGGGCCTGTGATCGGAGAGTCATTCTCTCTGATTTATAGGGCACTTGTGCCTGAGCTATAGGATCCCTTGGATCTGAGGTAGGGCCTTTGTGCCTGAGCTGTAGGAGATTCATTCTCTATAAGCTAAGAGCAAGTTTGATTTGAGGTATGGCTATCCTCCCAGCCTGAGTGGTAGGGCCTTTGGCTTGAGGTAGTGATCAGTTGATCACTGAGTTATAGGGCTTAGTGCCTGAGCTGTAAGTCTTGGGGGAGAGTGAGAGATCCTGAGGGATCTTAGGTGTAATCTCTTTGAGTTGAGTTTTGGAGAAGTGCCTGGTCTAACTAAAAGTTTGAAAGGTGGGAGGAGAGTGGATGTACCCATAATCCGGAGAACCACTATAGATTTTATGTGTGCTTTTCTGTATTATTTTCTTAATTGCAGGTTTTTGAAAGATAATAACTTGCAACACACTAAGTACTTAAAGAAGAAACATAAAGAAAGTCATAAGATATAAACAAACCTATTCACCCCCTCTCCAGGTTGCAAGCTACCTTGAAAACAAAGACTTTCAGGACCCTGGGGCACTCCATTACCTTGTAGGTCAGCACTTTGTATACAAATATACATAAACATAAAAAGCAATAATACATGTTTGGATGTCTCATACATCAAACACATTTTATGTTAAGCAGGTAAAATAAATGGGCCTACAGTGCAGTAAGCATGCAATCCTGGGTTTCACCCAAGGTACCATATAGCGCATGAATCTAACACATCATCACACATCATCAAACGGGCACTTCCAATTTTCCCATCGGCATCCAAGCCGCAAACACACAGGTACTTCCAATTTCCCCTAACGGCATACAAGCCGCCATACGGAACTCTTGCGAAGTCCCCACCCGTTCGTTGGTCTCAACACCCGAGCTTGCCTACAAGATCTGACTTCTCATGTCAGGATTCTGTCTCACAAACAATAAACTGATGCTAAGAACCCTTGCTTGACACCACTCGCTCATGGTCTTCATCGCCAAGTCTTGTCAAAAGCTTGGTGTTCTCGTTAGTTTCACAAAAGGGGATTTGTCTTGCCAGAACACTCTCCACTCATTACTTGCACGTCACAGGCTAGCCAGCCGACCAAAGAGACAAAGCCGCACCTTACCACATCACAATCAATAGCCTTTCCCACCTTAATCCACCATTCATTCTAGCACGAAATAAAGGGGGGGGGGGGCAAACATCACAAACGACTTCTTATCACGAACATATTTATAGCAAAATCCTTAAGGCTCGTTATGTAACATCTCTGAGTCAGACTAACGGCCGTAACTACAGCTTCACCCACAATGCCTAATCCACTAGCGGAGCGGATTTCTGATGCAACATCATGCCGGGGACAGACACAATCAACCTGGTGGCTCCTCTTGAACCATGGCAACCCAAAGCCCTCTCATTTGAGAGATCCGGTGCCTAAATGCTTGAAAGAAAGAAAGATTAAAATAGATGCCATGCATGCATCCTAAAGATCGAGAGGAGAAGTGTCGTTACCTTATGAATCCTCTTCTTAGCCATGGAAAACTTGATTTGCACAGATGAAAGTGAAGGATGTGGTGTTTTGAAAGTTGCTTTATTTTCTTATTTACTAAGTGTTCGTGATCCAAATAATATTGTTACATTTTGTTCCTTGATTAAATGACATACCTCATGTAAGGTTCAAGAAGATGTTCTTGGTCTTGAACTATAGAACTGTGAGTTTTATTATGTCGTGTAATCTTATGTTTTCCTCTCATTTGTTGTAGTCAAAGGGAACATTGATTGCCGAGTTAAGATTGTCATATTGGTTAAAGTATTTTGGAGTTCTATAAATGTTGATAAATGGTTATCGTTTAATCATATGAGTATGTATGCGTCTGATTTCATACATATTGAGGTTGACCTATTTTTATGTTGTAACATTATATGTAATGTGTTAAGTGTCATTAATGTTAACAACGTGTCTAGTGAATTGAAGATATGAGATTTGTAGATTTAGCGTGTCGATGTGAACAATGTGATTATAGTTGAAGACCATCTTTTGATGGTAATAAATATTGTGATTCGTTGTTCACACTTACGCATAAGAAATTTTTATATCGAAATATCATTTGTCCCCAAATTGTTTGGGTAGTGATATGGTCGGGCCCCTTGGTAAAGCGAGGTTATAATGCATGCAAATAACTGAAGCAGTTATAAATACAACTCACTTTAGTGATCGAGAATGACAAATATAGTGCAGAAATGACACGGTTCTATTTTGCGCTATATTCATAATATCACGTGACAAAGGTAGACACATGTCATAATGTTTAGTTACCTACACTACCATGTTATTGTGGCGACTGTAATGCCTTGATAAAGCCTCTTGTAGTCCATAATATAAGTTGTTATATTATAACTGTGACAACATGAATCCTCTATAAGGTAACACCAAATGAACATGAATAGTCTCTGTTTGACTTAAAAGTTCGCTTGATTTCATACAACATGCGATCAAGATAACACAGTAAGTGCGCATTCAAAATGTCATTTTTGACATGTTTAGACCAAGACGAGTTGTTAAATTGTGCGACTGTTAATCTGCGAGATGAATTGGTTCATTGCGTTATTTTAAATAGTGTGACGACATAATTTTTTATCTCAATCAATCAAAGTAACCTACTTGTTTTGAGGTTATGTTATGATCAAAAAATGGAGGGTAGATCTTTACCCAAGATCAAAGCCCTCACTTATTGGATATATATATATATACATCAGTTTTTTTGATCAAGGGTTGATCAAGGGTTGAGAAAGAGATAAAAAAAGAAAAGGGAGATAAGGTTTTATGCGTGTGCTTTTCGGTTTTCCATGTACAACCCAACGACGACATAAGAAAAATGAGGCAATTTCCCTAGCTCACGAAGAGCGCTAACCTGTGATCTTTTGCTGCTTCTCGACGACTCGCGATTTACTAGAGGCGCTCCGACAATAATGCAGGGACTCGTGATTTCCAGGAATAGCTCCAGTGTGCTCGGCTTGGTCTTCTTCTTGGCAATAAGTTTGGCTCGGCCACTTGGGGTCTCCGACGACATTGAAGAATAAGGTCTAGGTATTTTCCTTCCACTCCCCTCATCAACGGAGCGGATTGCTTTGACTGTTAGGGTTCAAGGTGAACTAAGAGGCGAGGCGTCGACCTCATTATTGTGGTGGAATCGCTACCATCTTCTCCAACGTGTCCCCCTTCCTCCTAGAGATCTTGTTCTCTAGAGGTACAATTTTCTAACCCTTTGTGATGGTTAGATGTGATGAGTTAGGTTTTTCTTTGCTTAGCCTTGTTTGGCCGTTGTCATCTGATATCCGATCTCTATATGTTGTTGGTGCTTATGTTATTTTTTTTAAAAAATTCGCCCTACCACTACACTAAGAAATCCAACAGTTGTATTAGAGCCAGGTTAGATATCTCATGACAATGGGCCTTTTTGTGCCTAGTGGTTTGGATTGGTTATGTCCCAACCCTTGATTCAAGATTACGTAATCCATTGTTGTATGGATTATGAGAAGTTTTTTTTGGATTTAAAATGATTTGGTTGAATCATGTTGGGTTGTGTACATAGACCTATCCCTCGCTAGGGTTCAGTCTAGCGTTGTTGTTGCTTGCTTTGGCATTCTTTTATTTTTATGTTATCTTTGAAATGAATTTTTTGTTTGGGATGCATGTAATAATTAGAATGTCGCATGTTAGGATATTTTTGTTATTCCTCCGTTCTTTAGAGGAATGCGTAGAAAAAGATTTAAGATTGGTTTTCCTCCTCATTTTATCCACTTAAGCTGGTGACCTTGGATGATCATGAGTATGATTACAATCACTAGACATGGCAGAATGTGTGTAAGCTTGGTATTAGGCCACAAGAGATTAAATTTTGTGTGAGGAACAGTTTACTTTTCTTGCGGAAATACCGCGTTCACACTAGTTACCCAATAAAATGAGTTTTCTTAAACAAGACTTTCAAGATCTAGGCTTGATTTTTTTGGGAAAAGTTTTCTTATTATTTCATTTTTCCTTGAATCATGCAATAATATTGTTCAAGAGTCATAAGGGTTAAGCATTGCCTAAAAGGTTATGATTGGTGCTTTGTACCACCTGGACGAACAAATGGATGAGTCCACTTGTTTGGAAAGGATCTTGTGCGTGTCTATATTATTATTTTGATATATCAATAACATTTTTTTTTATTATGAACTCTAAGTAAATATTTATTCTCTCTCAATTTTTTTAGAATCATGTCTACTTTACCAAATTTTCTGCGTTCCATGATTGATAAGAGTCCTCTTGCTAATGACGGTTCAAACTATTCTGATTGGATCCTCAAGTTGAATATTGTGTTGCGTTTGGAAAATCTCCAACAAATTCTGGATGGCCATTGACCAGAAGATAAGGAGAAAGACAAACCAACCGATGTTGAAAAGGAGGAACAAAAGAAATGGAATGAATAACTGTGTGTTGTGCAGACACTGATCTTGGCCAGTATTGGCGATCAGTTGCAATGGAAATTTATTGATACTCCCGCAAAGGAAATAATAGCACAATTAGAAAAGATGTTCACTGATAGTGCTCGTAAAGAGCGCTATAAGACCACCATATCACTCACAGGGTGCAAGATAATGGAGGGTGAATCTGTCTCGGAGCACTTCCTTAAAGTACAGGGCTATCTAGAGAAATTAAAGAAACTAAATTCTCAAATTCCTGATGACATTGCTGAGGATATCATACTGGGGTCACTTACTTACTCCTATAAGGATTTCATAATGCATTATCAAATACGTGAAAAGAAGATGACCATGAATGAGTTCCATAATGCCCTCAAAATAGCTGAGGTAGACATGGTAAGACAAAGGCAAATTCTGTCCTAGCCGTTGCGTCAAGTAGCAAGAAGCCCTTTAAGAATAAAGGCAACGTCGCAAATAAGACGGCAAGTAGAAACTCCTCATTCAAAGGAAATAAGGGAGGAGCTCATGTGAGCACCTCCAAGAGAAGTAAAGTGAAGAACTCTCAGACTGCTGTCACCGAATGCTTCTATTGTCATGAGAAAGGACACTACAAGATGAATTGCCCCAAGTATAAGCGTGACTTGGATGAAGGCAAAATTGAACGCAAGCGTCCCAAAGGTATATTTGTTATTGAATTAAATCTAAACTTGATCACAACTATCCTTGATTAGGTAATTGATATCAGATCATGTGCTCACTTAGTTTCTAATGTGCAGTCACTAAGGGATAGGAGAACGCTCTCCAAAGGAGAGGTTGTGCTGAAGGTTGGAAATGGTGCAAGAATCTCTACGGTTACTGTTGGCACCCTTGATTTTCATTTATCTAGTGGTTTATGTTTTATTTTGAAAGATGTTTATCATGTCCCATCTATTTTAAGAAACATTATTTCTGTGTCATGTTTGGATGCAGAAGGTTTTTGTTTTGTGATAAATAATTCATAAGTGACTATTAAGAAGGATGGTTTGTTTTATGCAAATGCTTTCATTTCAAATGGTTTGTATTTGCTTAATATAGTTGAAGATAAACATGTTATGAATGTCAATAACAAAAGACTCAAAATATCTCATGTAAATGAGACACTCTTATGACACCATCGCCTTGGTAACATAAATGAAAAACGAATAAGGAAATTGCTTCAAGCTAATCTTTTGGATTCCTTTTATTTTTGTGCAATTGGGATATGTGAATCGTGTTTTGCTGGAAAGATACCAAGACACCTTTCAGCAAGAAAGGTGGAAGAGCGAACAACTTATTGGAATTGATACACTCCCATGTATGTGGTCCAATGAGTACTAGTGCAAGAGATGGTTATAGGCACTTCATCACATTCACGGGCTACGACTATGTTTATCTCATGAAGCATAAAAGTGAATCCCTTGAGAAATTCAAGGAATACAAAAATCAAGTAGAGAACCAGCTTGACAAGAGAATTAAAATCTTGAGTACTGATAGTGTAGGTGAGTACATGAGCAATATGTTTGCTGCTTACCTAAAGGAGTGTGGTATTGTACGACAATATACTCCTCCTGACACCCCGCAGTGGAATGGTGTCTCTGAGAGGAGAAACCAAACCCTGCTTGACATGGTTCATTCCATTATTTGTCAGACCGATTTACCTTTATATTTTTGGGGTCATGCGCTTCTTTCTGCGACTCTCACTTCAAACATTGTTCCAAAAAAGTCTGTTGATAAAACTCCGTATGATATATGGTTCGGAAGGCCTCCCATTTTATCTTTTCTTAAAATTTGGGGTTGCGAGGCATATGTAAAACGTATGCAATCGTTTAAATTAGAACCCAAAGCTGATAAATGTTTCTTCATAGGATACCCAAGAGAAACGAAGGGTATAGCTTTTGGCACAAGTCGATGAATATAATATTCGTAAAGAAGGGTGCTACATTCTTAGAGAAAGAGTTTCTTGAAAGAATCAAAGGATGTGAACGTAGGATAACACTTGAGGAAACTTAAGAGGAACTACCAAGTTGTGATCATGAGATGAATTTTGACATTCAAGATGATCACGAGATATCACATATAGTTCCTTTTCTCAGTGGGAGTGTGGGCAATCCACCTCCACTATTTCATTTTGAGGAGGTTCATACTGCGCAACCAAGCAATTCCTTGACTCACGTTGAACATGAATTAATTTCATAAGAGATTGTATAAGAAATTTGGGAGCCTCAAGGTGAGCCTAATGAGCAAAGGGAACTCAGAAGGTCTACCAGGGTGAAGAGAAAACCCGACCTTTATATGGGTCTTCATGAAGTCTTGGTAATTGACACAGAAGACCCCTTGACTTATGAAGAAGCGTTAGGAAGGATAGATTCTGATGCCTGGCAAGAAGCCATGAGATCAGAAATGCAATCCATGTATGATAATCAAGTATGGGACTTGGTTGACCTTCCTATTGGAAAGAAACCCATTCCCAACAAATGGATCTTCAAGAGGAAGATGGGCATGTATGACAACATGACAACTTACAAGGCTAGACTCATGGCAAAAGGTTACAGTCAAGTCCAAGGAATTGACAACGATGAAACTTTTTTACCGGTTGTAATGTTCAAAATAATTCGAATCATGTTGGATATTGCAGCTTTCTATGATTATGAAATATGGCAATTGGACTTCAAAACAGCTTTCCTGAATGGAAAACTAGTTGAGGAGGTATACATGATGCAACCTCAAGGTTTTGAAGATCTGAAAAATATCGAGAAATTATGTAGACTTCTAAGGGTCATTTATGGCTTGAAGCAAACATCAAGGAGTTGGAACAAACGCTTTGACGAAGAGATTAAAACTCTCGGATTTATTCAAAGCAAGGAAGAACCTTGTGTATACAAAAAGGTTAGTGGGAGTCACATCATATTTTTGGTTTTGTACGTCGATGATATATTATTAATGGGAAATTGTTGGTACCCTAGTTTTGATTTGAGTTCAGTCCTCTCTTTCTGTCTCTTGACCCAAGATTTATCTATGGCCAAAGGTTAGTTGTTTAGTTAGTTTGCTCTAGTTTAGACTTGTCACTTTTCAAGATGAAAATTTGGTTAAGTTGTTTTTTGTTCGACTATGGTCGAACGCCGCTCGACTATCGTCTATCAACTGGTCGACGATCGTCTATCCATTGGTCGACGTTTGTCTGTCAGCAAATCGTCTATCTCTGAGTTAGTTCAACTCTTGGTAGCTCGACGTTCTGTGGAATCTGCCTCGCCGATCGTCGAACCCCGCTCGACGTCTTTTGGCCAGACAGATTTCTTGATAGTTCAACTATCTGCTTGGATAGTTCAACTATCTGATAGTTCGACTATCTGTTTGATAGGTCGACTATCTGTTTTCTTTGATAGTTCGACTATCTATTTGATAGGTCGACTATCTATTTTCTTTGATAGTTCGACTATCTGTTTGATAGGTCGACTATCTATATTCTTTGATAGTTCGACTATCTGTTTGATAGGTCGACTATCTGTTTTCTTTGATAGTTCAACTATCTGTTTGATAGGTCGACTATCTATTTTCTTTGATAGTTCGACTATCTGCTTGATAGGTCGACTATCTATTTTGCTTGATAGTTCGACTATCTGTCTTGATAGGTCGACTATCTGATAGCTCGACTATCTGTCCTGATAGTTCGACTATCTGCTGTGGTAGTTCGACTATCTGCTTGGGTAATTCGACTATCTGTATCGTTCGACTATCTGTTTGATAAGTCGACGATCTCTGTGCTTCGGTCGACGATCTCCGAGGGTCGTTCGACGTTTTGCTGTATGTATTTAGTAATTTTGTCCTCTTCTATTCTATGATTTATTTCATATTTATTTGGCATATTATTTCTGTAAATTTGTGATATTATTTCCATGCAATCTCTGCTCCATTCCTTATGCATGAGCCAATCTTTATCTGACAAAGTGTTGTCTTATTAGTTGAAATGCAAATTCTGCTTTATCTGCCAGGCTGTCCTTTATAGCCGTTAGACTCAGAAAGTCTTTTCTGGCTGTAAAGAGTTCTTTCTGATGTGACCTTTTTCCTGTACCCTTCTTATCTGATTGGTTATGCAGCTTCTTAGAAAGCTTTATCCTCTTATAGTATGTCTGCCTGCAGGATTTGTTTTTGCTTTATGCTTTTTGCAGCCCAGATTGCTGATGCCCGAAGAAGATAAAGATTCAAACTCAAATTAGAGCCATTGCAAAGGCTCATATAAAAAGAGCTTCTTTTGAAAGAAGAAAATACTTAGAAGAGAGAACTTATTTAGAACATTTACACTCAGCAGCATAGAAAAAGAGAGAAATCAAGAAAGTTCTACAGCTCTCAGAATTTCATATTCATCTGAGAAGATCAAAGCTCTTCTGCATTCTTCTTCTTCCTGAGTTCATCCTGCTTACAGGAAGACTTTTACTTAGAGGCCTTTAGAAGAAGAAGAAGAAAGGAAGCTGTTTGAAGAAGAACACCTATTTCCAATCAAGAATCTTCTTCAAGCTTCTCCTTCAGAACTTCAAGACAATTCTTTGTCTTAGTTCAGAAGAGTTCCTGCACCCTGAAGCAAGACTCTTCCCTGGATATTCTCTAAGCCAGGGGGAGCCTTGATTCTTTAGAGCTATCTAGCTCTGTGCAATCCACTAGCTTCTCTAATTTGTTTAACAATAGAGAAGAAGCCTTAACTCTCTCAACCTCCTGTACAAAGGGTTATTACTCCCTTCAAAAGTGAACTATTGGTGGCAGGGCACTTGATCAAAAACCTGTGTTGGATATTGAGCTCCTGATCAAAAGCTCAAAGGGTCTACTTGATCTACCTAAAGCAGATCAGTTGGTGGCAGGGCACCTGAACAAAAACCTGTAGTGGATTCCTACCAGGGTGGTAGAAGAGTGGACGTACCTATTTAGAGGGAACCACTATAAAATTTCTTGTGTCATCTGTGCTGTTTATTTAATTCATTATACTGTGGCTGTGTGTAGAAATAACTAGGATTGCTAGTTGCTGTGATAGAATCCCAAGCTTAACTGTAATTACAGTTAGCTCTCTCTTGTGCACTACACTTTGTGTTAGGCTCTAGGGTTATCAATATCTATAAACAAATTCCGCAAATTAACTCTAAGGGAGTTGAGTAGGATATCATAATTTTTGAATACTCTATTCACCCCCCTCTAGAGTTGTATCTATCATCACTTTCAATTGGTATCAGAGGGAGGTTGACTGACTGTACAGGCTAACACCTGAGTCACAAGATCCTGATAGATACCAAGCTTATAGATATTCACTTCATGGCCCAGTCCAAGGATTACTCAAGCACCAGACCTCTAGCATGCAACTTAGCTAAGTTTAGCATCTGGAAGGTAAGGATTAAGTTATATATGAACTCTATTGATGAGAGTATTTTTGCTTCTATTTTGACAGGACCACCAAGAGCACCTGCTGTAGCTACTACTTCATCATCAACTGATATGAGTGCAGTGCCTCCTCCAGATTACAATGATGAATACAAAAAGGCAAAGATAGCAGATGCCAAAGCAATGAATATTCTGGCTCAGACAATGTCTGATGAAGTATTCCAGAAAGTTGCTGACTGTCCCTCAGCAAAAGCAATATGGGATACACTGAACCAGATTGTAGCTGGTTCAACTGATGAAAGGAAGGACAGAAGGTCCAACCTTATCTCCCAGTATGAAAACTTCAAGAAAACTGATGCTGAATCAGTTGAAACAATGTACACTCAGCTCAGCTCAATCATCAATGAGCTGAGGACTCTTGGCAAGGATATATCATTGACAGAGGTTAATGATAAGATTCTTATGTGCTTCCCCAACACATGGGATCTGAGGATCTGGCCTATCAAGGAGGCCAGAAGTACAAATGAAATATCAACAGAAGCTCTCCTTGGCAAGCTCAAGTCTTTTGAGTAAGTGGTGAAGACCAGGGAAGCTGAGGCTGAAGCAAAGACTCCAACTCCAACAAGAAAAGAGCAATCTCTTGCTCTCAAAGCTGCTGAAGCTTCTGAAGGAAGCCAATCCAATGAGGAACTAATGACATTATTTGCCAAGAGGTTTCTCAAGATGGGAAGAAAAGACTTCAGAAAGAAATCTTCACGATATGAAGATAAACCAAGGTATGATCGTTCTCCCGCTAAAGAAATAATTTGCTATGGTTGCAGGAAGCCTGGAAATATTCTACCAGAGTGTCCAGAGGAAAAGAATAAGGAGAAAAGGAAGGAAAAGGAATAGCACAGGAAGCATTCCAAGCCCTCCTCCTACAAGAATAAAAAGAAGGAGAGAGGTTTCGTTGCTGAAACCTGGAGCGATTCTGATGAGGAATCTTCCTCCTCGAGCTCCAGTGAGGATGAGGAAGAAAAGAAGGCAAAGGAAATTTGCCTGATGGCAATTGATGCCTGCAGCAATCACTTAGCTGTAGAGAGCTCAGATTCTGATGAAGAAATGCCAACAGAAGATGAGGTATTGTCTTCTTACGATTTTACATCTGCTGAATTTAAATCAGATTTTAAATCTTTGTGTTTAGATTTAATTAGTTCTGAAAAGGAAATTAAGGACCTTAGAAATAAGCTTGCTGAATCTGAATTTATCTCTAATGAAAACATTAGGTTAACAGCAGAACTCACTAATTCTAGTGAAGAAATAAAATTTCTTAAGAGTGAATTAGCTAAGTCAAAAAGGTTAGAAGAATCTCTGAATGGTAGAAGCCTTAAGTTGCTTGAAATAACCAGCATGTCAAACACTAGGTCAGGCAATAATAAGCTAGGCTTAGGAGCTTCATCCTGTGAACCCCCAATTATTCTTAAAAATCATCTTTCAACTCCAGTGAACTTTATCTCAGCTGATGGGATAAAGAACACTGAGCAAGTAAGACAAGTTAATCAAGCTTTAAACAAAGCTAAGAGAGAAAAGAGAAAACAAAAATTTAAGGAAATACAAAAAGTGTCGAACGCTGCTCGATGATCGCACGCTCAGTGGTCGAACGAAGCTCGACGATCTGTGCATCCATCGTCGAACGCCGATCGACGTTTTCAACATGAATTTCAAAATTATAATCAGAACCCTAGAAACCTTAATATGAATAGAAACCCTAGGTTTGTGGACCCATTAACCGCATGGAGCATCCCACCTAGGAGATCTTACCCTTTAGGTTATAAACCCCAACCTGCTTATTCCTTTATTTCTAGTTTTTATTATGTGAAGAATAATGGACCCAAGGTTACCTGGGTCCACAATGTTTAACTAAACTCACTGCAGGTGAAGACCTATCCTATCACTCAGGACAAGTGGTATTTGGATAGTGGTTGCTCTAAACATATGACAGGGAATAGAGAAAATCTGTCAAAGTTCAAGGCCAAGCTTGGACCAAAGGTGATCTTTGGGGATTCTAGCTGTGGTCAAACTGAAGGATATGGTAGGATTACCATTGGAGCAGTAACTTTCAAAAGGGTTGCATATGTAACTGGACTGAAGCATAACCTTATCTTAGTGAGTCAGTTATGTGATGCAGGCTATCAGGTATCATTCACTAACACTCTTTGTAATATTACTTTAAATAGTAATGTTGTGTTAGTAGGTATTAGACAAGGCAATATTTATTTAGTAGATTTTAATTCAACCCATTCTGAAATTTGCTTATTTAATGAAGTAACAAATAACAATACCTTATGGCATAAAAGGCTTAGCCATGTTAACCTCAAGAACATATCTAGGTTATCTAAATACAACCTTGTTAGAGGTTTACCTTCTTGCCCCTACAAGAAGGAGAGCCTATGCAAGGCGTGTCAATTAGGCAAGCAAATCAAAAATTCATTTAAATCTGTAAATAAAAGTGATTCACCTAGAATCCTGTATTTATTACATTTGGACCTCTTTGGCCCAATAAATGTACAGAGTCTAGGAGGGAAGTATTACACTTTAGTAATTGTAGACGACTTCTCTAGGTTCACTTGGGTGTTCTTTTTGAGAACTAAGGCTGATAACTTCAAAGCCCTTACAGATTTTCTATTATGTGTGCAGACTGAGTACTCTACTCATGTGGCCTTGATCAGAAGTGATCATGGTACTGAGTTTGACTCTCTTCTCATGCAAGAATTCTGTGAGAGAGAAGGTATCAAACATAGCTTCTCAGCTCCTAGAACTTCCCAACAAAATGGGGTAGTGGAAAGGAAAAATAGAACCCTGATTGAAGCTGCAGGAACATTATTGGCAGATGCTAACATGCCTCTCTCCTATTGGGCAGAAGCTGTTAGCACAGCTAATTATGTGCTGAACAGAAGTCTTATACACAAGCTTAAGTGTAAAACTCCTTATGAGTTGCTTAAAGGAAAGAAACCTAAAATAAATTATTTTAGAGTATTTGGTTGTGTAGTCTACATTCATAATAATAATAAAGAATACCTTAGAAAGTTTGAAGCAAAAGCTTCAATGGGAATTTTTCTTGGATATTCCCAAGTAAGCAAAGCTTATAGGGTATTTAATAAATCATCTTCTAAAATTGAGGAATCTGTGCATGTGTCTTTTGATGAATTCCAGATGTTTTACAAGGAGAAGGAAACTTCTCCTTCCTCAAGTTCATTGCAGGTACCAGAATCTAGTAAAGATGTCACTCAAGAGATTCTCCATCTATCAACTCTTCATATCACTGAATCAGACAATGATAAAGACTTTGTAGAAGTTGTTGCTGTACCACCAATAGTAGATCAAATTCCTCCTGAGGAATTAATCCCAATTATTGCTGAAGATCACATCCCACCTGCTAATGTTGTCACACTTAGAGATCATCCTACATCTCAAGTGATTGGAGACATATCAGCTGGTGTTCAAACAAGACATCAATTAAGACAGGATGTGATGCACGCTTGTTTTCTTTCACAGATTGAGCCCCTCACCATTAAAGATGCTGAGCTAGATCCCCACTGGATCATTGCTATGCAAGAGGAACTCAATCAGTTTGAAAGATGTAAAGTATGGACTTTAGTTCCAAGACTTAAAGGCCAACTGATCATAGACACCAAGTGGGTGTTTAGAAATAAGTTGGATGCAAATGGAATCATTGTAAGGAACAAAGCTAGGCTTGTAGCTCAGGGCTACAGACAGGAGGAAGGTATAGATTATGACCAAACCTTTGCTCCTGTTGCATGGCTAAAGGCAATAAGGATCTTTCTAGCCTATGCAGCCTATATGAAATTTAAGGTCTTTCAGATGGATGTCAAAAGTGCCTTTCTAAATGGTGA
The DNA here is from genome assembly GCA_039513925.1 of Platanthera zijinensis. Taxonomy (NCBI): domain Eukaryota; kingdom Viridiplantae; phylum Streptophyta; class Magnoliopsida; order Asparagales; family Orchidaceae; genus Platanthera; species Platanthera zijinensis. Next base: position 24,857,777 of record CM077095.1, read on the forward strand.
GCTAAAGGAAGAGGTATTTGTTGAATAACCACCTGGGTTTGTTTCTTCAACTCAGCCCTCACATGTTTTCAAGTTGCAAAAAGCTCTTTATGGACTCAAACAAGCACCCAGAGCCTGGTATGAGACTCTAGCTAGTTTCCTGTTAGAGCACAACTTTGTTAGGGGAGTAGTTGATAGAACCCTTTTCGTCAAGCACCACAAGGACACAATCCTGTTAGTTCAAGTGTATGTGGATGACATTATTTTTGGTTCCACTGATCCTAAACTGTGCAAAAAGTTCTCTGACTTGATGCATTCTAAGTTTGAGATGAGTAGTATGGGTGAGCTGTCTTACTTTCTTGGTCTCTAAGTAAAGCAAGATGCTGATGGCATCTTCATCTCCCAATCCAAATATGCCATGGAATTGGTAAAGAAGTTTGGGATGGCTGATGCTTCAGCAATGCATACACCTATGGCTACTAATGTAGTTATAGATTCTGATGATCAGGGAAAGCCTGTTGATCAAAAGAATCATAGGGCCATTGTTGGTTCCCTATTGTATTTAACTGCAAGTAGGCCAGATATAATGTTTGCTACATGCCTGTGTGCTAGGTTCCAGGTCAACCCCAAGGAATCTCATCTGATTCTTCTCAAGAGAATCTTGAGATACCTGAAGGGATGTCCAAATCTAGGACTATGGTATCCAGCTGAATCAGAATTTGAGTTAATTGGATACTCTGATTCTGATTATGCTGGTTATAGAGTTGATAGGAAAAGTACCTCGGGAACTTGTCAGTTCTTGGGAGAGAGATTGGTCTCTTGGTTCTGTAAGAAGCAGGTTTCTGTCTCAACTTCAACTGCAGAGGCTGAATATATAGCAGCTGCTAGTTGTTGTTCACAGATCCTGTGGATTCAAAACCAGCTTTTGGATTATGGGTACACACACAAGAACACAAAAATCATGTGTGACAGTACCAGTGCTATCTCCATTGCACAAAATCCTGTGCACCACTCTAGAACCAAGCACATTGAGATTAGACACCATTTCCTGAGAGATTGTGTGGAAAAGAACAAGATCAGCCTTGAGTTCATATCCACTGACCTTCAGAGAGGTGATATTTTCACCAAGCCCTTAGATGAACAGAAGCATCTGTTCTTTTTGGTTCAACTAGGCATGATTAATGGAAAAGACTAAGTGTGACGTCTGCCTTTGTTGAAACCTGTTTGAAGATCGTCGAATGACATTCGAAGATAGTCGATCGGATCAAGCCTATCGTCGACCTATGGTTGATGATAGCTTATCTGCTTGAAGATCGTCGATCGACGTTCAAAGATCGTCGAATAGGTCGAGCCTATCGTCGATCTATGGTTGATGACAGCTTGTTGTTTGTGAAGACAGAAATAGTCGAACGATGGATCGACTACTCTGCTTCAGGAACGATCGTCGAACGACCGTTCGACCATCGTCTCCAGTATCTTTTAAAATAGATCGACTATTGCTGGTTTAATATAAAACTGATGGTCGACCTAGGTTAAGAGATCGTTCTTTTTATCGTCGACGGAGAGCGTCTTCTCGCATTCCGTCTTTCTGCTTGCTCCCTGTCTCGCGATTTCTGCCGTTTCGCCTTCACCATCTCTCTCGTCTTCTCCAACCTCTTCGATGGCGATTGCTCCAGCCCTCCTGTACGTAGTAAAGTTCGATGCTGGCTTCAACGTGGACTTCGACTCTTTCAGCTGCTGCGAGTCTGCTATAGTGGAAATCCTCAACTTATGCAAAGAACAAGGTTTGGAAAAGCTCATGTCAACAAGAATAAAGATAAACATTCCCGAGATTAAAGAATGGGCATTCACTTCGTCCTCAAATGACGATTCTATGACCGGAACAATAGGCGGAGAAGAGGTAATTTTGACTCCCGCCGTTTTAACTGAAATTTTTGGATTATTAAATGGGGAAGAGGATTATGAGCAAGATACCCCTGAGTTTGGGAGAATGCTGACTGAACTGGGACATGCCGAAGGCATTCCCTCTAAGCTGCTTAAGGTAAATTTTCCGTTGAAGATTAAGTTCCTTGCTGAACTCGTCGGAAAAGTGCTACTGGGAAAGCACTATGCCCATGATAATATTACCAGGCAACAGTTTGCCCTGATGTGTGCCATCGTGAACAAGAAGCAAATTAACTGGGCAGGAGTTTTGTTTGATTTAATAAGGAAAAAGAATAGTAAGAAGGAAGTCACTCTGGGTAGGGTGCTTGGGATTTTTCTAAAGGAGAAATATCCCCATCTGTTGGTCTCTATTTCTACTTCAATAAATGCCAGCAAAAAGATGGACCCAACGTTGTTTGTCAAGTGGAAAAGGAGTTTTCTGAAGCCCGCTCCTTCAGGGGTTGCTCCAGTTGCATCTGAGAGCACAAGGACTGCTTCAGTCACTCCCCTCCTTCAAGAAGCAGGCTCAGCCTCTCTCCTTTCCATCCTCTTCTTCTGCATTACCTTCAACCTTTACTGAAGTACCACCATCCACTTCAGTTGAAGTTCCATCTTCTGCATCTCATCTTCTTGACTCCTCCACAATTCTCCATGCATCACCTCATGCATCTCCTCTCCCTTCTCATCTTGCTAGGATATCTCTTCCTAGTTTTGATTTATTGGCTTCTGAACTTTCTACTCCTCCTCAGTCTCCAACTCTTCATTCTGATCATGTTGATCTTCTTGCATCTACCCATCATTCTCCAGTTCACTCTCCATCTCATCAAGAATACACCATCCCTGCTGTTCATCCATCTTCTGTGATTCCCCCACCTACATTTGAAATCACCCCAGCTTTCATCTCTAGCATCCTGGAGTTAATTACTCCTTCAATCAAAATCATGATTGAAGAGGCAATTGCTCCCCTTGTATCCTCCATCTCTTCTTTGACTGCTGCCATCCAAGCCCTCTCAAAATCTGCTGAGCCCTCTTCATCTAGGGGCCTGGTTTCAGTTTCTACTGAAATCAGGCAGGGGGAGATGCTTTATGAAGATGCCTCTGAGCTGCCCCTGGCCTCCCTTCTAGCAGATCCTCCTGCAGATACAAAAAAAGAGATAGAAGAATCAGTTCCTCCATTGTCTGAAACAGATATTTCTGATGGCATAATGAAATCTGAGTTTGTTGTCAAAGTATGCCTAGAAGAATGCTCCACTCCCCTGGTTGCCCTCTACCTAGAAGGAGTCATTACTTCCTTCCTAGATGAATTATGGGAGTTAGGACATTCAAAGGAAAATTCTGAAGGTATCCCTTTTACTCATTTTTTAGACTTGATAACTGACATGCTAGTATGAGAATACCTAGAAGGAATGATACGATGTCATTTAGCAAATTTTTGTTCATAATACTACAGATATAATGGAAGAAGTATTAGCTGCCCAAGAGCTTGATCATCAACCAGCTCTAGAAGTTCAACCTGAACCAGAACCAATTGTTCAAGATCCTGAGGCTGCTCAGCCAGCTCAGTTAGCAGTACAAGAAGAACTGGTCCCCATGACAGTTACTGATGAACAAGAAATGGTTTCAGAAAGTCAAATTGAAAAGTCTACTGTCTGGGATGACACTCCTGGATTAGATTCAGACACTCTTCTGGCACAGGATGCCCTGGAAGAAGAGTTAGAAAGAGCTGCCTTAAAAGAGAAGGAAAAAGCTGTGCTAGAGGCGATTGATCCGTATGATCTTCCTCCTTCTTCAAATTCTGAGGATGAGGATGATTCTGATGAATCTGATGAGTCCAAGAGAAAGAGATCTGCTAAGAAGAAAAGGAAAGCTGTGGCTCCTCCTCCTCCAAATCCTGATAATGATGTCCTTTACTATATCTTGAAAGGTATTGATCCTAAATCTAAAGAATTTCAATACTGGATGGCATTTTCTAAGAATCAGCAGAAGTTAAGAAAGAAGTCTAAGAGGTATGACAGTCCTGCCCCAAGATGGACTCCTAGAGGTCCTCCTCCTCCATCTCCCAGTGCAGGAGCCTCTGGAAACCTATCTATAAATCCTTCTGCTCAGTCTGATAGGTTTAACCCATCTCAGTCCTCTCAAAGGAAAAGCTCTCAAGGATATCAAGGCAGAACGCAATCTGGTTATCAAAGACATGATGCTGATGTAAAGGAATAAGTGAAGGAGGTGGTTTATCAAAAACCAACTTTTTCTCCTCCTCCTTCCAAAGAATTCAAGAGCACATCCTCTTCAAATCCAGATCATGCAGTGAAAGCTGTTTCAAAAGGTAAAAGAATATTTTCTCTGAAAAATCTAGCAAGAAATTTGCTGAGTTTGCTCCTCCTTCTTCTCTAGTTATTCAGGATAAAGAGCCAGCTGAAAGCCTGCTAGATATGTCTATTAAATTTAAAGTTGTGAAACCTGTAGATACATCTTGTGAAAATGTGTATGAAAGCCAAGAGCTTGATCCTGATTTCAGGATGGCTCGATTTCTTGAACTTGTTGGATCAGCCCAAATTAAGAAAGCTAAAGCTGAAGGTAAAGACACTGCAGGATTAGCAACTATGTCCAAATTCAGTATGAAGGAGCTTGATAAATTCCAGGTTAGACCTGAGGTATTTGACCCTTCAAAATACATGGAAAAGCATCCTGAAGCAATTGTCCCAAGGGCATCAGAAACTAAAATCATTGGAGAGCAAGATTTAAAGCGGTGAAAGAAAGAAGCTCTAGACCCCTTTAGGAAAATTACTTTTATTCCTAGTTCCTCTGAACCTAAACCAAATTCTGAAGCTCCTTAAAATTCATTGATTGACAGTTATTTACTTATCTGTTTGATTGATGTTATCTGCTTAGCTATTTCCCTTCATGCATTTTATTTATTTTCAGTAGTTTGTTTTGTGTTTTTTGTTGTTGAGAGACTTAACTCAAATAGGGGGAGATTGTTGGTACCCTAGTTTTGATTTGAGTTCAGTCCTCTCTTTCTATCTCTTGACCCAAGATTTATCTATGGTCAAAGGTTAGTTGTTTAGTTAGTTTGCTCTAGTTTAGACTTGTTACTTTTCCAGATGAAAATTTGGTTAAGCTGTTTTTTGTTCGACTATGGTCGAACGCCGCTCGACTATCTTCTATCGACTGGTCGACGATCATCTATCTGTTGGTCGACGTTTGTTTGTCAGCAGATCGTCTGTCTCTGAGTTAGTTCAACTCTTGGTAGCTCGACGTTCTGTGGAATCTGCCTCGGCGATCGTCGAACCCCGCTCGACGTCTTTTGACCAGACAGATTTCTTGATAGTTCAACTATCTGCTTGGATAGTTCAACTATCTGATAGTTCGACTATCTGTTTGATAGGTCGACTATCTATTTTCTTTGATAGTTCGACTATCTGTTTGATAGGTCGACTATCTGTTTTCTTTGATAATTCGACTATCTGTTTGATAGGTCGATTATCTGTTTTCTTTGATAGTTCGACTATCTGTTTGATAGGACGACTATCTGTTTTCTTTGATAGTTCGACTATCTATTTGATAGGTCGACTATCTATTTTCTTTGATAGTTCGACTATCTGCTTGATAGGTCGACTATCTATTTTGCTTGATAGTTCGACTATCTGTCTTGATAGGTCGACTATCTGATAGCTCGACTATCTGTCCTGATAGTTCGACTATCTGCTGTGGTAGTTCGACTATCTGCTTGGGTAGTTCGACTATCTGTATCGTTTGACTATCCGTTTGATAGGTCGACGATCTCTATGCTTCGGTCGATGATCTCTGAGGGTCGTTCGACGTTTTGCTGTATGTATTTAGTAATTTTGTCCTCTTCTATTCTATGATTTATTTCATATTTATTTGGCATATTATTTCTGTAAATTTGTGATATTATTTCCATACAATCTCTGCTCCATTCCTTATGCATGAGCCAATCTTTATCTGACAAAGTATTTTGTCTTATTAGTTGAAATGTAAATTCTGCTTTATCTGCCAGGCTGTCCTTTATAGCCGTTAGACTCAGAAAGTCTTTTCTGGCTGTAAAGAGTTCTTTCTGATGTGATCTTTTTCCTGCACCCTTTTTATCTGATTGGTTATGCAGCTTCTTAGAAAGCTTTATCCTCTTATAGTATGTCTGCCTGTAGGATTTGTTTTTGCTTTATGCTTTTTGCAGCCCAGATTGCTGATGCCAGAAGAAGACAAAGATTCAAACTCAAATTAGAGCCATTGCAAAGGCTCATATAAAAAGAGCTTCTTTTGAAAGAAGAAAATACTTAGAAGAGAGAACTTATATAGAACATTTACACTCAGCAGCATAGAAAAAGAGAGAAATCAAGAAAGTTCTACAGCTCTTAGAATTTCATATTCATCTGAGAAGATCAAAGCTCTTCTGCATTCTTCTTCATCCTGAGTTCATCCTGCTTACAGGAAGACTTTCACTCAGAGGCCTTTAGAAGAAGAAGAAGAAGAAAGTAAGCTGTTTGAAGAAGAACACCTGTTTCCAATCAAGAATCTTCTTCAAGCTTCTCCTTCAGAACTTCAAGACAATTCTTTGTCTTAGTTCAGAAGAGTTCCTGCACCCTGAAGCAAGACTCTTCCCTGGATATTCTCTAAGCCAGGGGGAGCCTTGATTCTTTAGAGCTATCTAGCTCTGTGCAATCCACTAGTTTCTCTAATTTGTTTAACAATAGAGAAGAAGCCTTAACTCTCTCAACCTCCTGTACAAAGGGTTATTACTCCCTTCAAAAGTGAACCATTGGTGGCAGGGCACCTGATCAAAAACCTGTGTTGGATATTGAGCTCCTGATCAAAAGCTCAAAGGGTCTACTTGATCTACTTGAAGCAGATCAGTTGGTGGTAGGGCACCTGAACAAAAACCAATAGTGGATTCCTACCAGGGTGGTAGAAGAGTGGACGTACCTATTTAGAGGGAACCACTATAAAATTTCTTGTGTCGTCTGTGCTGTTTATTTAATTCATTGTACTGTGGCTGTGAGTAGAAATAACTAGGATTGCTAGTTGCTGTGATAGGATGCCAAGCTTAACTGTAATTACAGTTAGCTCTCTCTTGTGCACTATACTTTGTGTTAGGCTCTAGGGTTATCAATATCTATAAACAAATTCCGCAAATTAACTCTAAGGGAGTTGAGTAGGATATCATAATTTTTGAATACTCTATTCACCCCCCCTCTAGAGTTGTATCTATCATCACTTTCAGAAATCATTTACCTTTAATGGAAGAAATAAGAGACTCATTGAAAACCATATTTTCAATGAAGGACATGGGACCAGCCCAATATATCTTGGGAATTAAGATATAAAGGGATAGGTCGCGAAGACTCATTGCCCTAAGTCAAAGTATTTACATTGACAAAATCTTAGAAAGGTTTCATATGGAAAACTCTAAGAAAGGAAATATGCCAATGAAGTTATCTTTATAGCTTGGCAAGTCTCATTGCGCCTCCACGCATAAAGACATTGAATGCATGAAAAATGTGCCCTATGCTTCCACTATAGGTTCCATCATGTATACCATGACCTATATAAGACCGGATGTTACATATGCTCTGAGCATAACGAGCCAACATCAAGCTTCACATGTCCTAATCATTGGACCGCTATCAAAAATATTCTTAGGTATCTGAAAAGGACCAAGGACAAGTTTCTTGTTTTTTGTGGGCACAAGGGGCTAGCTGTAGAAGGCTACATGTATGCTAGCTTCATGACAGATCTGGATGATAGGAGATCACAATTTGGGTTCGTTTTCCTTCTGAATGGTGGGGTCGTGAGTTGGCGTAGTTGGAAGCAATTAACGACTATTGACTCAACCACCGCAGCAGAAGTCATGGTAGCTGCGGAAGCCAGCAAAGAGGGAGTATGGATGAAGAAGTTCCTGGAGGAACTTGGAGTTTTTCCGTCAAGTGAAGACCCATTGAAATTGTTTTGCGACAATAGTGCCACCATTTCGCAAATAAGGGAGCCAAAGTCACATTATAAAACAAAATACATTGATAGAAAGTATTTCGTTATGTGGGACTTCATTGAGGAAGGCAAAATTGCACTTTTATGGATAGATACGGATAGCAACACAGCTGATCCCTTCACAAAACCTCTATCTCAAGCCAAGGGCGAAATTCATTTCGAATCCATAGGGTTACGTGACAATGGAGAGTGGCTTGAAGAGTGATTTCATAGGTTGCTCTTTTGTTTGTAATTTTCTTTTAGACTAAGAAACTTTGAAAAAATAAGTGGGAGATTGAAAGATGTGATGTTTTGAAAGTTGCTTTATTTTCCTATTTAGTAAGTGTTCATGATCTTAATAATATTGTTACATTTTGTTCCTTGATTGTATGACATACCTCATATAAGGTTCAAGAAGTTGCTCTTGGTATTGAACTATAGAACCGTGAGTTTTATTATGTCGTGTAATCTTATGTTTTCCTCTCATTCGTGATAGTCAAAGGGAACATTCTCAATGGCGGAGAAAACCCTTCTTCTTCCTCCTCCAAACTCTTTCTCCCAAACCCTAGATCGTACTCAACGTAGAAGAAAATGAGTGGAAAAAGCCTCTCAACCCTACTTATGCCTCTTGGACGGAGTGTCCTGGGCTATAAGATCAAAATCGAAGCGAAATCGGATGGTCAGAACACAGATTTATGGAACTGCACCCATTCGCTATCGGTAGGAGATAACTGCCTACTCCACCGCGGTAGCTTCCTGAGCCCTCGATCAAAAAAATAATGTTGCTCTACCGCCGATGGGAGATATACCACTGCGCGGTAGCTCACTCAACGCTTTCATCTCAATGTTAGAAGGCTAATGCTAAGCGGTAACTAGCTAACGCTGCGTGCTAGCACTCGACGCACTCAATGCCTACCACTCAACACCTCCACTCAACACCTGCTACTCAACACACTCAACGCCAGGCTACTACAGGGCGATAATGACTTACCGCCGCGCGATAACTCTTTGAGCCTAAAGTACAGAAACTGGGGTGTTATAATAACCATAGGGTCTTCTCTGGTATACAAAAACATACAAACCTCACCAATCTAGACCAACCTATTCGGGTGGGCTTCACACAACATGCCTATTTCGTACTTCGATTCCAGATCTAAATGCAAAACTAACGGGGATACTCGGATCTAATAGTCAGGAGAACCACATCCACGTGTTTGTGGAGTGTATACCCTCTAATGCCAAAAAGAAAGGACTTCACATGTTTAAAGAAGAGGATTGTTACCCTAGAAGTTCGCTTCAACGCTATGGAAGAGATTCTAGTCGGATGAACATGACCGCTACGACTTTGCCTCCATAGATTCAAACTCGCCTTGCGAATCCGAGTTCCGAGTCTCAAACGGTTGCGAGATCTCCTCTCCCCAGCGCATCTTCTCCTCCTCCAAACGTCCATCCCAAGTTTCTCAAACTCTAAAAGAATGAAGTGAAAATGGCCAAACTAATACTAAAAATAGAGCTACCGCCGTGCGGTACCGTTAGTCAATGCCTCGTTTCATGTACCATCGCTCATGCCCTCCAACCATAGGACGACACGTGGCCATGATGTTACAGCTTCACTATCGCCACGCGATAGGATGCTAGCGCCTCATGGTAGCTGGGGATGGTTACGACACGAACGCTCTCGCTACCGCCACACGATAGTTACTACTGCCGCGTGGTAGAAACTCGAGAGCTTCAACAAATAAATTGCCAAGCTTCCGCCTGCGATAATACTACCGCCGGTCGATAACTTCCCGAGAGCTCGGCCAATAAATTGGTTGGCGCCCCGCGATAACAACATACCGCCACGCGCTAGACTAGGCATTGATTCACCTCGCCACACTCAACACTCTCTTTGCCTAACGCTACCACCACGCGGTATCAACCTACCGCCGCGTGGTACCCTCTTTTCCTGCCTGCAGATCCTTGTGGTGTTACAGTTACATTCACCAATATTTTTTGCGGATCCCACAAATAGGGCCACCGCTTAAACAAGCATGCCAATTTAGTTCATACCCTTTGTTTCTAAATACATATAATGACATGGAGGTGCGGGGTGCAAATATGATTGTGAATAGAAATTATTCTAATGAGAAATGTTTTTGGTCACTTCCTAAACTAAAATAAGTCGTTTAAATATGTGATACCTTGATCGCATGAGCTTTCCTTCAACCTGACTCCTTATATTAACTTTTTGCTAAGCACGTGACCGCTCAGATTTGGGGACACGACCATATGCCCTTGGATGGAATTCATACAAAATTTCAGAGTTTAATCACTTATATCTGAATCCTCTTCGCGCACAATCGAAAGGGAAGAAACTTAAAAATATTTTGTTATGATAGTTAGGAATGTACGTCGCTAAGGAGAATTTTTATTATCACAAAATCTTGCCGAATGTAACGACGAATTAAATTACCAAAACAAAAATCTATCAATCTTTAATTGGAGTTTATGCCAAATTTAATTTTATGTAACTAACCAATAAATCTAAAATAAAGAACACAATTAAACTAGAATCAATGAGATACGACTAAAATGCAGAAACTTAATGTATACCATTTTTTGACTCTTGTTTGTGCTGCATATAACAGCTCCCCTGCAATCACCATATATTATGGGTCAGGCCGGGAACCCATAACATATAAGCGTCACAACTTTGATATTATAAAATGATATAAGAACACTACCCATCTCAAAACTAACGATTAAATAACAGAATCACTAGAATAAGACTAGAATTTATCCACTAAAACATAGGAGTCCAACTGACCTTACGTTGTCAAATGTTCAAATCAACATTCAACACATTGATATATAATTTTAGGGTTTTATGAAAAGATGATGATGTTTTTCGATTCTTTATCTGATGAAGACGAGTGTATCTTATCAGCTATAATATAGGATATTAAGAGAATATTAAGGTCGTATTACCCGGAGCGTGCTGATTACTTTTACTTCGAGGAAGAATACTATTATCTTACCAATAATATTTCTGGTGTGATTTTGGTTTTTTTAAAAAAGAACATTATCATGCAAATTGAAATAAGGGTTTAGACTATGATTAAAAAGCTAGTACTCGATCTTGACTCACCTTGAAATGAAAAATACTCGAAAGAAGAAAAATTCTTGTTCTCTTTAACGAAGATGTTTGGATCGTGGAGGTTCCCAAATTATGAATGCACCTTTTTTGAGGTTAATTACGACCAACAAAGTTAAGGTTGATCTATCCAACTTTCGTTCTATAATCGAAACACCTAAAGCTCGCTTTATGTGGTGAACCCCGCTATTGGATTTGATTCCAATCTGAGAGATTTATGTCGTCCTCTTTCAAGGAGTGTAATCAACTCTCTTTACCTGTGAGTGACCGATCCATATGCACGATCCTTTTGCCTACTAGAGTACAAAAACGGTTAATAAAAATTATATATTAATGATATGACCCCACAAAATTTAGATCAAAGGTAAATCCTAAACATTCACTAAAAAGAAAAAAAAATTATTATTAAGTAGAGATTATTATTTCATTCCTTGGATCATCTCGATCGAGCACTAAAAGATGTTAAATCTATAGAGGAAATGAAAATCATGAAGAGAAAGTGCATATGAGAAAAAGAGAGAATACGGAAAAATGCTAATCTTTAGTAATAATCAAGAGCGATTATAAGTAGAAAGAGAGATTACAACTATTAAAAAAAGATTACAAGTGAGTAAATGCTAAGGAAAAAATACTACTAAGCTTAGAAAAGAGATTACAAGTTAACTAAATGAAAGTGCATGAAAAACTAGAGAGAGATTGAAAACAAGAGAGATAAGAGCATGAACATAAGAGAGAAGCATAAAAATAATAAGAACAACAATAAAAAACCTCTCCACACTCGAAAATTCAAAACCCATGACTTAGGGGTGTGTAATCATAGTTGACCATAGTGTGAGAATTTTGGAGGGATAGCAATGTAACATCCCAATTCCAACTAGACCCCTAAGATTGTTTTGTCATGACTAGGTCATGACAAAACCCTAGGAAGCTCAAGAAGACCAAGTGAGCTTAGGCATGGAGGTGAAAATCACCTTTGTCTACAAATAACACTTTCCAATTACCCAACCTAGGGTTTGACTTTAGGGCCTCACCTTGACTCTTTGACACCACCATAACATCCCTAACCCTTTAGAAGGTTCAGTGGGTCACTAAGGATCCATTGGGTTCAACTAAGAATGTCAAGTTGACCCAAGTCAACCCTAGCCCCAAAATGGTCAAAGTGCCCTATCTAGGGCCAGAAGACCTTCCCTTAGCCAATTTGACCCCACCTAAAACTCCCTAGCCCCAAAGGGGGTTCATTGGGTCACTAAGGATCCATTGGGGTCAACTAAGAATGTCAAGTTGACCTAAGTAAACTCTAGCCCTAAAATGGTGAAAGTGCCATAACAAAGGGTCAAGTGGCCTCCAAGGTGCCCAAATGACCCTACCCAGACCTTCCTAGCCCTTAGGGGAGGCCAAAGGATCACTAACCACCAATTACAGTTAGTTAGGTCACCCAATGTGGCCTAGGGTTGGGCTAACCCACATTGGGTCAATATAACCCAAATAAGCTAACTCAAGCTCAACACAATTCCACTCGGGCTAACCTCATTTTAATTACTCATATGGGTTAATGGGGGTGTTTTTTGGCTAAAATGATCATCAAATTTGGCCATGGTGACTAGGAGAGAGAAAGCTCCCTTTAATGGAGGAGAGAGAAAGAGAGAAAGAGGGCCATTCATGGCTTGGAAGGCCAAGGGGCCTCCTCTCTTCATCTCCAATGCTGGATTCATCACCCCTGATGAATTAGGAGAAGATTAAGAGGCTTTCCAGGCTGGATTCAGTGGGTTCTACCATGGCCGAACCTCTCCCCCCATGGCCATTAATGGCCAGTGAAGTTAGACCCCTCCTCTCCCCCGTTTGGTTGTTTTAAAAGCTTCCCCATACCTAGAGCAGTCATTTCCACCCTTGCCCTGAAGGTTTCGAGACCTTTAGCTGTACAGTTGCAGAGCACCGAAAGGTCCACCACCGGCCATGGCGCACCACCACCAAACACGTCGATAAGCCCGGTTGAAGGTCCGCTTCTCCTCCTTTCCCCTTGTGCTAGTATCCAAGATCAATTGGTTTTGAAATCGAGCCTAATTGGGCTGATTTCCATTTTCGGATTCCATGAATTTTCATGGTTTTTATACCTTGCGGGTTCGCCGAAAACCACCCCTCCGGCGACCGTACGACCCTCCGCTGATAGCCCCCACCTCAACGGAGGTGGTGGTGGTGGTGGCCGGTCGTGGAGGGGACTGAAAAGCCGACAAAAGGCTTGGAAAACACCTCCAAGTCGGGCTGATCACATCCCTTGGCTGGAGGAAGATGACGATGCGCTGGTCGTTGGATCTGATATTATTAGGTTATTAAATAGTGTATTTTTAACCCTTACTATGCACTCTTTTAAATCAGAAAAACGAGGCCCTTAGGGGCTGAACCTTGCAAAGTGTCCAACATGAAAAATGTATCCCTTGAAGTCTACTTTATTTTAAAATTGATTTCAACCCATTTGGGCAGTGGTTTGACCACAACACTCAAAATGGTGCAGTCTATACATAGGGTGATCCAGAGACTAAATTGAGTGCCCCCATCAATTTATCCATCCAAATGACTTGAGATTTGGACTTGGGGTCATTCTTACATATACCTTTGACATATCAAAAATTGGAAATTTTTGGAAAACATTTTTATATATTTTTTGTAAATATTGAATAAATCATGTATGATTTAATTAGAGGGTCTATTGAACTCAAATACATCCAAAGGTTTGGTGGATGGTCCGTAGGGCCATTACATGTCGCTGATAAAAAATATCAGCCCATTTTGGGTTGATTTGGGTAGGTATTAGTGTGACCAAAGTTTGGTCCCTTAAGGGTAAATTAGGGCTAATGTGTGCTTGGTGGGTTGAGTGGCCAATATTCATCCAAACTTGGTGAAACTTTGGCCACTGTTTTATTGTCACATAAAACACCCCCATAAGATATTTTGGGTGGGTTGGGGATTGAGATGCTCTAGAACCCTAGTGTGAACCCTAGGGTTGGATATTGAGCCTTTTGAAGGACATGTGATAGTATGTCCTTGGATGGCCTTGGAACTTAGATGGTGAGTTCCTAGGGTAAAAATAGGCTCTAGAGAATAGTTTTAGGATTTTTAGGATCTTCCACCTTCCTTAAAATAATTATGGATGATTTAGGGCACTTGGGTCCGATAATTATTTACATGCTCAAATGGATTTTGATGCTCATGAAACTTAGGAAGTAAACTTAATTTAGTGATATTGTTCCCTAGAAATTTTATTGTGAATTTTGGATTAATAATTGTAGTACTTCATTCACAAACCCTAATTTTGATTGAATCACAAGATAATTATTTAGGAATTATATGCTAACTTAAAAATTATGAAACTTGATCAAGAAACATTTTAGGACATAACCTAGCTCTTTTAATTTTTATACAATTATTGAAAGTCTTTTCATACAAGTTATTTCACAGGTACCATATGTAGAGGATTATTAGATGAGTTAATTATGTGGATAATTGAGCTTGAAAAATAATAATTCTTGGACAGTAGTACTTTCTGTTTATGTGAGTCCTTTGGTAATTTTCTTATAATATTTGGATGAATATTTCTATTATTTCTTATTTTCCCTATTAATATGGCTATTTAGTCAATAATTATATGGAGCTGAAAACCTTTCTGTAAAATTATGAATTTCAGTATTTATTGTTATTTTAATGACATTCACCTAACATAATTTTGATAAGGCCATAACTATACAAAAAAGTTTACTTGATGTTCAAAAGCATTGTTGGCCTTATTTTGTAGAAAATTAATTAAATAACAATTAAGTTAGGAAAATACTATATTATGGATTTATTCTCAAAACATCATGATAGACCCCCAGTAATAATCTTAGGTTAATTAGATGAATATTTGAAGGGGTCACCATTCATACTCATCATGTAGGTTAGTTGGTCTGCACATAGTAAAAACTATAAAAGTAGAGTAATATATGAATCTTGTTTTGGGAAAGGGTAGTTAGTGTACCTGGTCAGGATGAGAATGAATAGGGTCACTAAGAGAAGGTAGGATTTGTGAGCCCGGTTATGCAAGGGAAGAGTTGTGCTCGGGACCGACGATAGATCGTCTTTCCCAGGAAGATGTCTAAATACACATAGGGTTAGTTCAAGCGTAATGTTAAGAGGGTTTAAACATGGGTATTCACCAATAATAGTAAGTACCTTGCGAAAGGGAATGATGGGCTTTAGCTCCCATCATAGTTCCTAGTGCCCCCGAGAGCCCTTCACAGGGAATACCCTGGGCAGTCCAAGGTCAACCATAAACCGTAAGACAAAAATGAATACAAGAGTAATTAGCAATATGCTAGGGCTTCATTTTCACTCAACCCGGTGACTCGGGAGGTTAGTTTGGTTTAGACATCCCAGAGATAGGCTCGGTGGTTGTGGAAATGGGCAAGTTAGCCCGATGGGCCGAAGGCTCGGAAGGTAATTGTAACAGACAGGTTAGTCCGGGGAACCGACGGCTCGAAGATTTATATCTATCATAATTGCATGTGTATAAAAGTGGTGGGTCTTCAGTATTAGATGGTCGTTCATACAAACATTGATACGATGACTCGTCGGGTGTGGTTTACACATAGCCAAGGGAAAATCTAACGGTGGGTCAACATAGTACGTGGTGACTCCGAGGTTGTGTTCTTCGCGTTGAGGCGTATGAAGGGCTAGGACTGATAGTGTGGATACCGGCCTAGGAGTGGGGTGGCCCAACCCACTATCTCCGTTGGCCTTGGCGGAGGCTCCTGGGAGTGATGCTAGCTTCCAAAAAGGGGGAACTAAAGGTCCGTGCGCATAGAGTTGTGTGTGTGTTGCACTTGCATGAGTCATGACATAATATATCACTACACACATACTTGCATATAACCAGACACCCCATCGTATAAATTGGTATGAGACTTTTTATACGATGGGAGTTTTGCAAAAGGCCCCTTAACTTATAAGTTTATATGGGATTCATAGAAGTTAAGGTTATTTATTCCATAGTTTACTTTACATGTACTTACTGCTCTACTTTACTTATTTACATTACTGCTTTCTTGTTATAGTTCTTTTGTACATACACCTGCTAGGGTAGTTATCACCTGCTTGATCCACTGTGCTTTGTTGTCCTCCGCTTTCATCCTCCCCGCATGGTGCTTAGGAGTCACGGGGGTTGAGACAAGGATTATAGTGGCTTAGTATTTTGACTAACGATCATTGGACCACATCATTTTAGGGGACCGAGAAGCAGGAGCACCAGCACCGACAGGATAAGGAGGCAGGCATAAGGAGCAGTTGTTGCACACTACCACTACTACCTAGCGATATGTCGAAGAAGGTTTTCAGTAGCTTCTGCTAGATGTATGAGTTGTGAGAGAGATTATTTATATTAGACATGTACCAGGCTTAAGGAAATTTTTCTACTCTCTTTCATACTTGTACTCATTGTGGACTATATCACTTTTACTTATATATATATATGTGATCTTGTGGACTTGAACTTATATTTGTTCAATTATACTTCTACTTTCTTTTATGATCGTTTTTGGCCGGCAGAATCGACGTTTTATAGTGGCAACCCTCCTGAGTGTCGGTGTCAATGATAAATGGCAGTTCTGGGCGTAATACCCGATAGCATAGAAAAAAATGGGGTCCTACAAACTGGTATCAGGGGAAACCTCGATCCAAAGAGATGAAGTTCACAAAACACTGGGTCACCTCGCGCGAGCATTAGTTTGGGGACAAACTAAGCAGCGGAAGCTGTGGTGTGCCCATGTGTAAAAATCACAATATATAGTCCATAAATCAATGAGTTAGGCCAACCCAATTAGGAAACATGACTCACCAAGATGATTCTTACTATACCCTGGTCAAAATTTACTTTAGGTATAATTCAGTTAAGGTACAAAGAATACCCGAAATGACTAGAAGAAGAGTCTAACGCGAAAGAAGGTACTTAAGGCTTAAAATCTGATGTCCCTACTTTACTCATCAAGTAGTACTATCACCTGTTACCTAAACTAATAGGACCAACATAAGGATAATTGATGCCTACAATCCATTAACGGAATAATAGCGGACTCATAGACTCAACCACCGTACTGATAACACGATTAGGTTGAGGCAACCATAATATCAAATACCAAGGTTCGAATAAGAATTAAAGATCAGAAGAGACCGATTTGGGACAGAGTCATATGTTGACATTGAGAAAGTTGTCGTAAATTGTAACCTAGAGAGTCTAAAGTATGGATTATATCAACGAGTTTTAGGATGGAATCCCAAGTCTAAGGTTGCATGCTCTAAGGATGGTGTGCATATCTAGTCTGAATATAACATGGTAATATCGAAGATACTTATCCCAAGGTTGGTATGGGCTTCCCTTTTGTTTATTGGGGGCTTGTTCTAGTTTATTGAGTAAATTAGTTATTGACTTGGGTTTCCTTAGACCTAACTTAGAAAATGTGTTGCCCTAAACTTAGTGATGTTGAAGCTGGTCCTATTCAACGTTACTCGGGCGATGCCATGGTAATAAGGAAGAGTAATTACGAGACTTAACCATTACAAAATACCATGTGAATTTGATGACGGAAAGTAAGGTTCAGGATATTTGGGAAGATAAGACTAAATCGCTATATTGTAATATCAAAAGTATGATAACACTAGGATATTTGAAAGAAATTAGCAGACAATATATTGAAGATGTATACCTTAGGTACGACTCTGACAACTTGACTCGGATAACATCAAGGACCAAAATATATACATTTGATGACATTATAGTCATGGTTAACTAGAACTCAAATTACCAGAAGATAATTGTGTTTACCAAAACGTGTATTTCCCCAGAATAAAGAAAGACGTAATGGATTTTGTGACTCACGGTGAGGTTGTCAGCTAGTGAAGGACAAGTGCAAAGGTTTTTAGGGAACTACTACAGTCACTGCCCGAGTTAGAGTTGAAGTTCGAGGGTATAATTATGAATTTCACATACAGGTTACTACATCCCCACTCCGGGCACAATTTTAATTGCAACATCGAGGATAGATTGACCGAGGAAGCTGGGGTCACCCCAATCAAGAAGAAAGCTCCCGTTGGTGTTTCATGAGATCTGTGAGTAGTTTGTCCGTTATCATGGCGTACTCAAGACGAGCGTGTAGGATCAGGATGGACAGTTTATGTCTAAGGAAAGAAGATCAGTCTAGGATTATCTGGGCTCTTGGTCGACATTCAGCACAACTCTCCACCCTCAGACGGACGGAAGTGCAGGACTCCACCGTATTGGATCTAAGATGAGGATCCAAAAGTACTCGACTCGGAATTTGTGGAGGACACACATACCCAGGTGTGACTGATTCGAGATAGGATGCTGGAGGCCTAGAGTAGACCGGCCAAGTATTATGATGCGTGACATTGTCAAGTAGAGTTTCAGGATGGAGACCATGAGTTCCTGAAGATACGTCTGATGCATGGAGTCTCGCGGGTATGCGGGCGGAAGAAGCTTGGTCTAAGGAATATGGGGTCCTATAGGATCCTGGAGCGGATCGGCCCATTGGCTTACAGACCAGAGCTACCACAGGAGTTGGCGAGTTTGCACGATGTCTTCCATGTCTCCTCTCTTAGGAATGCTCTACTACAGCCAGAGCCACAAGTTACTAGTATAGATGGCTCGACAGCTTCTGATTGATCAGTCCACTTAGAGTCGGTCAGGATAGATGATATGACAGTGCGAGTCTTGCGGCGCGAGAAGGTTCTAGTGGTAAAGATCATGTAGGAAAATCATGGATAGGAGGAGCATACCTGGGAGCCACTAGATCTGATGAAGTAGAAGTAATCGGAGCTCTTGCGGGATGTTACATTCAGTTACTCTCAGTTGAAACCTCGCAGGCCTAACCTAAATTTTGGGGATGAAATTTTATTTTTGTTTATTGGGATTTGTAACATCCCATTTCCAACTAGACCCCTAAGATGGTTTTATCATGACAAGATCATGTCAAAATCCTAGGAAGCTTAAGAAGACCAAGTGAGCTTAGGCATGAAGGTGAAAATCACCTTGGTTTGCAAATAACATTTTCCAATTACCCAACCTAGGGTTTGACTTTAGGGCCTCACTTTGACTCTTTAAACCCACCATAAATTCCTAACCCTTTAGAAGGTTCAGGTGGTCACTAAGGATCCATTGGGGTCAACTAGGAATGTCAAGTTGACCCAAGTCAACCCTAGCCCCAAAATGGTCAAAGTGCAAGGGAAGAGTTATGCTCGGGACCAACGATAGATCGTCTTTCCCGGGAAGATGTCTAAATACACATAGGGTTAGTTCAAGCGTAATGTTAAGAGGGTTTAAACATGGGTATTCACCAATAATAGTAAGTGCCTTGTGAAAGGGAATGATGGGCTTCAGCTCCCATCATAGTTCCTAGTGCCCCCGAGAGCCCTTCACAGGGAATACTCTGAGCAGTCCAAGGTCAACCATAAACCGTAAGACAAAAATGAATACAAGAGTAATTAGCAATATTCTAGGGCTTCATTTTCACTCACCCCAGTGACTCAGGAGGTTAGTTTGTTTTAGACATCCTAGAGGTAGGCTCAGTGGTTGTGGAAATGGGCAAGTTAGCCTGGTGGGCCGAAGGCTCGAAAGGTAATCGTAATAGATAGGTTAGTCCGGGGAGCCGACGGCTCGGAGATTTATATCTATCATAATTGCATGTGTATAAAGGTGGTGGGTCTTCAGTATTAGATGGTCGTTCGCACCAACGTCGATACGATGACTCGGCGGGTGTGGTTTACACTTAGCCAAGGGAAAGTCTGGCGGTGGGTCATCATAGTACGTGGTGACTCTGCTGTTGTGTTCTTCGCATTGAGGCGTATGAAGGGCTTGGCCTGGTAGTGCGATACCCACCTAGGAGTGGGGTGGCCCGACCCACTGTCTCTGTTGGCCACGACGGAGGCTCCTGGGAGTGATGCTAGCTTCCAAAAAGGGGGAAATAAAAGTCTGTGCGCATAGAGTCGTGTGTGTGTTGCACTTGCATGAGTCATGACATAACATATTACAACACAAATACTTGCATATAACCTGACACCCCATCGTATAAATTGGTATGAGACTTTTATACGATGAGAGCCTTGCAAAAGACCCCTTAACTTATAAGTTTGTATGGACATTCATATAAGTTAAGGTTACTTATTCCATAGTTTACTTTACATGTACTTACTGCTCTACTTTACTTGTTTACATTAATGCTTTCTTGTTATATTTCTTTTGTGCATACACCTGCTAGGGTAGTTGTCACCTGCTTGTTCCACTCTGCTTTGTTGTCTTCCGCTTTCATCCTCCCTGTACGGTGCCTAAGATCACGGGGGTGAGGCGAGGATGATAGTGTCTTAGTATTTTAACTAACGGTCAGTGGACCACATCATTTTAGGGGACCGAGCAGCAAGAGAACTAGCACCGACAGGATAAGGAAGCAGGACATAAGGAGCAGTTGTTGCGCGCTACCACTACTACTAAGCGATAAGTCGAAGATGGTTTTCAGCAGCTTCCGCTAGATGTGTGAGTTGTGAGAGAGATTATTTGTATTAGACATGTACCGGGCTTAAGCCCATTTTTCTACTCTCTTTCATACTTGTACTCATTATGGACTATAACACTTTTACTTATTTATATATGTGATCTTGTGGACTTGAACTTATATTTGTTCAATTATACTCATACTTTCTTCTATGATCGTTTTTGGCCGGCAGAATCGGCATTTTGTAGTGGAGACCCTCCCGAGTGTCGGTGTCAACACAAAATGACGGTTCTAGGCATAATACCAAGTAGCATAGCAAAAAAAAAACGGGGTCTTACAAGAAATCAGGAAGGCAACGAGCTCAAAATTGGCAAAACCCGCCCCCTATGTCAAGTCTGTGACCTGGGGGCGTGACATGTACAGAAGACGGTGAATCGGTGTTGATTGCACTAGGCTTTTCAGGATTGGAATTAGAGGGATATACCCCCGAGTCACGGCGTGACCCAGGTCACGCCCGTGACTTAGAATTTTCTTCAGGATTTGAGCTCAGCATTGGGATTGAGTTACACAGCCCAGGTCACGACCGTGACCTAGGGGTCACGCCTGTGACTTAAGGGCATGACTTGTGAAAAATTTGCCAAAATGCCCCAAAATTTGCAAAACATAAAATAAAACTATGTTAAAACAAAATTTATAAAAAAGAAACTAAATATGAGCTCAAAATTAATAATATAAATGTAAATATATTTGACAACTACTATATTTTGCTTAATAAATTAAGCTAAATTAAATCTTATCAAATTTCCCCGCACTTATTTTTTTTGTTTGTCCCCAAGCAAAGACATACAAGCTAGTGAAAATAAAAAAGTCTAATAAAACAAATTAACAATGATAAACACGAGTATGATGCAAATTAGAGCTAGAAAAATTATAAAAAGGCTGAAAATTATTACTTAATCGTAACACATAATTTTATAATTTCACTATCGTAAAAGTAATTCATCCCATATTTTAAACATAATTAAAAACTTAGAATTGTGATGAATGAAAGACATTGAGTTACTACTAAAGTCTAGAAGACATTTTATAATCATATCAATCTAACTCAACAATCAATAATCCTACTTAAAAACTTACATAATTTTCTTTTTCACTACCATATTAAAAATAAACTTAGACAACATGAATCAAAAGAACTTTCATTAGGTGTAATATTTTGACTTAGGTTTAAGGGTGCGAAAATCAAAAGATAAAGATGAAAGGTTTTTAGCATACTTAAACAAAGAGGTGATCTTTGCAAAAATATTGTTGCTAGAAAAACAATTCTTTATTTCCAAATATTTTTTTTCTTTTTTTTCTTCATCATCATTTTTGTATTCATTTTTTCTTTTCCCCTTTTTTTATACTTTCTCCTTTTCTTTTGTAGCACAAAATGGATAAATTTTGAAATTCCACCCTCTTCACAAAAGGAAGCACACACTAGCAATAAACAAAAAAGCTCATAAATATATTAAGTGTGCAATATAGATATGTCATATGGTTTTGGTGACAAACAAGTGGGGCTACAAAAAAGAATGAGAAAAGATACAACATGAATAACAAAGATTAACATTTTAAGGTATGGGATCCAAAGGCTCAAATGAATAAAAAAGAATGCTTAGATCATGTTCATGCTTCTATGTCTATTAAAAGTAAAGCGTTGAAAAATTTAAGAGATGAAAGTTTCAAATAGAAAAAAAGAAAATTTTCTTTTCATGAAAATGAGAATAACAAGCGTCTAGACCGATTTGCATATATTATACTTAACATTAGTCAAGATTACATAGATTTTTAAGAAAGAAAACAAGGGATGACAAGTTTTATAAAAGTGAAAAACATAAATGTCTATGAAATGTGCAAATATTTAGGATTTTTTTTGTAAAATAACGTACTACCATAATTAGAAACATTGCATAAGTCAACATATTACGGGCTAAACATAGGAAAAATAGAAATGAATCTAATTTATTCTAGTTAAAAAACAGACAAATGATTAAAAACAACAAAATGCAAAGTCATGTGATTTGACAAAAAATAACTAAAAAGGTTTTTCAAAAAGTTTTATCTTTTATTTTTATTAACTAGATATTCAAACTAGAAAAACTAAATATAATTAAAAAGATAATCCTAATTAATTTTTGTTAACTCTGGGACTTCCTGAGGTATACCCCGTGAAGGACTCTTACTGGTACTAGGAGGTGTGCTGTAATGACAGCCCAAACCTCCCTTTTCAAGAGATTCAATTTTTAATTTTCTATTTTTTTATTTTTTATAAGTGTTAAAGATTAAGGAAATAAATGAAAATATATTTGCAATTTTGGGGATTTTGTAAATTGTTTGAAATTTTCTAATTTTTTAAAATGTTCCTAAATTTAGGAAGACCACCCTCATACTTAAAGTTAAATATTGTCTCCAATATTTAAAGCTAAGTATGAAGTTTTTTTGAAAAGTGTAAATTTTAAATTACAAAAATGGTGCAAAATTAAAAGATAGAGTGGAAAGAGGGGGAAGAAGGCTTCCTTGCTAGTGAGGATGGGGAGGCCACAATAAGATTCTTCAATAACTTATTAATACAAAAACACAAAGAAATAAAAAATAAGAGAAGATAACTATGAGGTGCCTCCACAAACGCTTTGTTTAAGGTCGCGTAGCTTGACCAATTTGCGTTGATGATTATAGGTTAAGGGTTTTAATTGCTGTGATCGCATTATCAATTGAAAATTATAATTTAAGACGATGACCATTAACTTTGAAGGAGCCGAGTTTTAGGTGGGAAATAAGAATGGTCCCGTATGACCAAACCTCTTTGACCACAAAGGGGTGGACCATCGAGACTTTAATTTACCGGAAAAAAAAGAAGACATGAGTTTTAAAGGAGGACGAGATTGCCCGGTGAAAAAGATTTGAGAAATTTTATATGTTTATTGTGATAAATTTTGAGCTCTCCTTATAAAATTTGTTACTCTCGTAGGCGTTTGTGCTCCACTCATCGAGTTTTTTATTTGCAATTTATGGTGTTCAGAGGCTAAGTTGGAATCAAGGTTTAAAAAAATTAAAGCGTCTAAAAGGCATGTTTATCTAACTCGACCAAAAGGTGGCACACCCTGCCAAAAATCAATCGATATAGAGTACAACCGATGATGGTTTTGTGTGTTATTCAGTAGGACCATAGCACGTCATCGAGCTTAAGTGGTCAATCCTTCTTATTAACTGAAACAGTTTTCTCTAAAATCTACTTCAACTCGCGGTTCACAACTTCTACTTGGCCGCTGATTTTGTGGGTGATAAGCGGTGGAGAGCCTGTGTGTGATGCCATATTTAGCTAAAATTTTAGCAAATTGGCTAATGTAGAAATGTGTGTCCCTATCATTTACTACTACGCGTGGCGGGCAAAAACAAGAAAATAATTTTTTTCAAAAAGTTTATAATGACTCTTGCATCGTTGGTGGGAAGATCTTGCACTTTCGCCTACCTCAGTACGTAGTCAACCACAATGAGGTTGTATTTATTATTAAAAGAGGGAGGGAGAGGATCTATGAAATCTATACCCTAATGATTGAAAACTTCGCATTCAAGAAATAAGTTTTGGTGCATTTTGTCCAAACAAGAGATGTTACTTGACCGCTGACAGCTATCGCATGCACTCACAAAGTATGGGCGTCTTTGAATAATGTGGGCCAATAGAAGCCCGTCTCCAGTACCTTCCTCGCGGTCCGGTTTGCTTGGTAGTGTCCTCTGGTTGGCCCTTCGTGGCAATGCCATAGAATTTGCAAACCTTCCTCGCTCGAAACACCTCTTCTCACCACTTGGTCCGCATAGATACGAAATAAAAAAGGGTCCTCCCAAAACTAATTCTTCAAGTCGGAAAAGAATTTCTTCTTTTGTTAACTTGAAAACTCTTTTGGGAGTAGGGCACTAAATTATTGGTCAAATCTGCGTACAAAGGGGCGTAAGAAGTCATTACCTTTTCGAGAGAAATGAGATGCTCTTAGGTAATTTGTAATTGATGCTGGCCTCCATTAGTACTTCCATAGTAGGATTATCTTAAGGGGAAAGGTGGTCAGCCGCCAAGTTCTCCACTCATTTCTTGTCCCGAATCTAAAAATTGAACTCTTGAAGGAGGAGGATCCATCACAATAAATGGGGCTTGGCATTCGCCTTATTTAGCAGGTACCTGCGAGCAGAATGATCAGTAAAGACAATAACCACGGAGAGAGTAAAATAAGATCTAAACTTATCAGAAGCAAAAATAATAGCTAGAAGCTCCTTCTCAGTAGTAGTGTAGTTAGCCTATGTGAATGTGAGTGTATTGCTCACATAATAAATTGGGTGGAAATACTTGTTTACCCATTAACTTAATACTATGCCTACCACAATATTACTCGCATCGCACATGATCTCGAATGGTAATGACCAATACATTGCTACTTGAACTGGAGAGTTTATAAGTTTATCTTTAATAAGATGACATATTATAAGGCATTCATTATGAAACATGAAGGAAGACTGTTTTTCTAAAAGATGGCTTAATGACATTGTGATTTTAGAAACATTTTGAATAAATCACTGATAAAACCCTGCATGGCCTAGAAAACTTCTAATCAACTTAACATTCACAGGAGGAGGGAATTTTTCAATAACTTTGATCTTGGCTCTATCGACCTCGATCCCTTTGCCCGAAATTTTATGTCCGAGGACTAAACCCTCTCAGACCATAAAATGACATTTCTCTCAGTTGAGAACCAGATTCATGTCTTCATAACATTGAAGAACCCGCCCAAGATTTTTCAAACAATTTTGGAAAGAATTTCCAAAGATGGAAAAGTCGTCTATAAGGACCTCCATCACCTCCTCTACTAACTCAACAAAGATTGCTGGTATACATCTTTGGAATGTAGCTGACACATTACAAAGGCCAAACAACATCCTTTGATAGACAAAAAGAGTGTCGAAGGGACAAGTAAATGTTGTTTTATCCCGGTCCTTTTGCAAAACATGTATTTAAAAGTATCCAGAAAGGTCGTCAAAAAAACAATAGTAGGAGTGACCAGAAAGGTATTCTAGGATTTGATCGATAAAGGGTAATAGGAAGTGGTCTTGGCATCATTTAATTTTCAATAGTTGATGCACATCCGCCAACCCATAATATTACAAGTTGGGAATAATTCATTATTTTCATTAGCCATAACTGTTGCGCCGCCTTTCTTTGGTACGACTTTTACTGGGCTAACCCAAGTACTATCCAAAATCGGGTAGATGATCCCCATATCTAAGAGTTTAATTACCTCAGTTTTAACGACTTATTTTATATTCGGGTTGAGTCGCATTAAGGCTAGACTGTATTGTCATAATTGTCTTTTAGCAAAATTTTGTGAATGCAGAAGGAGGGGTTAATCCTCTTTATATCGGAAATTTGTCAAGATATGGCGTGACGGTGGTTGTTTAAAACTAGAATCAATTCAAAATTTTTTGAATCGCTTAACGCAAAAGAAATTATGATGGGTAGTTTAGAATTTTTTCTAAAAACAAATATTTCGAGTGTGGGGAGTTGTTTTAATTCAAGAGTGGGTGACTCTTCATAAGATGTTTTGATTCTTAAGTTCTCCAAATTAAGTAGCTCGAGAGGTAAGGTATAAGGCATTTCTTATAAACAAAAAAGGTCTGTGGGTTTTGAATAGTCACAAAATAATAAAACAAAATCAATAAATGAAGCGAACTCATTTCCAAACATTCTTTTAAACAGAAATATGAAATGACATTTTCTATGGAATTTTGCATGAAGGGATTTATGATAAAAGAAACTTCATTATCTCCAACCCAAAGGAGGAGCTTTCCGTTACTTACATCAATAATTGTGCGGGAGGTGGCGAGGAAGGGGCGAACGAGAATGAGGGGTACTTTCACATCCTCTTTGATATCAAGAATGACAAAGTCCACTGGAAAGATGAACTTGTTAACCTTGACGAGCACATCCTCCACAATCCCTACCAGATATTTAATTAATTTGTCTAGGAGTTGGATACTCATTCAGGTTGGGCTAGGATTGCCTAAATCTAACTTTTTGAATCATGCAAAGGGCATCAGATTAATGCTTGCTCTTAAATCAGCTAAAGCGTGTTTTACCAACAAATTACCGAATAAACACAGGATGGAGAACCGTCTCCAATTATTTACTTTTTAGGGCAATTTGTTTAGTACAACCGTAGTACATTCTGTATTGAGATAAATATGCAAAATATTCTAAAGTTTTTTTGTTGGAGAGTAACTCCTTGAGATATTTTGCGTATTTAGGCATTTGAGAGATAGCCTCACAAAAAGGAACATTAATATGAATTTGTTTTAAAAAAATTTATAATGTTCTTCGGTGTGTTCATTTGAAAGTTTAGACATATATATGATAGTAGAATTAGAAGAGTGAAGAGATAAAGTAGAAGGAAAAAAGAAGATAAAATAAGAGGCATAGGAAGAGTAGACATAAGTACCTCGGGTTCAACCATTTTTGAAGTTACCTTCTTTTCACTGTTGAGGGTGATCACGTTTGCACTTTCCCTTAGATTTGGCTCTGTATTTTCTGGTAAAGCTCCATACTGGCGCTCATAGAACATTTTAGCTAGCTGTCTAATTTGATTCTCTAAGATTTTAATTGATCTGTTGAGATTTCGGATGTTGGACTTGTTTCAAGCAATATACTTGGCAAAGACCTCTTAAATTGAAGAGGTCTTCAGTGGTTGTGGTGGAAATCCTGGTAGATTTAAATTTATGAGATGCTGTGTGAGACACCCCCTAAAAACCTTTGCTCGAGTCGGGCCGGAGGGGATCTTACTTGCCCAAGGAGTCCACTCAGTGCTTCTTAAGGGGTAATAACCCATAATACTAAGCACTAGTTGGCCGCCTTGCTCGGCTTGAATAACAACATTTACATCAAATCACAGAGTATTGGAGAAGCATTAAAAGGAAGCCACAACACATATATATAATAATATATATTTAAGGAGAACACAAAGGTCATAGCCACTGTTTACACATCAAGCCCGTAAGCTATAAAAGTATGTCTACTCTACACTCCTCGCACTCTCTCAATACTACTCACTAGTACCCACATCTCGGAACTCTAGGGATGACAGGGGTGTCTCTGCTCGAGTAGTCCTATCAGCTGGCGCATCATCCTGCAACAGGTGGTCCTCACAGTGCTCTGTCTCCTATGAATGGTTATTAAAATAACTGTTAGTCACAGAGCTAAGTGGAAACAAATCTCCTCCCCAGATCCATATTCTTGGGACGAGTTTACACACCTCAAAAAAGTAGATAGATGAAGTAAGAGAGAGTTAGTACATCATTTCATATATAAGCTAGGGTCAACTATAAAAAGAAGGTGCAACATAGTATAACTGAAATTGCAGCAGCAATATACATTAGTTATAATCAAAGCTCTACTAGCACATCATCACATCAGGTATTCACAACCTATATTCATACCATAAGAATTCAAATCCGCGCATACACCACAAGCTTTCACAGCCGCGCATACACTGTAGTCATTCACAGCAGCGCAAAAGACCCTATGTAGACATAGTATGGACCGCTTCTCTTCAAGCAAGGTAGTGAGCCCTGCGGGCCTTACCGATGTGGCCGTTAGTGATAGTGGCCAGTCCTGCCACTTCTGGGGGTGATCGTATCGCATAGCCCATTCCCCAACATACATTCTTGTATACTTTTGGATGTGAGTGACATCCTATGATTCAACATTTTGGACGACCAACGGAGGAAACCCAATGGGAAAAAACATAATGACCGGTCACCCGTTGTACTCATCTCCCTGTCGGCTTGAGTCGTTGAACTTCCTGCATCGGTATGAACGGTCTGTGGAAGTGATTGAGCCGCCATAATTCACTGCAAGTAATTTACAAGCAATCAAATTAATCAATTTTGCTAGCACGCACCGGGTCTGCGGCGGCCTGCCCTACTATACTTTAAATAATTCGGGAAAGCAGCATTCAACTCAACTTTTGACAAGGAGCATGTGAGCACTTTATTTGGGCTAATCCGAGAGGAGTACCTCAACTCTCGTTATCCCCAACTAAGGCACAACCTACAGGATAACTGATCGTCAGAGCAAGACCCATGCTGAAAATAGTAAATTGTATAAACAAAAGTGCGGTAATAAAAGCTACTTATAATATAAGCTATAGAATTGAAATGCTGAAATGAACTAGGACTAGTATGAAACTGGAGCAATACTGAACTTAAAGTAATTACTGAAAAGAATTTGACCAGTACGAGACTAAAATGGTAATTAAAAGAAATGAACTGAACTGAAATTAAATAAGCAGGACCAGTATGAGACTGAAATACTGGAAAGGAAGTATTGAAATGAAAATGAAAGAACTGGACCAGTGCAAGACTGGAATAAATCATAAAGAAAAGGTTAGTAGTCCAATCACTCCTTTTAGGAGGCTTTAGTTCCATCTCCATTCTCAAGAGACATGTTCAGTTTTATCTCCATTCTTAGGAGGCATGTTTAGTTCTATCTCCGTTCTCAGGAGGCATGTTCAGTTCTATTTCAATCTTTAGAATGCTTCTTGGGATTTCACCCATTATTAAGATCGATAATAATTCAGTTATGCCTTTTTAATTTACGGCTTAATCGGATCAGGGGACTTATTTAAGAGTTATATCTTTATTATTCGTTGAGAATAATTAGCAAGTCAATTACTCATACTTTCATCTTCCGAGTCTACCCAAAACTCTCGAGAGTTTTTTTTAAAGCAAGGCGCTCGGTGGTTTTACGAAACTCAAAACACTCAGAGCTTGAAAACTTTCCTTGATAACTCTCGTCAATTAATCACTTGAATTTAACATTCAATTTAAAAAGGGTGGTCGTATGCTTCAATTTTCATTGTCGAAGAAATTAAACACATCAATTTTCGAGCGCGACCCTAGGCTCCAAGAAATCGAAAAATCTTTAATTTTTACCTCAAGGTTCCCAAATTTTAATACAACTTTTAAAACGGCCTAAAAAGAGCCTAATAATTTTTCCAAAGTTTTCCAAGCAATTTTTTGCCTTTAATTTGGCCAAATAAATGTTATTTTAGTTTTTAAAAATATTAAATCAACTTCAAAAATTATTAAAATTTTTGTGGAGGAATCCCTCACCAAGGTAAACAATTTTCATATTCAAATCTTTTTCCTTAGGAGCCTAGATATTTTCTTAAAAAATAAACAAAATTCTGTTATAAATTTGGTATGCAAATAGACAGATCAGGCTCAATCCTGCGGTTGATATCGAGTTAGACAGGGTAAAGGGTTCTTCTGTCCCCACAGTGGATCATGCACGAATCCGCTGTAGGGTCCATAAATTAAGGGGCACATAATTTAATGCGATCGTGGCCGTTTGATCTTCTAATTGAAGATCGAACGGCCACCGCTCGTCTCCGACGGTTAGAGTAGAGTTGAGCTATACCACCACCAGCTGGCAGCCACCATATGCCGGAGACTCCCCTGGTCGACTCGCCGGGGGCTGGCAAACTTCTAGGCAGTAGTTCGCCAGCCTGATGCCGCCGACCACTGCCGGAAAAATTAAATTCGAGTGCAGGATGGCGGGGTGCTCTGCTCTCTGTGACATTGTGCTACCCCACCCCTCTGGTGGTTTCCCGACCATGATACCACACCCGACCGATGCGCTGGGGGTTAGGCTCTTTTCTAGTGGTAGTCCGGTGGCCTGGCGCCGCCGGCCGCCACCGCAGAAAATAAACAGAGTTTTAACTCTATTTTCGGGTACCGCCGAACTGGCGATTTTTGGCGACACCTCGGCCCTCCTCCACTGAGGAAGGCTATCCCTGGTGGTGTGGTACTTCCTAAACTCCAGCACTGGCACTGGGCAAGGCTCACCACCCGCGTCTACCACCCGACATGGAGCTTGGTTGGGGTGGCATCAGCGGTGCTCTGGTTGTTGGGAGGCACATGCATTTTATCAAAAAGATGAGGAAGGGGAAGGGGAAAAGGTTCTACCTGCAGTGGTGTGGCTTAGGAGGTGCTGAACTGAGATGTCATGGAAGGTGGTGGTGGAGCTCGGGTGGTGGAAATTTTTTCGGCGAGCTGGAGCTCCGGGAGAGGTGCTCTGGGCTCAATTAGGTTTGAGAGGAGGGAGGCAGGGGTGACATGGCCTTTTATAGGCTTGGGAAGCGTGGACACCCCTCCCCTCCCCGATGTGGGATTAATCAAATGGGAGGAGGAGATCCTCCCCTCCTCCTCCACTTGCTCTGGCTAGGTGGCATCATTAGAGGGGCTGGGTGGGGGGGGGGGGTAGTTTACCTAGTGGCAGCCATCCAAGGGGGGGGGGAGGTTTGGTGGGCTTGGACCTTAGTTTTTAAGAGGGACGAGAGCAGGGGTGGTAGGATTTTGCCAAGGGCCCACCTACCATACCCTTGCTGGTTTGGTGGCCCAAGAGGTGAGGAAGACCAAGCCCTAACTAGTAATGAAGAGGAGGTGCCCACCCCCTTTGAGAAAAATATCCAAAAATAGACTTTTTAGGGTGTTTGACCAAAGTCAACCCTAAGGTAGGTCCCCCCATACTGGTCAAAGTAGGTCTATATCATCGGGAGTCAGGTCAAAGTTGGTGTATTGTGTCACAATTTGTGTGCGCACGTTTTTCGGTGCATGATAATGCTTGGTTTGACCACAGATTGACCACTCATCCTCGAAATTGACCAAGATGAACTCGGTTGACTTCATATTGACTATACAAATCCAGTGCCACTGATTGGGTTTGAATTAGAGTTCATTTGTCAAATATTCAAAATCTGCACGTCGCGACGCGTTAAAACGTTCAAAGTGCTTATGCTTGTTGTTAGGATTTGAATTGCGATGTAATGAGTTCAAAGGCGTTCGTATTGACTATACGAAGTCATAGGAACTGATAAAACTCAAATCAGAATTCTCTAGGTCAATATCTAAAAATCTCGTTTTTGCAACGTTCTACTAGGAATGGCCATATCCATCTTATGACCTTGGAATTCAACGAGATCAGTTCCAATGTCCTTGTATTGATTATACGATATCATAGGAACTAACAATACTCAAATCAGAGTTTTTAGCTCTATATCTCCTTCTAGGGCTACCTCCTACCTAGGTATGTGTCACGGGTAGAGGTTCAGGTCACTTTTATTGGGCCCATTAGGGTTCCGGTGGCCCAATAAAAGTCGGGATGTTACAATCCAATAAAAATAAAATGATTTTTGTTCTCAAAATTTGCTTAAAGTAGGGGGAAATGTAACATGCTTGGGGAAAGAGCTCTAGGAGCTTTTCTCGAACGAGTTCTTCAGGTTCTCATGTATACTCGTCCCGTCCATAATTCGATCACAATATTTTAACCATCAGAATGGTCTTGTTATGTATATTCTTCACTTTATAATCTACTATTTTAATTGGTTCAAGCTGGATGGATCTATCTGACAACAACTGTACTGACGGTGTAGGAAAATGCTGTTCTGTTTGCTGGAGGACTTGCCTCAAGGACGAGACATGGAATATATCATGGAGATTTCCCAACTTTGGGGGCAAGGCTAATCGATAGGAAATATGGCCAACATGCTCTATCACCTAATAGGGGCCCAAATAGCAGGGATCTAGTTTCTTTTGCTTCCTTAACCGGTAGACACTATCCATGAGCTTTATTTTCAAAAATATTATTTCTCCCACGCTAAACTCCACCGGTCGAGGCCAGGCATAATAAAATTTGGCTTGTTTGCTCTGTGCTTCTCGCAGTTGCTCCTAGATTAGCCCTATTGCTGTCGTAGTATCATCAATATAAGCCAATCCTAAGGCTTCTTGGTCCTCATCTTGAGCCCAATTCGACGGAGTTTGGCAATGCCTTCCATACAATGCCTCGTATGGTGCCATCTTAATGCCGGCCTGATAGCTGTTATTATAAGAAAAATCGACTAATGACAGTAGTTGTTCCTATGACTCGCTGTGCTCTACTATGCAAAGTCAGAGTAGATCCTCTTTTGTCCAGTTCGTCCTTTCTGTCTGTCCATCTGTCTACGGTGGAAGGCTGTGCTAAAGGCCAACTTGGTCCCCAAGTATGCTTGCACCCACCTCCACTCCTTGGTTGTGAAGCATCCACCTCGGGCCGATACAATGGACCTCAACACTCCGTGAAACCAAACCACATGTTCTATGAATAATTTGGCCAGAGCGTCAACTCCATCACCCCGTCGATTCGGGATAAACCGTGCTACCTTTGTAAGTTAATCTACGACAACCCATATAGAGTAATTTCCAGCACGGGATCGAGGCAAGCCAGGGATAAAATCCATGGAAATATCCTCAAATTTCCACTCTGGTATCGGTAGGGGCTGCAATAGACCTCCAAGGTTGCGACATTCAACTTTAAACTTTTGATATGTCTGGCATTGGGTCGCAAAGTTGGTGTCGTCTCTTTTCATTCCGGGCCAGTAAATTGTCCTGCACAGATCAACATACATCTTAACCACACCAGAGTGAATAGAATACCTTGACTGGTGCGCTTCTCAAAGAATCTCATCTCGAATTCCTCTGGTAGAGGGAATAAATATGCGGTGCCTGAACTGTAAGATTCCATCATGCAGGTTGAACTCCTCTTGTGGCCCATCTTGTAGGGACTGGATGATCAGGACTACTTCCAGAACGATCTTCTGGGCCTCTCGTATTTAATCCTGTATATCGTATTGTATCTCCATCCAGTATAATTGGGATTGGTACTCTTCCGGATCCCTACGAGCAACAAGAGTAATATCCAAATCTAATAATGACTAAAATAATTCTTTTGGAATCTGCTCCATTCTGCTCCCGGCTATCGAGGGTTGGCGGCTCAATGGGTCAGTAACTTTATTAGCCTTCTCGAGGTGGTACTGGAGAGCGAAATCATAATCACACAGAAATTCCAACCATCGGCACTGCCGGAGGTTCAACTCCTTTTGAGTAATGATGTATTTGAGACTCTTATGGTCGGAGAAGATCTCACATCTGACTCCGTACAAGTAATGCCTCCAAATATTGAGAGCAAAGATGACAGCACCGAATTCTAGATCGTGGGCTGTGTAATTCAACTCGTACGACTTTAATTGGCGAGATGCATAAGCCACCACCTTACCATGCTGCATCAAAATAGCTCCCAATCCTTTCAGGGAGCCATCAGCATAGATCTGGAATCCCTCGGTCCCTGAGGGAATTGTAAGGATTGGGGTAGATGTTAACCACTTATTTAATTCAACGAACGCAGTCTCGCATTTTGGTGTCCATCAAAACGTAACATCCTTCCTCGTAAGGGCGGTGAAGGGTAACGCAATCTTAGAGAAACCTTCCACAAATTTTCTTGTAACACCCGACAAGACCAAGGAAACTTCATATATCTGCTGCCATCTTAAGAGGCGGCCAGCCTTGAATTGACTGGATCTTGGCCTGATCTACTGCTACTCCAGTTTTGTTTATAATATGGCCCAAGAATCTGACTACCTCTAACCAGAATTCACACTTGCTGAATTTGGCAAAGAGAGAGTGTTCTCGAAGTTTAAGTAACACCATCTGCATGTGTCTAGAATGGTCTACCCTGGTCTTTGAGTAGATCAAAATGTCTTCGATAAAGACAATCATGAAGTGATCTAGGAAGTGTTCGAATACCCTATTCATCAGATCCATAAAGGCCGAGGGGACGTTAGTGAGTCCAAAAGGCATTACCATAAACTCATATAGGCCATAACGAGAGCTAAATGCAGTTTTGGGGATGTCATCCTCCAAAATCCGAAGCTGATAGTAGCCTGATGTTAGGTCCATCTTGGAAAATACAGATGCACCTTGCAATTGATCGAACAACTCATTAATCCTTGGAAGTGGATGCGTATTCTGTGTAGTAAGCTTGTTTAGTTTCCTGTAATCTATACACAAGCACAATGTCTCGTCCTTCTTCATTACGAATAGTACAGAGCTTCATCTTCTTCCTCTCGACCTAGTTGCCGAGCTGAAGAACTTGCTCCTTCTGATCAAACAAGAAGTTTAAGAAAGTTAGCTATTGACATTCTTATCTTCAACAACAAGTTCAAAGAGTTATCTCTCTAAGGTAGAAGAAGAAACAGAACAATCCATTGCTACAGTGATTTCACAGCTCAAGCAGAACTAGTCTTGAAGATCTATTCCTGAAGTTATAAAGAAGAAAGGACTGAATCATTTCAATTCAGGAAAGGGAAGACTCAGAGATTATTTCTTTACAGTCATTCATCAACACCAACCAACCTTTCATTTGTAGGATCATTACTAATCTGAGTGTAAGCCTGATCTATTATGGTTAAGGTAGGATCTTTCTGTAGATCTGAGCTGTATGGCCTTTGGGCCTGAATTATAGGATTCCAGTTGGGAATCTGAGTGGTAGGATCCTCCTGTGGATCTAAGGTAGTGCTAAGTGCCTGAGCTATAGGAGATTTATTCTATAAGGTAGGATCTAGTGTCAGATCTGAGTGTAGGGATTTCCTCCAAGCCAGAGTGCAGGATTTTGCCTAAAGTTTAAGGTAGGTAGTCTAGTGCAGATT
Source organism: Platanthera zijinensis (assembly GCA_039513925.1). Taxonomy (NCBI): domain Eukaryota; kingdom Viridiplantae; phylum Streptophyta; class Magnoliopsida; order Asparagales; family Orchidaceae; genus Platanthera; species Platanthera zijinensis. The sequence goes on from CM077095.1 coordinate 24,892,924, forward strand.
ATTGAGTTGTAGGAGATTACATCTCTGAGTGTAGGGCCTTGGGCCTGAGGACTTGGAGGAGTTTGAGAAATCCTGAGGGATTTGTATTGTAAGCTCTTGGAGCCAAGTTTGGAGGAGTTGGCCTTGTCTAACAAACTGTTAGAAAGGTGAGAGGGATAGTGGATGTACCCATACTTTGGGGAACCACTATAAACTATTTGTGTGCTGATTGTGTGTTTTTGAAAGCAAACCTAAACTAATCACAACTCAACAAAGTCAAAAGAAATCACTAAAAATAAGAAAAACCTATTCACCCCCCCTCTAGGTGTTTAGCTACTCTTAAATCTAAAGAGTTTCACTGGGAGGGTCTCTGGAAAAGTATTAGGAAAATCCCGTACCACAGGGACTTTTACGAGCATTTGAATTTTATTCTCCATTTCGAAGTAGATAAGAAATACTCCGTTCTTCTGCCGGACTGACTTTATAGTCTGAGCAAAAATCAAAATGATGCAAGAGACGGAGGGTATACTTATCAACATAACGACAAGTCTGTCTGGATTCTAAAGCTTGACCTCTCAGGCTAAACAGTTTATTTGGGCCCTATGCTCGACCAACCAATCAATTCCCTATATGTTGTCAAATCTGATTATTGCTTGGATTGTCGCTTAAATCTTAAACTCCACGTCCCTTAGCATAACATAGAATAAGTATTTCTCCGTAGACGTCATATTTGATCCATCTGGTAGACGAATTCGTATAGATAGTCTGGACAAGCAGACAACATTTTCCTTAGTTGCAATGAAGTCTTGGGATACAAAGGAGTGAGTCACTCTAGTGTCGAAGAGAGTTTTTGCGGGGTGTCCTTTTACCAAAAGTAATCCTGAAGGGGTAAGAAGCATATACATATCTTTTAACAAAACAAACATCCGATATAGGCATACATATGTGTATAATATATAACATAGGTATCATATCTCTAGTGCCTAAGATATATACCTATCACTACATCGGGTGTGGGTCCATGCTGAAGGTCCAATGCATAAGCTTCCAAGGGTGCTGCTCGGCCCTGCTGACCTTTCGTGCTAGCTCTACCTATGCGACCTCTCTGGCCATGACCATGCACTACCTATCCTCCTTGAATTGCTTCTAATCCTAGCCTTCCTGCTGCCTGTGAGAAGAAATCTCTCATGTGTCCTGGCTGCTGGCAAAAGAAGTAGTTCCATGCAAAAGGAACGTCTCATCGAGCTATTGGCACGGGCTGTGGTACTGGAGCTGGCCTGGGATCTTACTGCGGTGCTGAGGGTGCTGGTGGGCGCCTATAAAGCTGCCCGCACAGTCTCTGTCTGTGCTCTCTCCCCTGTTGACGGGGAGTAACTCCTCTATCTTGTCCCTGACCTATGGGGACCTCGACCTATCCTCGGCGTTGTTGGGTTACCATCCTCTAGTCTAAATATAACAGCACAACATAATTCACTATAGTGTGGTAGGTGAACTGAGAGATCATGATCAAGGCCTGTCTCAGGTCATCTTGCAGGACTCGGTAGAAGCGAGCATCCCTATCTTTGTCAGTGGCTATTAGGTTCCCAGTAAAATGGGCCAGGTGGATGAACTCTCTCATAGTTTGGCACCATCCAGTCATCCTACCTGATGTGTAGGAACCTCTCCTACAGTGCAGCTCAGTCGGCGTCCGAGATGAAGTACTCAAAAAAATCCTCTGAGAACTCCCCCCACAGAATAGTGCTCAACTGTCATCCTCTGAACATAGAGCGACTGGCCGATCTCCACCAATCTCTGGCATACCCCTCTAATAAGGTCACAACTAGTGACACTGCAGCTTCTGCCGGGCACATCATTCCTACTAATAACTCCTCTATGCACCCGACCCACTCTTTTTCCTGTATGGCAGTCTCTGTGCTTCTAAAGGTGGGAGGCCTCAACCCTCAAAAAGTCATCAGTAGGTCAGTGGGTCCCAACAACTACGGTGGTGGCTGTGCCAAGACTGTCCAAGAAGTCACTAGGATAACTATCAATGTTTGCACCAAGTCGGTCTCGACAAATGATACAGCTGGAGGGGTAACTGGGTCTGGAGGTGGGGTGGCAGGGATATATCCTAATGAGGAGTATCTCCTATTACTAGACTCCGGTATTTGGAGAAGTAACAAGAAACAAGTTTCAGTATTTTGCAAAAGTAGGGGAAATTTACCAGAACTGACAAAGCGGAAACAAAGGTGTGCGGGTGTGATATCGTATAGTCTAAAATCCCTAAACTTCTATACTAGGGTCTACCAGGCTTCTGCTGCATGGTTTGTCCCAACCCAAAGAACAAAGCTAAGGATGGTGGGATCTTACTTATGCAAGGCGCCCACCCAATACTCCTTAAGGGGTAGCAACCTATACTACTAAGTACTAGTTAGCCTCTTTGCTCGTATTGAATCACAATATTTACATCACATCACAGAGTATTACAGAAGCATTAACAGGAAGCCACAACATATATATATATATATATAATAATATATATTTAAGCAGAACGCAAATGCCATAGCCACTGTTTACACATCAAGCCCGTAGGTTATAAAAGTATGTCTACTCTAAACTCCTCGTACTCTCACAATCATGCTCGCTAGTATTGATGTCTCGGAACTCTGGGGATGACGGGGGTGGCTCTGCTCGGGTAGTCCTATCAGCTGTCGCATCGTCCTGCGGCAGCTGGTCCTCACGGTGCTCCGTATCTTGTGAATGGTTATTAAAATAACCATTTTTCACAAATCTAAGTGGAAACAAATCTCCTCCCCGGATTTATATCCTTGGTATGAGCTCACACACCTCACAAAAGTAGATAATCAAAGCAAGAGAGAGTTAGTACAACATTTCATCTATACGCTAGGAGTAACCATAAAAGAAGGTGCATGATAGTATAACTGGATAGCTACAATATACATCCATTATAACAAAAGCTCCACTAACACTCAACACATCAGGTATTCACAACTTGTATTCACACTGCAGGCATTCAAGTTGTGCACACCGCAGACATTCACAGCTGTGCACATATCACATGCATTCACAGATGCGCACATACCACAGACATTCACAGCTACGCACATACCGCATGCATTCACAGTCGTGCACAATACCATATGTCGACATAGTATAGACCACTTCTTTTCAAGAAGGGTAACGAGCCCTGCAAGCCTCACTGATGTGTCCGTTGGTAATAGTGGCAAGCCCTTCCACTTATGGGGGTGGTCGTACTACACAGCCCAGGCCCCAATGTTTAACACCGTGTACTCTTGGATGTGAGCGACATTCAACAATTCAACATTTTGGCTGACTAGTGGAGGAAACCTAATGGGGAAAAACATAGCGGCGGGTCACCCGTGGTACCCATCTCCCTATCGCCTTGAGTTATCAAACTTCCCGCACCGGTATGATCAGTCTGCGGAAGTGACTGACCCACCATAATTTATTGCAAGCAATTTACAAGAAAACAAGTAAAAATAATTTTGCTAGCATGCATCAGGTCTACAACGGCTTGCCCTACTATGTTTTAAATAATTCAGGCAACGACACTTGGCTCGACTTTCGACAAGGAGCTTATGAGTACTTTATTTGGGGCTAATTTAGGAGGAACATCTCAACTCCTGTTATCCTCAACTAAGGCTCAACCTATCGGATAACTGCTTGTCAGAGCAGGACCCGTGCTTAAAATAGTGAATTGTAGAAACAAAAGTGCGGTAATAAAGACTGCTGATAGTATAAGCTATAGAATTAAAATTCTGTAATGAAATAGGACTAGTACGAAACTGCAGTAGTACTGGACAAAAAAACTGAAAGTACTGAATGGAACTAGATTAGTACAAGAGTGGAATAGTACTTAAAAGAAATGAACTGAACTAAAAGTAAATAAGCAAGACCAGTACGATACTAGAGTACTGAACAAAAATTATTGAACTGAAATAAATAAAGGAACTAGACCAGTATGAGACTAGAATAAATCATAAAGAAAATGGTTAGTAGTCCAATAACTACACTCGGGAGGCTTTAGTTCCATCTCTGTTCTCAGGAGGCAAGTTCAGTTCCATCTTCATTCTTAGGAGGCAAGTTTAGTTTCATCTCCATTCTCAGGAGGAAAGTTTAGTTCCATCTCTATTCTCAGGAGGTATGTTCAGTTCTATCTCCATTCTCAGGAGGCATGTTCAATTCCATTTCAGTTTTTAGAAGGTTTTTTTGAGTTTCACCCATTATTAAGATATGATAATAATTCAGTTGCGCATTTTTAATCACGACTTAATCGGATCAGGATGCTTATTATGAGTTACACCTTTATCGTTCATCCGAGAATAAATAGTAACTCATTTGCTCGTGTCAGATCAAATCCGAGAATCTCATTAGAGAGCACATTCTTCCTCGAATTTCAACCTGGAAAATCATTTCCAACACATGAGAGAAATTCTTTACTCGTAATGAAGTTGGGGATTATTTTACTCGAAGCTAGCACTTTCATCTTCCGTGTCCGCCCAAAATGCCCGAGAGTTATTTTAAAAACGAGACGCTCAGTGGTTTTGCAAAAACCTCGAAATACACAGAGCTTGAAATCTTACCTCGATACTCTCATAGATTAATCAAATGAACTTTATATTCAATATATAAAGTGGTCGCGTGCTTCGATTTTCATTTTCGAAAAATTTGAGCGTATAAATTTCCGAGCGAGACCCTAAGCTCCAAGAAATTGGAAAATCTTCAAATTTTACTCTAAGGTTTCCAAATTTTAATATAACCTTTAAGAGGGCCTAAAAAGAGCCTAATAATTTTTCCAAAATTTTCCGAGCAATTTTGGGCCTCTAAATTGACTAATTAATTTTTATTTAGGCTTATAAAAATACCGAATTAACTCCAAAAATTCCCAAATTTTTTTGGAGATTTCCCTCACTAAGGGGAACAACTTCCATTATTTAAAACTTTTTTACCAAGCCTCTAGTTTAGCCCCAGAAAATTAAAAACCCTTTTTGTTAATTATAATTATAAAATCATAAAATTTATAAAATTTTATAAAATTTTATAACGTGAACAGGGATCGCCGGTTTGTACCAAAAATTAGCCATTATGGGTCTTCCCATCGCCGACCGGTCACTGGCCGACCATGACTCTGCCCCCGACCGACTCCCCGAGGTTGGGCGCTTCCTCCGCCGGTGGTCCCGCGGCATTGCGTCGACGACCATTGCCGAAGCTATAGAAAGTTTTGAAATTCAAGCCGTTATCATTTGCCTCATTTGGAAATTCAAGCCGTTCTCATCGCCGGCCATCGCCACATCAATTATTTGCCTCGTTTGAAAATTCAAGCCGTTATAAAAGGTTTGTATTTGTTGCTGAGTAGGAAGTACGTGGTGTGGTCATCTACGTAAAAGCTCCTGAAAGCGCTCCCATGTATCGTAGATAGTATTTGATTCGATTTGCATAAATGAAGCAATATAAGTGCGTAATTTGGTGGTCTTAGCCAGTGAGAAATACTTAGTTAAACTTTTTTTCGACATCTCGGTCCTTGTAATGATGGACCCTCTAGGAAGAGTGACTAGCCGATATGGCCTTTGACTGCAAAGAAAAGGAAATAAATGTAATTGAATAACATCATCAGTAATGCCATTGATTTTAAAATTATTACAAATTTCGAGAAAATTAGAGAGAGGAGAATATGGATCTTTGTCTGGCAGACCATCAAAGGTTACCGATTGTTGCACCGTTTGGATGATGCTAGACTTGATCTCAAAGTTAATATTCACCATCGTAGGGCGGGCAATACTAGATTATGTACCCTCCAAAGTCGTCCGTGCTTAATAGGACATTGTCTATTACTGGGCCTCATAAGGAACGAGCACTCAGGCAGATTAGGATCATCTATATTTTCTATGGCAGTGTCTCCGTTCGGTTCTTTGAAATCTAAATATAAGTCCTGATCACGAGTTTGATGGCGCCATAGAATAGTACGCTCGATATCTAGATCAAAAAGAATATCAGAATTATTCGAAGAGCTACCTTGCGTCATACACTACTGAGATAAAAGGGAGGAGAGAGAATAGAGAGAAAATTTTTTATTGATATTTTTTTAAGGTGAATTAAGTTAGTCCTGAACTTCCCAAGGTCTACCCGATGAATGGTTTGCACAAGTATTGGGAGATATGATGGGATAATAGCCCAAAATTCCCTTTCCAAAAATATAGTTATACGCATAAGATTTTTTAGAAAGTAAAAAAAGAACAAAGATAAAATTAATAGCTATTTCTCTTTTCGAATTATAAACTCAAGTCCCTGGCAATGATGCAAAAAACTTGATTGATAATTTTAGGGTTTTATTAAAAGATGATGATGTTTTTCTATTCTTTATTCGATGAAGACAAGTGTACCTTATCGACTATAGTATATGATATTAAGAGAATACCATATTCATATTACCCAGAGCATGCTGATTACTCTTACTTTGAGGAAGAATACTATTATCTTATTAATAATATTTTTGGAGTAGTTTTTAAATAGAATACGATCTTGCAAATTGAAATAAGGGTTTTGACTATGATTAAAAAGCTAGCGTTTGATCTTAACTCACCTTGGAATGAAAAATAATCGAAAGTAGATAAATTCTAATTCTCTTTAACAAAGATGTTTAGAGCGTGGAGGTTACCAAATCATGAACACATCTCTTTCGACGATACGCCCAACTAAGTTTAGGCTGATCAACCGAACTTTCATTTTATAATTGAAACCCCTAAAGTTCTCTTTATGTGGTGAACCCCGCTATTGGATTTGACTCTAATCCGGGAGATTTATTTTGCCTTCTTTCAAGGGATGCAATCAACTCTTATTTTCTATGAGTGATCGATTCGTACGCACGATCCTTTCCGCTACTAGGCTACTAGAGTACGAAATCAGTTAGTGAAAATCATATATCGATGATATGACCCCACAAAATTTAGAACAAAGGTAAATCCTAAACATTCGCTAAAAAAGAAACAATTATTAAGTAGAGATTATCATTTCATTCCTTGGATTGTCTCGATCGAGCACTAAAAGATGTTTAGTTACCCATGTCCATGGAGGAAATGAAAATCATGAAGAGAAAGTGCATGAGAGAAAGAGAGAGAATAAGGAAATTTGTTAATCTTTATTAATAATCAAGAGTGATTACAAGTAGAAAGAGAGATTATAATCACTAAGAAAATTACAAGTGAATAAATGCTAAGGGAAAATTACTACTAAGCCTAGAAAATAGATTACAAGTTAACTAAACAATAGTGCATAAAAAGCTAGAGAGAGAGAGCTTGCAAATAAGAGAGAGAAGTGCATGGACATAAGAGAGAAAACCATTAAAAACACTAGGATCAACAACTAGAAACCTCTCCACACTCCAAAATTCTGAACCCTTGACCTCAGAAGCTTGCTGGAATTTATTGAATTTTTTTTCAAAGTTACGCCCCCATGTCATGCCCGTGACTTGGGGGCGTGTAATCATAGTTGACTACGGAGGGAGAATTTTGGTGGGACAACATTCGAGAAGGCGTTGGGCTCGAAAATGGTAGAACACGCCCCCATGTCATGCTCGTGCCTTGGGGGCATGACATGTTTGGAAGATAGCAGATCGACGATGATTGCGTTGAGCTTGTCGGGATCAGACTCGGAGGGACATGCCCGCGGGTCACAGGTGGACCCAGGTCACGCCCGTGACTTAGGGGCGTGACGTAAAATTTTCTTTGGGATTTGAGCTTAGCATTGGGATTGAGTTACATGGTCCAGGTCACACCCATGACCTAGGGGTCTTGTCCGTGACTTGGGGGCATGACTTAGGGAATTTTTTTCCAAAATACCCAAAATCTGCAAAATATAAATAAAACAAAGTTAGAACAAAATTTATAAAAAGAAACTAATTATAAGCTCAAAATTAATAATATAAATATAAAATATTTGAAAACTACTATTTTTGCCTTAATAAATTAGGCTAAATTAAACCTTATCACACATTATACAAAACAAAAAGTAAATCAGTCTTATGCTATCTCGACATGCAAGCTGGAACATAATAAGAGAAATGTGAGACAAAATAGTAGGAGGTACACTCTATGGGCTTAGGCCTTTTTGGCTGGCAATCTAGTTCTAGCTTGTTGTCCTTGCCCTGCAACCATCACAAAAGTCATGGAATAACGTGGGTCATCTATAGATAACCACAACAGTGTAACAATAACCCTCCTTCCGGCCATCCCTAACGGACCTCGGAGCACTTCATCACCCTACAGGTCAGCACTTCGTATACATATATAATAAAACATAAGTTAACATAGAAACAACATGAATGAGTATCACAAACATCAAACACGTTTCTATGTTAAATATTTAAATAAAGAGGGGACTTATAAATGCAGCACTCGATCACACGATGATACACTTCATCACACGACGATAAGGCTGTGTTCACACGAAGATATGACAATATACATGACAATACGACTGTATACATGATGATACAACTGTATACACAATGATATAGTTTTATACATGACTATATGGCTGTATACACGATGATACTACCTAAGATGTTTGGTCAAGGGAAAAATGGCCACCTGCTACACTTGACCATGCACTCCCAAACACTAGGTAAAATATTTTGGGGTGTTACAACTCCACCCCACTTAAAAGAATTTCGTACTCAAATTTTAAAATGCTAATAAATTGAAAAACACACATTAATCAAACAGTTCTGGAAAGTCTTCCCACATTGTTTGATCGTATTCCTAAGAGAATTCATCTTGCCCGTAATTGTCCCAACATACTTTCACAAGCTTGAATTTTTTATTCCGCAATCACCAGAATTCCAAATCCTCTACAGAAAACGGACGAACTATCACCCTCAAGTCTTCTGTCATCGGAACTACCGCTGACTCGACCATATCTTTTGGCTCCACCAAAGCTTTCCTTAACACCGAGAGGTGAAAAATATCATATAATCCACTCAGCTCATCAAACAACACCAACCAATAGGCTGCTTTGCCCATGCACTCTGTAACCTCGAACGGGCCTGAATACCTCGAACTCAACTTCTCGAGTCGCCAAATCCACAAAACACCTTTAAAATGCTTGATCTTCAAATTGACCATGTCTCCTAATACAAACTCCATATTCCTGAGGCGCTCATTAAAATACTTTATCTGCCAATCTTGAGTAACCTTCACGCACTCTTGGATCATATGCACCAACTCAAAAGCATCCGCCACTGCTTCTCTACCAAAAAGTCGGGTGTCTCCTGCTTCTACCCATGACATTTGCATTCGACACTTCCTACCATATAACACTTCATAATGGGCAATCTGAATGCTCGCTTGGAAGCTATTATTGTTAGAAAATTCCACCTTGAAGATGTGGTCTTCATATCTCTTGCAAAAATCAAGATTGCACATACTCAACATATCCTTTAAGGTACGATTCATCCTCTCCGCTTGACAATTGGTCTATATATGGAACATTATATTGAACTTAAGCTTGGTGTCTAAACTCATTTGGACTAACCTACAGTCCTTGGATATGAACCATCCATCTCGATCATTAACAAATACTCTTTGGAATCCCAGGCAACAATACTATGTTCCGAACATAGAGCTCCACGAGCTTCTTTACTCTATCTTCCTTCCGATTCAGAATGAAGTAAGCAACCTTGGTCAGGCGATCCATAATCACCCAAATCACATCATTAACCTATAGTGACCGAGGCAAACCATGCACAAAATTCATGGAGATGTCGTTGAATTTCCAGTTGGGAATAGGAAGGGGCTTCAAAAACCTATTTGGCCTCTAACACTCAGTCTTCACTAAGGCATAAAGTTAGGCATTAGTTCACATACAAAGCTACATGCCACTTCATTTGAGGCCACCAAAAGGATTTCTTCAAATCCAAATACATCTTCGTACTGCCTCGATGAATGGAGTACTTCATAAAATGTGCCCCGAGCATCTTCTCCTCACAGAGCTTGTTAAATTACAGTACACACACCCTTCCATTCTTCTTTAAGATTCAACCGACAATCTCTATGACACTGCCTTCACCTTGCTGAGCTTCCGCCACTAAGGGTTGGAACTATGTATCTGGTAGCCTCCCGAATATAATTTGCTAAGTTGCACTACAACTCTATCTAATTCAACCGAGCCATGCTGAACTCACCTCAAGCCACACAAACAATGCTAAGAGACTTAAAGTACTGCACCGACCTCTCATCATGTGCATCAATCCAATTCCCTTGCCCAAAATATTTTCTACTCAAAGCATCAACCACCATGCTGCCCTTGCCTGGTGTGTACTAAATAGTCACATCATAGTCCTCAATGAACTCAACCCACCTATGCTGCCGCATGCTCAAATATTTCTGATCCAATAGATACTTCAGGATTTTATGGTCCGTGAAGATCTTCACCCTTGCACTGTACACGTAATTCCACCACAACTTCAACGTAAATATTACCGCCACCAATTCCAAGTCATGGATGGGGTAATTTCTCTCATATGGCTTTAACTGTCTCAATACATAAGTAATCATGTTGCCCTGCTGCACTAGCATGAATCCCAACACACAATCTGACACATCGTAGAAAATCTAAAATCCTTCGACCCCACTCGAAAGACTTAGGATTGGAGTATACATCAAAATTTACTTCAAGGTATCGAATGCTCGGGCGCACTCTAGCGTGCACACACACTTCTGATCCTTGTAAGTGAGAGAGGTGGGGGAAATGATAATCACAAGAAGTTATCAATGAACCTTTTATAGTACCCAGTTTGTCCAAGGAAACTCCTGACCTCCACCATGGTTCTCAGAACAGGTCAATATCTAATGACTTCAGCTTTTGCCGGATCCACAACCACCCCATTCCCACTAATCATATGGACCTGAAATACCACCTTCAATAACCAGAACTTGTGCATCGAGAACTTAACATAAAGATGGTTCTCCCTCAGAATCTGTAAGACCACTCTTAAATGAGCCTCATGCTCCGCCTTTAACTTCCAATACATTAAAATGTCATCAATGAACACCACCATAAAAGAATCCAGGTATTGCCAAAAAACTGTAATCATAAGATCCATGAACACTGATGTACAATACCATCGAGAACTCAAAGTGACCCTAATTCATCCCAAATAGTGTCTTAGGAATGCCTCCTCTCGAATACACAACTGGTAATACTCCAAATTCAGGTATATCTTGGAGTACACCACCAAGCCTTCCAACTGGTCGAACAAATCATCTATCCGTGAAATCAGATACTTATTGTTGATGGTCAACTTATTCAGCTCATGGTAGTCTATACACAACCGCATACTGCCATCTTTTTTTTCATAAACAGCACTAGTGCACTCCATGATGAAGAACTTGGCCTATGTACCCTTGCTCCAATAACTCCTGCAACTGAACTTTGAGCTAGCTTGCTCCTTCAGTGTCATACTAAATAATGGATGCGATACCAACATTGCTCCTGACACCAACTCAATCATGAAATCGATCTCAAGCTAAGGAGATGCTCCTAGAAGCACCTCAGGGAACACATCCTCGAACTCCCCCACAATATGCACTTCTTTAACCGCTAACTTTGTGGGGGTGAACCTCCCACAAATAAATGAATGCTACACCTCCCTGGTTCACTGCACTCACCATCTGCATGTCAAAAATTATGGAGTATGCCACTCCAATAAGGGCCTCGAATTTGACCTCCTATTTTCCCTCGCTCCTTAGGGTTACAACCTTCAAAATGCAGTCAATGCTAGATCTTTGACTTGTAAGCCAGCCATCCCTAAGATAACATCAAACTCAGCTAATGGTATAATTTCCCTACAAACTCAAAGTCAAATTAACCTATACTCAAGGCAATGTGCCATTTCTTCCCGATAATCATGAATGACCCATTGGGCATGCACACACTAAGCTCTGTAGTTGCCTTGAAGGGATCAACACGAATTCTCTGGATAAATATTTCCATAAGAAAGGTGTATGATGCTCTTGTATCAAAAAGCTCTTTGGCGGGGCAACCAAAAACTAACATGAAGTCTAACATGCATGCAACAAACACGAAAGGTCACAAACAGTTTTAATTAACAATCAAACATAAAATTTTTGTACCTATCATGACATCAGGCTGATGAATCACTTCCTACTATCCAAGTTTGTAAGATCTATGATATACTGGTGGGAAACATGAAGCACTCGACTCCACCTCTTTCCCCTTCTCCACATAACTAGGGACGGAATTCACCGACTTCTCCTGCCTCTGCTCTGGCTTATAACCACCCTTGATACAATCTTGAATTTTATGGCTCAACTTGCCACACTTGAAGCATGTCAGTGGTCACTTACAATAGATCTCTCTACAAGCTGTATCGCTCTTTTCTCCAGACATGAAAGGAAGAGGCTTCTTCTCCCACCTAATCCCTTCTAACTTCTACTGTGACTGAGAAGGATTACCTTCTCCTTGATTTTCCATAAGACCCTTACAATACTGGGTCCGCTCCATATCTCTTTCCAAAATTCGAGCTGCCTACACTATATTATCAAGGCCTGATTCCTTCAAGGCTATGAGCAGCTGACGCAGATTCTATCTCAAACTTCCAAAGAAGAGGTTATCTCTTTCCTCATCAACTGCCCTGGTCATCCCTGCATAACGAACTGATCAAGTAAAATCTTGCAGATATTTATTTATCGTCATGTCTCGCAGCGACATATGCAAGAACTTCCTTTGAATGGACAACCTCCTCGAAGAGGGGACATACCGCTTCAAGAAGGAACTTGCAATCTCATCTATGTATGAGGAGCGTCCAGGAAACTGACGATTGCTATGGCTCACTCACCACAACTTTACGTCACTTTCAACATGGAGGCTACAAATTGGGACTGCTTGTCCTCTGGTGTGTCTGCCGCTCTCAAGAGCTCCTGAATACTCACCAACCAGTCCTCAGCGACAGTCAAAATGCCAAATCTCTTGAACGTCGGAGGATGAAAACTCTAAAAATATATCATTTGACATTTTCTCTACCCAACGACTGCTCTCCCCACTAATGGTTCTACAAGACTGGACCTCTCTTAGGTGTGATAGGTGTCGTGCCTAAAGGAACAAGAATCATAACCATCGCAATAGGTGTCACAACCTATGGTGCTGCTGTAGCCTAGGGAACTATCATTGCTTTTGCTAGCATGTAACAAAAAGCTGATGGGGGATATATGAAAGATAAATCTATGGGTAGTTAATCACCTAAAGGGGGGGGTGAATAGGTGTCTTTTAAAATCTTTAGCACTTATACTTCATAATTCAGAAGGCCCAGGGAAGTAGTACTGCTAGCCGTAGGCTGCTCTCGCAGGCTTGATGTCCCCGTATTTTTTCTCCCACCCTAGCATAAGAAAGGTAACAAACGAGTCAAGTTCTATTCACAAAACTTAAACATTAGGATACTCATGGTCCCACAAAATACTCCTATGTGGAAAACTTCCTTATGTTATATTAAATTATTCACTAAACCTCAATATGTACACTAACCTAGCTCTAATACTAAAATTATAACACCTCCCATGCAATGATAATATAGTATAGGTTCGGCCAGGACTCCATAACATATAGACGTCATAACTTTAGTATTATAAAATGATGTAAGAGCACTAACCATCTCAAAACTCATGATTAAACATCAGAAAAACTAGTATAAGACTAGAAGCTATATACTAAAACATAGGAGTCCAACTGGACTTATGGACTCACATTGTCAAATATTCAAATCAACATTCAACACATCATATAAAGCAAAAAGTAAAGCAGTCCTATGCTACCTCGATATATAAACCAGAACATAATAAGAGAAATATGAGATAAAAGTGTAGGAGGTACATGAAGGTGAGGATAGATACAATTCTAGAGGGGGGGTGAATAGAGTATTCAAAAATTATGACACCCTACTCAACTCCCTTAGAGTTAATTTGCGGAATAAGTTTATAGATATTTTAAACCCTAGAGCCTAACACAAAGTGAAGTGCACTAGAGAAGGGCAATTGTAATTACAGTTGAGCTTTAATACTATCACAGCAACTAGCAATCCTAGTTATTTCTACTCACAACCACAGTGCAATAAATTAAATAAGCAACACAGACGATACAAGAAGTTTATAGTGGTTCCCTCTAAATAAGTACGTCCACTCTTCTACCACCCTGGTAGGAATCCACTACAGGTTTTTTGTTCAGGTGCCCTGCCACCAACTGATCTGCTTCAAGTAGATCAAGTAGACCCTTTGAGCTTTTGATCAGGAGCTCAAAATCCAACACAGGTTTTTGATCAGGTGCCCTGCCACCAAGGTTCACTTTTGAAGGGAGTAATAACCCTTTATACAGGAGGTTAGGAGAGTTAGAGTTTCTTCTCTATTGTTAGAACAGATTAGAGAAGCTAGTGGATTGCACAGAGCTAGAAAACTCTAAAGAATCAAGGCTCCCCCTGGCTTAGAGAATATCCAGGAAGAAGTCTTACTTCAGGGTGCAGGAACTCTTCTGAACTTGAGACAAAGAACTGTCTTGAAGTTCTGAAGGAGAAGCTTGAAGAAGACTCTTGATTTGTAATAGGTTGTTCTTCTTTAATCAGCTTTCTTTCTTCTTCTTCTTCTAGGCACTGAGTAAATGTTCCTGTAAGCAGGATGGACTCAGGATTGAAGAAGAATGTTGAAGAGGGATGATCTTCTCAGTTGAATGAATCAATGACGGAAAGCTGTATCTCTTCTTTCTTTGAATCTATATATCTTGTGTCTCTTGTTATTATATATTTTCTTCTTTCAAAAGAAGCTCTTTATATATGGGCCTTTGCAACGACTCTAAACATGGTTTGAATTTTGTCTTCTTCTGAGATCTGCAATCTGGGCTGCAAAAAGCATAAAGCAAAAACATATCCTACAGGCAGACATGCTATAAGGGGATAAAGCTTTCTAAGAAGCTGCATATCCAATCCGATAACAGGAGTACTAAAGAAAGTCACATCAGACTAAACTCTTTACGACTAAAGAAGACTTTCTGAGTCTAACGGCTATAAAGGATAGCATGGCAGATAAAGCAAAAAGATATTTCAACTAATAAGACAAAGAACTTTGTCAGATAAAGCTTGACTTATGCACAAAGGATGGGGCAAAGATTGCCTTGAGATGTATGCACAAAATCAATGAAATAAACTTTAATAAAATATGCTAAATAAATAGGAATTAAATCATAGAACAGAAGGAGTACAAAATTACTAAAGACAGAAGAACGTCGAACGACCCTCGGAGATCGTCGACCGAAGTATAGAGATCGTTGACCTATCAGAACAGATAGTCGAACGACACAGATAGTCGAACTATCAAAGAAGATAGTCGATCTACCTCAGCAGATAGTCGACCTATCAGAGCAGATAGTCGAGCTATCAGATAGTCGACCTATCAAAAGCAGATAGTCGAGCTATCAGATAGTTGAGCTATCAAGACAGATAGTCGAGCTATCAAGCAAAACAGATAGTCGACCTGTCAAGCAGATAGTCGAACTATCAAAGAAGATAGATAGTCGACCTATCAAACAGATAGTCGAGCTATCAGATAGTTGAACTATCCAAGCAGATAGTCGAACTATCAAGAAAAATAGATAGTCGACCTATCAAACAGATAGTCGAACTATCAAACACAACAGATAGTCGACCAATCAAACAGATAGTCAAACTATCAGATAGTTGAACTATCCAAGCAGATAGTTGAACTATCAAGAAATCTGTCTGGTCAAAAGAAGTTGAGCGGGGTTCGACGATCGACGAGGCAGATTCCACAGAATGTCGAGCGAACAAGAGTTGAACTAACTCAGAGATAGACAATCTACTGACCGACGATAGTCGAGCAACTGATAGACGATCGTCAAACAGTTGATCGATGATAGTCTAGCGACGTTCGACCATAATCGAACCAAAAACAACTTAACCAAATTTTTATCTGGATAAGTGACAACTCTACAACTAGACAACTAACCTTTGACCATAGATAAATCTTGGGTCAAGAGACTAAAAGAGAAGACTAAACTCAAATCCAAACTAGGGTACCAACAATCTCCCCATATTTGAGTTAAGTCTCTCAAAACAAAACAAAACAAACAAACTACTGGAAATAAATATAATACAGGAAAGGAAATATCTAAGCAGCAGATAACATCAATCAAACAGACAAATAAATAACTGTCAATCAATGAAATTTAAAAAGCATTAGAATCTGGTTTAGATACAGAGGAACCAGGAAGAAAAGAAATTTTTTTAAAAGGGTCTAAAGCTTCTTTCTTTGATAACTTTATATCTTGCTCTCCAATAATTCTAGATTCTTCTGTTCTTGGAACTACTGCTTCAGGATGCTTTTCCATATATTTTGAAGGATCAAAGACCTCAGGTATAACCTGGAATTTATCTAGCTCCTTCTTTCTGAATTTAGACATAGTCGTTAATCCTGTAATATCTTTTCCTTCTGCTTTGGTTTTTTTGATTTGGGCTGATCCAACTAGTTCAAGAAATCTAGCCATCCTGAAATCAGGATTGAGCTCTTGACTTTCATTTTCATTTTCACAAGTTGGATCTAAAGATTTTACAGCTTTAAATTTAGTAGAAAGTTCTAACAAGCTAGCAGCTGGCTCTCTATTTTCTTGAATAATTAATGAAGAAGGAGGAGCGAACTCAGCATATTTCTTATTTGATTTTCAGAGAAAATAATCCTTTTACCTTTTGAGTCAGTTTCCTTTGCTAGAGCTGGCTTTGAAGAAGATATGCTTTTGATTTCTTTGGAAGGTGAAGCTCTTCTCTTGGGAGAAGGAGGAGGAGAAAAAGTTGGTTTCTGATAAACTACCTCCTTTACTTGTTCTCTTGTATCAGCATCTTGCTTTTTATATCCAGATTGGGATCTGCTTTGAAATCCTGGATTGCTTTTCCTTTGATGAGATTGAGATTGAGTATATCTGGCAGAAGGGGCTGAAGGATTTGCAGATGTATTACCAGAAGCTCCTGCACTGGGAGGTGGAGGAGGAGGACCTCTAGGGGTCCACTTAGGTGCTGGACTATCATATCTTTTAGATTTCTTCCTTTGCTTTTGCTGATTCTTGGAGAATCCCATCCAGTGCTGATATTCCTTGGACTTGGGATCTATTCCTTTCAAGATGTAATAAGGAATATCATGGTCAGGGTTAGATGGAGGAGGAACATCAGCTTTTCTTTTCCTTTTAGCGGATTTCTTTTTCTTAGATTCTTTTGAGTCATCAGAGTCATCCTCATCCTCAGAATTAAATGATAGAGGATGATCATAAGGATAAATAGCTTCTTGCACAGCTTTTTCTCTATCCTTTAAAGCAGCTTTTTCTATCTCTTCTTCCAAGGCATCCTGTGCCAGAAGTGTGTCTAGATCCAGTCCTGGGGTGTCATCCCAGACTGTAGACTTTTCTTCTTGAATATCTGAAACTTTCTCTATCTCAGCTGTAACTGTCATGAGGACCAGTTCATCATTCACCGCTACCTGAGCTAGAGGAGAGGGTACAGGCTTTTGATTAGCAGATTCTTGCACTGGTTCTTGAGCAGGTTGTTGAACAGGTTCTTGGATAGCTAGAACTTCTTCCACTATATCTGTAGTATCAGGAACACAGATTTGCTAAATGAAATTGAAACATCCCTTCTAGGTATTCATAGACTAGCATGTCAGTTAACATGTCAAGAAAATGAGTAAATGAATTACCTTCAGGATTTTCCTCAGAATTCCTAACTCCCATAAGTCATCTAGAAAGGAGGTAATGACTCCTTCTAGGAAAAGGGAAACTAAGGGAGTAGAGGCTTCTTCAAGGCATACTTTAACAGCAAATTCCGCATGCAATATAACAACAGATGCCATGGGATCTAGAGCTGGGACTGCTATCTCTTTAGGAACATTTTCTGTCTCTGCTTGAGTAATTTCTGCTAGAGGAGAGGCCAGGGGCAGTTCAGAGGCATCTTGATGAAACATCTCCCCCTGCCTGATTTTAGTGGAAACTGAAACCATGCCCCTAGACGAAGAGGGCTCAGCAGATTTTGAGAGAGCTTGGATGGAGGCAGTCAGGGAAGAAATGGAAGAGATGAGGGGGGCAATTGCTTCTTCAATCATGGTTTTGATTGAAGGAGTAATTAACTCCAATATGCTTGAAATGAAGGCTGGGGTTATTGCAAAAGATGGAGGGGGAATCACAGTAGATGGATGATCATCAGGAATGGTGTTCTCCTGATGAGATGGAGAGTGAACGGGTGATTGATGGGTGGATGCAAGAAGATCAATATGATCAGAATGAGGAATTGGTGACTGAGGAGGAGTGGATAACTCAGAAACCAATAAATCAAAACTAGGAGGAGAAATCCTAGCAAGATGAGAAGGGAGATGGGATGCTGGTGATGATGCATGGAGAATTGTGGAGGACTCAAGAAGAAGAGAGGCAGAAGATGGTACTTCAATTGAAGTAGATGGAACTTCAATTTGAGTAGATGGTAAGGCAGATGTGGATGGCACTTCAGTAGAAGTTGATGGTAATACAGAAGAAGTGGATGGAAATGCAGATGAAGTGGATGGAATGGAGAGAATGGATGAGCCTGCTTCAGGTAGGTGGGGAGTGACTGAAATAGTCCTTGTGCTCTCAGACACAACTGGAGCTACCCCTGCTGGAGAAGGCTTCTGAAAACTTCTTTTCCACTTAACAAACAATGTTGGATCCATCTTCTTGCTGGCATTGATGGATGTAGAGACTGTAACCAACAGCTGGGGGTATTTCTCTCTTAGAAATATTCCAAGTACCTTACCCAGGGTGACTTCCTTCTTGCTATTCTTCTTTCTTATCAAATCAAACATAACTCCTGCCCAATTAATCTGTTTATTGGTTACTATTGCACACATCAGGGCAAACTGTTGCCTGGTTATGTTATCATGAGCAGAGTGCTTGCCCAGAAGCACTTTTCCGACTAGTTCAGCCAAGAACTTTATCCTCAACGGAAAATTAACCTTTAACAGCTTAGAAGGAATGCCTTCTGCATGTCCTAATTCAATCAACATCCTCCCAAACTCTGGAGTATCTTGTTCATATTCTTCTTCACCATTCAGTAATCCAAAAATATCAGTTAAAACGGCGGGAGTCAGAATTATCTCTTCGCCGCCAATCGTTCCAGTCATAGATTCGTCATTGGAAGACGAAGTGAAGGCACACTCTTTAATCTATTGGATGTTTATTTTGATCCTTGTGGACATAAGCCTTTCCAATCCTTGTTCCTTGCAGAGCTGGAGGATTTCTACTATCTCAGAATCACATGCGCTGAAAGAGTCAAAATCTACGCTGAATCCGGCGTCGAACTTCATTACTAACAGAAGGGCTGGAGCAATCACCATTGATAGGGTTGGAGAAGACGAGAGAGATGACGAAAGCGAAATGGCAAAGAGCGCGAGGCAGGGCTCAAGTAGAAAGACGGAATACGAAAAGACGATCTCCGTCGACGACAAAAAGAACGATCTCTTAACCTAGGTCGACCATCGGTTTTATATTAAAACAGTAATCGTCGATCTATTTTAACAGATACTGGAGATGATAGTCGAACGGTCGTTCGATGATCGTTTCCTGAAGCAGAGTAGTCAATCAATCGTTCGACTATTTCTGTCTTCACAAAAAAATAAGCTGTCGTCGCCCGTAGGTCGACGATAGGCTCAACCTGTTCGACCATCATCGAACATCGTTCGACGATCTTCAAACAGATTTCAACAAAGGCAGACGTCACACTTAGTCTTTTCCATTAGTCATTCCTAGTTGAACCAAAAAGAACAGATGCTTCTGTTCATCTAAGGGCTTGGTGAAAATATCACCTCTTTGAAGGTCAGTGGATATGAACTCAAGGCTGATCTTGTTCTTTTCCACACAATCTCTCAGGAAATGGTGTCTAATCTCAATGTGCTTGGTTCTAGAGTGGTGCACAGGATTTTGTGCAATGGAGATAGCACAGATACTGTCACACATGATTTTTGTGTTCTTGTGTGTGTACCCATAATCCAAAAGCTGGTTTTGAATCCACAGAATCTGTGAACAACAACTAGCAGCTGCTATATATTCAGCCTCTGCAGTTGAAGTTGAGACAGAAGCCTGCTTCTTACAGAACCAAGAGACCAATCTCTCTCCTAGGAACTGACAAGTTCCTGAGGTACTTTTCTTGTCAACTCTACAACCAGCATAGTCAGAATCAGAGTATCCAATTAACACAAATTCTGATTCTGCTGGGTACCATAGTCCTAGATTTGGACATCCCTTCAGGTATCTCAAAATTCTCTTGAGAAGAATCAAATGAGATTCCTTGGGGTTGACCTGGAATCTAGCACATAGGCATGTAGCAAACATTATATCTGGTCTACTTGTAGTTAAATACAACAGGGAACCAACAATAGCCCTATAGTTTTTCTGATCAATTGGCTTGCCCTGATCATCAGAATCTATAACTACATTAGTAGCCATAGGTGTATGCATTGCTGAAGCATCAGCCATCCCAAACTTCTTTACCAATTCCTTGGCATATTTGGATTGGGAGATGAAGATGCCATCAGCATCTTGCTTTACTTGGAGACCAAGAAAGTAAGACAGCTCACCCATACTACTCATCTCAAACTTAGAATGCATCAAGTCAGAGAACTTTTTGCATAGTTTGGGATCAGTGGAACCAAAAATAATATCATCTACATACACTTGAACTAACAGGATTGTGTCCTTGTGGTGCTTAACGAAAAGGGTTCTATCAACTACTCCCCTAACAAAGTTGTGCTCTAACAGGAAACTAGATAGAGTCTCATACCAGGCTCTGGGTGCTTATTTAAGTCCATAAAGAGCTTTTTGCAACTTATACACAAATGAGGGCTGAGTTGAAGAAACAAACCCAGGAGGTTGTTCAACAAATACCTCTTCCTTTAGCACACCATTTAGGAAGGAACTCTTGACATCCATCTGAAAGACCTTAAACTTCATATAGGCTGCATAGGCTAGAAAGATCATTATTGCCTCTAGCCTTGCAACAGGAGCAAAGGTTTGGTCATAATCTATACCTTCCTCCTGTCTGTAGCCCTGAGCTACAAGCCTAGCTTTGTTCCTTACAATAATTCCATTTGCATTCAACTTATTTCTAAACACCCACTTGGTGCCTATGATTAGTTGGCCTTTAGGTCTTGGAACCAAAGTCTATACTTTACATCTTTCAAACTGATTGAGTTCCTCTTGCATAGCAATGATCCAGTGGGGATCTAGCTCAGCATATTTTATGGTGAGGGGCTCAATCAGTGAAAGGAAACAAGCATGCATCACATCCTGTCTTAACTGATGTCTTGTTTGTACACCAGCTGATATGTCTCCAATCACTTGAGATGTAGGATGATCTCTAAGTGTGACAAGATCAGCAGGTGGGATGTGATCTTCAGCAACAGTTGGGATTAATTCCTCAGGTGGAATTGGATCAACTATTTGTGGTACAGCAACTGCTTCTGCAAAGTCTTCATCACTGTTTGAATAAGTGATATGAAGAGTTGATAGATGGAGAATCTCTTGAGTGACATCTTTATTAGATTCTGGTACCTGCAATGAACTTGAGGAAGGGGAAGTTTCCTTCTCCTTGTAAAACATCTGAGATTCATCAAAAGAAACATGTACAGATTCCTCAATTTTAGAAGTTGATTTATTAAATACCCTATAAGCTTTTCTTACTTGGGAATATCCAAGAAAAATTCCCATTGAAGCTTTTGCTTCAAAATTTCTAAGGTATTTTTTGTTATTGTTATGAATGTATACTACACAACCAAATACTCTAAAATAATTAATTTTAGGTTTCTTTCCTTTAAGCAACTCATAAGGAGTTTTACTCTTAAGCTTGTGTATAAGACTTCTGTTCAAGACATAATTAGCTATGCTAACAGCTTCTGCCCAATAAGAAAGAGGCATGTTAGCATTTGCCAATAATGTACCAGCAGCTTCAATCAGGGTTCTATTCTTCCTTTCCACTACCCCATTTTGTTGGGGAGTTCTAGGAGCAGAGAAGCTATGTTTGATACCTTCTTTCTCACAGAATTCTTGCATGAGAAGAGAATCAAACTCAGTACCATGATCACTTCTGATCAAGGCAACATGAGTAGAATACTCAGTCTGCACACAAAGTAGAAAATCTGTAAGAAATTATAAGTTATCAGCCTTAGTTCTCAAGAAGAACACCCAAGTGAACCTAGAGAAGTCGTCTATAATTACTAAAGTGTAATACTTCCCTCCTAGACTCTGTACATTTATTGGGCCAAAAAGGTCCAAATGTAATAAATACAGGATTCTAGGTGAATCACTTTTATTTATAGATTTAAAGGAGTTTTTGGTTTGCTTGCCTAATTGACAAGCCTTGCATAGGCTCTCCTTCTTGTAGGGGCAAGAAGGTAAACCTCTAACAAGGTTGTATTTAGATAACCTGGATATGTTCTTGACGTTAACATGGCTAAGCCTCCTATACCATAAGGTATTGTTATTATTTGTTACTTCATTAAATAAGCAGATTTCAGAATGGGTTGAATTAAAATCTACTAAATAAATATTACCTTGTCTAATACCTACTAACACAACATTACTATTTAAAGTAATATTATAGAGAGTGTTAGTGAAAGATTCATGATATCCTACATCACATAACTGACTTACTGAGATAAGGTTGTGCTTCAGTCCAGTTACATATGCAACCCTTTTGAAAGTTACTGCTCCAATGGTAATCCTACCATATCCTTCAGTTTGACCACATCTAGAATCCCCAAAGATCACCTTTGGTCCAAGCTTGGCCTTGAATCTTGACAGATTTTCTTTCTTTCCTGTCATGTGTTTGGAACAGCCACTATCCAAATACCATTTGTCTTTAGTAATTGGATAGGTCTTCACCTGCAGAATAGACAATTAGACATTGTGGACCCAGGTATCCTTGGGTCCATTATTCTTCACATAATGAAAACTAGAAATAAAAGAATAAGCGGGTTGGGGTTTATATCCTAAAGGGTAAGATCTCCTAGGTGGGATGCTCCATGCAGTTAATGGGTCCACAAACCTAGGGTTTCTATTTATATTAGGGTTTCTAAGGTTCTGGTTGTAATTTTGAAAATCAAATTGAAATCGTCGATCAGCGTTCGACGATGGATGCTCAGATCGTCGAGCTTCGTTCGACCATTGAGCCTTCGATCGTCGAGCAGCGTTCGACGCTTTTTGTAGCTCCTTAAAATTTTACTTTCTCTTTTCTCTCTTAGCTTTATTTAAGGCTTGATTAACTTGTTTTACTTGCTCAGTGTTCTTTATTCCATCAGCTGAAATAAAGTTCACTGGAGTTGAAAGATGATTTTTAAGAACCAATGGGGGTTCACTTGATGAGGCTCCTAAGCCTAGCTTATTATTGCCTGACCTAGTGTTTGTCATGCTGGTGATTTCTAGCAGCTTAAGGCTTCTACCATTTAAGGATTCTTCTAATCTCTTGGACTTTGCTAGTTCATTTTTAAGAAACTTTATTTCTTCACTAGACTTAGTGAGTTCTGCTTCTAACCTAGCATTTTCAATGGAAATAGATTCTGATTCAGCCAACTTATTTCTAAGTTCCTTAATTTCCTTTTCTGAACTAATTAGATCTAAGCAAAGGGATTTAAATTCAGATTTAAATTCAGAAGAAGAAAAATCATATGAAGATAATACCTGATCTTCTGTAGGCATTTCTTCATCATCATCAGAACTCTCTGCAGATGAGTGATTGCAGCAGGCATCAATTGCCATAAGGCAGATTTCCTTTGCCTTCTTCTCTTCCTCATCCTCACTGGAGCTTGAGGAGGAAGATTCCTCATCTGAATCACTCCAGGTCTCAGTAACAAATCCTTTCTCCTTCTTCTTATTTTTGTAGGAGGAGGACTTGGAGTGTTTCTTGTGATGTTCTTTTTCCTTTCTCTTTTCTTTGCTCTTTTCCTCTGGACACTCTGGTAGAATGTGTCCAGGTTTCCTGCAACAATAACAAATAATTTCTTTAGCAGGAGATCTGTCATACCTTGGTTTATCTTCATATCTTGAAGATTTCTTTCTGAAGTATTTTCTTCCCATCTTGAGAAACCTTTTGGCAAAGAGTGCCATCAGCTCCTCATTAGATTGGCTTCCTTCAGAAGCATCAGCAACTTTGAGAGCAAGAGTTTGCTCTTTTCTTACTGGAGTTGGAGTCTTTGCTTCAGCCTCAGCTTCCCTGGTCTTCAGCACTTGCTCAAAAGACTTGAGCTTGCCAAGGAGAGCTTCAGTTGAGATTTCATTTGTACTTCTGGCCTCCTTAATAGGCCAGATCCTAAGATCCCATGTGCTGGGGAAGCACATCAGTATCTTATCATTGACCTCTGACAATGTAATCTCCTTATCAAGAGTTCTCAGCTCATTGATGATTGAGCTGAGCCTGGTGTACATGGCTTCAACTGATTCAGCTTCAGTCTTCTTGAAGTTTTCATACTGGGATATAAGGTTGGACCTTCTGTCCTTCCTTTCATCAGCTGAACCAGCTACAATCTGGTTCAGTGAGTCCCACATGGCTTTTGCAGAGGTGCAATCAGCCACTTTCTGGAAGATTTCATCAGACATAGTCTGAGCCAGAATGTTCATAGCTTTGGCATCAGCTATCTTTGCCTTCTTGTAGGCATCATTGTAATCTGGAGGAGGCACTACACTTAGATTTGTAGATGTTGTAGCAGTGGCTGCAGCAGGAGGTGTTGGAGGTCCTGTCAAAATAGAAGAGAAAATGTCTTCATCAATAGAGTTCATATATAATCTTATTCTTGCCTTCTAGATGCTAAACTTAGCTAAGTTGCAAGCTAGAGGTCTGGTGTTAGAGTAATCCTTGGACTGGGCCATGAAGTGAATATCTATAAGCTTGGTATCTATCAGGATCTTGTGACTCAAGTGTTAGCCTATATAGTCAGTTAACCTCCCTCTGATACCAATTGAAGGTGAGGATAGATATAACTCTAGAGGGGGGTGAATAGAGTATTCAAAAATTATGACACCCTACTCAACTCCCTTAGAGTTAATTTGCGGAATGAGTTTATAGATATTTTAAACCCTAGAGCCTAACACAAAGTGAAGTGCACTAGAGAGGGCAACTGTAATTACAATTGAGCTTTGATACTATCACAGCAACTAGCAATCCTAGTTATTTCTACTCACAGCCACAGTGCAATAAATTAAATAAGCAACACAGACGACACAAGAAGTTTATAGTGGTTCCCTCTAAATAGGTACGTCCACTCTTCTACCACCCTGGTAGGAATCCACTACAGGTTTTTGTTCAGGTGCCCTGCCACCAACTGATCTGCTTCAGGTAGATCAAGTAGACCCTTTGAGCTTTTGATCAGGCGCTCAAAATCAAACACAGGTTTTTGATCAGGTGCCCTGCCACCAAGGTTCACTTTTGAATGGAGTAATAACCCTTTATACAGGAGGTTGAGAGAGTAAGAGTATCTTCTCTATTATTAGAACAGATTAGAGAAGCTAGTGGATTGCACAGAGCTAGAAAACTCTAAAGAATCAAGGCTCCCCCTGGCTTAGAGAATATCCAGGAAGAAGTCTTGCTTCAGGGTGCAGGAACTCTTCTGAACTTGAGACAAAGAACTGTCTTGAAGTTCTGAAGGAGAAGGTTGAAGAAGACTCTTGATTTATAATAGGTTGTTCTTCTTTAATCAGCTTCCTTTCTCCTTCTTCTTCTTCTTCTAGGCACTGAGTAAATGTTCCTATAAGCAGGATGGACTCAGGATTGAAGAAGAATGTTGAAGAGGGATGATCTTCTCAGTTGAATGAATCAATTACTGAAAGCTGTATCTCTTCTTTCTTTAAATCTGTATATCTTGTGTCTCTTGTTATTGTATATTTTCTTCTTTCAAAAGAAGCTCTTTATATATGGGCCTTTGCAACGGCTCTAAACTTGGTTTGAATTTTGTCTTCTTCTGAGATCTGCAATCTGGGCTGCGAAAAGCATAAAGCAATAACATATCCTGCAGGTAGACATGCTATAAGGGGATAAAACTTTCTAAGAAGCTGCATATCCAATCTGATAACAGGAGTACTAAAGAAAGTCACATCAGACTAAACTCTTTACGGCCAAAGAAGACTTTCTGAGTCTAACAACTATAAAGGACAGCATGACAGATAAAGCAAAAAGATATTTTAACTAATAAGACAAAGAACTTTGTCAGATAATGCTTGACTTATGCACAAAGGATAGGGCAAAGATTGCCTTGAGATGTATGCACAAAATCAATGAAATAAACTTTAATAAAATATGCTAAATAAATAGGAATTAAATCATAGAACAGAAGGAGTACAAAATTAGTAAAGACAGACAGAAGAACGTCGAACGACCCTCGGAGATCGTCGACCGAAGCACAGAGATCGTCGACCTATCAGAACAGATAGTCGAACGACACAGATAGTCGAACTATCAAAGAAGATAGTCGAACTACCTCAGCAGATAGTCGACCTATCAGAGCAGATAGTCGAGCTATCAGATAGTCGACCTATCAAAAGCAGATAATCGAGCTATCAGATAGTCGACCTATCAAGACAGATAGTCGAGCTATCAAGCAAAATAGATAGTCGACCTATCAAGCAGATAGTCGAACTATCAAAGAAGATAGATAGTCGACCTATCAAACAGATAGTCGAGCTATCAGATAGTTGAACTATCCAAGCAGATAGTCGAACTATCAAGAAAAACATATAGTCGACCTATCAAACAGATAGTCGAATTATCAAACACAACAGATAGTCGACCTATCAAACAGATAGTCGAACTATCCAAGCAGATAGTTGAACTATCAAGAAATTTGTCTGGTCAAAAGAAGTCGAGCGGGGTTCGCCGATCGACAAGGCAGATTCCACAGAACGTCAAGCTAACAAGAGTTGAACTAACTCAGAGATAGACGATCTGCTGACCGACGATAGTCGAGCAACTGATAGACGATCGTCGAACAGTTGATCGACGATAGTCGATCGGCGTTCGACCATAGTCGAACCAAAATCAACTTAACCAAATTTTCATCTGGATAAGTGACAACTCTACAACTAGAAAACTAACCTTTGACCATAGATAAATCTTAGGTCAAGAGACTAAAAGAGAAGACTAAACTCAAATCCAAACTAGGATACCAACAGTACACCCTATGGGCTTATGCCTTTTTGGTCAGCAATGTATCTCCAGCTTGCGATCCTTACCCTGCAACCATCAGAAAAGTAATGGTATAATATGGGTCAGCAATGGATGACCACATCAAGGTAACAACACCCCTCCTCTCAGCAATCCCTAACGGACCCTGAGGCACTCCATCAACCTGTATGTCAGCATTTTGTATTCATATGTAATTAAACATAAGTTAATATTGAAACAATAAGAATGGGTATCACAAACATCAAACACATTTCTATATTGAGCATTTAAATAAAAAGGGGCCATACAAATACAGTATGTATGCAATCCTGCATTTCATCCAAGGCACCCTATAACGTGTATGATTCTAACATATCATCACACATCAAGCGCTTCAAATCAATCACATGGGTACTTTTATTTCCCCCAACAACATTCAAGCCATAATTGAAACTCTTTCTTTGCCCCACCCACTCATGGGTCTCAATACTTGGGCTTGACCATAAGCTTTGACGCTCTCATTAGTTCCACAAAAACATCTCAACTGATACTAAGAACCTTTTCTTTAACTTTTTCCACTTATGGGTTATATCATTCGGGCTTGTCCAAAAGTACAACATTCTCGTATGTATCACAAAAAGGGACTTATCTTGTCAGGATACCCTCTACATGTGAATTATACCATCATAGGGCTAGACAGCTGACTGCCAAGACAAATTCATACCTTCACATATCATTCAACACACACATTTATCCTCCACCCAAAGTGTTGATGCGCGAAATGCGACGGACTCGGGCACCACCAGCTAACCGTTCGAGCACTGGGGAAGGTATTGGGATAAGACTGTCGGCTAGTCGGTTACTAGTGGCTAGGAATGGCGGATAAGACCGGATAGAAAAAAGAGAGAAAGGGCCGCTACCAGCGGCAACACCAGAGTTCGCCCGCCGCGGCTTAAATGCCTCTCCTGCGACAGGCTTTCCTCTTATGAATGGAAGAACGGTTACAGCGGTTAGCCTACTGAGACCGCGCAGACAAGATACCCGCCGGAGAAGGATTTCGAATCCGCTGCCACAGGCGGCAAGCTTTGGGATTCGAACTCGGTCCCTAGAAAGGTACTGTTTACGCCTACTTATAGGCTCAAGGGCCTGCCCAACGGGCAGGGTTAAAAACACCGGTTGTCCGCGCACAGGAGAAACGGGCAGCGGTGACCAAATACGGGGGCGAAAAGAGGACCTCCTAGCCGCGGGGCTAGGCGGTCAGACCTCTTGCTGACCGGCTCTCCCTGGGTGACTGCTGCGTTGGGGAGGACCTGCGAGAAGGCGGGCTGACGACATGAAAAAGGCTTGCCGCCAGGTCTTCAGAAAAATTGTGGGAGCGGTCAAAATGGTGTTAACATAATCCCCGCACATTTTTAAATTCCAAAGAATTTCGAAAATGTGTTAACCGATTGACCGCGAACACAGTAAATGCTCTAGAGGCTATAAGTACAGCTGAAGGAGAAGCTGTTTTCACCAAACTGCCTCGAGACGGGTCACTTTTCCCTTCTAGCGGTTAGAATTCTACTTTTCGGGATGCCCGAGCGGAAAAGCATTCTAGTTAGGGTCAATAGAAACAATCTTGCCGCAGCCGAGCCTTCGCGAGAAGGAACATCTAGCCGCGAAGCCGGCGAGGAATCGCCGAAGTTGAAGACATCTACCGCGGTTTCGCTTAAACCGCATCAATCAGGAGAAGGGCAGCCAACGAATACCGAAGTCGGTAAAGCAATCGCGCAGACCCCTGATAGGTCGATCGAGAAGAATGTCGAGGGAAACAAAGAACTGCATACCGAGAAGATTACTGAGAAGCTGGCCGAGACAACGGAGAAAATGGAGCTACCTGCCCGGGATGCCGGGGAGAATATCGCGACTTCACCTGATATCCACATTACCTCCACATCGTCTAGCGAGGCTGGAGGTAAGACAGACTCGGCCCGCACACCCGCGCGGGAAGCTATAGAGATTGCTGACGTCGTCGTCAGAGCTAAGACCGCGGCCAAGTCTGCTGTTGACAAACTGAAGCAGAACCTGGACGTTGTTTTGGCCATACCGACAAAGAAGAGGAAACACCAGTCCACCCTATCCGCTGAGGAGAGGATAGAGGAAACAATCCGGCAGTTGAAGCGAGAAAACAAGAAGCCTACGGCGGTCATGGTGGCGACTGAACGAGCCGAAATAACCGATCAGAGAGATGAGGTAACCGCGATGAAATAGCTTGAACGCTTCCTTGAAGCTGAGGATGGCTCCGCGGATAACTCTGCTTTTCCCGCTAACTGCGGCTTCATGCAGGAAATTGAGGGTATTGTCAACCAACATTCCGGCGGCAACTCCGACTTGGTCATCTTATCGGAAGTGCCCGGAACAGAAAACCTGAACCCATCCGAGGGGGAGGAAATAAGGAAGCTGCGGGAATAGATCCTCGCCGAGTAGAAGCTGCTAGCCGCCGGAAAAGAGCCCAGCGATCTTCCGATTTTCTCCGTCAAAGATCGGGCTGAAGTCGACCGCCGAACAGCAGCAGAGCTTCTGCGGTCAGGTATGATGAGACCTGCCCTTGAAGCGATTAAAATTCCTCCACCTTATAAGGAACCATTGCGGGTAAAGAGATCTATCCGCATAATAATGGAAACCGACGACATTCTCTTGTCGCGCGAGGAGCTCGAGAAGAACAGGCGGACCGAGCGACTTCTGAGGGACCAACACTTGAAGAAGATAGACCCTGAGAGGTTAAAAAGACCTATCTTACCTGGCCGCTTAACCGCTTCAGCGCCTAGAGGAGATTGCCGCTCGGGTGCCGATTCTCTCAGTATTACCGCTTGTCGACCTTACCACCGGGGTGGAACAAATCTGTTCGCTTGTTTACTTTGTTGCAGATGCTGGAGGATTGAACACTCTGGTCATCCTGGATGAGGTCGTGCAGCGACTACGGGAAGATGAAGG
This sequence comes from Platanthera zijinensis, assembly GCA_039513925.1. NCBI lineage: Eukaryota > Viridiplantae > Streptophyta > Magnoliopsida > Asparagales > Orchidaceae > Platanthera > Platanthera zijinensis. The sequence continues at coordinate 24,923,123 of CM077095.1, forward strand.
ATAGCGCGCCTTTGCCGCACTATCCGCAAATTTTGAACAGCTAAGGGCGGTGTTGAAGGTAGAAGAAAATGCCAGGAAAGCCTTGGAAGAACGGGTAGAATCGCTGTCTGCGGATTTGGTGGCTAGCCGTGGCAGAGAGCACGTTCTATCTGCCACTGTGGAGGCTTGCCGTGACGGGGAGAGGGCTGCCCGGGATCAAGTTGCGGCTCAAGCAAGGCGGCTTCAGCAGGCTGAAGAAGACATTGCCTCCTTCAAGAAGAAATACGACGAGATGGTTGAAAGGGAACAAAGCCGCCGACCAACCGAGCAGGCCGATGTATCCGTGCGGTCTGTCGAACAGGCGGCTCTTAACGAGCCTGCTGTCCTGATTAGTCGCCTAGCGACAGAGACCGCGCGAATACATCGGTCTCAAAGCGTCCTAACCCACCACCTGGTTGCCGCGCTGTCAGCAGTGCTGCAGGTCAGTGACCAGGTGGCTCACCTTGGTAGGGGAATGGGTGCCCGCGGAGATGAGAGGCGAGAAGAGAGAGATCGTTGCCTGTAATAACAAATCAGTTGGAACGGACTGACCTTGTACTTGGCCAGAAATTAGCTGTATTTTTTAATATTATTAGCATGCGGTTTGATTTATGATGTCCGCGCGATCTGAGATGTTTTATCTTGCTTGCAAAGATGTATTGCTGCTGCGACTACGTCAGTTGTATAATTTTGTTCGCAGGATTCTTTTTTGTGAGATTGCTCCACGAAACTGTTCTGCAGGTGAAGTGACAGGTGCGGCTTGCGTGCCTAACCGCGCGACTAGATGCTCGTCGCTGGTTCTATAAATACAAACAGGGTCCGCATTTTACGGAAGATCACCAAGGCATTAGTTTCTACGGCAAGAGAAAATGGTACCCGCGCGAGCTTCCGCTGCGACTGCTTTCTTGGAGGCTGACCATAAACGTTCCGAAATCACCCAGGCAGAGCCTGACCGGTTTGTCGCGTCGCATCCCCCTGGTCCAGAGATAATCACGCGATTCCCAAGGGAGGACGAGCAGTTGAACACATCTAGCTGGAACTAAGTGGCCATCCCAATTGACCACTTCGACTCCGGCTTTTCCTTGCCGCCGCTGATCGAGTTTACTGAAGTACTAGACTTCTATGGCATCGTCCCCGGCCAACTGTTGCCGAACACCATGGCGTCCATAATGAGCTTCATTATCTACCTGTGGACAGAGCGGGTGAGGTTCTCTATGGACCTTTTTCGCCACTGCTTTGTGGTCCGCTCGATCACATCCGGGAAGAAGGACAGCCGGATTTTCAAGGGTGTCGTCTACTTCGGCTGCACCAGGATGAAGGTGGTTAACTTGATGAATAAATTTCAGAACTGGTCGACCAGATTTCTCATGTTTGAGGGGAATCTGGGTCTTCTGCCGGTCCGCCCGCATGCCCGGGCGGTAACTGTATTCGAGCGGCTAGAAGCCGAAGGCATCGAGAAGGATATTGCTGCATTCCTAGCCGGATCGCGACTGGACGTCCGCCACTACCTCCCCCTACTCCCTGTGGTAGCAGACTTGCCTGCAGAGGAGGGTAAGCTTAACACCGGTTAGACATACTTTATTTATCTTACCGAGCGAATAACAGCCGTTTTCTTCGCAGCTAGCTTGACTGTCCCGGCGAACAGACCGGAAACTCCTGTCGGGCTGATCCTTACACAGAGCGAAGCCCGGAAGAAAAGGGAGGACAATCGCCGCGAGAAGAATGACGTCGCCGCGGGGTATGACTCCAACGAGTCCTTCACCCCCTGCGGAGCTGGTGAGAAACTAAAAGACCGCCGCGGTAAGACGGTAATGAAATGGCACCGTTGTGGCAAGCATGTCCAGGTCTCCACCGCCCTTCCTTCATGGAGGAGCGAGAAGATCGGCAAGCATGCCCGAGCAGTCAGCTGGGCAATGTACGGTAAGCAAAACCTTGCCGAGTTGCGGGCAATCCCAACAGAGAAGCTTCCTCAGCTCGCCGCTCAGCTTCGCGCGAGAAGCTTCGTCACAGATCACTTCATGAATGAGGCTCTTGCCGAGGTGCTCGGCTTAACCGAGTGGTTAGAAGAGGAGATCGAGCAGCTCAAGGCAGAGAATAAAAGACTGAAAGAGACTAACGCGGTAAGCACTTACCTCACGATTGTCCGGGTAGTTTAATGCTAGTCGTGAACTTATCTTTTTTGTCTGCAGAAAGCATATGATCCGGAGAACCCGGTCTTTGTAAATGAAATCGTCGGCCACCTGCGGGAAAGCGGGGAGGACATGCTCGACATCCTGCGGGAACGGAAAGCTTTCACGACGGAACATGAAAATATCTCTTTTGACGACCTCTTTCCCGGGTTCCAGAAGGCCGAAGCCGCGCAGGATGCGGCGGTCAGAGAAGTTCACGAAATCCTTGAAGAGGATGAGGCGGTTGGCGACCAACTCGGTCTATCCGATGAGTCCGGCGCGGACAGAAGTTGGGGCCGAACTGATAGCTCGAGCGAAGACGGATCCTCGGGTTCAAATTCTACTAAAGCCGGTGATTCTTCTAGCTCCTCCAGTTCGAGCGGTTTGGAGCCGACGAAGAAGAAGAAAAAGGCAGCAGTATAGTTCTCTTTTTTTTGTATCCCGCGGTAAAATTCTTGTAAACGGCGCGGATAGACTTATGTAATATTTTTTTATTATGAAGTAGATTTGGTTGCATTCTTTTGATCGCTGATACTTACTTACCCGTCCGTGCGACAATCCCGTTGACAGAACACAAGATATAAGCGAATAAAAACTTTAACCAATCTACCCGCCTACAATTGCAAATACGTAGAAGTGTTGAAGTTTGAAAATTCTTCAATGTACTGTTAGTCATGTTGTCCGGAAAAATGATAAGTAATTATCCGCTCGGTTACGTGCTCCGTTTGGTTGCAATGGTCCTGCCCGCAGTAAATTTAATCTAAGCGGTCACGATTGTCTGTTCGCGCGACTAGATCGTACTTTGCATATCGATTTTATAAGGACATTTAGCTAATCTGTCTGTTCCGATAAGACTTTATTGCGAATAATTTATAATGCTTGTCGGGCGGTTAAGTGCATTTCCAGATCCAACCAAGAAAGCCAAGTTAACTGAAAACAGCCGGGCGGTAAGAAGGATATCCGCCACTTCGAATATATAAGACGAACTCAAGAAAACCAGGTTGTCGATATGATAACCGGTCGGTTAGAATAATATCCGCAATTTTGAATATAAGACCAACTTAAGAAAATTAGGTTGTCGATATGATAACCGGGCGGTAAGAACAATATCCGCAATTTTGAATATAAGACCAACTTAAGAAAATTAGGTTGTCGATATGATAACCGGGCGGTAAGAACAATATCCGCAATTTTGAATATAAGACCAACTTAAGAAAATTAGGTTGTCGATATGATAACCGGGCGGTAAGAAAAATATCCGCAATTTTGAATATAAGACCAACTTAAGAAAATTAAGTTGTCGATATGATAACCGGGCGGTAAGAACAATATCCGCAATTTTGAATATAAGACCAACTTAAGAAAATTAGGTTGTCGATATGATAACCGGGCGGTAAGAACAATATCCGCAATCTAACCGCTTGTCGGATAGGTTCATTCAGCCTTGTAGTATCAGATAACCCGAGCAGAGATTGTCTTCAGCCAGGATGTTCTAACCGCACGGTCTGATCTCATACTGCTGGCTAGACCTCTGCCCAAAGAAAAAGAATACACTGCTCTCTTGCCTGGGACACAGCCAGATTTGAACAGCCTGAGGGGCTTGCGTATCATGCTTCCCGCACAGGGTCAAATGGGCTGAGGGCTCCCTGCAGGCACCGCTTGAGAGTATCAAAGAGTATTCGAGGGTTGCATGCTAAGACGATCTGCGGGGCATGCGTGTGCAGCTTCCTGCACAGACCCATCTTAGTTGCAACGATATCCCTCTCAAAGCATGGCAGTGCTACCAACCACCCTGTCCCTCCAAAATGCAGAAGTGGGGCTAGATACCAGCTGGAATCCGCAATCTAGTACTCCACCGCATCAGAGTCGGCTAGCTCCCACTGCACGGTGCGAAAACTCCCCGCAACACGTGGTCCTCGCGGTGTTACGCTAAGGACAACGGCTCTGAAGGGGTATGTAACTAGACTCGGCGATATCTCTTGATTCAGTGATCTTTTAATTTTTTGTTGCAAACACATAAGAATGATGACTTGCCAGGTGAGAGCACCGATACAGAATCTCTGAAACAGAATATAGAAATGAGTTATAATCCTTCTTAAGAGAGTTTCATAAGAGGAAATAAAAGACAGAAAAAATATATCGGGTTAAGGAATTGATTGTTAAAAATTGCTTCTGTTGTTGATGTTGACGTGTCTGCTAGCCTATGAATGACACGCCCTTCTAGATCATGCTACGGGATTCTTCCGATTTCTGCATTTCCTCAACCAACTGATGGAGAGCTCTACAATCTTCTGTTAAATGACCTCTTTCCTTGTGATATTCGCAATACTGATCCTTGGATCTAGTTCGCCCGCCTGCTGCCCGAGCATGCTTCTTGCGACTTGGCTTGCCCTCCCGTTGTTTAATCTGGGGTAAATCTAACAAACTTCTTTGTCCTTCTTCTGAAACGTAGGGCTTGAAGGACTCATTTTTGACAACGCGGGCCTTCTTCATGACTGGAGACTTTGAAGCGGCTGTTTCCTGCGGTGAAAACTTAGTTGTCGGATTGGCCGTCGGGTAGACCGAATAGGTTGTCGGGTACTCAGGCGGACAGGCCGGGTAGGAAGTCGAAGTGTCCGGCAAATATCCTGGATTGGTTGGCGAGTAGGCCGGCGGGTCGATCTGCTTACTGTCCACTAGAGCCAGGTTGACTGATGTTACTGGAATGCTCGCGGACTGCAAGCCTAACCGCTGATTGATTGCGGCTAGATTGGCATTGATCGCGGCGAGCTGCCGGATCATCTATTGACGAGTTTGATTTTCTTCCTGGCGGGACTGCAGAAGAGCTTCCAAGAGAGAAACTTCACTGGGACTTAGGTTGTTCTGAGCGGATTGCCGGTCTGACATTGTCTTGCCGCTGAATTTCAACGACTAGTCGATATCTGAAGTTCGCGTGTTAACTGTTGATGCGCGAAATGCGACGAACTCGGGCACCACCAGCTAACCGTTCGAGCACTGGGGAAGGTATTGGGACAATACTGTCGGCTAGTCGGTTACTAGTGGCTAGGAATGGCGGATAAGACTGGATAGAAAAAAGAGAGAAAGGGCCGCTACCAGCGGCAACACCAGAGTTTGCCCGCCGCGGCTTAAATGCCTCTCCTGCGACGGGCTTTCCTCTTATGAATGGAAGAACGGTTACATCGGTTAGCCTACTGAGACCGCGCAGACAAGATACCCGCCGGAGAAGGATTTCGAATCCGCTGCCACAGGCGGCAAGATTTGGGATTCGAACTCGGTCCCTAGAAAGTTACTGTTCACGCCTATTTATAGGCTCAAGGGCCTGCCCAACGGGCAGGGATAAAAACACCGGCTGCCCGCACACAGGAGAAACGGGCAGCGGTGACCAGATACGGGGGCGAAAAGAGGACCTCCTAGCCGCGCGGCTAGACAGTCAGACCTCCTGCTGACCGGCTCTCCCTGGGTAGCTGCTGCGTTGGGGAGGACCTACGAGAAGGCGGGCTGACGACATGAAAAAGGCTTGCCGCCAGGTCTTCAGAAAAACTGTGGGAGCGGTCAAAATGGTGTTAACACAAAGCCATCACTCGTTCTTATACAAATATAAGGGCGTAATAATGCCGTCTTTGCCACAATTGGGTTTCTCACAAAAATATCCCTAAAATGCACATCAAGCAACATCACTGAATCAAACCACCAGTTGCGATTACAGCTAGCTTCACCCATAATTCCCAATCCACTAACAGAGTGGATTTTTAATGCAGAGAATGCCGAGGATGAACTCAATCGACCTGATGGTTCCTCTTGAACCAAGACGAGCCGAACCCCTCTCATTTGAGAGACTCGATTCCAAGAAATTTCAAGAAAATAAAGACATAAAGAAAAGATGACATACGCGCATCCTAAGAGCGGAAGGAGAAATGTCATTATCTTATGAAACATCTTCCTTATCACAGAAGCCCTGAATAAAACAGATGACAATATTTGCCTTCAATTCCTCTCCACAAATCCAGTCTTGGATCGACGAACGGAGCTCCAAAGTTCTAACAATGAGGGAATCTTGATCTTCTTCCTCCACCGCTTCCTTCCTCCCACCCTAGTTATCAAGTGACAAGGACTTGAGAAAAGTAAGGGGAGATATCTCCTCTGCCCTACTTAGGGTTCACAAGTGAAAGATCTGAGCCATTAGATCAAGTTCCAAGAAGACTAAATGCCTATAAGAGTTTATTGATGAAACTGGTTCACTGATAGCCTGAAATAGATCTCTAACTCATGTCGACAAGTACTCACAATGACACACTTGATCACACAACGATACAACTATGTTCAATGAAGATATAGTTGTATACATGATTATACGACTATATACATGGTGATATGACTGTATACAAGATGATATGGATGTATACAAGATGACAAAACTATATTCACGATGATATGATTATATACATAATGATACTGCCTAAGATGTTCATTCAAGGGAAAGGGATACTTACTGCACTTGGCCCCACACTCCCAATCATTAGGTAAAATATTTTAAGGTATTACTGTAACATCCCATGTTACTTCTAGGCCCCTTAACTTAGATTGGGTTAGGCATGGGGTGGGGGTTAGGGGAAATTAGCTAGGTTTGACCCTATGTGGTGAGTTGTAACCATGTAGGGTCCACTATAGGGCCAAGTCAAACTAGGTCAAACTAGACTAAATGAGGACCCTAACCACACCATGACCCCCACCACACTGCCCTAACCCTAATTACAATCTAAGTGGACCCAAGGTCATGCCCTAGGTCAACACTTTGACCATAATTGACCCAGGTCAACCTTGGATCTAAAGTGGTCAAACCCCACACTCATGAGCCCAATTGGATTAAGTGGGGCATAACCATGACCCAAGCCATGTTGGGTGATGATTTAGACCTCATGATCACTAGGTAGGGTCAACCCACTCACCCATTTGACCAAGTCAACCCTAAGGTCAAACTTGGTCAACCTTAAGCCTAATTAAGGGTAATTAAAGACCAAGCCCATTCCTAGTGGGCTAAGACCATCATCATGGTCCAACCCATGTTAGGTGATGACATGGAGTCCATGGCCATCATATGGGGTCAGCCTACCCATCATGTTGACCAAGTCAACCCCAAGAGTCAACAAGTCAACACTTTATCCTAAAGAGGAAAAATGGACCCAAGCCAATTTCCCATGGGCCAAGCCCACCAAATTTGGCCCATGACCAGCCAAGTGGCCAATGACCAGCCCTACCCCCCTGATGGTAGAGAGAGAGGACATGCACAAGGGTAAAAATGGAAATTTGGGTGAATGAGGAGAGAGGAAGAAAGAAGTGATGATGGAGGCCATGTGGTCTTCATCTCCTCAGCCCAAAAAGGTGCTGGCCGACCACCCCACCACATTTTAGAAGAAAATGGGGCATGACAGCCACTTGTCACCCATGGTGGAGCAACCAAAGTGTCAACCCGAGCTCACCTCGGCCATATCTCCATGTATAAGCCACCTCAGTCCAATTCACCCCCACCAACAGCTTCAGAAGGAGGAATCGACTGGAGAACGATAGCTGGAACAGAGAAATCGATGGAGAAACGAGGATTTGGGCAGGAGATCTCCAGCGCACCACCACCATGCCAAACCACCGCCTGACTCGCCGCCGAGCCCCAATCCAGGTCCGTTTCGCCACCCCTCTCCACGTAATAGTATCCTAGACCTTTTAGGAGAGAAATCGGGCTCAATTGAGCCCGATTCCATGTGAGAAAATCTCGAATTTTCCGAGAATTTTATACCTCTTGGGATCGCCGGCGCCTCCGTCTCCTGCCGCCTCATCGCCGGGAAATGGAAGCCACCACCACCATGAAGGTGATGACACCGTTGGCCGGCCACGGCGCCGCCTCAGCCGGCCGGAATCTGCCCCGCAAGGTGGCCCAGGAGAAATGCATCGGGGCCGTCCATTCATTGGGGACGATGAAACGATCCCGTCCATCTAGCTTTAGGATTCGTGCTATATCAAAATATATATATATATGTTAATTTAAATTAATGAATAGTGTATTATTTGTCACACCTAAACAGTCATTTTCAAAATAAAATTCAGGGTACCTAGATTCATTTCTAGGTCAGGATCCTTGAATAGAAAATGTAGCCCTAAGTCTTAACTTTCAAATGCCACAATAATCATGGGTTTTGACCCAGTGTTCTGTCCTGTAGGCCAATTCTTCTAGGGCTGGTCCTAGGCTTGGGCAGAAATAAAAAATGAAGCCCATGCCAAACCAGATGTCCACATGACCTGACATTTTGGACATGTGCATGTTTAGGGTATATCTAGCCCCTGCCAAAAATTGGAAATTTTTGGAATACTTTTTCCTATAGTTTTATTCAAAATGTCATAAATTAAATAAATGGAATAAATGGAGTGTTAGGCCTCTAAAAGGCCCCAAATTTTGGTGGCAAGTCCTTTGGGACATGGTTAGGGTCTGACAAAAATTTCAGCCCATTTGAACCACTGAATGTTGGGTTAAACCACTTGCATGTGTAGGCTAGATTTAGCCTTGATGTGCATTTAGCAAATTTTGCTATGATGTGTATTTATCCATTTTGGGACCTCTAAAAACCTTGAAATTAATTACAGAGGATCCTTAGGACAAATTCAACCCCTCAAATTTATTATAGGATTTTTGGGAACAAAAATCCCATTATTTGGATTTTTGAAAATTATAGCCATATTGGAAAATAAAATTGGAAAATAGATTTAATCAAGAAAAAATCCTCAGATTTGGTCCTGTTCAATTTTTGGTCATATCTGAATTGGGGTATTTTTATTTTCTCTGTTTGAGGTCTTTTGAGGTAACATAACATGAAATGACCATTTTACCCCTATTCCTTTTATTTCATGAATTAATGAAAATATAGGTCAGAAAAATTTGATAATAATTCTAGAGGTGTATATAGGTGTTAGACTACTGACATGTTTATTTCAGAATTTTTTGATGTACAAATAAACTTTAATTCATCATAATGACATTTTGGTAAATACACAATATATTGATTTGCAAGTCTATAACACTGATAAAATTAATTAAACTTGGTCAGTAGCCTTATGTTGATGTTTTAGACTCCCTGTAATTTTAATAGAATTTGTGTGATTTAATTCCTTATACTTCATTTGAAAAGTAGTGAATATGATGGTTTTGTGAAAATCAATAAATAAATACATAAATTTAGAGAGAAATTATAAAGCTTGGAAAATAGTGTTATTTTATCATACCAATGGATAAGAAAATTATTCTGCATCATTAGGACTATGCAAGGACATACTTCATGTGTTAAATGACCTTGGGGAAATATTTGGAGAAAATAAAATAATTATAAAAATAATTGAGAAAATTATGAAAATTACCATACACATTCTAGTAGGTCATACCACCCTAGGATAAATATTTGGGGGTTGGAGGCCCAAGGATTTGAAAGTTCGATTTCAGGGTGGTACAAGACCATGGGGTGCGCATAGTAAAGGTAGGCTACACTATAGGCCACCAGGGAACGAATCAACAACTGAGTTAGAGTCTAAGATCGGAAGTATAACCCTGGGTGGCAGATGTATTCTAGAGACGAGAGTAATAGTGCAACCTTAGACTTATTTAGGAGGAGCCGACGGAAGACCGTCTTTCCCCAACCCATAGCTTAAGTCACTAGGTATAACAACCGGTAGACAAGAGTAGTATAATAGGTTAAGTGTAATGGACATGTGCTCACTCATGCCGGGTTGGAGGGACTTGGAGTCTATTGACTACTCGCTCACCCGTGCAGAGTTGGAGGAAAGAGATTGACATATATATACTCACCCGGGCAGGGTTGGAGGTTTTGTAGTACATACTCACCCGTGACGGGTTGGAGAGATTTGGGACAGGATAGTCCTTCGAACTGGAGGCGCAATATATTATACTTGCATGTGCATATACTAGTGGCGGGCCATGCGGAACTGGCCAGTCGTCACACCGACGGCAGTACGGTGGACCAGGCGGGTGCGAGGGTTAGAGGTACCAGTAGGTTGTTTATACTGAGGTCTGGAGGACTTTTCCCGATAACGCGCACCCGGCCCAACAAGACTGACAGGTAGTCAGCAAAGTGGTGCGCAGAGACTCTAGAGTACACTTGTTTCATGTACAGAGGCGTACAAGAGAGGTCTAGGCCTGGTAGTGTGTATACCCGCCTAGAAAGCGGAGAAGCCCGATCCGCTGCTGCCGGAGCCACGACGGCGGTACCTGAGAGTGATGCTAGCTCTCGAAAAGTGGGAACTAAAGGTCTGTGATCACGGAGTTGTGTGTGTGTGATGCACTGCATGTTCATATCATACCCACCATATAGATGCATATCATAAATATACATAACAACCTATGACACATAATGTATAAGTGGTATGGGACGCTTATACTTTAGGACCTGCAAAACGATCCCTTAGTCTATAAGCTTGTGTGGGCAAGTTTATAGGTTAAGGTTACTTTCCTTTTTATACATATACTGCTTATGATACCTGACACCCCATTGTATAAAATGGTATGAGACATTTTATACGATGGGAGCATTGTAGAAGACCCCTTGCTTATGCGTACTCGCATAAGTGAAGGTTACTTTTCATTACTTATATTTCTATATATTCTGCTTTAGTTCCTGTCACCTACTTCCACCTTTTTCACCCCTTGTTGTCCTCCGCTTCGTCCTCCCGCACGGTGCCTAGGAGTTGTGGGGCGAGGTGTGGAGGAAACGACTTAGTCTTTTTGACTAATGGTCGGTGACCATACTATTTTTAGGAGCTCGAGGAGATGGACCAGTACGTCGAGGAGGCAGGGCTTGAGGGGCAGATACCGGCTACTACTACTGGATCACATGTTCAGGTGTGATGATTTGAGATGATAGATTCCGCTGCTATTAGATTGAGAGAGAGAGTGATTTGATATTGATGTACTGGGCATAAGCCCGTTTTACTCTCATTATATTGTACTCATTGTGGACTGTACCTTGTACTTTTCATTTGTTATATATATATATATGTTTAGTACCGTGGTTATGGACTTCTACATTTTTGCTCTGCTTTGTACTCTTTTATTCTCATATTGGCCGACAGGTTATGATCATACTAGCCGACAGAATCGGCGTCTTGGGGTGTCGACTAACCCGTACGTTAGTGTCACCGTAAGGCGGCGGTTCTGGGCAAATGATCCGGGTTAGCCTCGGAATGGGGAGACAGGATCTTACAAACTGGTATCACTTGAACACACGATCATATGAGAATAAAAGTCCACAACACTGGAACACCCCGCTCGAGCATTAGTTTGCGGACAAACTATGCAGCGGAAGCAATGGTATGCCCATGTGTAAAAAGCCACATAAAATAGTCTATTAAACAATGAGTTAGGCCAATTTTGACATTACCTTACCTTTATGCAGCCTCCACAGGATGCGGTTCCTCCCCCTCTGGCTGCCATTCCATTCATGCAGACAGAGATGGGGCAAACGCTGATGACGATCCTGGATGCATTCAGAGCCCAGCAAGCCCCGGTACAGTTGCCCAACCCAGGGTCGAACTGGTTGAGTGCGTTTAAAAGTCTGTCTCCGCCACTGTATCGCGGGACAGAAGATGCTGTGAAGACAGAGGAGTGGTTGGAGACCATTCAGGAGTTACTGGCTGGAATTAGCTGCCCAGTCAGCCAGGCGGTACCACTTGCCACTTCCGCACTAGAAGCCCATGCAAAGAGATGGTGGAAGTCTATTCAGGACTCAGTTTATAGGGATAGGGAACTAACAGACATATCCTGGGAAGAATTTAGCGATTCGTTCCTGGACCATTATGTTTCTGTCACAGACCGGGACACATTGGAGGCGAGGTTTCTGAACCTCCAGCAGGGGAGCCGATCAGTGATCGAATATCAGAGAGAGTTCTCCCACCTGGCTAGGTTTGCAGGCTTTCATGAATGGGATGATCGAAAGTATGCTAAAAGATTTTACCATGGCCTCCGGGATTCGTTGAGGCAGCCCCTATTGTTTATATTGCATGGTACCACTGCTCAAATCATAGAAATGGCGAAAAAGCTGGAGGCTGACCAGCTAATGGTACATCGCAGAGGTAAAAGGCCGCTCGAAGGATCGTCTTCCGATGGTAGCAGGACATCCCAAAGGGGGAAGGTTATCGGATATAGGAGGGGTGGGGGTCGTCGTCGTCCCAACTACAGGCAGGATCAGGGGCCTCCTCCACCATTGGCTCCCCCACCTATACAGACTCCCGGGCCGATGAGACAGGATGATCGAGGTCAGAGGCAGATCACCTGCTATGGTTGCGGTCAACCTGGGCACATCAGGACGCAGTGCCCGCTTCAGGTCCACCCTCTTCCTCCTCCTCCACGTCCAGTGGCCCCTCCAGTTCACCAGGGCCGAGGACGAGGCCGAGGCCGAGGCCGAGGACATCACGACCGAGGCCGAGATCGGGAACCGGCATATGCGCTGGACCTCACGGAGCAGAGGAACCCCGAGGAAGTGATCACAGGTACTTTAATTATGCAGGATTCAAAAGTTTAAACTTTAATCAGTGCCTTATAAACCTTAAGAATAATATTTATCTTTGTACTCAAACGAAACCAGGCATAGTGATGATTAGCGGCAAGCCCGCTCATACCCTCTTCGACACGGGTGCTTCATACTCCTTCGTGCCGAACACGTTTATTGAAGGATTAGAGGGAGTAGAGAAGTTTTCCGGCTTGGAAAAAAGTGTGCGACTTCCTGATGGCTCAGAACTTCGAACCATAGATTGCTGCAATATGGAAGTCGAGATAGGGGGCAAGGCGTTCGAAGCTCCGGCAACGGTCTTGAGGCTACCAGACTTTGATCTGATTCTAGGCATGAACTGGCTCTATTGGAACCACGCGCAGATAGATTGTCCCTCGAAGGATCACACTCCGACATGGAGATTCTTACGTTACTATCGAAGGTATCCGACCTATCCCCCTTCTTTCATTGTCTTCCATACAGGCTTTCAAGGCCTATGAGCAAGGGGAGGAAGTGTATCTTATTTGCTTTGAGATGGTAGCAGTAGAGAGTTCTATATCTGATATCCCAGTGGTACGGGATTTCTCCGATGTGTTTCCGGAGAAATTGCCCAGACTACCACCAGTTCGGGATTTGGACTTCAGGATCCAATTAGTGCTAGGGGCGAGGCCAGTGTCCCGGGCACCTTACAGAATGGCACCTAGAGAATTGGCAGAGTTCAGGACTCAGCTACAGGAACTTGTGGAGTCAGGATTTGTGCGGCCAAGTTCATCGCCATGGGGAGCACCGGTTTTATTTGTGAAGAAGAAGGATGGATCCCTCCGACTGTGTATAGATTACAGGGAATTGAATAGGTTGACAGTTCGGAACACCTACCCATTGCCCCGGATAGATGAGTTATTTGATCAACTTCAGGGAGCCTTCTGGTTCTCTAAGCTTGATTTACGATCCGGCTATTATCAGTTACGCATTCGGGAGGAAGACATACCGAAGACCGCATTCAGCTCACGTTATGGCTTATACGAATTCACGGTCATGCCATTTGGGCTTACGAATGCCCCCTCCGCATTCATGACCCTAATGAACCGTGTATTCGAACCATATCTGGATCGCTTCGTCATTGTGTTCATCGACGATATTCTGGTCTATTCCCGGACGCAGGAAGAACACGCAGAACATCTGGCCCAAGTTTTACAGAGGTTGAGAGAGTTTCAGATGTATGCAAAGTTCTCTAAGTGCCAATTTTGGCTACAGGAGGTGGCTTTTCTGGGTCACGTTATTAGTGGAGCTGGAGTGGCGGTGGATCCAGCTAAGATCGAGGCAGTACGGGATTGGCCACGGCCAAAGACAGCAGCAGACATCCGCAGCTTTCTGGGATTGGCAGGATATTATCGTAAGTTCGTGGAGGGATTCTCAAGGATAGCCCTCCCCCTTACGTCATTGACAAAGAAAGATGCAAACTTTGTTTGGTCAGAACAATGTGAGGCAGCTTTTCAGGAGTTGAAAGACCGACTGACCTCATCCCCTATCCTTGCGCTCCCATCCGGGAGTGAAGGATTCCAGATCTACACGGATGCCTCTTATCAGGGGATGGACGCAGTCTTGATGCAGCATGGACACGTCATTGCTTATGTTTCGAGACAATTGAAGAAACACGAACATAATAATCCGGTACATGACCTAGAACTCGGGGCCGTGGTATTCACCCTAAAGACCTGGAGGCATTACTTATATGGGATTCATTGTGATATCTACTCGGATCACAAGAATCTTAAATATATTGATACCCAGAAGGATCTAAATCTACGACAGAGGAGATGGTTAGAGTTTCTCTGCGATTATGATTATCAGATTCATTATCATCCAGGGAAGGCTAATACGGTAGCTGATGCACTGAGTAGAAGAGCAGGCACTTCCGGATCGGAGCCTCGCTTGATGTCCTTAGAGCTGGTACGCATGTTGGAGGAGATGCACATTACCATGGTGTCTGAGTCAGAACCAGCAGTGTACCGAGAGTATTTAAATTCAGTGACCAACGATGACACTATTTGGGAGCGCATCGTTACGCATCAGAGACTGGATACTGATTTAGAGCCTATTTTTGGCGCTTTGGAAGGAGGCAAGTATGAGGACTACACGCTGGAGGACGATCTTCTTCGATTTCGTGGTCGAGTATACATTCCAGCAGGAGGTGGGATCCGGGATGACATCCTCAGAGAGGCACACTACTCCAGATATTCAGTGCATCCCGGCATCACCAAGATGTGGGCTGACTTACGACGGACCATGTACTGGCCAGGAATGAAGAGGGAGATCATATACCTTGTGACACACTGCGAGACTTGCCAGCGAGTGAAGGCAGAGTGCAAGAGCCCAGGAGGTGTATTACAACCACTGCCAGTCCCAGAATGGAAGTTCGAGGATATTTCCATGGATTTTGTACACGGACTCCCTCGCTCCCATTCTGGGCACGATTCCGTCTGGGTTATTGTGGACAGATTGACCAAGGTAGCACGGTTCATTCCGGTCAGAAAAGATGCCCCAGTTGCTGTGTTGGTGAGGTTGTTTGTAGAGCAGTTCATCCGGTACCACGGCGTTCCCAGGTCTATTTTCTCGGACAGAGACGGCCGCTTCACCTCCAGAGAATGGAGGGTAGTGCATGCTTATTTGGGTTCCAGACTTACCTTTAGCACTGCCTTCCATCCGCAGACCGACGGTCAGACGGAGCGGACGATACGGACTATGGAGGACCTGCTCAGGCTATGTGTATTGGATATTGAGAAGCCTTGGGAGAGGCTACTGCCACTGATCGAGTTTTCATACAACAACAGTCACCAGGCCAGCATCGGGATGGCTCCTTATGAGGCACTCTATGGGAGGAAGTGCCGGACACCACTATCTTGGGTTCAAGATGTGGACACTCGAGCCCTCGGATCAGATTTTGTGGAAGATACGGAGGCCCAGATTCACTTGATCAGGGATCGGCTTTTGGAGGCACAGAGCAGACAGGCAAAATATTATGATGCTCGGCACCGGAAAGTAGAGTTCCAGGTTGGAGACAGAGTTTTCCTGAAGGTTCGACTGGTACACGGTGTCTCTCGGATACGGAGATACAAGAAGCTCAGTCCACGATACATGGGGCCCTACTTGATTTTGGAGCGTGTGGGCCCCTTGGCCTACCGACTGCAGCTACCTCCGGAGTTGAGCACTTTTACATGATGTCTTCCATGTCTCTTCCTTGCGAAGAGCTCTCCTTCGACCCGAGCAGCATGTTACCACTACAGCTGGACCGGTAGAGCCTGACCGATCAGTTAGATTGGAGCCGATCCGGATTGACGATACGGCTGTCCGGGTGTTGCGAAAGAAGAAAGTTCCGCTCGTAAAGGTGTTGTGGTCCAACCACGGGCAAGAGGAGCACACCTGGGAACCAAGGAACCTGATGATGGAACAACACCCAGAGTTGTTTACAACAGGTACATATTTAATTCATGATTTAAGACTTCAAATTCTTGCAACTAAAACCCCGTAGACCCGAACTTGAATTTCGGGGACGAAATTAATTGTTTTATTTTTAGGATTTGTAACATCCCATGTTACTTCTAGGCCCCTTAACTTAGATTGGGTTAGGCATGGGGTGGGGGTTAGGGGAAATTAGCTAGGTTTGACCCTAGGTGGTGAGTTGTAACCATGTAGGGTCCACTATAGGGCCAAGTCAAACTAGGTCAAACTAGACTAAATGAGGACCCTAACCACACCATGACCCCCACCACACTGCCCTAACCCTAATTACAATCTAAGTGGACCCAAGGTCATGCCCTAGGTCAACACTTTGACCATAATTGACCCAGGTCAACCTTGGATCTAAAGTGGTCAAACCCCACACTCATGAGCCCAATTGGATTAAGTGGGGCATAACCATGACCCAAGCCATGTTGGGTGATGATTTAGACCTCATGATCACTAGGTAGGGTCAACCCACTCACCCATTTGACCAAGTCAACCCTAAGGTCAAACTTGGTCAACCTTAAGCCTAATTAAGGGTAATTAAAGACCAAGCCCATTCCTAGTGGGCTAAGACCATCATCATGGTCCAACCCATGTTAGGTGATGACATGGAGTCCATGGCCATCATATGGGGTCAGCCTACCCATCATGTTGACCAAGTCAACCCCAAGAGTCAACAAGTCAACACTTTATCCTAAAGAGGAAAAATGGACCCAAGCCAATTTCCCATGGGCCAAGCCCACCAAATTTGGCCCATGACCAGCCAAGTGGCCAATGACCAGTCCTACCCCACTGATGGTAGAGAGAGAGGACATGCACAAGGGTAAAAATGGAAATTTGGGTGAATGAGGAGAGAGGAAGAAAGAAGTGATGATGGAGGCCATGTGGTCTTCATCTCCTCAGCCCAAAAAGGTGCTGGCCGACCACCCCACCACATTTCAGAAGAAAATGGGGCATGACAGCCCCTTGTCACCCATGGTGGAGCAACCAAAGTGTCAACCCGAGCTCACCTCGGCCATATCTCCATGTATAAGCCACCTCAGTCCAATTCACCCCCACCAACAACTTCAGAAGGAGGAATCGACTGGAGAACGATAGCTGGAACAGAGAAATCGGTGGAGAAACGAGGATTTGGGCAGGAGATCGCCGGCGCACCACCACCATGCCAAACCGCCGCCTGACTCGTCGCCGAGCCCCAATCCAGGTCCGTTTCGCCACCCCTCTCCTCGCACTAGTATCCTAGACCTTTTAGGAGAGAAATCGGGCTCAATTGAGCCCGATGCCATGTGAGAAAATCTCGAATTTTCCGAGAATTTTATACCTCTCGGGATCGCCGGCGCCGCCGTCTCCCGCCGCCTCATCGCCGGGAAATGGAAGCCACCACCACCATGAAGGTGATGGCACCGTTGGCCGGCCACGACGCCGCCTCAGCCGGCCGGAATCCGCCCCGCAAGGTGGCCCAGGAGAAATGCATCGGGGCCGTCCATTCATTGGTGACGATGAAACGAACCCGTCCATCTAGCTTTAGGATTCGTGCTATATCAAAATATATATATATGTTAATTTAAATTAATGAATAGTGTATTATTTGTCACACCTAAACAGTCATTTTCAAAATAAAATTCAGGGCACCTAGAGTCATTTCTAGGTCACAACCCTTGAAGAGAAAATGTAGCCCTGTCTTAAATTTCAAATGCCACAATAATCATGGGTTTTGATTCAGTGGTCTGTCCTGTAGGCAAATTCTTCTAGGGCTGGTCCTAAGCTAGGGCAGAAATCAAAAATGAAGCCCATGCCAAACCAGATGTTCACATTACCTGAAATTTTGGACATGTGCATGTTTAGGGCATATATAGCCCCTGCCAAAAATTGGGAATTTTTGGAATACTTTTTCCTATAGTTTTATTCAAAATGCCATAAATTAAATAAATGGAATAAATGGAGTGTTAGGCCTCCAAAAGGCCCCAAATTTTGGTGGCATGTCCTCTGGGACATGGTTAGGGTCTGACAAAAATTTCAGCCCATTTGAACCACTGATTGTTGGGTTAAACCACTTGCATGTGTAGGCTAGATTTAGCCTTGGTGTGCATTTAGCAAATTTTGCTATGATGTGTATTTATCCATTTTGGGACCTCTAAAAACCTTGAAATTAATTCCAGAGGATCCTTAGGACAAATTAAACCCCTCAAATTTATTATAGGATTTTTGGGAACAAAAATCCCATTATTTGGATTTTTGAAAATTATAGCCATATTGGAAAATAAAATTGGAAAATAGATTTAATCAAGCAAAAATCCTCAGATTTGGTCCTGTTCAATTTTTGGTCATATCGGAATTGGGGTATTTTTATTTTCTCTGTTTGAGGTCTTTTGAGGTAACAAACATGAAATGACCATTTTACCCCTATTCCTTTTATTTCATGAATTAATGAAAATATAGGTCAGAAAAATTTGATAATAATTCTAGAGGTGTATATAGGTGTTAGACTACTGACATGTTTATTTCAGAATTTTTTGATGTACAAATAAACTTTAATTCATCATAATGGCATTTTAGTAAATACACAATATATTGATTTGCAAGTCTATAACACTGATAAAATTAATGAAACTTGGTCAGTAGCCTTATGTTGATGATTTAGACTCCCTGTAATTTTATTAGAATTTGTGTGATTTAATTCCTTATACTTCATTTGAAAAGTAGTGAATATGATGGTTTTGTGAAAATCAATAAATAAATACATAAATTTGGAGAGAAATTATAAACCTTGGAAAATAGTGTTATTTTATCATACCAATGGATAAGAAAATTATTCTGCATCATTAGGACTATGCAAGGACATACTTCATGTGTTAAATGACCTTGGGGAAATATTTGGAGAAAATAAAATAATTATAAAAATAATTGAGAAAATTATGAAAATTACCATACACATTCTAGTAGGTCATACCACCCTAGGATAAATATTTGGGGGTTGGAGGCCCAAGGATTTGAAAGTTCGATTTCAGGGTGGTACAAGACCATGGGGTGCGCATAGTAAAGGTATGCTACACTATAGGCCACCAGGGAACGAATCAACAACTGAGTTAGAGTCTAAGATCAGAAGTATAACCCTGGGTGGCAGATGTATTCTAGAGACGAGAGTAATAGTGCAACCTTAGACTTATTTAGGAGGAGCCGACAGAAGACCGTCTTTCCCCAACCCATAGCTTAAGTCACTAGGTATAACAACCGGTAGACAAGAGTAGTATAATAGATTAAGTGTAATGGACATGTGCTCACTCATGCCGGGTTGGAGGGACTTGGAGTCTATTGACTACTCGCTCACCCGTGCAGAGTTGGAGGAAAGAGATTGACATATATATACTCACCCGGGCAGGGTTGGAGGTTTTGTAGTACATACTCACCCGTGACGGGTTGGAGAGATTTGGGACAGGATAGTCCTTCGAACTGGAGGCGCAATATATTATACTTGCATGTGCATATACTAGTGGCGGGCCATGCGGTACTGGCCAGTCGTCACACCGACGGCAGTACGGTGGACCAGGCGGGTGCGAGGGTTAGAGGGACCAGTAGGTTGTTTATACTGAGGTCTGGAGGACTTTTCCCGATAACGCGCACCCGGCCCAACAAGACTGACATGTAGTCAGAAAAGTGGTGCGCAGAGACTCTAGAGTACACTTGTTTCATGTATAGAGGCGTACAAGAGAGGTCTAGGCCTGGTAGTGTGTATACCCGCCTAGAAAGCGGAGAAGCCCGATCCGCTGCTGCCGGAGCCACGACGGCGGTACCTGAGAGTGATGCTAGCTCTCGAAAAGTGGGAACTAAAGGTCTGTGATCACGGAGTTGTGTGTGTGTATTGCACTGCATGTTCATATCATACCCACCATATAGATGCATATCATAAATATACATAACAACCTATGACACCTAATGTATAAGTGATATGGGACGCTTATACTTTAGGACCTGCAAAACGATCCCTTAGTCTATAAGCTTGTGTGGGCAAGTTTATAGGTTAAGGTTACTTTCCTTTTTATACATATACTGCTTATGATACCTGACACCCCATTGTATAAAATGGTATGAGACATTTTATACGATGGGAGCATTGTAGAAGACCCCTTGCTTATGCGTACTCGCATAAGTGAAGGTTACTTTTCATTACTTATATTTCTATATATTCTGCTTTAGTTCCTGTCACCTACTTCCACCTTTTTCACCCCTTGTTGTCCTCCGCTTCGTCCTCCCGCACGGTGCCTAGGAGTTGTGGGGCGAGATGTGGAGGAAACGACTTAGTCTTTTTGACTAATGGTCGGTGACCATACTATTTTTAGGAGCTCGAGGAGATGGACCAGCACAGCGAGGAGGCAGGGCTTGAGGGGCATATACCGGCTACTACTACTGGAGCACATGTTTAGGTGTGATGATTTGAGATGATAGATTCTGCTGCTATTAGATTGAGAGAGAGAGTGATTTGATATTGATGTACTGGGCATAAGCCCGTTTTACTCTCATTATATTGTACTCATTGTGGACTGTACCTTGTACTTTTCATTTGTTATATATATATGTTTAGTAGCGTGGCTGTGGACTTCTACATTTTTGCTCTGCTTTGTACTCTTTTATTCTCATATTGGCCGACAGGTTATGATCGTACTAGCCGGCAGAATCGGCGTCTTGCGGTGTCGACTAACCCGTGCGTTAGTGTCACCGTAAGTCGGCGGTTCTGGGCATAAGATCCGGGTTAGCCTCGGAATGGGGAGACAGGATCTTACAATTACACTTTTACATGGCTTTGCTTCCCAAACGTTTAGAAATGCTCTCCCTTATGAATTTCACGATACTAGCAGATCCCTTTAGCATACAAAATTTTCTGCAGTTTGAGTCTCTACAATGGAAGACAATTACTATGATTATCTTGTTCCAATCTCTTTGAATCTCTTTGTTTTGTATGTGTTCAAAACTATAATAAAACATCCAAATGACATAAAAATTACATTGTAGCTTAAAAATAATATGAAGGGATTGTACTTTTAGATGCAATAAATCTGGTGATCTAAAGCCAATAGTGCATACTAACATGGCCTTAGAGGATATCTAACCAATCAACATTTTCTAGGAATGCCGGTCGATTTTATCCTAATGGTTCTCTATTTGCATCGACATAAATGTTGGGTCTATTGATCATAATGTCTCAGATTTGAAGAAGACTCATAGGTCAATGGTACACATATGATTATATCTGATATATGTTTAAATTTTATTATATGCAGGTTGTCTACTGTTCAGTGATTAGACAGGTTGTCAGGGTCACTATGTTAGTTAGATTCAAGACAGGATGTTGGAAAAGCAGAAAACAGGCTAAGTACAAAAGTGTTGAGTGAATCCACTTCACTCAATGCCAGAGGTCCAAAAGCAGTGACATAAGTTCAAGCAGTCAAAGCCTCAGTGTTGATGGACATAAATCTGGCTAAGTACAGAAGCATTGAGTGAAGGCAATTAACTTAATACCTACCTAAAAGGAAATCTACCTAAGTACATAAGAATTGAGTGAAGAAGGGTCACTCAATGCCTCATCGAGAATTCAGCAGAGTCAAGAAGCGTTGAGTAAAGGAGCTTCACTCTATGCATTCATACAGAGGAATTCTGCCAAGTCCAAAAGCATTGAGTGATGAAGTCTCACTCAATGCCTTATCAGTTAAGCTGTCCAAGTAAGATGCGTTGAGTGATGAAGGTTCACTCAATGGCTCAGGAAATAGATTTTCCACCAAGTGTTTTTATGCTGAGTCACTTGACAGCACTCAACACATGTGCAGTTTGACTTAAAATTTCTAAGTCCACAAGCACTATGTCATGCTAACGTCATCCATAATTCAAATATTACGGGACTTGTGCGCTAGAAGACAAATGGCACTGAATGCCTTTTGTACAACAATTACAGATAAAGGTACTTTATGGTTTCCCATTTCGAAAGGCCCATACAGAGAATAAAGTCGTTGGTCGATGGGAAATAAAAAGGATCTTTTCACACGATAGTCTTCTGCTTTAGGAAGTGAGTAAATATTTTATACTGGGATTTACAGAAGTTCCCAGGAACACAGAAAGAAGCTGGCTGTTTGAAGAAATCAAGAACTAAAACATCGAAGTCTTCTACAACAAGAATAAAAATCATTTTTCTATAAGAGGAGAATAAACGGAGCATTCATAAGTTATTGTTTATCTTTAAGGCCACTACATATAAGATTGCTACATCTATAGCTTGAAGAAATAGAGCTCTGAAGATGTCTTCTCAACACAAGCAGAAATACTTTGAAGATAAATAATCTTGTTGTTGTGAAGAAGATAGGACAGGGTTTTCTCTATTCTAGAAGGAGTCTCAGAGAAATATTTCTCTGGATTCAATCATCATCAAACCTTTACTCAATCTGTAAGATTATCAGTTGATCTGAGTTGTAAGCCTATATTATAAAGGCTGAGAGTAGGAGTTGAGTCTTTGAGTTGTAGGATCCTATTTAGGATTTGAGGTAGGGCTTGTGCCTGAGGTAGGATCTCTGTGTAGATCTGAGATAGGAGATTTGATATATCTGAGTGTAGGGCTGTCTAGCTTGAGGTACGAGTTATTATAATCTGAGTTGTAGGAGTGTGTTTCTGTAACACCCCTATCCGTCACATAGCATATAGCAGTAGGTCCGGTCGGGGCCCGACGCCATATACTACGGACAGACTGGTTGGTTACTCATTGAAACCAATCAACCAATCACAACGTCCTACCCAGAGCATCTAGCGGAAGTAAATTATTAAGTTGCACAAGTAAAAGAACCCAACCAAGCATGAATGTACACTAGTAAAACCCATAGGAATGTATAATACACAAATATTGGCCTTAAGGCCTTACAATAGTTTGCTCAATAAAAGTGTCTTCCAGACCTCGGCACGCAGGCCGGTCACACATGAGAAAATAAGAAAACACTCAAAATTAGGCCTTCGAGGGCCGGCTAAGAACCTTGGGCTTTAGCCCGCTATTTGCCACTCGGCTCCGAATCACCTGCAAGCAACAATCCACCACACGGTGGTAAATAAGAGCAACGGTCAGCTAAAGCTGACCAAATTATAACGATTCCACCCCCAGACCGGGGCGACATGATGGCGTGGCCCCTCCTCCACCATTTGATGACGATGCTAAAGATGCTGATGATGATCCAGTTGATAAGGCAATACAACTCAAGGATGTGAGGCGGCACGAGGACGCTAACGGAAGGCTACACTATAACTTTCGCCCGCGGCGTGCTACATCCACTACAAAGAATTAGTCTTATTTATTTTATTTGGGAAAACTCTATTTCATATTTAGAATATAAAATTATCCCATGTTTAGTGATAATTTTATATTCATTGCTTGTTTGTTATTTTTAATTTTGAACAATTTTTTATGTTGGTGTGCATTTAGCCATTCGGATGGATGAGATTACATCTCCATCATGAATGGTTAAGGCTTGTTTGTAACTCCTATATAAGGAGGCTAGGCTTTGTTATGAGATAATTAGAGAAAGAAGAAACCTAATTTTTGCCTTGCAAATTTCGGCCAAGAGAGGAGGCTTCATCTAGCCGCCGCCCCCCCTCTTTCCTTTGCTTGTGGTGTGAAGCCGCCGGCCCCCCTTTGCTTCCTCCATCCGTTCGGAGCGACTCCGGTGCGGCTTCCTTCGGTGCGACTCCTGGAAGAAGGTTGCAATCCCTTCGGTGTGACGCCGGTGGATCCGTGGAGAGAGTGATTCTCCCACCGTTATCTTGTGTGAAAACTTCATCCCGGTTGGGTAAACTCTTTCCTCTCCTTGTGTGATTCTCTAAATAGTTGTGGTGGTTTTCGCAAATCGTTTTCTCCGCAAAGTTAATTTAATCGCTGCAAGTTTTGAATCGAATTCACCGTTGCTAGGCTTTTTAATTCCGGATCGGGTGGATCCTATTTGCTTGAGCGGATCTTGGCCTATAGCCTTGGTCTTGCTCTTTAAAAGGAGTGACAACCTTTGTGTTTTCTTGGGGAATACTCCGACTCAAATTTCCGATCATTGTTTTCGAGTCGAACATTCCTCCATTGTTATTTGCGCTGCGTTCTTGCGACGAGAACTATTGTGGGCGATAGGTGCTGTGTAGGTGCGGTAGATCTACGACGTATAGCGCGTAGGAAAGCATTAGTTTCGTGGAGAACTCCGACTCGGGACGCACCCTACATCAATTTGGTATCAGAGGCGGTCGTTTTAACTTCCACGTTGCAAACATCCTCTCTGCGTTATTCGTTGGTTGATCTGAACTTTCAAAGATCTGAAATTTTCGGATTGGTCTGCGTTTAGTAAATCCCTCGGAATTTTAAAACTTGTCAAAAAAATCTGAAAAAAAACTGTAGCTTCCTGCACTTATTTCCAGCAACTTTAAAACAGAAATTTTTTCGATTCGGCCTCGTTAAGTCAGCCTGCAAATTAGAACATCGTAATTCTGTCCAGTTGGTCTGCAAATAGCGGGCTGAAATCTGTAATTTTCAGCAAAATTTAAATTTTTTTTTTTTAACGATCTACGCGTTTCTCACATCAAACTTTTCAAATTTTTTTTTCCATTATAGCTACAGCCCTAGGAAAAATCATCTTTCATAATTTTTTGGGTCTTGCATGCGCACTAGGCTAGGCACGGAATATACGGCACCGTCTACGTCTAGGATGGCTGAGAACGGGAATGAACTTCATAACGCTGAAGCGATAGCAGGTCTACGTAATGATATGGCGGAGCTTAGGGCCACTTTAGCACAGATTTTACAAAATCAAGTTAGGCCACCACCACCACCCGCCAATGTTGAGTTGCCCCGCCGACGCCAACACATCTCCGATTCGGACTCAGATGGGGACTCCCCACGAGTGCCCCCTCGAGGCCATCGCCACGAGCGAGAGTTTGACATTACTAGGGCCATCAAGATTGATGCCCCCACTTTCGACGGCATGGGAGATCCACAGAACTTCCTTACGTGGATAGTGGACATGGAATGTTACTATGACTGGCATCATCTCACGGACCCCCAAAAGGTCCAAGTTGCCAGGATGAAGTTGACAGGCCGTGCCAAAACTTATTGGCTAAATGAAGAGCGTAGGCTAGGTGCGGGAGACGGAAACCCAATTATTGGGTGGACTGTAATGAAGAATTTGTTGACCGATCAGTACGTTCCCGCGTACCATCAGACACAGATGTTTGACGAGCTTGCCACCCTGCGGCAGGGCTCAAATTCAGTAGCGGAGTATATGGGAGAACTGAAGGACCGAATGGTGCGTTGTGATCTGAAGGAAATCCCCGAGGTTACCCTTTCTAGATTCCGTAAGGGGCTTCAACCCGATATTCAGCGGAAGCTCTTACGTTATGGCCACACAGATCTAAACACGACATTCAATGCCGCCCTCGACATTGAGAAACACTTAGCATCTAAGGCCCACTCCCGGTATTCCCATACGAAGGGAAAATCCACCACCGGAGCCTCGTCCTCCACATATCAGGACAAAGGGAAGTTCCGGTCCGCCGAGTCCAAGTCTGTTGTGATCACTGCTAGGAACACTAAGAACCCTGTGAGCGAACGTATTCCCATCGGAAAGGTTAGCAAGACTAACGCCACATGTTACTCTTGCAGCATTCAAGGTCACTACGCCTTCGAATGCCCAACGAAAACTAAAGCCATAGCCTTGTTAGAGTCGACGACCGATCTTGCGGATTACGTTTATGAGGCTGCTGAGGAGAGCGACCCGGAAGGGGTCCCAAGTGACTTAGAGGACGATCACCCCCTTATGGTGATGCGTTGTATCTTGGCCACTCCTCGTCCATTAGATGAGTGGAAGAGGACGAGCATATTTTCTCTGATTTTTAAGAGTGGCGAGAAACTTTGCAAGCTGATTGTTGATAGTGGTAGCTGTGTGAATGTCGTATCTGAGAATGCCATTGCACGTATGTCCTTGATCACAGAACCACACCCGACCCCATATAAGGTCGCTTGGATCAACAAGATCTCCGTACCCGTTACCAAGCGATGCCTGGTCCCGCTCTCATTCAAATCCTGCATGGATGAGGTGTGGTGTGATGTCCTTCCGATGGACGCTTGTCATGTGATGTTAGGCCGCCCTTGGCTATATGACCGTGATGTTACTCATTTTGGTAGAGCCAACACTTATGAATTCAAATTCAATGGCAAAACCATCACCTTGAGACCGACCATCCTAAAGGAGCCCGTAGTCTTGGCTAAGGACACCACTATCCCGGTAGAACGAAAAACGTTGAATCTAGTTGGTAAGAAAGAGTTTGAGAGAGATCCGTTCCTTGATGGAATTATGTATGCGCTAGTCCTCCTAAGTGCGAAGCCCGATTCTAGCATTTTGGATGAGTTACCTAGTGAGTTACGGGTACTGTTGGAAGAGTATAGGGATGTGTACCCGGATGAGTTGCCGTCCACGTTACCCCCACTTAGGAATATCCAGCACGCGATAGATCTCATCCCGGGGTCTTCCTTGCCAAATCAGCCCCATTATCGACTCCACCCCGCAGCTCACCTGGAGTTGCAGTCCCAAATAGAGGGCTTACTGGAGAAGGGTTTTATTAGGACGAGTATGAGTCCATGTGCTATACCAGCCCTACTTGCCCCCAAGAAGGATGGTACATGGAGGATGTGCGTTGATTGCCGGGCTATCAACAAAATCACCATCAAGTATAGGTTCCCCATTCCCCGCCTAGATGATTTGTTGGATGTCTTGTCTGGAGCCACCGTATTCTCCAAATTAGATCTTCGGAGTGGCTATCACCAGATTAGGATACGAGAGGGCGACGAGTGGAAGACGATATTTAAGTCGAAGGATGGACTGTACGAATGACTTGTGATGCCCTTTGGGTTATCCAATGCCCCTAGTACCTTCTCCCGGATGATGACACATGTCTTTCAGCCATTCATGGGGAAGTTCGTTGTCGTCTACTTTGACGATATACTGATTTATAGCACCTCTGCTATCGAGCACATCTCCCACATGAGAGTGATCCTTTCCACCCCGCGGAAGGAGACTTTATTTCTCAATCTTAAGAAATGCACTTTCAATGCCTCGGAGGTAGAGTTCTTAGGTTATATAGTCGGTTCTAAGGGTATTCGAGTTGATCCGGGCAAGGTTCAGGTCATTAAGGATTGGCCCGTGCCAACCACCCTACGTGAGGTACGTAGCTTCCATGGGTTAGCCACGTTTTATCGTCGTTTCATACGAGACTTCAGTAGTATTATGGCGCCTATCACCGACTGTATGAAGAAGGGAGAGTTTACATGGACGAAGTCCGCCACTTATGCCTTTGAACGAATAAAGGAGCTTATGACTGAGGCACCTGTCTTACGTCTACCTGACTTTTCTAAAGTCTTTGAGCTCCCATGTGATGCGTCTGGGGTAGGGGTTGGAGGTGTCTTGAGCCAGGAGGGCCATCCCGTTAGTTATTTTAGCGAGAAGTTGTCCGGTCCTAAGCTGAACTACTCAAATTACGATAGGGAATTTTATGCTGTAGTTCGATGTCTACACCATTGGAGGCACTATCTCCTCTCCAAGGAGTTTGTGATCCTCTCTGATCATGAGGATTTACGTTTCATCAACAGCCAGCATAAGATCAGCCCACGATACGCTAAGTGGGTAGCTTTCTTACAAGGTTACACGTTTAATCTCAAGCACCTTAAGGGAGCTGATAACCGAGTCGCGGACGCCCTTAGTCGTCTTACTATTTTACTCACCTCTATGGAAGTACATTTTGTAGGATTTGAGCGGATTAAGGATGAGTACGCCACGTGTCCTGACTTCCAGGACTTTTATTTATCTGCCCAGGATAGTTCCCCCACTACGATATCTGCATACGTTATCAAGGACGGTTACCTATTTAGGAACGGGAAGCTATGTATCCCGCAGTCATCGTTACGACTACATATCATATGGGAATTACATAGCGGAGGGTTGAGTGGCCACTTCGGTAGAGATAAGACCATTACGCTAGTCGAGGACAAATTCTATTGGCCAAAACTGAAGGTTATGGTGGGGCAGGTAGTGAGTAGCTGCCGCACATGTCAGGTGTCTAAGGGAAGTAAAACCAACGTTGGATTATATACTCCCTTGCCTATTCCCTCCATGCCTTGGGTAGACGTTAGTATGGATTTTGTATTAGGCCTCCCCATTACTCTACGCCGTCACGACTCAGTTTTTGTAGTGGTGGATAGGTTTTCAAAGATGGCTTATTTCATCCCATGCAGTAGGACAAACGATGCGTCTCACGTCGCTAAATTATATTTTAAAGAAGTCGTTAGTCACCGTGGAGTGCCAAAAACCATAGTCTCGGATAGGGACGTAAAATTCACTAGTTATTTTTGGAAAACTCTTTGGATATTAATGGGAACAAAATTATTGTTTTCCTCCGCCTATCATCCCCAAACTGATGGGCAGACGGAAGTGGTTAATTGGAGCTTAGGAAATTTGTTACGATGCCTTGTGAGTGATCACAAGAGCACTTGGGATCTTCTCCTTCCCCATGCCCAATTAGCCTACAATAATTCCAAGAATAGGTCTACGGGTCTGTCGGCGAATGAGATTGTCCACGGATATAAGGCTCCTGTGCCGCTTGACTTGGTGCCGTTGCCCCCAACGTACAAGGCAAGTCAGTTTGCACAATCCTTCGCCCAGCACATCCATGATTTACATGCACGTATACGGGACACTTTGACTACGCAATACGACTCTTATCAAGCGCACGCTAATTTACATAGGAGAGTATCAAACTTTAAAATTGGCGATCTAGTTTTAGTCTGTTTGGTTCCCGAACGCTTGCCCACTGGCACCGTTAAAAAGTTAGCACCAAAGAGCGCCAGCCCTTTTCGGATTGTTAAAAAGTTAGGTGACAACGCTTTCGTTTTGGACTTGCCTGCTGATTGGGGTATCTCCCCCATTTTTAACGTTTCGGATTTAACGATGTTTGTGTCACCACCACAAGAGTTGACTTCTTTGTCGTCTTCTTCTCCCACTCTAAATTCTCATGGGTTGGGGAGTGGTAGTACGGATGAACTCTCTCCTTCGGTCCCCACAGGTATATCATCGGATGGTAAGTTGCCTTCTTTCTTGCCTACTGCTAATATGTTCCCCAGGTTTCCACGGACGTTTTCCACTCCAGAGATGATACTTGATGCTGAGCCTGTTACCACTGCTGATGTCGACACCCACCGCTTTCTCATCCGTTGGCGAGATCGACCCCCTTCGGATGACTCTTGGGTACTCGAGACGGAGCTGCAATGTTTGGATGCCGCTCTCCTTCACCGTTATCGCTTGGACCACGCAACGGAGATGCGTGGATTTGAGCAGGGGAGGATTGATGGCGTGGCCCCTCCTCCACCATTTGATGACGATGCTAAAGATGCTGATGATGATCCGGTTGATAAGGCAATACAACTCAAGGACGTGAGGCGGCACGAGGATGCTAACGGAAGGCTACGCTATAACTTCCGCCCGCGGCGTGCTACATCCACTACAAAGAATTAGCCTTATTTATTTTATTTGAGAAAACTCTATTTCATATTTAGAATATAAAATATCCCATGTTTAGTGATAATTTTATATTCATTGCTTGTTTGTTATTTTTAATTTTGAACAATTTTTTATGTTGGTGTGCATTTAGCCATTCGGATGGATGAGATTACATCTCCATCATGAATGGTTAAGGCTTGTTTGTAACTCCTATATAAGGAGGCTTTGTTATGAGATAATTAGAGAAAGAAGAAACCAAATTTTTGCCTTGCAAATTTCAGCCAAGAGAGGAGGCTTCATCTAGCCGCCGCCCCCCTCTTCCCTTTGCTTGTGGTGTGAAGCCGCCGGCCCCCCTTTGCTTCCTCCATCCGTTCGGAGCGACTCCGATGCGGCTTCCTTCGGTGCGACTCCGGAAAGAAGGTTGCAATCCCTTCGGTGTGATGCCGGTGGATCCATGGAGAGAGTGATTCTCCCACCGTTATCTTGTGTGAAAACTTCATCCCGGTTGGGTAAACTCTTTCCTCTCCTTGTGTGATTCTCTAAATAGTTGTGGTGGTTTTCGCAAATCGTTTTCTCCGCAAAGTTAATTTAATCGCTGCAAGTTTTGAATCGAATTCGCCGTTGCTAGGCTTTTTAATTCCGGATCGGGTGGATCCTATTTGCTTGAGCGGATCTTGGCCTATAGCCTTGGTCTTGCTCTTTAAAAGGAGTGGCAACCTTTGTGTTTTCTTGGGGAATACTCCGACTCAAATTTCCGATCGTTGTTTTCGAGTCGACCATTCCTCCATTGTTATTTGCGCTGCGTTCTTGCGACGAGAACTATTGTGGGCGATAGGTGCTGTGTAGGTGCGGTAGATCTACGACGTGTAGCGCGTAGGAAAGCATTAGTTTCGTGGAGAACTCCGACTCGGGACGCACCCTACATCACGACAAAGCTCCTTCCCTGCACTTGTTAGCAAAACAAGCAATATTGAAAAGAAACATCACATCACAAGTGCACACGCACAAGGTCGTAAACCTCATGCTCTCAGGGAACTTACTGGGCGAAGCTAGTCCGAACCCCGTCCGGTCCTTGACTCCACCACCACCCCCAAGGGGCGGTAACCACGTGAGCATTTAGTCCTTTCAGCCGTAGCCTAGACTCGTTCTCCAAACCTCGGCAAGTCCCAAGTAAAACTTTAGGTCACTTTAACCGAGCAGATGGAGCGGGTAGGGGTCAACCAGCCCGTTGCTCACCCCGCCATTGCCATTTGGCCTTTTACGCGGGCTAATCTTCCCCAGTCCCAACTATCGATCAAACACGGTACATAGCCCCACTATGTACCAGGTTGGCTCCCAGGCCACCAATATGACAGAAATGCGTTTCCGTCCAAGTTTCCGGGTGCACCTTAGGGTTAATCCCCAAGATTCCCTGATGCATTCTAACGCATAGCAACCCGAAAACAATCAAAACGCTCGGAGTCTTCTCCGGCTAACAATGCATAGAAAATCATCACCGATCCAGACCAACATGTCCCGGTAGGCATCACACATCATGCCTATTTCCGTACTATGATTCCGGACTCTAACAAGGGGGACTTTACATATCGATCCCAAGGAATACCGCAAACTCGTCGCACACTCGCGGGAGAAGGGTTTTCCCATGCAAAGGAAGAAGAGCTTCACATGCTCAAGATGAGAATCGTTACCCTAGCGTTCTTCCGTGGCGCCATGGAAATCTTTGCGGATGGAAAGCACCGCAATCTCCTTGCCTTCACGGATCCGAAGTCGGCTCGCGATTTGGAGCCCCGAAGCTCCACTTGTGACCGGATCTAGCCTTTCTTCCTCCTCCTTGATCTCCCTTCTCTCTAGGTTTTAGAGAGAGATAGCCCAAATGAAATAAGGGTTTTCAAACCCTATTTCTGGTTTAAACTCATCTGGAACAGCCCCTAGCCGTTGGATCCCAAACTAAGGAAACAGATGGCTACGATTTAGCCTCAAAATAGAAAAGCTTGGCCGAACACGGGTTGCAACACAGCCGTGTGCATGGCCGTGTTACTCATTTGCCGTCACTCCGAAAGCCTGAACAGAACACAGCTTGTGACACGGCCTCTGACACGCCCATGTCATATGTGACATGCCCGTGTCAGGGCCTGTGTCACGCCCCGTGTGCACCAACCAGGAGTTTCCCGAGCTGGACACGGCCTGTGACACGGCACCCGACACGCCCGTTTCACATGTGACACGCCCGTGTCTGTGCCCGTGTCACGACCCATGTGCATAACTCAGAAACCTCCCGAGCGGGACACGCCCTCAGACACGCCCGTGTCCCAGGCCGTATGCCTACACCCGACGATCGCTGATCGCCAAAAGGTCGACCACACGACCCGTCATCGAACACTCCCGTGACACGCCTGTGTCACGCCCGTGTCACCTACTCCAAGTCCCAGACTTGGCTTAAAACGACATCCGTCCCTCTTTTGAGTTTCAGGGTGTTACAACTCTCTCCCTCTTAAAAGAATTTCGCCCACGAAATTACTAAAGGAAAGAAAACAGAAAACTTTAAGCAGTACCTGAGCGGAATAACTCCGGGTACTCCTCCAGCATAGTTTGCTCCCATTCCCAAGAGAGCTTCCCCCGACCGCAATTGTCCCACCGGACCTTGACCATCCGGATCTCCTTGTTACGGAGTCTCTTAACCTCAAAGTCTTCAATACGAACGGGCTTGACCTTTGTCGTCAACCCTTCGTCCACCGGCACTTGATCAACTGCGATCACCTGCGAAGGCTCTTACACAGCCTTCCGCAATACAGAAATGTGGAATACATCGTGTAGTCCACTCAACTCCACTGATATCCTTTGGTGATAAGCCACTTCACCGATCCGCTCAAGAATCTCAAATGGTCCAAGGTATCTCGGGCTCAACTTCTTTAAGCGTCGCTCCCGTGAGACATCCTTGAACGGCTATAGTTCCCAATACGCCAACTACGAACTCCACACTCCGATGCATGACATTAAAGTATTTAGCTTGTCTATCTTGAGCGATCAGCAACCGCTCCCGAATGGTTCGTACCAACGAAGTGGCACTCTCCACCTCCTGCTTTTAGTACACCCTTGCCTCACCCGTTTCTAGCCACGACAACGGCATGCGACACTTTCTACCATATAGGGCCTCGAAGGGCGCTATTTGTATACTTGCTTGGTAGCTATTGCTGTACGCAAACTCCACCAAAAACAGATGGCCTTCCCACCGCTTCCCAAAGTCCAAAACGCACATGCAAAGCATGTCCTCCAACATCCTGTTGACCCTCTCGGTGTTCCCATCCGTCTACGGATGTACCACTGTAATAAACTACACTTAGTCCCCAGCATTTGCTGTACCAACTTCCAAACATTGGACGTAAAGCACCCATCTCGATCTCTCACGATGTTGCGGGGCACACCGTGCAGTCTAACAATGTTATCCATAAACATCTTTGTCAGTTAGTCCACCGAATCATCCTTCCTATGCGGAATGAAGTGCGACAATTTTGTCAACCAAACAACGATCACCCACATGGCATCGTTTCCCTACTGTGACCTTGGCAAGCCATGAACAAAGTTCAGTCGAACTTCAACTCCGGAATAGGCAAGGATTTCGAGAAACTCCCGGCTTTTGGAACTCTGCCTTCACTAAAGCGCAAGTCTGGCATTTTGCCACATACAGTGCTATAACCTTCTTGAGTCCTGGCCACTAGAACAACTTCTTTAGATCTCGGCACAACTTCGTGCTTCCTAAGTGAATTGATTACTTGGTAAACCGTACCGCAACTCCACCCATAAATTACCCACGTTTGGGCCGCACAAATGATTGTCCTTCCTTGTCAGTCCACCTTCAACCGTCGATTTGGTTTTTGACCCATCGAAGCCGCATCCATGATTTCCTTCATGCTGCTTTCCAAATCCATTGTCTGTCAAATCCGATCAGCCAGGTCATACTGATTTCCGTCCAGTTCAATAACGCTTAGACGCTAGTCTGCTTGTCAACACAAGAGATGGTTAACATCTCAAACTCCCGGGTCAATCTCTCAACATGAACCGACAACCAGTTGTCTTGGGTGGGGAGCCCTGCGTATCAACGCATCCGCAACCGCATTGCCTTACCCCGGGCACAAAATAAATTTCGAACGTATAGTCCCCCAGGAACTCCATCCATTTCCGCTGCCTTAAGTTCATATCCTTTTGATCCAACCGATATATCAGGCTCCTATGATCGGTATAAACATCGACTTTTACGTCGTACAAATAATGCCTCCATAGTTTTTGCGCAAAACACACGGCCGCTAACTCCATACGGGGAACCAGACAATTCCTCTCAAGCTCTTACAGTTAGCACGAGCCATAAGTCATAACATCACTATGCTGCAGCAGCACGCAACCCAATCCACTGCCCAAGGCAGTGTTGTAGATCTCAAAACCTTTGGTTCCACTCGACGAACTTAGCACTGGCGTCGTGATTAACCAACTCTTTAACCCTTCAAAGCTTGGGCGCACTCACGCATCTAAACAACTTTTAAGTTTTTCCCTGACAACGTTGTGAGGGGTAACTCTATCCGCGAGAAGCCCTCTATGAAGCGCCTGTAGTAGCCGGCCACCCCAGAAAACTCTGGACTTCCGCTACCAAGATAACACAAGCCACCCTCGTATCGTGACTAACAACGCTCGATCCACGCACTCCCACTCTACCAACTATAGGACCAAGGAGCGCTACCGAGGATAACCCAAGACTCGCGTTTGGAGAACTTGGCATATAAATGGTTCCTCCTTCGCGTCCCCAAAACCAAAAGTAGGTATTCAAAAGTGATATCCTTCATACTTCAAGTACACCATTGCGTCGTCGATGAAGACGATCACAAAAATGGACTAGGTACTCTATGAACGTTCCGTTCATCCGGTCTATGAAAACTGATGGCACATTTGACTGCCAAGATGGCACGATCGTAGACTCGGATTGCCCATTCCTTGTGCTTAACGCCGTCTTTGCGATATCACTTACCCTTATTCTCAGTTGAGGGTAACCAGACTTACGATCCACTATTGAGTCCACCGAAGACCCGACTAGCTGATCAACAGATCATCGATCATTGGGATCGAGTACTTGTCCTTTTTCTGCAAACTTATGCAGCTCTCTACAACAGATACAAAGTTGCAAGCTCTTGTCCTTCTTCTTGGTAAAAAGGACCGGTGCGCTCCAAGGCAATGAGCTTGGACGCACAAACTCTTGCTTTATCAACTCTTCTAGTTGAACCTTTTACTCCGCCATATCCTTAGGCACCAAACTATAAGGTGAGCATGACACAGGTTTAGCACCTGACACTAGCTCAATCGTGAAGTTGATCTCTCGCTGCGGTGGGGCTCTGGGAAGATTGTCCGGGAACACATTGGGATACTCACAAACCACTGGGATACTACCCAGAGTGGACTTAGGCTTTATAGCCTTCACTAATGTGAAGAACAGCTCTGCGCTAGCACGAATTGCCTTGACCACTGGGAGGGTAGACGTCAGTGTCTTGCTCGATCCCTTCAGTTTCGCTAACGTTGTCTCCTGCCCAAAACCCAGTTAGGTCTCTTTACGGTTGCAAACGATAAAAGCCTTCTGCTCTGAAAGCCAGTCCATGCCAAAGATGACGTCGAACTCTACTAGCGGCAATAGCGACGCTAGCAAGTCGAACCCTTGACTTTCAATAAGACACTTACCGTACAGACTGTATCTTCGTGCGCATTGAACGACTACTAGGCAATAACCCATCCGAATTGTTCCTTTACCATCGAAGGCAAAACTCCGATGCGTGATACAGATTCTTCGGATAACAGGAGTGCGAAGTTCCCATATCGAAACTATGCTCTCTCCAGATTACCAAGATTCCAAAACAAAGCCTAGAACTTCCAGTTCTAAGTTAACACGCATAAGGTATCCGGTATAAGAAACTAGTTTGCTAACAAGAAAAACCATACCTGACATCCCGACGGTCGGCCACATGGCCTCCTGCTGGCCAAGGATGTCCACTCCCGGTTGGGCCGGAGTAAACAGTGATGCGGTGGACGCCACCGCCTTGCCCTTCTCCTCTGATATTGCCCTCGGCTTCTTTTCGGACATTGGGCATCCACTTCAACAATCCCGGGCATAGTGTCCCGGCTTTCCATAGACAAAGCATGCACCCAGGGTTTGGGCTGTAGTCGCTCCGGATGTGCTAGAGGAAGGGACTAGACCCGACCTCCTAGCCTTCTTGTGCCACCTACGATACCCATATTTTGAGGTTGGCATTTTGAACATTGTCTCCTTTGCACTAGAGTCTTCAACTTCTCCTACCATAAGTTTCATTGTCTTCTGAGCACCCTCCCAACAATCTCTGGAAAAGTGCCCTTTCTTGCCACAAGAATAACAATTATAAGTTACTTGGCTAGTAGATGATCTAGCCTCTTTCCTTAGCGTTTTTTGGTAGGCAGTCCTTATATAATTTGTAGGGTTTGGTACCCTATTCACCGGTATTTGGTGAGTTTTCCCCAACTCCACTTCCAAAGCTCTGGCCAACTCCACCAAAGCTCGGAATCCCAATAACTTTGGTCCTGGCAGTAGGATACGCAACTCGCTGCGCAGACCATTATACAATATATCAACTATAGATTGCTCGCTTTCCCATTCAAAGCTTGGGTAGCGCCTTAACACAAGGAACGTCTGCAAGTATTCGTCAACTGAATGCGCTCCCTGCACCATAATCATGCTCATCTGCTGTCCTAATGGACCTCCAAATGCACTTTGCTCCAACATACCGCCCAGTGTTGGGGCCATCTCTGGGACAGAGGGTTGCATATTTCTCCCATGTTGTGCATTGGTCACAGCGAACACTGCTTCAACCACTCTTCTTATGGTTTCCAAAGAATTAGGGGTCTCAGGCACGTCGCTTGGTACAGCACTTTGCTCAGAAAATGTGCGTTCAGGCTGCCACGCGCCACTCCCGGACACCAATAGTTGTACAAAACACCGATAAGTGCCCGAACAAAATTGCAAAAAGCAATTATAGGAACACGCAGGTTCCCCAAACATGTGTATTTTCATTCCTAAGTGGACAATCATGGGTTCTTTTCATGTTATAACGATGACGCACACACATGTTCTCACCACCCCTTAAAGTGAATTCGCCCACGAATTCATTTAAGCTGGATCAAAACCGATAGTCTGATACCAAATTGTAACACCCCTATCCGTCATATAGCATATAGCAGTAGGTCTGGCTGGGGCCCGACGCCATATACTACAAACAGACCGGTTGGTTACTCATTGAAACCAATCAACCAATCACAACGTCCTACACAGAGCATCTAGCGGAAGTAAATTATTAAGTCGCACAAGTAAAAGAACCCAGCCAAGCATGAATCTCCACTACTCAAACCCATTGGAATGTATAATACACAAATATTGTCCTTAAGGCCTTACAATAGTTTGCTCAATAAAAGTGTCTTTCAGACCTCGGCACGCAAGCTGGTCACACATGAGAAAACAAGAAAACACTCAAAATTAAGCCTTCAAGGGCCGGCTAAGAACTTGGGCTTTAGCCCGCTATTTGCCGCTCGGCTCCGTATCACCTGCAAGCAACAATCCACCACATGGTGGTAAACAAGAGCAACGGTCATCTAAAGATGACCAAATTATAACGATTCCGCCCCCAGACCGGGGCGGCAAAGCTCCTTCCCTGCACTTGTTAGCAAAACAAACAATATAGCAAAGAAACATCACATCACAGGTGCACGCGCACAAGACCGTACACCTCGTGCTCTCAGGGCACTTATTGGGAGAAGCCAGTCCGAACCCCATCCGGTCCTTGACTCCACCACCACCCCCAAGGGGCGGCAACCACGTGAGCATTTAGTACTTTCAGCCGTAGCCTAGACTCGTTCTCTAAACCTCGACAAGTCCCACGTAAAACTTTAGGTCACTTTAACCGAGCAGATGGAGCAGGTAGGGGTCCACAAGCCCGTTGCTCACCCCGCCATTGCCATTTGGCCTTTGACGCGGGCTAAGCTTCCCTAGTCCCAACTATCGATCAAACATGGTACATAGCTCCGCTATGTACCCGGTTGGCTCCCAGGCCACCAATATGATAGAAATGCATTTCCGTCCAGGTTTTCGGGTGCACCTTGGGGTTAATCCCAAAGATTCCCTGATGCATTCTAACGCATAGCAACCCGAAAATAATCAAAATGCTCGGAGTCTTCTCCGGCTAACAATGCATAGCAAATCATCACCGATCCAGACCAACATGTCCAGGTAGGCTTCACACATCATGCCTATGTCCGTACTACGATTCCAGACTCTAACAAGGGGGACTTTACATATCTACCCCAAGGAATACCGCAAACTCGCCGCACACTCGCGAGAGAAGGGTTTTCCCATGCAAAGGAAGAAGAGCTTCACATGCTCAAGATGAGAATCGTTACCCTAGCGTTCTTCTGTGGCGCCATGAAAATCTATGCGGATGGAAAGCACCGCAATCTCCATGCCTCCACGGATCCGAAGTCGGCTTGTGATTTTGAGCACCGAAGCTCCGCTGGTGACCGGATCTAACCCTTCTTCCTCCTCCTTGCTCTCCCTTCTCTCTAGGTTTTAGAGAGAGATAGCCCAAATGAAATAAGGGTTTTCAAACCCTATTTCTTGTTTAAACTCATCTAGAACAGCCCCTAGCCATTGGATCCCAATCCAAGGAAACGGACGGCTACGATTTAGCCTCAAAATAGAAAATTTGGGCCGAACACGGGTTACAACATGGCCGTATGCATGGCTGTGTTACTCATTCGCTGTCACACTGAAAGCCCGACCAGAACACGGCTTATGATACGGCCTCCGATACGCTAGTGTCATATGTGACACGCCCGTGTCAGGTCCCGTGTCATGCCCCGTGTGCACCAACCAGGAGTTTCCCGAGCTTGACATGGCCTATGACATGGCACTCGACACGCCCGTGTCTGTGCCCGTGTCACGGCCCGTGTGCATAACTCAGAAACCTCCCGAGCGGGACACGTCCTGGGACACGCCCGTGTCCCAGGCCGTGTGCCTACACCCGACCATCGCTGATTGCCAAAACATCGACCACGCGACCCGTCACCGAACACGCCCATGACACGCTCGTGTCACGCCCGTGACACGCCCGTGTCACCTTCTCCAAGTCCCAGACTTTGCTTAAAATGTCACCCATTCCTCTTTTGAGTTTCAGGGTGTTACAGTTTCACTCTGAGGTATAGGATCTTATGGGATCTGAGGTGTAAGCTCAAGGAGCTAAGATAAAAGAGGAGTTTACCGAATCTTGCTCACTGCTAGATAGGTGAAGAGGGAAGTTGATGTACCTTAAATAGGGGAACCACTATAAAATTTGATGTGTTGTTGTGTTTCTTGAAAGTTAACATTATAATCTAACTCACAACTCAACCAAACTCAAAAGTAGTTTAAAGAGACTTGAAAACCTATTTACCCCCCTCTAGGTGTGTAGCTACTCTTGAACAAAGATTTTCAAGTGGTATCAAAGGGAGGTTGTTCAAAAAAGACTTAATAGTTCGAACAAATCTCTAAGAGTAGCTGAAGATTATCTCTATAGGTTCAGGTGAGAACCACAAGAAGTTTAGCTCCATAAAACTTCCTATCTATAGGAAAGAGAACTTTGGGATTTTGAAAGAAAGGGTGAGGCTATTTATGGAAGCCTCAAACCCAAGGATATGCATAACATTTCAAAAGGGACACTTCATTCCTATGAAGGTCTCAATCATAGATGCCAATGTCCAGACTCCAAAAAAGTACAATAAGATGACCAAAGATGAAGTCATTCTGGCAACCATGGATAAAAGGGCTCAAAACATCATTGTAAGTGTTATAGATGACTGCACATTCCAAAATCTGGTCCATTTCAAGACTGATAAAGAGATGTGAGATTCTCTTATAGTATATATGGAAGGGACAGGGGAGGCGAGGGATGAAGAAATATCCCTCCTGAATCAACAATATGAGGCCTTCAAGTAAGAAAAGAAAGATTCTATAGTTGAATGCTATTAAAAGTTCTTCATGATAGTGAACAGTCTGATCACCTATGGAAGACAGGTCAAAAACTATGAGCTAAATGTCAAGTTCTTGAGATCCCTAAATAAGGAATGAGATATCAAGATTTGTGCCATTAGAGAGGTTGGCAACTTGGCCAACACATTGCCACAAAATCTATTTGGGAAGCTACTGTCTCATGAGATGTAGCTGAACTCCAGAAGGGCAAAAGAAGATGCTTCCAAAACTCTGAACAAAGAAAAGGTTGTGGCCTTCAGAGCTGAAGCAACAAGGAGGAGCAGAGAAAAGACTCCTCCACCATGGAGAGCTGCAGAGTCAGAAAGCTCAGATCCCACCTCCTTAGGTAATGAGCTGTCAGATGGAGAGCTCACCTTGTTCTCCAAATAGTTCAAGAAAATGTGGAACATGAGAAGGCAATGGAAGAACAAGGGCTCCTCAAGCTCCACCTCAAGAAAGTCAAATTCTAGCATGGAGAAATCCAGAAAAGACCCCTCTAGCGAAAGGTATGACTCTAAGCAGAACAAACATATTAAGACTAATGTTGTTTTCTACTACTGCAATAGGAGTAGACATGTCATTGCTGACTGTTCAATCAAGAGGAAGGAGCACAAGAAGTCTGAAGACAAGAATCATTACAAGGACAAGAAGGCTGAAAAGAGCTTCTTGGCCAAGAAGAAAATCAGCCCATCAAACAGTGATTCTAAGTCTTCAGAATCAAAGAAAGAAGAGGCCTACATTGGTCTCAGTTCTGTTGAAGAAGAGGTTGATCATCCAGCTACCTCAACTAGCATAAGAGCTCCATTGTCCTCTATTGACAATGACTTTGAAGAGGATGATGAGTTCATCCTCATGGTCCTAACTGAAGATAATTAGGACAATTCTATTCTTTATGAGGAACACTCTCTCCCTAACTCTCCCCCTGTCTATGAAACTGGCTCAGACTCTGAATCATCCACTCCCTCTAGTGAGGATGATGGATCCGAATCTGATAATGATATCAATCAATTGATTGACAAGTATGGTGCTATTCTAGAGGCCTTGAAGAAGAGAAAAAGGCTTGTCAAGAGATAAGCTGAGGAGATTTCTTCTCTTCAGCAAGTTACTTCACTATAGTCTGAGCTAAAATCTTTGCTAGCCCAGATGAGGAGGCAAGTCAGCCAGCTGAAGACAATCTCAGTTATCCAAATTGGCACCATTAGCCAGAAGAACAAGATCACCAAGTATCTTGAAGAGAAGATCCTTAAGGAGAGGAAGCTTGTGGCTAAATTTTCTAAGGCCAAAATAGTTTTGCCACTAATTCACTCCTTCACCTCTCAGAAGGATAAGAGAGGTTTGGGGTTCAAGTAGAATTCTAGAGCTATCCATTCCAAAAAGAAAGGCAAGGCTCCTGTTATGCCTCAGACCACCTTTCAGAAGGTAATCCTCCCTTCTAACAGGTATGACCATGATAATATGCATTGTCACTAGAAGAATGAAAATTCTTTTTATAAGAATAGAAGTGTATCTTATAATGGAAGTAGAAAGGGCATGGGATTGAATGCACTGAAGGATCCCCATGAGGAAATCCAAATGGCCCATTATGGATCATTTATGTTTAGTGCTCCAGCCCCCACTCTCAAGGATAAGGCTGTGGCCTATTTTCAAGATCCCTCAGCAAAAACCTTGACAAAGGGTAAGTCAGTCAGTAAGCCTCACTTGGCCATCTCTGATGCCATCAATATCATATCAACTACAAAGAAGACATCTGTTGGTGTAACCCAGAGTAAACCAAGTACATCTGCTGGTAGACTCACCTTTAGTCAAATTCTTACTGAAAGAAACAAAAAGAAGGCTGCTGCTATCTCCTCTAAATGGATAAAAAGCATGCTTACTCCAAAAGCTATTCAGAAGAGGAGATATAATATTCATGAGTGTTGGTGCTGTGGCAAAATGAGTCACCTTGCCATAGACTATTGGCACAATCCAAGTGTGTCAAGAATAAAGGTGAGTCTTCCTATCAGAGTTGTTGTAGGTAGGCATAGTCATTTTCAAGCTAACATATACCAAGGACCCAAACCTTTTTGGGTTCCTAAGGTGAACTAATCTATGATTGCAGAATAGTCCAAGTACCCATACAATGCCAATATGGTACTTGGATAGTGGATGTTCTAAACATATGATTGGAATAAGGAGCCATCTTAAGGATTACACTTCTATGAGGAATAGACCTAAAGTCATTTTTGGAGGTTCAGATAGAGAAGTTACCAAGGGCTATTATATGATCACCAACGACATAGCCTTCATTACAAAGATAGCTTATGTGGAAGGATTGCAACACAATCTAATTAGCATATGCCAACTATGTGATATTGGCTATGTCATTGTCTTCCACAAGGATGAGTGTCTAATCAGAAGGTCAAGTGACCAAGAGGTCATTTTGATAGGCACTAGGAGTGGAAATATTTATTGTTTAAATATCTTATGTTCAAGTTAAGACTCACATGTGTGTCTTATTGCAAATGAGAAAGTCTCTTATTATGTGCAATGGCACAAGAAGCTTGCTCACTTGAATTATAAGGTAATCAACAAGCTCTTCAATGAAAGGCTAGTCAGAAATTGACCCAATCTGAGATGCACCAAAGAAGGCATTTTCTCTGCATGCCAAAAGAGCAAATAGATAAAGGCCTCCTTTAAGAGCAGGATACTGAGAGGTGTTTATACCTCTTGCATATGGACTTGTTTGGTCATATACAAATTCATAGTCTAGGTAGGAAAGTCTACATATTTTTGATAGTTGATGACTATTCAATATTTGCTTGGGTTTTCTTCTTTAAGAAAAAGTCTAAAACCCTTAACATCTTTATGACCTTTGTTAGGCAAGTTCAGAATAAAAAAGATAGCTCTATGGTCAAAATCAGAAGGGACCATTGCACTGAATTTCAATCTGAAGGCATGACAAAGTACTGTGGAGAGTAAGGTATTTTTCAGGAGTTTTCTTCTCCAAGAACACTCTAACAAAAATGGGATTGCTGAAAGGAAGAACATGAATCTAATAGAGGCTGGCAGGACATTACTCAGTGATACTTCTCTCCCAGAATACTTCTAGGCTGAGGTAGTACACACTGCTTGACATGTCCTAAATAGAACATCTATCAACAAGTATCACAAGAAGACTCCCTATGAGATTATGAAAGGCAAAAAACCAAATCTTGCCTATCTTAGGATCTTTGGAAGCAAGTGCTTTGTGCTTAATAATGGGAAGTCCTACTTGATTAAGTTTGCTTCCAAATACTATGAGGGAATTATTATTGGGTATAGTAACCACAACAAAGCCTATAGAGTCTATAAATTGAAGAACCAAGTTGTAGAAGAGTCTGTCATTGTAGTGTTTGATGAGTCTTCTATGATTAACAATGAGTTGCCTAGCTCCTCTAGATCTGTAGGTGTAGAATTGAATATGGACAAGCTGACCATCTATGACACTCCTCCCACTATCCAAGAGGAAGATAATAATGTACTCATTCCCGTAGAACATCCAAATGCACAAGACATAGATTAAGACCAGCAGGATCCAAAAATTGAAGTTCAAATTGCTGAAGATAGAATGTCAGTAGCCATCAAGCACTTGAGAGATC
Source organism: Platanthera zijinensis (assembly GCA_039513925.1). Lineage (NCBI taxonomy): Eukaryota > Viridiplantae > Streptophyta > Magnoliopsida > Asparagales > Orchidaceae > Platanthera > Platanthera zijinensis. The sequence continues at coordinate 24,966,572 of CM077095.1, forward strand.
ATTCAAGATGTAAGCCAGGTGTTACAACAAGGAGAAAAAACTTCAACATTGCTATGTATTCAAGCTTTTTGTGTCAAGTTGAACCAAAGGAGTTTGAAGATGCCAGCATAGATCCTTTTTGGATTATGGCTATGTAAGAAGAATTGATCCAGTTTAAGAGATATAAGGTCTGGAAGTTGGTTCCCAGACCACACAGACATAACATCAATGGAACTAAGTGGATTTATAAGAATAAACTTGATGAGAATGGTGTTATCATCAAAAATAAAGCTAGACTAGTTGCCAAGGGATGCAAACAAGAGGAAGGTATTGGCTTTGATCAAACCTTTGCACCAGTTGCTAGACTAGAGGCAATAAGACAATTTCATGCATATGCTGCACATAAAGAATTCAAGGTCTACCAAATGGATGTTAAGTTAGCTTTCCTAAATGGTGACCTAAAAGAGAAGGTCTATGTTGAGCAACCCTTAGATTTTGTTAATTCTAACTTTCCTGATTATGTGTTTAAGCTAAGAAAGGCTTTATATGGGTTGAAATAAGCCCTTAGGGCATGGTATGAAACCCTGTCTAGCTTTTCTCATTGAGAACAAATTCTCAAAGGGAAAGATAGACAAGAGATTATTCCTTAGGGAAGTCAAGGGTAAGATCATTCTTGTCCAGATTTATGTAGATGACATAATTTTTGGGTCTACTGATGATTGCCTCTGCATGAAGTTTGCTAAACTTATGTAAGAGAAGTTTGAGATGTGCTGTATGAGTCAACTCAAGTAATTTTTGGGACTCCAAGTTAGACAATCAAAGGATGGTCTATTCATCTCTCAGTCTAAATTTACTAAGGAACTAATCAAGAAGTTTGGAATGGAGAGTGCCTCCATAATGAAAACTCCTATGGGGTCAAGTGTGTCAATATACAAGAATGAGACTAGGAAACCTATTGATGAAATCTTGTATAGAGGTATAATTGGCTCCCTCCTCTACCTAATTATAAGTAGGCCTGACATTATGTATACTACATGTATTTTTGTTAGATACCAGGCTTTCCCTAAAGAGTCTCATTATTCTACTGCAAAAATATGGTACCCTTGAAATGATGATTTTGAACTATTTGGGTATTCAAATACATATTTTATAGGCTGTAGAGAAGATAGGAAAAGCACATCAGGAACCTATTAGTTTCTAGGGAGAAGGCTGGTATGTTGGAACAATAAGAAGCATACCAGGGTTTCCATCTCCACTGCTGAATTAGAATATATTTCAGCTGGAAGCTGCTGTGCTCAGCTGCTATGAATTCAACCTAAACTCCAAGACTACAATCTCTAGCTAAGTAAAACTTCCATGTTTTGTGGTTTTCTAGTGAAATCTCTATTGCTTGGAATTTTGTATCTTATAGTAAGACTAAGCACATAGAGATTAGATATCAGTTCATTAGAGAGTATGTGGAAAGGGAAGCATCAATCTTAAGTTTTTCCCTACAGACAAACAAGTGGGTGATATTTTCACTAAGCAACTAGATAAAGCTAAGTTCAACACCTTCGAATTTGAGTTGGGCATGTTGAACTTAGTGTAGCTTCATTGTCTTTTCATGTATATGTGCTCTATGCAAGATTGACCCTTGAAGGTTATCAAGGAAGATAAGGACTAAGTGTCCAAGCGTCGAGTGTGTTGAGACTAAGTGTCCAAGCATCGAGTGCGCTGAGACAACTTCAGGCATTGAGTGCGCTGAGACAAAGTGTCCATTCATAGAGTGCGTTGAGTCAACTTTAAGCGTCAAGTTCACTTAATAAATTTACTCAGACAGTTCTGATTATGGCTATCTTCCGGGATTAATCTTAGCCGTTAATCTACTCGTGAGAATCACAATAGATACACGCCTCTCCACATTCTTGAATATGGGTAAGTATAAATAGAGGTTTGTGCTTAAAATAAAAAATAAATAAATCCTTGCCCTATTCAAATTTTTGCCTCCCTACAAAGATATCTCGAGCAAGTTCCTTGCCACTCCAGAAATTCAAAGTCTTAATGGCGCCCACAGAAATGGATTTCCTTTTCGAAGGTTTTGAACTAGTCAGGAATTTGTTCAAGGATGCTCCAGAAGAAGTTCAACTAGTTCTTCACTTACGGTAGGTCACCGACCTAGAATTTGTCCTGTTAGAGCCGAATTCGATATGGAAATGAGAAGTACTGGAACTCTACTCGAATGCTAATATTGAATCGTCTTCCAATAAACTCAAGACATCTATCAGTGGAAACAAGATCAAGATCACTTCTAGGAGTCTAAGAAAAGCTCTGAATCTGACAAAGTTCAGGCCATTAGATGATGAAGATGAATTGTATCAGGAAGATGTGAAGTCTGCTGTCAAGTGGTGCGACCTTTCAAAACACACCACTGGCTCTATTCTGAGAAAGGAAATGAATCTGAAAGGAAAGTTTCTAGCATATGTTATCAACAAAGCTCTGATATGCAAAATAGGGTCCCATGAAAAAATCTTGAGAAAAATGTTTGAGATAATGGTAAGGATAATTCTATCTAAAATAACTGACTGGGGAAAGGTACTGTTTGATAGAATTATGGAATGTGTTCCAGAGCCTAACCTAGGAAGAATTTTGTCTTTATACTTACATGTTTTTGTTCTAGGAATCCTCATTGTGAGGCTAGGAACAAAGATCCATCATATAAGTAGAATGGACTCTAAGATATTTGATAGATGGGATAGGGTGTTGCTTCCTCACCAACAGACAACTGATAAGAAGGAAAAGAAAGCAATAATCATTGAAGATAGTACTGGAAGCATCTCTTCCGAGAGCAGAGGTGAGGAGCCTCATGACCCCTGATAATACGTTTTGTAGCCTAAACTATTATCGTATTTTCTATTTTATAGTGTACAAATCATGTCTATTATTAGTTTTTTTGTATCATTTTTATGTAAATATTATTGCCACTGACTTTTTCTTGTCTTCTTGCAGGTTTCCAGAAAATTGGCCAAAATGACCTGACACGCCCCCCTGTCACGCCCTCCCTGGGCGTGACCTAGGGCGTGTCACCCGATCCCGAGGACTCCTGCTGGAAGGGATAGAAAAATGGTCAAAACCGTTGTCACGCCCCCTGACACGCCCTCCCTGGGCGTGTCACCAGGCGTGACTATGGGCGTGTCGCCCTCTGCCGCAAAGCCTGCCGCCGCATTAAATGCCGTTTCTCCACAGCACGCAAACAGTACTGTCACGCCCCATGTCACGCCCGTGTCATGGGCGTGACACCCTCCTTTTTCGGTGACTGACGGATTTCCGACCAATGATTTGGACATGACGTGCCTGTCACACCCCCCTGTCACGGGCGTGACCTAGGGCGTGACCACCGACGTACCGAAGCAATCATCCCTCCCGCCAGAATTCAGAGCCCGAGGTCAACATAGTACTGTCACGCCCCCTGACATGCCCCCCTAGGGCGTGTCAGAGGGCGTGACCAACCCGAGAAAAAATTCTATAAATTGAGACCCCCCCCTCTCCATTTCAGGAAGTTTTGGTTGAGTGGGGGAGGTGCTGCCCCTTTGGTTCTTGAGTTTTTTCATGCTTTCTCTCTCTCTCCCTCCCCCTCTCTTTGTAATTTTTGTTAACCCTAGTTTAATCTTAGCTTGTTTATGCTTTCTTTGTAATCTTTGCTCTTTCTTAGTGCTAATTGTAGGGCTAGAATAGGATTTCCATTTCATGCACTTGTAATTTTATTTTCAATAGTGTAGCTTGCCCCTTTTAATTAACAAAAGTGTTCTTGTTTAGCTTGTGTTTAGCTTGTGTTCTTGTTTAGCTTGTGTTGTTCTTATGCTTTTCTACTCATCTCCCCTCCTCCACTCCATTAAGATTAACTAATCCTCCTTGTACTCGATCTTGATGATCCGAGGTTAGAGCGATTATGTTATGATGTTTTAATTAATCTTTTCTTTTTAGGTTAGGGCCTTGAATTACTCTTGATTAATCACGGGTTGGAGGTATATTTTCGATATATACTCTCCGCCTTTGCTTTCATTCTAGGCTAGCCGAGAGGCCGAAAGAATGAAGTGAGCATTCAAGAGTAAAGGGAGTTGTACGCACCCCTCGAGAGAGGCAGACGTCCAAATCTCCCGGATTGGAGTAAAATCCAATAGTGGGGTTCACCGCGTAAAGCGAGTTTTAGGCCTCCGATTTAGACGAGAGTCGGTCGGACCTTCCTAAACTCAGTTGGGCATGACTTCGAGAGAAGCGTGTTCAAGCTTTAGGAACCTCCACGGTCAAGGACCTTTATCCTATTAAGTTTAGATTTTTATCGCATTTTCTTAATCGTCTTTAGCCGAGGTGAATCTTGATCGAGTGCATTTCCATTTCATATTTTCTACCCTTCGTAGTAATCGTTTTACTTAATAGCTTTACTTAATTGCAGTGTTTCTCTTTCTAGTATAGCTTTACTTTCTCCCCTGCACTTTGATTTTCTAAAACCCTAGTTTTTCGTTGATAAGATAATAGCGTTCGTGTGAGTAAGCATAGCCAACAGTTCCCGGATTTCAATACGACACTTGTGTCCCCTTGCTACAATTCGATAGGTATACTTGCCTCATCGGGTTGCTAGTTCGGTTGCGTTTATTTTCTTCGAACCCTAGCGCGCAACAAGTTTTTGGCACCGTTGCCGGGGAGCCAACTTCCGTTGATATTTTGAAAACACGAACCTATTAATTTTATCTCTTCTCTTTCTCATCCTCTTTCTTTAAAATTTTAAAAAAAAAAAAAAAAAATTTATCACCGCTCTTAATAGTAACCAACCTCACAATTTTTCTACGCCACCTAATTCTCTCGAAAAGGGCAAAGGGCTTTAAGCATCACTGTCTTGTCTAGTACCTTGCGAACCCTTCACGGGGTAGTCCTTGGGAAGTTCGGGAGTTAATCTATAAAAAAAAATCTATTTCAAAAAGAAAAAAAAATTCTAATCTTTTTTCTAGTTTATCCTTTTTCTCTTCCTCTTCTTCTTTTCTGTTCTTTTAGTGCATGACCCGCGGGAGTCCGTCGGTTATTTTGGACTTGGACCACGAAATTGAGCGTACTCTTCGGAGAAGATCGCGATTTCAAGGTCCTACTATCCAAGTGCCGGTTGAGGACTCCGAGTCATTTGCTACTTTAAGAATGGAAGAACCCAACGTAGATGAGGCCGTGCAAAGGACTATGTCCTATTATGCACGACCGAACCTCGAGGGAACAGAATCAAGTATAGTCCGCCCTACTATAGCAAATAATAACTACGAATTAAAGCCTAGCATAATTCAAATGGTGCAGCAATATGTGCAATTTGACGGACTTCAAGATGAAGATCCGAACGCACATATAGCTAGCTTTCTTGAAATTTGTGACACCTTCAAGATAAATGGTGTCACAAATGATGTGATCAGGCTGAGACTCTTCCCCTTCTCTCTAAGAACTAAAGCAAAGCAGTGGCTGAACACACTTCCAAAAAATAGCATAACCACTTGGAATGAATTAACTGAAAAATTTTTGACGAAGTATTTTCCGCCAGCTAAAACTGCAAAACTTAGGAACGACATCTCTGCCTTCGGACAAATAGACTCTGAAACCCTATACGAAACCTGGGAGAGATTTAAAGAATTATTAAGACGATGCCCACATCACGCGCTGCCTGTATGGTTACAAGTGCAGACATTTTATAACGGGCTAAATCAAAGCACGAAGCAAATGATAGACGCAGCTTCTGGCGGTACTTTAAATCATAAGACCTCGGAAGCCGCTCTTGAGCTTTTTGAGGACATGACCATGAACACTTATCAGTGGAATGTGCCTAGGTCCCGCCCGAACAAGCCTGCAGGTATCTATGAAGTGGACAACGTCTCCCAGCTCGCTCTGCAAGTAGAAATCCTAAGCAAAAAGATAACGGAGATGACTGCTGCCTCCGCCCCGCAGGTATGGGAATCTGCAACCCCTACTCCAGAACATTTAGATTATGTTAATAATATGCCTAGAACTGCTTTTAATAATTTTTCTGCTGCAAATTTTCATCCGCCTGGTTTTAATTTTCCGAATAATTATAACCCCGCTTTAAGAAATCATCCGAACTTTTCATGGAGTAATCCATCGAATGCCCGCCTACCCCCGCAAAATGATTTTTCTGCACCACCACCACCACCACCACTTCTTCAAAATTACCCAAAACCTCCAAGCTTGGAGGAATTACTTTCTAAATATATCACCACAAATGACGCTACCATAAGAACTTTAACCGGAAGCGTAAAAAGTCTAGAAAATCAGGTAGGACAGCTCGCGAAAATAATTTCTGAGCGACCCGCAGGGTCTCTTCCTTCCAATACCGAACCCAACCCGAGAGAGCAAGCGAAAGCTATAACTCTTCGGAGTGGGAAGCAAGTCTCCGGTATGGTAAGTGAAGAGCCCGAGGCAAGCTCCGCTCTCGCCTCTAAAAATCAAAGCTCCGCTCCCGTTTTAAAAATTCCACCCTCTGCTGAAGAAGTAATCACCCCCGCTTTAGAAAATAATCTCACTCCACCACCCGTCTTCAAAAATAATTCAACTCCTCCATACCCCTCTAAACTTAATAGACAACGTCAAGATGATCAGTACTCCCGCTTCTTAGAAATCTTCAAACAAATCCACATTAATCTTCCCTTCCACGAGGCTATTTCGCAGATGCCGAAATACGCCAAATATCTTAAAGACCTCCTCACAAACAAGAAGAAGTTAGAGAATTTTTCGCATGTCACGCTAAACGCCGAGTGCTCCGCCATTTTAACAAATGGTTTGCCGAAGAAAATCAGTGACCCGGGTAGTTTCTCTATCCCGTATGTCTTCGGTGATCTTTTTGTTAAACACGCGTTAGCCGACTTAGGCGCGAGTATAAACCTGATGCCCTTTTCGTTGTTCAAAAAGTTAGGGATTGGTAGCCTTAACCCCACGCGTATGAGTATCCAGCTAGCCGATAGATCCGTCAAGTACCCGTTAGGAATAGTGGAGGACGTTCTAGTGAAAGTCGACAAGTTCATCTTCCCGGTGGACTTTGTCATTTTGGACATCGAAGAAGACGTCGAGGTTCCCCTGAGCCATGGCCGACCCTTCCTTTCCACCTCCCGAGCCATCATTGACGTAAGCAATGGTAAGCTCTTTCTTTGAGCAGGCGACGACGAAGTCACATTTTCTATCACCCCTTCGATGAAGAACACCTTAACGAACGATGACTCATGTTTTTTCGTAGACGCCGTGAGTGATGATTCTTCCTACTGCCTCTCCGACTTTGAAAAAGAATTTTCTACTTTTTGCTCCTCTTCTCTTACTGCAAGGAAGTGATGAATCTTCTTATTGTCTTTCTGAGTTTGAAAAAGAATTTTCTGATTTTTGTTCTTCCTCTGTTCTTCCACTGAATCGCTACAAGAAGCCGTCTTGGCTGCTAGCCCCACCCCTTATTACGTTCCTTATAAAAAAGTTTATGAAGATATTATTTTTGAAAAGAAAGAATCTCAAAATCCTCTTATGAAGAACCCCCTACCCTAGAACTTAAAGAACTCCCCGAACACCTTAGGTATGCTTTCTTAGAAAAGGATTCCAAGTTACCAGTTATCGTTTCGGCCTACCTCACGGATACGCAAAATGATAAACTTCTTCTAGTTCTACGTAAGCATCACCGGGCTATTGCTTGGCAAATTTCTGATATCAAGGGCATAAGCCCATCTTTCTGTACCCATAAAATTTTAATGGAAGATGATTCGCGTAACTCTATCCAACCTCAGCGCCGTATAAACCCGAATATGAAAGAAGTAGTTAAGGGCGAGGTTATGAAACTATTAGACGCAGGAATTATCTACCCTATTTCGGACAGTAAGTGGGTTAGCCCCGTTCAGGTAGTTCCAAAGAAGGGAGGGATAACCGTAGTTAGTAATGAGAATAATGAATTAATCCCGACACGGACGGTGACGGGTTGGCGTATGTGCATAGATTACCGTAAGTTAAATGACGCCACCCGCAAGGACCACTTTCCTTTACCGTTTATCGACCAGATTTTAGAACGTCTCTCCAGCCATAGCTTTTATTGTTTTCTCGATGGCCTCTCGGGGTACTTTCAAATACCCATCTCTCCCGAGGACCAACAGAAAACTACGTTTACTTGTCCCTTCGGCACCTTCGCGTACCGAAGAATGCCGTTTGGATTATGCAATGCGCCAGCTACATTCCAGCGATGTATGCTCGCAATATTTGACAAGTACGTAGAAAGCATTATGGAGGTATTCATGGACGATTTCTCCGTGTTCGGCGATTCCTTCGATAGATGTTTAGAAAACCTCGAAAAAGTCTTAGAATGATGCGAAGAAACTAACCTTGCCCTAAATTGGGAAAAATGTCATTTTATGGTGAGGGAAGGGTTAGTTTTGGGTCATAAAATTTCTGCTAAAGGTATTGAGGTAGACGTTGCCAAGATAGAAGTTATTGAGAAGTTGCCGCCGCCTACAAACATAAAAGCTATAAGAAGTTTCCTAGGCCACGCTGGTTTTTATCGTCGTTTTATAAAGGACTTCTCCAAGATCACAAAGCCCCTCACCCATCTCTTAGAAAAAGACGCTCCATTCCTTTTTGACGACTCTTGTATTTCTGCCTTTGAATCAATTAAAGAAAAGTTAATTAACGCACCGATTATGATAGCTCCGGTGTGGGACCTTCCTTTTAAGATTATGTGCGATGCGAGTAGTTTTGCGGTGGGAGCCGTGTTAGGTCAACGCATATCTAAAAACTTCCACCCCATCTATTACGCTAGTAAAACCCTCACATCTGCACAAGAAAATTACACCACAACCGAGAAGGAGCTCTTAGCTGTAGTATTTGCGTTTGATAAATTCCGCCCTTACATTACACTTTCAAAAATCATTGTTTTTACGGACCACTCGGCCCTCAAGTACCTTCTTGCCAAAACAGATGCCAAGCCTCGCTTGATTCGCTGGGTCTTACTCCTCCAGGAGTTTGACTTAGAGATCCGTGATAAGCGAGGAGCCGAGAACTTGGCCGCCGACCATCTATCCAGATTAGATAACCCCTTTATAGAAAAATTAAATGAAAAATCTTTTAATGACTATTTTCCAGATGAGAAGCTGCTTTTAGTTAATACATCTACTTCTCCTTGGTTCGCGCACATCGCCAACTATCTAGTGGCCTGGGTGCTCCCAAGAGAGTTCTCCTCTCAGCAAAAGAAGAAATTCTTTTCTGAGCTGAAGAACTACTTTTGGGAAGACCCGCATCTTTTCAAAATTTGTGCGGATCAGGTGATAAGGAGATGTGTTTCTTTTGATGAAGGAATTGATATTCTAAAACATTTGCATGAAGGTCCGACAGGTGGGCACTATCAAGCTGCTCGCACCGCTCACAAGGTGCTTTGCGCGGGTTTTTACTGTCCTAGCCAGTTTAAAGACGAGCAAGCCTTTGTGAGCAGGTGTGATAGTTGCCAACGGTCGGGCAATATTTCTAATAAAAATGAAATGCCGCAAAATTATTTCTTAGAGTGCAAAATTTTCGACCTCTGGGGAATTGATTTTGTTGGCCCCCTTCCTTCTAGCTTCGGAAACAAATATATTTTAGTTGCTGTTGATTATGTTTCACGATGGGCTGAGGCCCAAGCTCTTCCTACGAACGACTCCCGAGTTGTAGTCACGTTTTTTAAAAAATTATTTTCTAGATTCGGTACGCCTCGCGCAATCGTTAGCGATAGGGGTTCCCATTTTTGTAACGCGCAATTTTCAAAAATCCTTACCAAATACGACGTTACACATAAGCTGTCCACTGCCTATCACCCCCAAACTAACGGACAAGTCGAAGTAGTTAATAGAGAAATAAAAAGAATATTAGAAAAGACTGTTTCAACTTCTAGAAAAGACTGGTCAGCCAAACTTGACGATGCTCTATGGGCCTACCGAACAGCGTACAAAACCGCCCTCGGATGTACGCCGTATCGGCTGGTCTATGGAAAATCGTGTCATCTGCCCGTAGAGTTAGAACACCGCGCCTTTTGGGCCTTAAAATTTTTAAACTTCGATCCCCACTCAGTCGGTGACCTTCGAAAATTTCAACTAAATGAACTCGACGAGTGGCGCTCTTATGCTTATGAAAATAATAAACTTTATAAAGAGCGGACGAAGCGTTTACACGATAAACACTTAAGGCACCCTAAAAACTTTAAGCCGGGCGACCAAGTCCTTTTATATAATTCTCGTTTACGTTTATTTTCGGGCAAATTAAAATCTCGCTGGTCTGGCTCGTTTTCTGTTTTAGAAGTATTTCCTTATGGAACTGTTTTAATTTCTCACCCTGATAAGGGAAATTTCAAAGTGAATGGTCAGCGTCTTAAACTCTACTTTTCTGGTGATGATGATGTCAGTCCAAACATTATTAAGTTTCTGCTTCACGAACTGTAATCTGAAACTTTTAATTTTTTGCTAAAGACAATTTTATTTCGGGACAACAATATTTTTTGACAAAATTATTTTTTTGATGCGTCGAGCTCAACGACGCTTTAACCAAAGGGCGCTCTTGGGAGGCAACCCAAGTTATCTTTTTCTGTTTTCTTTATTTTACAATTTTTGCCTCGGACGGCTCCGACAAGCTGAAGCTTCTGCGATCGCCTGCTCCAACATTGCTGAATCCATCACAAAGTCCAAAGAAGACATTCGGAGGAGCGGCATCGCTCATCTTTCGCAGCAAATAAATCCGGGGAAGTACCTGTATTTCAATTCTGTCTTTCAATTATGTACTTTATTTTTCTCTCCTTCTCCAATCCCCTTCTTTAGCCATTGAGGGCAATGTCTGTTTTAAGCTTGGGGGAGGACTTCCTCCTTCATTTTTGCTTAGTGTAAATATTTTTCTTTTTGTATATATTTTAAATATTTCTAAAATAATAATAAAAAAATGAATATCTTAAAATTTCAAAAAAAAAAAGAGAAAAATTTCTAAAATTCCAAAAAAAAAGAGAATATTTCTCAAAATTAAAAAATATATATATGTGTTTTTGAATGCTTTAGACATTTTGGTATTTCAATAGTACCCCTAGTTTTTGTTTTTGTTTTACTCAAAATTTCCTATAAATAACTTAGTTAATTATAATATTTCTAATCGTCCTTTTTAATTATGTTTCACAAGTAAAATGTTGGCCATGCTGTGTTTCTAATTCGCGGTAGCATGTTAAGGTGAAATATTTTTTCTAAAACTCGCATTTCTATTATGGTTTTTTGTTGTTTATTTCCTTTACTTTCTCGAAAATTCATCATCCACTATTTCTTTTTCATTTTTGAATAATTTTTGTAAAGTCAACTTTTGAATAACGTAGTAGATGTGAACGATCCAAGTCACCTATTATTTCTATTTTCAAGTTAATTTCATCAATCTTCTTTTATTATCTAGGACTCGCTTTTTGAAAATTTTCAAACCTTTGTTTTAAATAAATTCAAAAGCGTGAAAATGATTTAAGCTGTTTTTGTTTTCGTTTGAGCTTTCTTGCCAACCTAAAAACTTTTACCGCTAGTTAGCCGTTTTTGAGCCCTTTTCCGATTTCATTTGATAGCTCCTCCCTTCATTTCAGTTTCACCAAAGCCAAAATTTCTAACCTATCGAATCACACTAGCCTTTTTGAGTTTCATAAATTATTTTTGACGATTTTGATAGGGTATTTTGTGATTTTTGTGGGAGAAAAGTTTTCGAAAAAAAAAGAGTATGTTCGAAAGTGATGTTTCTTTTTGTTTGGCCAACTCAAAAAGTAAAATAAAAATATTTATGGCCTTTGTTTTGAAAAAAGAAAAAAAAAATGAAACAAAAAAGAAGAAAAAGAAAAAAAATGTGTGTATATATTTTTATGAATGTTTTTGAAACTCTTTGCTTTGGTTTAGTGTGATTTTAAAACCTTCACGTTTATCTTTGAATTCCACTCCTAATCATTTTCCTAAACCAAACGTTTCTGTCCTATTTAAGTCCTTTTGATTCACGTTTTTTGATTTTTATTTAACAACTAAGAAAAGAAAAACAGTAAATCAGTTTTAGTTTTAGATTTAAACCTAGATTTTTGATAATTAAATTGATATAATTATAATGCGTTGCTTGGATCCAGTAACAATTCAATGCGTGTTTTTCATTTTCGTTGCTTTGCTTAAGTCCATTTAAAAAATCTCGTTAAAATTTTGGATGATTTGTTTTTATTAAGTAAAGTTTATAAAAGTTTTACCATACCTAAATAATTGTTTTAGACTTACATTTCACCTTTTCCCTACTTAGAATTTCGCATAGTACATGTGTAGGCATAATTAGAACTTTTTGATTAGTCCTTTTTACAAATATCTAGTTTTTATATTTTTGCTTGGGGACAAGCAAAGCTTAAGCTTGGGGGAATTTGATAATACGTTTTGTAGCCTAAACTATTATCGTATTTTCTATTTTATAGTGTACAAATCATGTCTATTATTAGTTTATTTGTATCATTTTTATGTAAATATTATTGCCACTGACTTTTTCTTGTCTTTTTGCAGGTTTCCAGAAAATTGGCCAAAATGACCTGACACGCCCCCCTGTCACGCCCTCCCTGGGCGTGACCTAGGGCGTGTCACCCGATCCCGAGGACTCCTGCTGGAAGGGACAGAAAAACGGTCAAAACTGTTGTCACGCCCCCTGACACGCCCTCCCTGGGCGGGTCACCAGGCGTGACTATGGGCGTGTCGCCCTCTGCCGCAAAGCCTGACGCCGCATTAAATGCCGTTTCTCCACAGCACGCAAACAGTACTATCACGCCCCATGTCACGCCTGTGACATGGGCGTGACACCCTCCTTTTTCGGTGACTGACGGATTTCCGACCAATGATTTGGACATGACGTGCCTGCACGCCCCCCTGTCACGGGCGTGACCTAGGGCGTGACCACCGACGTACCGAAGCAATCATCCCTCCCGCCAGAATCCAGAGCCCGAGGTCAATATAGTACTATCACGCCCCCTGACACGCCCCCCTAGGGCGTGTCGGAGGGCGTGACCAACCCGAGAAAAAATTCTATAAATTGAGACCCCCCTCTCCATTTCAGGAAGTTTTGGTTGAGTGGGGGAGGTGCTGCCCCTTTGGTTCTTGAGTTTTTTCATGCTTTCTCTCTCTCTCTCCCTCCACCTCTCTTTGTAATTTTTGTTAACCCTAGTTTAATCTTAGCTTGTTTATGCTTTCTTTGTAATCTTTGCTCTTTCTTAGTGCTAATTGTAGGGCTAGAATAGGATTTCCATTTCATGCACTTGTAATTTTATTTTCAATAGTGTAGCTTGCCCCTTTTAATTAATAAAAGTGTTCTTGTTTAGCTTGTGTTTAGCTTGTGTTCTTGTTTAGCTTGTGTTGTTCTTATGCTTTTCTACTCATCTCCCCTCCTCCACTCCATTATGATTAACTAATCCTCCTTGTACTCGATCTTGATGATCCGAGGTTAGAGCGATTATGTTATGATGTTTTAATTAATCTTCTCTTTTTAGGTTAGGGCCTTGAATTACTCTTGATTAATCACGGGTTGGAGGTATATTTTCGATATATACTCTCCGCCTTTGCTTTCATTCTGGGCTAGCCGAGAGGCCGAAAGAATGAAGTGAGCATTCAAGAGTAAAGGGAGTTGTACGCACCCCTTGAGAGAGGCAGACGTCCAAATCTCCCGGATTGGAGTAAAATCCAATAGTGGGGTTAACCGCGTAAAGCGAGTTTTAGGCCTCTGATTTAGACGAGAGTCGGTCGGACCTTCCTAAACTCAGTTGGGTACGACTTCGAGAGAAGCGTGTTCAAGCTTTAGGAACCTCCACGGTCAAGGACCTTTATCCTATTAAGTTTAGATTTTTATCGCATTTTCTTAATCGTCTTTAGCCGAGGTGAATCTTGATCGAGTGCATTTCCATTTCATATTTTCTACCCTTCGTAGTAATCGTTTTACTTAATAGCTTTACTTAATTGCAATGTTTCTCTTTCTAGTATAGCTTTACTTTCTCCCCTGCACTTAGATTTTCTAAAACCCTAGTTTTTCGTTGATAAGATAATAACGTTCGTGTGAGTAAGCATAGCCAACAGTTCCCGGATTTCAATATGACACTTGTGTCCCCTTGCTACAATTCGATAGGTATACTTGCCTCATCGGGTTGCTAGTTCGGTTCCATTTATTTTCTTCGAACCCTAGCGCGCAACAACCCCCCGTTTTCTTACTCTTCTAAAGATACTAGAAGAGACATGAGTGCTCAGGTTTCTATATCCTCAAACCTGTAGCAAGGACTATACCATGCAGTGGCTCTCATTCTGAAGACCTTTCAGCTGATACAACTGAGCATGTGACTAGAAATGTAGTGGACAAAATCTATGCAAACTTTAAGGGGGGAGACTACCATGTTAGATGGTACTACTGAGGGAGAGCAGGTTCAATTAGTATAAGACTAGCTTGATTCCTTATAAAATCTGTAGAGAAGGATTGATCATACTCAAGATGGTCCTGAGTTGCTGTTCTTCTGCCCTCAGGCTGAGGGGGAGCAAATTACTGGCACGGTGAATGAAGATGCTCCTATCAGAACTGATATAGATTAACAATGTAATATCCCTCAAAAAACTAGACCCCTAGGAGTAGTTTGTCATGACTAGGTCATGACAAAATCCTAGGAAGCTCAAGGAGATTAGGTGAACTAGGGCGTGAAGGTAAAAATCACCATGGTCTACAAATAAGACATTCAAATTACCTAACCTAGGGTTTGACTTTAAGGCCTCACCTTGACTCTTTGACCCCACCATAACATCCCTAACCCATTAGGGAGTCCCTTGGAGCACCTAGAACCCATTGGGGTCAACTAAAGTGGTCAAGTTGACCAAAGTCAACACTAACCCTAAAATGGTCAAAGTGGTCTATCTAGGACCAATGAACCTCCAAATTGCCAAAATGACCCAACATAGACCTTCCTAAGCCTTTAGAAGGTTCATTGGGCCACTAAGGGCCCATTGGGGGTCAACCCAAGAGGTCAAAATGACCAAAGTCAACCTAAACCCTAAAATGGTCAAAGTACCCTAATAAGGGGCAACTGACCACTAAGGTGTCAAAACAACCCGACCCAAGTCTCCCTAGACCTTAGGGGAGGCCAATGGGTCACTAAGGACCTATTGGGGTCAACTAAAGTGGTCAAGTTGACCAAAGTCAACCCTAGCCCTAAAATGGTCAAAGTAGCCTAATAAGGGTCAAGTGACCACTAAGGTGTCAAACCAACCCTACCCAAGTCTCCCTAGACCTTAGGGGAGGCCAATGGGTCACTAAGGATCCATTGGAGTCAACCAAATATGTCAAATTGACCAAAGTAAACTCAACCCTAAATTGGATCAAATTAGCTCAAGTTGACCCAACCTAGCCCAACTCACTTGGGCTAAGCCCAATTTGAGTGGCCCATTAGCTTTAGGAGGCAGAAAATTATCTAAAATGCCATTCACTTTCTGGAAATAGTGACTAGGAGAGAAAGCTCACTTTCCCTTTAATGGAGGAGAGAGAAAGGAAGAGGATGAGGTCATTCATGGCCAAGGAAGGCCAAGGGCCTCCTCTCTTCATCTCCAATGCCCTGATACATCTCCCCCTTCAGTTTAAAGGAGTCAAACAGTCATAACCAGCCCCTAGGTGGCTGTATTCAGAGCTTTTCATGATGGCCGAAAATGGCCATTGAAGCTTAACCCCTCCCCTCCCCCTTTTGGTTCATTTAAAAGCTTCCCCAGACCTAGAGCAATCGTTTTCACTCTTCCCCTAAAGATTTCGAGACCTTTGGTGTAGAAGTTGCAGAGCACCCGACACCACCACCACCGGATATGGCGTCATGGTGATCGACAAGGTTTCATCCATCCCAAAAGGTCCACTTCTCCTCCTCTCCCCTTGTGCTAGCATCCTAGATCAATAAGATTTGAAATCGAGCCCAATTGGGCTGATTTCCATTTTGGAATTCCATGAAAAATCATGGTTTTTGCATTCTCGGGTTTGCCGGAAACCACCACCTCCGGCGGCCGTGCCGCCGCTCAACCATAGCCACCACGTCAACGGAGGTGGTGGTGTTGGCCGATTAGGGAGGTGGAAAGGTAGCCGGGAAATGAGATTTTAAGCCCTTCCACGTCGGGTTAATCAGAGTGTTTGGCTGGAGGAGGAAGGCGA
This sequence comes from Platanthera zijinensis, assembly GCA_039513925.1. NCBI lineage: Eukaryota > Viridiplantae > Streptophyta > Magnoliopsida > Asparagales > Orchidaceae > Platanthera > Platanthera zijinensis. The sequence continues at coordinate 24,982,745 of CM077095.1, forward strand.
TCTGTTGGCCGTCCGATTGACTGAAATTTTTATAAAATATATTATTAATAAAAGTGTGTTTTTGTTCACTTAATATGCACCTTTTAAAATGAAAAAAATAAGGCCCTTAGGGGCTGAATCATGAAAAGTGGCCAACATGAAAATTGTAGACCTTGAAGTCTACTGTATTTTAAAATTTGTTTCAACATTTCTGGGTCAGCGGTCTTACCACAACACTCAAAATAGTGCAGTCTATACATATGGTTAACCAATGACTAAATTGAGTGCCCCCATCAATCCAGTCATACAAATGACTTGAGATTTAGACTGGGGGTCAATCGTACCTATACCTCTGACATATCAAAAAATGGGAATTTTTGGAAAATATTTTCCATAGTTTTTTTAAATATTTAATAATTTATGTATGATTTAATTAAGGGGTCTAATGATCTCAAAACCATCTAAAATTTTGGTGGACGACCCTTAGGGTAATGATAGGTCATTGGTAAAAATATCAGCCCATTTGGAGTTGATTTGATTGGGTAATGGTGTGACCAAAGTTTGGTCCTATTATGGGAAAATTAGGGCAAGGGGGAAATTGGTGGGTTGAGTGGCCAAACCTCATCCAAAAGGGAGTAAACTTTAGCCACTACCTCAAAGTCACCTAAAAACACCCCACAAGAGATCTAGGGTGATTTGGGGTGGAGATACCCTAAGACCCTAATGTAGGCCCTAAAGTTGAGGTTTGGGGCCTAGTGAAGGACATGGGACTGTATGTCCTTGGATGGTCTTGGAACTTAGTTGGTGAGTTCCTAGAGTAAAAGTAGGCTCTAAAAATGGTTTTAGGATTTTTAGGAACTTACACCCTCTTTAAAGAAATTATGGATAGATTAGGGCACGTTGATTCAATATTTATGTACATGCCTAAATGATCTTGGATGCTCATGAAATTTAGGAAGTAAAATTTTTTAGATGATATTGTTCCTTAGATATTTTATTGTGAATTTTGGATCGGTAATCATAGTACTTCATTCATAAACCCTATTTTTAATTTATTCATGAGATAATTATTTTAGGGTTATTTACTTCCTGGAAAATGATGAAATTCGGTTAGGGAACATTTTAGGACACAATAATACTCTGTAAAGTTTTATAAAAATATTGGAAGACTTCTCATATAGGCTCCTTCATAAGTGCTCATTTGTAAAATATTTTAATATAATTCATTTATGTGATCAATTGGAGTTGGAAAATCATAATTCTTGGTCAGTAGCCTTTTCTGGTCATATTTATCATCTAGTAATTTTATTATAATTTTTGGACTGTTGATTTAATTTTTCCTTATTTATCATAATATTGTGGTTATTTATCCAATACTATGTTGAGGCTCAAATACTTTCTGGAAAATTGAGAATTTTGATATTTACTATTATTTTGATGTTATCAAATTATCATAATTTTATTAAGGCCATACCTAGTCAGAAGAGTGTACTTGGTGTTAAAAAGCATATGATGCCTGATTCTATAAAATTACAATAAATAACAAATAATGTAGGAAAGTTATAATCTTCTGGATTTATTCCTAAAATATCATGATAGTCAACCAATAATAATCTTAGGTCATTTGGATGATTATTTGGAAGGTCACCATTCTTGCACATCATATAGTCCATTAGATCTGCACACAGCAAACCGTAGAATTAGGGAAACATGTGAACCTTGGTATGGGGTAGTTGGTGTACCTGCTCTGGTTAAGAATGAATAAGGTCACCAATGGAAGGTAGGTTGTGAGAGCTTGGTTGACCAGGGGCAAGGTTGTGCTCGGGATCGATGGTGGATCGTCTTTCCATGGAGAAAGAGGCTAAATACACTTACGGTTAGTTCAAGTTTAATGCTAAGGGATTTGGATATGGGTAGTTACTAATAAAAATAAGTGCCTTGCGAAAGGGAGCTTTAGGCTTCAGCCTATCATAGTTCCTAGTGCTCTCGAGAGCCCTTCACAGGGAATGCTCTGGGCAGTCCAAGGTTAACCTTAAACCGTAAGACTAAAATGTTTAAAGAGCAACCAGTAATTCTAGGTACTTCACTTTCACTTACCCCATGGTCACGGGAGGCTAGTTTTGTTTATACTAACGAGCGGTAGGCTCGGTGGTGATAGGTAGAGACTGGTTAGTCCGGGGAGCAAGTGTCTCGGAAGGTTATTGTGACGAACAGGTTAGTCCGGGGAGATGACTTGGGAATTCATGGTTGCATGTGCATAAAGTTGGAGGGTTTTCGGTATTAGACGGTCGTTCACACTAACATTGATACGTTGACTCGCCAAGTGTGGTTCTCACTTAAGGAAAAGACAGGTGGTTTTGCCAGCATTAGTTCATGGTGACTCTGGTGTGTCCTTCAGAGGCATATGTAAGGGCTAGGCCTAGTAGTGCGGATACCTGCCTTGGAGTGGGGTGGCCCAACCCACTATCTCTGTTGGCCACTATGAAGGCTCCTGAAAGTGAAGCTAGCTTTTAAAATCGGGAAACTAAAGGTCTGTGCGCATAGAGCCGTATGTGTGTTGCACTTGTATGAAATAGCATTATTCAGCATAACATTGCATATCATTTCAATATTGCATTTAAACCCCTACCCATATCGTTTAAATTGGTATGAGACTTTTTATACGATAGGCCTTGCAAAACGAACCCTTAATCTATAAGTTTTTATGGTCATTCTTATAAATTAAGGTTACTTTTAATATAGCTTGTTCACTTTACTATTCTTACTGCTATGTACTTTACTTTGTTTACATTACTGCTTCATTGCTATAGTTCTTTTATACATGTTCCTGCTATGGTAGTTGTCACCTGCTCTTATTCATTCGCCACCTTAAATATCTTTTCTTTCCTCCTCCCCGCACGGTGCCTAGGAGTCGCAGGAGTGAGGCGAGGATGATAGTGGCTTAGTATTTTGACTAACGGTCGGTGGACCACATCATTTTAGGGGACCGAACAGCAGGAGCATCAACACTAGCAAGATAAGGAGGCAGGACATGAGGAGCTGTTGTTGCGCACTACCACTACTACACGACGACTGGTCGAGGATGGATTTCAATTTGATTCTGCTTTGAGGTTGTGAGTTGTGAGAAAGAGATCATTTGTATTATACATGTATCGGGCTTAAGCCCATTTTTCTACTCTCTTTCATATTTTGTACTCATTATGGACTATTGCTCCTTTATATATATTGATAGTGAGCTTTGATCTATTGACTTGTATTACTCATCTTACTTCTCTTTTGTTGGCCTACAATGATGTGATCGTTTAAGATGACAGGATCGGCGCCGTGCGGTGGCGTCTAACTTGGTAGTTGGAGTCACCGTAAGGCGGTGGTTTTGGGCGTAAGACCCGGTGGAGAAAAAATGGGGTCTTAGAAACAATTCACTATGGAATGTGCAAAAGTTAAGGGGGGAACAAGTTCTAATTATAGTAGAAAAAGATGTGCTGAATCCAATTGCTGAAGTCTAACAAACTCTGCTAAAAATTGCTGAGGTTGAGGGGGAGATTCTATAATACCCAAGAAATCTCAAAAGCCAGAGTGGGATTCAGGTTGGCTGACACGGCCTGAGAAACGGGCGTGTCTTAGGGCATGTCAGGTGTACACGGCCTGGGACACGGGCGTGTCCCTATACTCGACAAGTACTCGAGAAGTGATCGTCGAGTGTGGAACACGGCCTGTGACACGGGCGTGTCACAGGGGCGTGTTTGGCACACGGCTAACGACATGGGCGTGTGCCTTAGCCGTGTCCTGCTCGGGTAATTTTTGAGATCATGTTACAGGGGTGACACGGCCAGGTACACGGCGTGTACTGTGTGACACGGGCGTGTCAGGCTTGACACGGGCATGTCAATGCCCGTGTTCTGGTTTATTTTTAGTCGGTTGTGCACCGCTTCAGGAACACGGCCTGTGACACGGGCGTGTCACAACCCGTGTTCGGCCCAGGAAATCAAATTTAGGGCTAATCTGAGCCTTCCATTTCCTTTGACCAAGATCCAATGGCCTAGGCTATTCCCTGGGTTGATAAGGCCGGGATTTGAGTTGAGAAAGCTCATTTGAGTTTGGTATTCTCTTTCTACAAAGAAGAGAGAGGGGGAGCAAGGTGAGGAAGAAGAAGGGGAATTCGGCCCCAGTGGTGCTACGGTGGTCCAAATTGCGAGCCGAGTTCGGATTTGCAAAGGCAAGGCTGCTGCGAAGACTTTCATCCGTTTACTTTTCTCTCCATGGCTCCAAAGCGAATTCCTAGGGTAACGATTTCCGTCTTGGACATGTGAAGTCCTGCATTTGCATAGGGAAAACCCTTCCCCGCGAGTGTGCGTTGGATTGCGATGTCCCTTGGGGTAGATATGTGAAGTCCCCCTTGTTAGAGTCCGGAATTGGAGTACGGATCTAGGCATGCTGTGTGAAGCCCATCTGGACATGCTGGTCTTGATTAGTGATGCTTGTTTGCATATCGGAGAAGACTCCGTGATTATTGCTTGTATGCATGAAGTTCGTGGTGGATACCTGTCGCTTGGTGCAGCAGGAAGTATGGGAGGAAGTCCAGGAAATTATGAGAGTTTGGTTCAACTCTTTTGGCCGTGAGATGCCACTTTGTGTGAGGTTGGGCCGTTGGGCTGCAACTATATAGATAGGGCTTCGTGCCGAACGGGCAAGGTGAAGCTATACCGGCGTCAGTCCAGTCTTGAGTCTGACGATTTTGAGCAACGGGAAAGGTGGATCTGTACCCGCGTTATGGTTGTCTAACCTTGGGTGCTTAAGGCCCTGTTAGGATCACATAGCGAGAGTCAACGGCTTGCGTGCCGATCAAGACTAGAAGTCTCATTGGTGGGATCCGGTGTTTCCGGTACACCCGAATGTGCCCTGAGTGCACGGAGCGTCGGGCCGTCGTGTCGGCATTTGTGATATGTATTGATTGTGCAGTCGTGCACGTCTTGCGTGGTTTACTATACATACTGTTGGAAAAATGCTTTGCAGGGATGGAATTCCGCTGCCCTGTGCTAGGGGCAGGGTCGTTATAATTGGTTAGCTGAATGCTGACCGTTGCCCTGTTTACTACTGCTTGGGGGATTTGTTCTTGCAGGTGCAGGAGGTGCTGGTCCGAGCGGGACTTAGCGGGCTGAAGCCCAAGCTGCGTTGCTGCCCTAGAAGGCTTTATTTTGTTTCTTCTTGTTCATGTATGGCCGGCCTGCGTGCCTATGTCTGTAAACCACACCTTGTTAAGAGAAATTTGTAAGGCCTTAAGGCCAGATACTTTGGTTGTATACGTTCCTATGTTATAGTGGACAGTTCTTGTTACTCTTGAGTTCAAGTTTTCAAACGTGAAGCTTCCGCTAGAATGCTCTATGTTAGGATGCGTTGGTTTTGATATTATTTCTTAGCATCTCCGCCTGTTTGTGGAATATGGTGTGGGGCCTCGACCAGACCCTCTATTATATTCTTCTTGACGGGTAGAAGTGTTACAATTTGGTATCAGCTTGTTGGTCGATCTCTTCCGAATTCGTGGACAAATTCTTTTGAGGGGTGGCGAGCACGTGTCAGTGCTGTCGTTATAACACTTAACTTGAACTCAAGAATGTCCACTAAGGAATGCAAATATACTTGTTTGAGGAACCTGCGCGTTCCTAATTATTGTTCTTGCTTGCGCAAGAGCGCGAATGTGTGCTCTGTTTGGGGTCCTTGGGTGTTCCTGCTTCTACTTTGTGCAACATTTTAGTTTCTTACTTGTGTGTTTTACGCTTGTAGGCGACTAGTAGTAATGAGGGACATCAAGAACCCCAGCATGCAATGGGGATTAATGAGCCAACACTCCCTCTTTTAGTAGCGACGGTCCGGTTGATCACTGATGTTGTTTTTGCAGTGATCAACGCCCGCCACGAGGGACATGTATAACCCTCTGTGCCAATGGTGCCTCTTATGCCGATTGGTGTACCTGAGCAGCTAGCAAGGAAACGATCGAGCATCGGCCCCGCCGGTGAATATGCATTTAAGCCAAGGACCATATATGGTCGAGGAGTACTTTCATGCATTTGTGGCGCTGAGACAACATGCAGCGTGTGTGGTTGAAAGTGAGGAGATGAAGATTAACAGATTTTATAATGGTCTGCGCGAAGAACTGCGATGTCAATTGGTGGGTCCAAAGTTACTTGGCTTTTGTGCCTTGGTCACGACAGCTCGGTCTTTGGAAATGGACTTAAATCAGTTCAGGGCAAGGTACGGTGCCAGTGTGCCCACCATGACATTGATGCCAACAGCAAGTTCTCGTAAGCGGAAGAAGAATAGACATATGCGGGAGTCGACCTCTGCTACCACCAGGGGAGCAAAAGAAAGGCGTGTTTGTTTTGTGTGCGGAAACGTAGGGCATTTTGCCCGGGACTGCCATTGTAATGCGCCAAGGATAAAGAAAGCTGAGGCAAGAGCGGTGGCAGGACGAGTTCCACCCATTTGCTACTCGTGTGGTATAGAAGGACATAAAGATCGAGACTGTAGAGTTGGCCCTTAGACGAGTGGAAATAAGAAGAGAAAGGATGGGCTGTAAATAAATAATTGTCACTATATACTGTACATATCCACGTATGTTATGCTTGCTTTCAAACTTGTTTTGTATCTGTATATTTATGTTTTGTTGATGAATAAGCAAAACGGTGGTGTATAGCTTGTTCCACCCTATGTATGAATCTGGACAACAGAGATACTAGTGAAACGGCATGGCCGTAGGGGAAAGAATGCATAGGTCGGAGGTCGGAAGTTATCGCAGACCATAGGACCATTTGTGGTGAACGAAGGACCAAGAGTGCGTGTCTGCTCGCTAGATGTTCGGTCATGTGTGAAGCGAGTCTTTATGCCTCTAGCGGTCGACAAGCCGAAGACGGGTTGAGTGACCCTTCTTCTATGTGGTCAGTTTAGAAAGATGTATTGAGTGATGAGGTCCATAGGAGATCGACTTCTCTATTGCGGTAGTTCCCGATGCGAAACCTATGGCACGCTCGCCATAGCGCGTCGCGCCAACAGAAAGGGCTGAATTGAAAGCCCAATTTCAAGAGTTGTTGGAGCAAGGATACATACGCCCAAGTATGTCACCTTGGAGTGCGCCTGTTCTTTTTGTGAAAAAGAAAGACGGTAGTTTGCGGCTATGTATTGATTATCGCGAACTGAATAAGTTGATGGAGAAACACAAGTATCCGATTCCACGGATCAATGACTTGTTCGATCAGCTAGCGGGCTCAACCGTCTATTCCAAGTTGGATTTGAAATCCGGGTATTACCAATTATGGATTTGGGAAGGTGACATTCCCAAGATAGCATTTGGCACATGCTACGGTCATTATGAGTTCACAATGATGCCGTTTAGCTTATGTAATGCGCCTTCGGTATTCATGGATCTCATGCATCGAACGTTCCGCGAATACTTGGATCTGTTTGTGATTGTGTTCATTGATGATATCCTCGTGTACTCACAGTCGGAGGAAGATCATGCAAACCATTTGCTGTTGGTATTGCATACCTTGCTGAGAAATAAGCTGCATGCCAAGTTCTCTAAGTGTGAGTTCTGGCTCTCGTCGGTGGCTTTTCTAGGCCATGTGGTAAGTGGAGAGGGCATAACGGTGGATCCGGCAGAGATAAGTGCCATTCGTGATTGGCTAGTGATGTCTTCGGTGGCCGAAGTCAGGAGTTTTCTTGGACTGGCAGGCTACTATAGACGATTTGTGGAGAACTTCTCCCGGATTGCTTTGCCTTTGACTACATTGACGAGAAAAGATCAGAAGTTCGTTTGGACTCCTGAGTGCGCGCGAGCTTTTGAGGGGCTAAAGAGTCGTTTGACCACGACGCCTGTTTTGACGTCGCCATGTGGTACAGAAGGTTTTGAGTTATACAGTGATGCGTCAGGGAGAGGCTTAGGCTGCGTTCTCCTGCAGTTTGGCAAGGTGATCGCTTATGGCTCACGTCAATTGAAAGTGCATGAACGTAATTACCCCATCCACGACTTGGAGTTGGCGGCGGTGATCTTTTCGCTAACGTTGTGGCGGAACTATCTTTATGGCGTGAATGCAGATATTTATACAGATCATAAAAGCCTAAAGTATCTGCTCGATCAAAAGGATTTGAATATGCGACAAAGGAGGTGGATGGAATTCTTAGGGGATTATACCTTCGACATTCACTATGTTCCCAGAAAGGGAAATGTGGTCGCTGATGCCTTGAGTCGTCGGACTCCGGTACGGGCAAGTTGGTTGTGGATACATGATGAGCATCTAATCCAGGAGTTGGAAGCGCTAGAGATAGTTTGTGTTGAAAGGGATTCCACGGCCGATGCATGCTTGAACTGGATGGATGTTCAATATAATCTTACAGACTGGGTTCAGCGAGCAACAGAGCTTGATGAAAGTCTCTAGCGCTATGCAAAGGTTGAGTATGGTGACCAATTCTCCTAGGATGATGGTTTATGATGGAAGGATTGCCGATTATGCGTCCCTTGTGCGGGTAAATTGCGAGAAGAGTTGTTATACGAAGTGCACTTTACAAAGTACTCAATTCACCCTGGGAGCACAAAAATATACAAGGACATGAAGAAATTATTCTGGTGGCTCGATTTAAAGAAGGACATAGCCGAGTATGTTGCTAAGTGTCGTACTTGTGCTTTGGTAAAGGCAGAATGTCAACGGCCGAGTGGTTTCCTGAACTCGTTGATGGTTCCGTAATGGAAGTTTGAGAATATTTCCATAGATTTCATACACGGATTACCAAGATCTCAATAAGGAAATGACTCAATCTGGGTGATTGTAGACCGGTTGACAAAGGTGGCTCACTTTCTACCGAACAAGCAGGATGATTCTGTGGAAATGTTGGCAAAGCTCTATGTGGAGCAGATTGTTCGATTGCACGGTGTTCCCCAGAGCATCGTAAGTTACCGAGATGGACGATTTACTTCGAAAGATTGGAGGCTAATCCATCAGCTGTTGGGCACGAAGTTAGCGTTCAGTACGTCCTTTCATCCTCAAACAGAGGGCCAAACTGAGCGAACCAACATGATGATGGTGGATATGCTCTGTATGTGCGCCCTGGACTTTGGTAAGAGATGGGAAGATCATCTGATTATGGTGAAATTTGCCTATAATAATAGCTACCAAGCGAGCATCGACATGGCACTATTTGAAGCTCTGTATGGTCGCGAGTGCCGTACACCGCTAGCTCTGGCAGAAACTGGAGAGTCCAAACTTTTGGGACAAAAGGAAATCGAGGATGCTAACTCAACATTACGCTCTATTCGAGAGAGACTACTAATAGCCCAGGATCGGCAATCCAAGTATTACAATGCTAAGCACAGGAACATGGAGTTCGCGGTGGGTGACTGGGTCTATTTAAAGATTAAACCCTTCAACGGCGTATCTCGGATTTGGCGGTTGAAAAAGCTAAGTCCGCGATACCTTGGTCCGTTTGAAGTGGTGGAGCGAGTTGGGGAAGCTGCCTATCGGCTAGCTCTTTCATCGGAATTGGGTGGACTGCATGATGTGTTCCACATCTCGGTACTACGAAAAGCAGTCAAGGATCCAGCTCAAGTGATTGAGAATGATCGGGTGTCGGTTGAGTATGGGCTAACGACAAAGATTAGGCCCATTCGGATCGAAGATCGAGCCGAGAAACAGTTGCGGAACAAAATGATCGGGATGGTCAAAGTCTGGTGGGACAATTGTGGCTGAGAAGAGCTAACATGGGAGCGAGAGCAGACCATGCGAGCCGAGTTTCCCGAATTATTTTGTAACCTGTTGGCTCATTTGTATATGTTATAACAACATATATTATGTTATACTTTTATCTCCCTACTGTATCCAAATTTCGGGACAAAATTTTATTAAGGAGGGGAGGATTGTAACACCCCAGAAATCTCAAAAGCCAGAGTGGGATTCAGGTTGGCTGACACGGCATGAGACACGGGCGTGTCTCAGGGCATGTCAAGTGTACACGGCCTGGGACACGGGCGTGTCCCAAGGGCGTGTCCCTATACTCGACAAGTACTCGAGAATTGATCGCCGAGTGTGGAACATGGTCTGTGACACGGGCGTGTCACAGGGGCGTGTTTGGTACACGGCTAGGGACACGGGCGTGTTCCTTAGGCGTGTCCTGCTCGGGTAATTTTGGAGATCGTGTTACAGGGGTGACACAGCCAGGTACACGACCGTGTACTGTGTGACACAGGCGTGTCTGGCTTGACACGGGCGTGTCAATGCCCGTATTCTGGTTTATTTTCAGTCGGTTGTGCACCGCTTCAGGAACACGGCCTGTGACACGGGCGTGCCACAACCCATGTTCGGCCCAGGAAATCAAATTCAGGGCTAATCTTAGCCTTCCATTTCCTTTGACGAAGATCCAATGGCCAAGGCTATTCCCTGGGTTGATAAGGCCGGGATTTGAGTTGAGAAAGCTCATTTGAGTTTGGTATTCTCTTTCTACAAAGAAGAGAGAGGGGAGAGCAAGGTGAGGAAGAAGAAGGGGAATCCGGCCGCCGGTGGTGCTACGGTGGTCCAAATTGCGAGCCGAGTTCGGATTTGCGAAGGCAAGGCTGCTGCGAAGACTTTCATCCGTTTACTTTTCTCTCCATGGATCCAAAGCGAACTCCTAGGGTAACGATTTCCGTCTTGGACATGTGAAGTCCTACTTTCCTGCATCCGCATAGGGAAAACCCTTCCCCGCGAGTGTGCGGTGGATTGCGGTGTCCCTTGCGGTAGATATGTGAAGTCCCCCTTGTTAGAGTCCGGAATTGGAGTACGGATCAAGGCAAGCTGTATGAAGCCCATCTGGACATGCTGGTCTTGATTGGTGATGCTTGTTTGCACATCGGAGAAGACTCCGTGATTATTGCTTGTATGCATGAAGTCCGTGGTGGATACCTATCGCTTGGTGCAGCAGGAAGTACTGGAGGAAGTCCAGGAAATTATGAGAGTTGGGTTCAACTCTTTTGGCCGTGAGTTGCCACTTTGTGTGAGGTTGGGCCGTTGGGCTGCAAATGTATAGATAGGGTTTCGTGCCGAATGGGCAAAGTGAAGCTGTACCCGCGTCAGTCCAGTCTTGAGTCTGACGATTTTGAGCAACCAGAAAGATGGATCTGTACCCGCATTATGGTTGCCTAACCTTGGGTGCTTAAGGCCCTGTTAGGATCACATAGCGAGAGTCGACGACTTGTGTGCCGATCAAGACTAGAATGCTAATTGGTGGGATCCAGAGTTTCTGGTACACCTGAATGTGCCCTGAGTGCACGGAGCATCGGGCCGTCGTGTCGGCGTTTGTTATATGTATTGATTGTGCAGTCGTGCAAGTCTTTCGTGGTTTGCTATGCATACTGTTAAAAAAATGCTTTGCAAGGATGGAATTCCGCTGCCCCGTGGCTGGGGCAGGGTCGTTATAATTGGTCAGCTGAATGCTGACCGTTGCCCTATTTACCACTGCTTGGTTATGTGTTCTTGCAGGTGCAGGAGGTACTTGTCCGAGCGGGACTTAGCGGGCTGAAGCCCAAGCTGCGTTGCTGCCCTAGAAGGCTTTATTTTGTTTCTTCTTATTCATGTGTGGCCGGCCTGCATGCCGATGTCTATAAACCACACCTTGTTAAGAGAAATTTGTAAGGCCTTAAGGCCATATACTTTGGTTGTATACGTTCCTATGTTATAGTGGACAGTTCTTGTTACTCTTGAGTTCAAGTTTTCAACTATGAAGCTTCTGCTAGAATGCTCTGTGTTAGGATGCGTTGGTTTTGATATTATTTCGTAGCGTCTTCGCCTGTTTGTGGAATATGGTGTGGGGCCCCAGCCAGACCCTCTATTATATTCTTCTTGATGGGTAGAGGTGTTACAGATTTACACTGATCTCCCTGCTTAAGCTAAGTTTATACCATAGAGATCTTCTAATCTAATAAGCCAGTAGCTGATGTTGATGATCATTCTTCTGAATGTATGAGGACTGACTCAGAAATAAATGAAGATACAAGGAAAGAGGATGATGATGTCCGCTTTTAAGGGGCATCTCATCAAATAGTTGGTATGCCCTTTACATCCTAGCACAGCTGAAAGGACGTCTTGATGATCAAAGGAGACAGTCAGGGCATTATGTTGATGACTCTATCAAAGGATTAAGAAAAGATCTCTCTACTGAGATCTAGTTTATCAAAATTGAAGTCAATCTACTCAATACCAACACAGTTGCATTATTCAAGAGAGCTGCTCCTACTATGACATATACTGAAAGCAAACTTCAGGAGACCAGACTGAAGCAGAATGATATAATAAAAAATCAGAACATAATCTCAAGAAATATGGAAATGGTGCATAATGTGCAATAGACACTCATGGAAACACACAAGATAATTCTTGAGAGAAGGATAGATGCCTGCACTTAATATCTGGATTATCACATGCTAGAGGTAAAGAATCATGTCACCAAAGGGGTTAATTTTTTGGATAAAAGGATTTCTCTGGCCAAGAACACCCTAACTATAGCTATGTCTAAAGAAGTCATAAAGGGGGAGAAAGCAATGATAAAAAATACTGAAAATGCTGTCTAGATCACCAATATCATCTGGGGATCATTGGGACTAGAACAATATTCATATGATAATGTTCCCATTCCTCCTCCAGAAAAATAGATGGATGGTGATCTGTATGGTGATCAGTGGGCTGAACCCTCTACTACTTACATTCTTACCTTCAGCCCCACTGCTGAACAAATATCAAGGGCCAAAGGCAAGTTTGCTGCTGAAGAAGATATAGAGACCAGGCTAAGCAAAAAGAGATATAGAGAAGAGATGGAAACTTGTCCTGACTTTGAAAGATGGAGTCCACAATCAAGGACTATCAGTCTGTCTGTCTGGGACCAAATTAAAGAAAACAAAAACTAAAAGGGGAAAGCTATATAGCTCCCTAGAATGGGCCAAGCTAGAAAGGAATGGAGAACTAAGAAGAAAGATCTGAAGGGACACGAGGATATGGGCAGTGCCATCAGATACTCAAGAGCCAAGCAATAATTTCCAAAGCTTTATAATTATTTTGAAAGACAAAGACAAAAGCAAATTGAAGATGATGAGAAGGCTGGCAAGAAACCAAGTAGGGGCATAGTTTTCAAGGAACCAAAAACTTGAAATGTTTAGGTATTAGGTTCCTTAAGCGCTTTAGGAATATGAACTTTATTATAAGTACACTTTCTGTTTATAATTATCATTTTAAATGTTAAGCACATTTTTTATTATGTGTTATTTATTGCTCCTGTTTGCTATGAAAGATTATCTCTTCATATGGTAGTGTATATCATTGACAATAATTCTGACTTCTTTAAATATGGGGAGATTATTGGGTCCATTGATCATAATATCCCAGATTTGAAGAAGGCCCACAGGTCAATGGTACACACATGATTGTATCTAATATATGTTTAAAGTTCATCATATGCAGGTTATCTACTGTTCAATGATTAGACAAGTTGTTAGGGTCATAATATTAGTTGGACTCAAGATAGGATATTGTAAAAGCAAAAAATAGGCTAAGTCCAGAATCATTGAGTGAATATATTTTACTCAATGCCAGAGGTCTAAAAGCGGTGACAGGATTTCAAGCAGTCAAATCCTCAGTATTGTTGTACTTAAATTTGGTTAAGTCCAGAAAAGTTGAGTGAAGACAGTTCACTCAATGCCTACCCAAATGGAAATCTGCCTAAGTACTTGAAGCATTGAGTGAAGAAGGGTCACACAATGCCTCATCAAGAATTTAGCAGAGTTAAGAAGAATTGAGTAAAGGAGCTTCACTCAATGCCTTCATATAGAGGAATTTTGCCAAGTCCAAAAGCATTGAGTGATGAAAGCTCACTTAATGCCTTATCAATTAAGCTGTCTAAGTACGATGAGTTCAGTGATGAAGGTTCAATGAATTCCTCAGGAAACAGATTTTCCACCAAGTGTTTTTGCATTGAGTCACTTGACTGCACTCAATGCCTGCATAATTTGACTGAAAAATTGCTAAGTCCACAAGCACTATATCATGCTAACGTCATCCATAATTCAAATATTATGGGACATGTGCACTAGAAGACAAATGGAACCAAATGCCTTCTGTACAATAATTAAAGCTAAAGCTACTTTACAGCTTCCCATTTCGACTGACCCATACAGAGAATAGAGCCATTGGTTAATAGGAAATAAAAAGGAGCTTTTGACACAATAGTCTTCTGCTTTAGGAAGTGACTACATCCTTTACACTGGGATTTACAGAAGTTCTCAGGTACATACAAAGAAGCTGGATGTTTAAAGAGATCAAGAACTAAAACATCTAAGTCTTCTACAACAAGGACATAAATCATTTTTTTGTAAGAGGAGAAGAAACAAAGCATTCATAAGTTGTTATTTATCTTCAAGATTGTTATATACAACACTATTACATCTATAGCTTGAAGAAACAGAGATCTGAAGTTGTCTTCTTAGCACAAGCAGAAATACTCTGAAGATTAATAATCTTGTTGCTGTGAAGAAGATATGACAGGGTTTTCTGTGTTCTTGAAGGAGGCTCAGAGAAACATTTCTCTGGAGTCAATCATCATCAAACCTTTACTCAATCTGTAAGATCATCAATTTATCTGATTTGTAAACCAGTATTATAAAGGCTAAGAGTAGGAGCTGAGTCTCTGAGTTGTAGGATCCTATTTAGGATTTATAATATGGCTTGTGCTTGAGATAAGATATCTATGTAGATATGAGGTAGGAGATTTGATATCTCTGAGTGTAGGGCTATCTAGCCTGAGGTAGGAGTTATTATACTCTGAGTTTTAGGAGTGTGTTTCACTCTGAGATGTAGGATCCTATGGGATTTGAGGTGTAAGCTCAAGGAGCCAAGATAAAGGAGGAGTTTGCCAAATCTAGCTCATTGCTAAATAGGTGAAGGGGAAAAGTGGATGTACCCTTGATAGGGGAAACACTAAAAACTCTAGTGTGTTGTTGTGTTTCTTGAAAGCTAAAATTATAATCTAACTCACAACTCAACCAAACTCAAAAGTAGTTTAAAAAGACTTGAAAACCTATTCACCCCCTCTAGGTGTGTAGCTACTCTTGAAATTTTTTTTCAATAAATGCTAATGCTCTCTCTCCTCCTCTTAATTTATAAGATTGGAGAGAAAATGTCGGTCCGACATTTGCTTCTTCTTATTTTTTTTATTTTAATTACTTAATTACTTCTTTTATGAAACTTTATAAAATGGGAGAGTAGTTACTAAATACCTTAGAGTTTTTTCTAGAGGGGGGGTGAATTGAGAATAAAATTTTTATTTTAAATGCTAAAATAATTTCACTGAATTTGCATGTACATCAACAATTAACCAGAAATAGGTGCAGGTAAATAAAATAATAGAACATAATTAAAAATAAATGCAAAATCATAGAAGACACAAAGAATATAGTGGTTCCCCTAATCTGGGTGCATCCACCCTTCTACCCCCTTTGGTAAGAATTCACTATCACAGTGTCTAAGTTTTTTGATTAGGAGACTCTTAGAACAGACACCAGATCTTTTGATAAAGGGATCTTGAACCAATAAAATCTGAGTCTTTTCTCAAGGTGGCTCTCAGAACCTCTCATTAAATCCTTTGAAGAGGGATTCTCAAAACACTTTTCTCAAAGTGAAATAAGAAAATTAAAGAAGATTTGTGATAGAGTTAATCTTCTTTTTGAGTCCTCTCAGCAGATTTTTAAGGACTAACAGTGATGATATCTGGAACTTCTGATGAATCTGTGAATATGAAAATCACAAAGATTATATGCCATGTTTCTAGATTATCCTTGAATCTTCTCTGAATCTGATGAAGTTTCCTCTTGAGAAGAAGAAGAGCTCATTCTCTTTTGCAGATTCAGTAAAAATCTAACAATCGACTGATTGATGGAAAAATTCAATTACAGATGATGATCTTTCGAACTTTCTCTGTAAAAATCAATCTATCATGATTTGATTTGAATTTCTTGATCATCTTTTGAAATGTAGTTGGAGATTGATGTATTAATTCAATAATAATTCATCATTCTTAATTCTCTACTGTATCTGTTTATATATATATGAGTCGACATCTTCTAACGTCTCCAATATTCTGTTATGCAAAACTCTTCTTGAATTAATTCTGATTGAAATCTCAAAATTAATTCTGTTAAGAACTTTAGTCGATGTAACATCGAGTTCTAAAAAAAGCAACATCAAATTCTGACTATCTGTAAGAATAACTCTGTAGTTGACGTTCCGTCGATATCATGTCAAAGTATGCTCCGATATAATCCTTTGAATGACGTCAACTTATCAATTTAGTTGCTCTGACTTTAATTCAAAGTAGCGTCGAATTCCAATCAAAGTTGTGTCGACTTCTATTCGACGCATTTTGGCAATCCATGAATTTTCTCTTGAATTCAGTATGCCTTTCTTATGTCTTTTGTACCAATGATAACCTAAGACTTCTAAGACAAAATTACCCTCACTATACATTATGGGTAATAAACCTAAGATGTAAAATCACTTAAATTAATTTGTTAAGATAAATCATAAGAGTTCTTCCCAACAATCACCACTATTTAATTTAACAAATTTTACAAAATTTCAAAAGTGATTTTACAAATATACATCAGTAATAATACAAAATTTTGACTGAACATGTACTGATCAAAAATAAAAAATCGTAAAGGACATATATTAGAGGCAACTAAATATATGAGGCTTTCATAAAGATCTCTTAAAAATGCCAACATAGTTTTCAAAAATATACCTTCAGAATATTCTTGTTCTAAGATGGATTTTTTTTCATTTTCTTGGAGAATACTTGTACATCCTTATTTATCTTTTTAGTAGAGAAATCCTGACATTCCCCTTGAGCTGTCACAACACCATTCACAACTTCTCTGGCTATCATAAGTCTATCAGCTAAATTCTCTTGCACTATCTCCCCCTGAACTAATGCATCCGGATACTGAATAGCTTGATCATTATTCTATTCTATCTCCTTCTGAACAACTTGATTTTTTATTTCAGAAATATGATCTGTTTGTTCATCTGCCACTCTGATAATATAATTATTTGAGCCATTTTAAGAAGAGCCTCATCCTCTTCTAATGGTTCCATAAGCTGAGCTTCCTCAGACATCTCTGCCTTTTAAACCTCATAAGCTATGGAGGTTAAGAAAGACTTAGTCATATTTATGGAAGTCGGTTTATCTTTAATTTTCCTTACAAAAGATTGAACTTCACAAATTTGATTCAACATAATTCCAACTAAAGATCTATAATAAAGAGCATGCTCATCTATAAGGGTGGTTAATGAACTAGTAGTTTACTGTACTGCTTGAAGAATAACTTTATTGATGTTGTCAATATAATCCCTTAAATGTTGTCGACTTATCAATTTAGTTGCTCTGACTTCAATTCAAAGTAGCGTCGAATTCCAGTTGAAGTTACGTCAACTTCTAGTCTAAGTTGCGTCAACTTCTTGTTGAGAAGCCAACGCATGTTGGCAATCCATAACTTTTATCTTAAATTCAGTATACCTTTCTGTCTTTTGTACCAATGAAAACCTAGGACTTTTAAGACCAAATTACCCTCACTATACATCATGGGTAATAAACCTAGGATGTAAAATTGCTTAGAGTAATTTGTTAACATAAATCATAAGGGGTTTTCCCAACTCTTACGTATTAATTTATAACTTGTATAACTGTTTATTAGGTCCATTGATCACAATGTCCCAGATTTGAAGAAGGCCAACAAGTCAATAGTATACACAAGATTGTATTTGATATATGTTCAAGTTCAATATATCTGGTTGTCTACTGTTCCATGATTAGACAGGTTTTCAGGGTCAGAATGCCATTTGGACTCAAGACAGGATGTTAGAAAAGAATAAATTTGGCTAAGTCCAGAAGCGTTGAGTGAGTACACTTCACTCAATGCTAGCAGGCCTAAAAGCATTGATAAAAGATCAGGCATTCAAAGCCTCAGTAGTGCTGGACTCAAATCTTGTTTATGTCTAGAAGTGTTGGTAAATGCTATTCACTCAACACCTACTCAAAAGGAAATCTGTTTAAGTACAGAAGCGTTTAGTGAATAAGGCTCACTCAACGCCTTATCAATAATTCAGCAAAGACCACAAGCATTGAGTCACAAAGCTTCACTCAATGCTTTTATTCAGAAATTTGGTACAAGTCCAAAAGCATTGAGTAAAGTAGCTTCACTCAATGCCTTCAACTAGAAGAATTTGCCAAGAATAAATGCATTGAGTGATGAAGGTTCACTCAACACCTTATCAATTTAGTTGTTTGAGACAAAAGCATTTAGAAATGAAGACTTACTCAATGCCTCAAGAAGCAGATTTTCTACTAAGTGTTTTTGCACTGAGTCACAAAGCTTCACTAAATGCTTGTACAGATTGACTGTGAAAACAGCTAAGTCCACAAGAGCTGAGTCATGATGATGTCATCCAAATTTAAATTAAGCGGGATTTGCGTACTAGAAGCCAAATGATGTCAAATACTTTCTGCACAATAGTTATATCTAAAGTAACTTTACAACCGCTATTTCGGCTTACCCATATAGATCAAAGAGCCGTTGGACGATGGGATATAAAAAGACCTTACAGAGAAGTTAAAAAGAGCTCCTCAATTAATCACTCTCGGATTTACATAAGAGTTATAGAATATAGAAAGTTGCTTGCTGATTGAAGATCAAAAATCTCTAAGTCATCTTCAGTAAGAACAGAAAACCTAATTTTCTACAAAATATGGAGTAATAGAGCACTCAAGAAAGTTATTATTCATCTTCAAGGCTACTGCTTTCAACACTGATATATTAAAGCTTGAAGAAGCATAGCTCTGGATCAGTTCTTCTCAGCACAAGCAGAACTACTCTGAAGATCTATAATCGTGTAGCTGTGAAGAGTTAGGACTGGGTTTACTCAGTTCAGGAAGATGACTCAGAGGACCATTTCTCTGGAGTCAAATATCATAAATCAATACTCAATCTATAGGATCATTGTTTGATATGAGTTGTAAGCCATTGTTATAAAGGCTGAGTGTAGGAGCTGAGTCTCTGAGTTGTAGGAACCTGTTTAGGATTTTAGGTAAGGCTTATGCCTGAGGTAGGATCTTTGTATAATCTGAGGTAAGAGATCTGTGAATATCTGAGTGTAGGGCTATTAAGCTCGTGGTAGGAGTTGCTATACTCTGAGTTGTAGGAGTGTGTTTCACTTTGAGGTGTAGGATCCTGAGGGATCTGAGGTGTAAGCTCAAGGAGCCGAGCAAAAGGAGGAGTTACCTGAATCTAGCTCACTGCTAGATAGGTGCATGGGTGAGTAGATGTACCTTAGATAGGGGAACCACTATAAATTTTTGTGTGTTTTTGTGACTCTTGAAAGCTAAACAACTAAATCTAACACACATCTTTACCAAAGCTTAAAAGATTTACAAAGATTCAAAACATACCTATTCACCCTTCCTCTAGGTGCGTAGCTACTCTTGAACAAAGAATTTCAAGTGGTATCAGAGGCAGGTTGTTCAAAAAGGACTTAACAGTCTAAACAGATCTCCAAGGGTAGCAGAAGATTATCTCCATGGGTTCGGGTAAGAACCATAGGAGTTGAGCTCTATGGAACTTCCTATATGCAGGAAGGAAATTTTTGGGATCTGGAAGGAAGGGTTAGGCTATTTATGGAAGCCTCAGATCCTAAGATATTCATAACTATTCAAGAGGTGCCTTTCAGTCCCATGAAGATCTCTGTTATAGATGACAATATCCGGACACCCAAGAAATACACTGAGATGACCAAGGATGAAGTCATTCTGGCAACAATGGACAAAAGGGCTCAAAATATTATTGTTAGTGACATAAATGACTCCACATTCCAGAACTTGTTCCACTACAAAACTGCTAAAGAGATGTGGGATTCTTTGATAGTTTATAAGGAAGGGATAGAGGAGGTGAGGGATGATAGGAAATCCCACCTGAATCAGCAGTATGAGGCCTTCAAGTAAGGCAAGAAAGATTACATAGCTATTTGCTATGAAAAGTTCTTCATGAAAGTGAATAGTCTGATCACTTATGCCAGACAGTTCACAAAACTATGAGCTAAATGACAAGTTCTTAAGATCTCTCAACAAGGAATGGGATATCAAGATCTATGCCATTAGAGAGGTTGGTAACTTAGCCAACACTATGCCTCAAAACATATTTGGGAAACTATTGTCTCATGAAATGCAACAGAAATCCAGAAGAGAAGAAAAAGATGCTTCCAGAACTCTAAATAGAGAGAAGACTGTGGCCTTCAGAGCTGAAGCAAAAAGGAGGAGTAGAGAAAAGACTCATTCTCCACTAAGGAGAGCTGTAGAGTCAGAGTGCTCAGATCCGAGCTCCTCAGACACTGAACTGTCAGATGTAGAACTTACCATGTTCTCAAAATAGTTCATTAAAATATTGAGTAGGAGAAGAAAGTGGAAGAATAAGGGCTCTTCAAGATCCACCTCAAGAAAGCCTTATTCTAGCATATAGAAGTCCAGAAAAGACCCTTCTGGGGAAAGGTATGATTCTCAGTAGAACAACCATATTAGGACTAATGTTGCTTGTTATTATTGTAATAAAAGTGGACATATCATTGCTGACTGTTCAATCAAGAGGAAGGAGTACAAGAAATCTGATGATAAGAAGCATTACAAAGATAAGAAGGTTGAAAAGGGCTTCTTGGCCAAGGAGAAAATCAGCTTGTCAGATAGTGATTCCAAGTATTCAGAATCAGAGGAAGAAAAGGCCTATATTGGTCTCATTTCTATTGAAGTGTAGACTCATCATCTAGCTACCTCAACTGGCATAAGAGATCCGCTATCCTCTATTGACAGTGACTTTTAATAGGATGATGAGTTCATCCTCATGGCCCTAACTAAAGACAATCAGGACAAATCTATTCCTGATGAGGTACACTCTCTCCCCAACTCTCCTTCTATCTATGAGACTAGATCAGACTCTGAAGCTTCCACTTCATATAGTGGAGATGATGGATCAGAATATGATGATGATTTCAATCAACTAATTGGCAAGTATGGTGTTATTCTAGATGATCTAAAAAAGAGCAAGAAGCTTGTAAAAAGACAATATGAGAAGATTGCCTCTCTTTTGCAAGCTACTTCCATGTAGTCTGAGTCAGCTCCTTTGCTATCTCAGATAAGGAGAGAAGTCAGTCAGCTGAAGATAATTTCATTCATCCAAATTGGCATAATTAGTCAAAAGAACAAGATCATCAAGGATCTTGAAGAGAAGCTCCTCAAAGAGAGGATGCTAGTGATTGAGTTTTCTAAGCCCAAGACAGTATTGCCACTAATTGACTCCTTCACCTCTCAAAAGAATAAGAGAGGTTTGGGGTTCAAGTGGAATACTAGAGATGTCCATTCCAAAGGGAAAGGCAAGTCTCCAGTTAATACCTCAGACAACCTTTTAGAAGGTAATTCTCCCTTCTAACATGTATGAACATGATAGTATATATGGTCGCTGGAAGAATGGTTGCTCTTCTTGTAAGGATACAAGTGTATCTTATAATGGAAGAAGAAAGGGCATGGGATTGAGTGCACTGAAGGCTCCCCATAAGTAAATCCAAATTGCCCATCATAGACCATTTGTGTTTGGTGCTCCAGCTCCCACTCTCAAGGGCATGGATATAGGTAATTCCCATGTTCCGTCAACAAATAGCAAGACTATAAGAAAGTTAGTTAGTAAGTCTCACTTGGCTATTTCCAATGCCATCAACACTATGTCAGCTACAAAGAAGACATCTATTGGTGTAATTCAGAATAAACCTAGTGTACATACTGACAGACTTACTTTGAGTCAAATACTTGCTGAAAGAAACATGAAGAAGGCTGCTGTTCTCTCCTCTGAATAGATAAAAACTGGTAGCTTGAATACTTCAAAGGCTATTCAAAAGAGGAGATATAATATCCATGAGTGTTGGCATTGTGGTAAGGTATGCCACCTTTCCATAGACTATTAACACAACCCAAGTGTGTCAAGGCCAAGGGTGAGTCTTCCTGTCAGGGCTACAACCGGTAGATATAGTCATTCTCAAGTTAACATGAACCAAGGAACCAAAATCTTTTGGTTCCTAAGGTAAATTAATCTGTGATTGCAGGATAGTCCAAGTACCCATAAAATGCCAATATGGTACTTAGACAGTGGATGTTCCAGACATAAGACTGGAATAAGGAGCCATCTAAAGGATTATGCTCCAATGATTAATGGACCTAAAGTCATCTTTGATGGTTCCGGCAGAGGAGTTACCAAAGACTATGGTATGATTTCTAATGACATAGTCTCCATTAAAAAAGTAGCTTATGTGGAAGGATTGCAGCAAATTTTGATCATCATAAGCCAACTATATGATATTGGCTATATAATTATCTTCTACAAGGATAAGTGTCTGATTAAAAGGTCAAGTAACCAAGTGGTCCTTTTAACATGCACTAGGAGTGGAAATATTTACTGCTTAAATTTCATATGTATATGTACAGACTCTCATGTGTCTCTTGTTGCAAATGAGAAAGTCTCTTATTATGTGCAATGGCACAAGAGGCTTGCTCACTTGAATTATAAGGCAATTAACAAGCTCTTCAATGAAGGGCTAGTCAGAAATGGACCCAATCTGAGATGCACCAAAGAGGGCATTTGTTCTGCATGCCAAAAGGGAAAATAGACAAAGGCCTCCCTTAAGAGCATTGGGGTCAAGGATTCTGAGAGGTGTTTATACCTCTTGCATATGGACTTGTTTGGTCATATGCCAATTCATAGTCTAGGTAGGAAAGTCTACACACTTGTGATAGTTGATGGCTATTCCATATTTACTTGGGTATTCTTTCTTAATAAAAAAATATGAAACCCTTGACATCTTTGTGACCTTTTTTTAGGCAAGTTCAAAATAAAAGGGACAGTTCTGTGGTCAAAATCAGAAGTGACAATGGTACTGAATTTCGGTCTGAAGGCATGACAAAGATATGTGGAGAGCAAGGTATTTTTCAGGAGTTTTCTTCTCCAAGAATACCCCATCAAAATGGGATAGCTGAGAGGAAGAACATGACTCTCATAGAGGCAGGCATGATATTACTCAGTGACACTTCTCTCCCAGAATACTTTTAGGCTGACGCAGTAAACACTGCTTGTCATGTCTTGAATAGAACATCTATCAACAAGTATCACAAGAAGTCTCCCTATGAGATTATGGAAGGCAGAAAATCAAATCTTGCCTATCTCAGGATATTTGGAAGCAAATACTTTGTACTCAATAATGGGAAGTCCTACTTGACAAAGTTTGCTGCCAAATCCTATGAGGGAATTTTTGTTTGGTACAACAATCACAACAGAGCCTATAGAGTCTACAACTTGAAGAACCAAGTTATAAAAGAGTCTGTCAATGTAGTATTTGAGGATTCTTCCATGATTCACAGTGACCTGCCAAGCTCCTCTAGATTTGCAGGTGTAGAATTGAAGTTAGACAAGCTGAGAATCAAGGACACTCCTCCTACTGTACAAGAGGAAAATGATGGTGTGATCATTCTTGAAGAAGGTCCAAGTGCACTAGACATTGATGAAGATTATCAGGATCCAGTAACTGAAGTTCAAGGTGCCGAGGAAAATATGTCAGCTACTATCAGACACTTGAGAGATCATCCCAAAGATCTAATCATAGGAGATACAAACCAAGATGTTACAATAAGGAGTAGAAGCCTCAATATTGCCATGTATTCAAGTTTTCTATCTCAAGTTGAACCAAAGAAGTTTGAAGATGCCAATATAGATCCATTTTGGATTGTGACTATGCAAGAAGAACTAAACCAGTTCAAGAGATGCAATGTTTGAGAGCTGGTTCCTAGACCACATGGACATAACATCATTAGATCCAAATGGATTTATAGAAATAAACTTGATGAGAATGGTATTATTATCAAAAAAAAAGCTAGACTGGTTGCCAAGGGTTACATGCAAGAGGAAGGTGTTAATTTTGATCAAACCTTTGCACATGTTGCTAAACTTGAGGTAATCAGACTATTCCTTGCATATGATGTATACAAGGGATTTAAGGTCTACCAAATGGATGTTAAGTCAGATTTACTTAATGGTGACCTAAAAGAGGAGGTCTATGTTGAGCAACCCTCAGGTTTTGTTAATCCTAACTTTCCTAAATATGTGTTTCAATTAAGAAAACCTTTATATGTGTTGAAATAAGCCCCTAGGGCATGGTATGAAACCCTGTCTAGTTTTTTCATTGAGAAAAAATTCTCAAGGGAGAAGATAGACAAAATATTATTCCTTAGGGAAGTAAAGGGTAAGATTATTTTAGTAAAAATTTATTTAGATGACATAATTTTTTGGTCTACAGATGATGGCCTTTGCAAGAAGTTTGCTAAATTTATGTAAGGGCAGTTTGAAATGAGCAGTATGGGTGAGCTCAAGTATTTCTTGGGCCTCCAAGTTAGACAATCAAAGTATAGGTTATTAATCTCTCAGTCTAAGTTCACCAAGGATTTAATCAAAAATTTGGAATGGAGAGTGCCTCCATAATGAAAACTCCTATGGGGTCAAGTGTGTCAATAGACAAGGATGAGACTGAGAAACCTGTTGATGAAACCTTGTAGAGTGGCATAATTGGCTCCCTCCTCTACTTGACTGCTAGTAGGCTAGACATCATGTATGCTACATGTGTTTATGCTAGGTACCAGGCATGCCCTAAAGAGTCTCATTATTCTGCTGTTAAAAGAATTTTAAGATATCTCAAGGGAATACCTAATCTTGGTATGTGGTACCCTAGTAATAATAATTTTGATCTAATTGGGTATTCAGATGCATATTTTGCAGGTTGTAGAGTAGATAGGAAAAGCACATCTGCCACCTATCAGTTTCTAGGGAGAAGACTGGTATCATGGAGCAGCAAGAAGCATACCAGTGTAGCCATCTCCACTACAGAATCAGAATATATGTTAGCTGGAAGTTATTGTACATAGCTACTATGGATTCAACATAAAATCCAAGATTATAATCTTCAGCTAAGTAAAACTCCCATATACTGTGACTCTTCTAGTGCTATCTCTATTGCTAGGAATCCTATGTCTCATAGCATGAATAAGCACAAAGAGATTAGATATCATTTCATTAGAGAGCATGTAGAAAGGGAAGACATCAGTCTTGAGTTTATCCCCACAGACAAACAAGTGGTTGATATCTTTTAGGAATATTGCCCTCACTGTTCCCTAGATTTGATTTGAAGAGGCATCCCCATCAACACTAAGAGCATAGTTGTATTTGATGTTGGTTAAGCTCATCATGTGTAGGATGTTCGATGAAACAAGGTTAGATAAGTTGTCTAAGTTATTGTGACAGATGGTCACAAGGTAGAGAAGTCGAGAGACAAAAATCTGTCTAAGTTTACAGGCATTGAGTGAAGCTAGTTTACTCAACTTCAGATGTGAGAATCGCCTAAGTCCACAGGAATTGAGTGAAGACAGTTCACTCAATGCCAGATGCCAAAAAGCACTGAGTAGGGTGTGGATAGTCAAAGCCTAGCAGTCTACAAAGCAATTCTGCGGCTAAGTCTACAGACATTGAGTGAAGGCAGTTCACTTAACTCCATATATCAAAATGCGTCGAGTATAGTTGAGTCTGTCAAAGCCTCAGTATTGGAAAGCTGAAAAATCAACTAACTCCACAGGCATTGAGTGAAGCTAGTTCACTCAACGCCATATACCAAGAAGCATTGAGACAAGCTCAAGCATTTGATATTTCTGTCAAGAAATCTGGCAAAGTCAAGAATCGTTTAGTGAGGATAGCTCACTCAACGCCAAAGCAGAAGACGTCGATAAAGGAACAATCAGTCAAATCCTAAGGAAAGAGATAGACAAAAAAATCTGTCTAAGTCTAGAAGCGTTGAGTGATGACAGCTCACTTAACGCACTCAATGCCTCAGCAAGCTGGTAGACTAGAGAAGCGGCTAAGGAAAAAAGAGTTGAGTGATGATGGATCACTCAATGCTCTCAACACCTAGCAGATAAAGAAAGTTACGGCTAAGTCTAGGGGCATTGAGTGATGAAGATTCACTCAACGCACTCAATGCCTTGCAGTGTAGAAGAGATTGGCTAAGTCTAGAGGTATTGAGTGAAGTCAGTTCACTCAATGCCTAAGCAAGACAGAAGAATTGGCTAAGTCTAGAGGCGTTGAGTGAAGCCAATTCACTCAACGCACTCAATGCCTGATAGTGTAGAGAATTTGTCTAAGTCTAAATTCATTGAGTGAAGGCCATTTACTCAACGCACTCAATGCCTGGATTGAATATGAAGATTTGGCTAAGTCCATAAATGCTGACATCATCCAAAGTCAACAAAAGTCAATAGAGTTTAAATTAGTTGCAGGAAAGCTACAGAACACGACAAATAGCGCATGAGTTCTACTATACATCTTCTTCCATTATAGTTATTGTAGCAATTTCTTCTGCTATAGCAAGTTGAGATAAGGTTCTGATAAATAAGGAGCAGAGCTTTCAGGTTTCTACAGATCCAGGTTAACTGATTGAAGAACACAAGAATTATCAAATCTTCAGTCTTCTACAACAAGTTTAAAAACAAATTTCTAAGTTTATTTAGCACATGCAGCTTCTTACTGAAGATATTATTTTTATTTTTGTGAAGAAAGTTAGGGCTCTTAACTCAGTCCAGGAAGGCAGGCACAGATAAATAATCTCTGGTGTCTAATAGACAATAACAAACTTTTTTCTTCCTGTAGGATCCTTCTAGATCTGAGTTGTAAGCCTTGTTTATAAAGGCTGAGGTAGGATCCTTGTGTGGATCTAAGTGTAGGGCTATTTGCCTGAGTGTAGGGCCCATGTGCCTGAGGTAGGGCCTTTGGGCTGAGGTAGGATCTTAATAGATCCGAGCTATAGGAGAGTTTTACTCTCTGAGTTGTAGGTTTAACCTCCATAGCCTGAGCCGTAGGACTTGTGTTCAAGTATGAGGTAGGTGATCTTTTGATCACTGAGCTGTAGGAGCAAGTTTACTCTGAGGTAGGGCTTTGTGCCCGAGTTGTAGGTCTTGGAGGAGACTGAGAGATCCTGCGGGATCTGTGTTGTTAGCTCTTAGGAGCTGAGATTTTGGAGAAGTGTCTTATCTAACACACTGTTAGAAAGGTGGGAGGGAAAGTGGACGTGCCATAATCTGGGGAACCACTATAAACCTTGTGTTTGCTTTGTGTGATTGTCTTGGAAGCAATATATAACTCACCCACAACACATTAAATAGAGGGAAAATTATAAAAGACCAAAAACTTATTCACCCCCCCTCTAAGTGATTAGCGACCTTGGAATTAAAGACTTTCAATATCTTCACTAAACCACTAGATGAAGCCAAGTTCAACACCTTCAAATTTGAGTTAGGTATATTGAACTTAGTGTAGCTTCATTATCTTTGCATGCATATGTGAATTAGACAGGATTAAGCTTTTGCTGGTCATCATGAAAGATATGAATTAACTATCCAGGTGTCAAGTGCATTGAGACAACTACATGTGTTGAAAGCGTCGAGTTCACTCAAAAAATTTATTCTTGTAGTTACGATTACGACTATCTCCCAGGATTAATCTCAGCCGTTGATCGAATCGTGTAGATCATGATAGGTATGTGCCTCTCCACATTCTCGAATATGAGTAACTAAAAATAAAAATGTGAGCTTAAAATAAATAACATAGATCCTAGCCCTATTCGACTGTCTGCATCTCTATGAAGTTTTCTCGAGCAAGCTCTTCAACTCTCAAGAAATTCAAAATTCCAATGGTGCCCAAAGGAGTGTATTTCCTATTCGAGGGATCTGAACTTGTGAGGAATGGGTTCAAGGATGCACATGAAGAAGTTTAGTTGGTTTTTCACTTATTGTAGGTCACTGACCTAGACTTTGTAATGTCAGAACTGAGTTCTATCTAGAAACGAGAAGTATTAGAACTTTACTCAAATGCCAAAATCGACTCTTCTTCCAACAGGATCAAGACTTCAATCAATGGACATAAGATTAAGATTACCTTAAGGAGGCAGAGAAAAGCTCTAAACGAGACTAATTTTTGGTCAAAAAATGAGGAAGATGAACTTTTCTTGAGGATGTGAAGTCAGCTCTCAAATGGTGTGGCCTTTCAAATCACACCACTAGTTCTATACTGAGGAAAGAAATGAATCTATAGGGGAAGTTACTGGTTGATGTAATAGGCATGGCCTAGATCTATAAAATAGGATCTCATGATAAAATTTCCAGGAAGATGTTTGTGACAATGACAAGGGTAATTCAATCCAAAAGGACTGACTGGGGAAGCATTCTTTTTGAAAGAATAGTGGAATGTGTTCCAGAACCCAACTTTGGGAGAATATTGTCCTTATACTTGCATAGTTCTATTCTTAGGATCCTCATTGTAAGGATAGGAACAAAGATACATCACATGAGAAAGATGGACTCGAAGATGTTTGATAGGTGGGATAGAGTATTGCTCCCACACCAATAGGCAGCTGATAAAAAGAAAAGGAAAACAGTCACCATCACTGAAGAAAGTTCTAAAAGCAGCTCTTATGAGAGCAGAGGAGAAGAACCTCATGAACCATAGTTGTCTGAATCTTCTATAGAAACTAAAAGAGATGTGAGTGCTCAGGTGTTTATGTTATCAGAACCAAAGAATCAGATATATTTGTATATAGAAATGCATATGCAAATATACATTTTGTTATGTGATGGGCAGTTTTCCTCTGATCCGGAGAATCAGACCGCCTTGGATCTGAGTTGGACAAGGCACGCAAACAGTCAATGAGAACCAAGTAGTAATAAAAGTGTTTTTTTTTGCCATGGAAAACCTGGAAAGGGTGAAAACCCACGTGGTCAGATCTATGCCAAGCCAAAATCCACTATTCAACTTTGTTTAAAAGTATATGGAGTTCCTCAAAGGGTGACATGCCACCTCCCCATTATAAGCTTTGAGTATAAGGAAAAAGGGAAAAATGCAAAGTCTCCCAAAGCTTCAACGTATCATCCATAAGGGCATCCATGAGAGCATTCCTTGGAGCAGTCTTCTAGGGTCACTGAAGTGTTCAAGCGAGCGTTGGGCCTAAGCGAACTAGAGAGGGAGCAGAGTGAATTCCAAGTGGGGGAACAATCTAAGTCTCAAGTTCTCATAAGAAAACCTCAGAGCTCTCTCTAATCTCTAGAGTTGCCTATCTTCAAATGAAGATCTATGGGCCTTTTATAGCTTTTTTGGAGGATCGTGCTGGTAATTGCACTGGTGTTGGGAAAAACTCTTATGATTTACCTTAACAAATTAATTTAAGTAATTTTACATCATAGGTTTATTATCCATGTTGTATAGAGAGGGTAATATGGTCTTAGAAGTCCTAGGATATCATTGGAATAAAGGACAAGAGAAAGGCACATTGAATTTAAGAGGAAAGATAGGAAATGCCAACATGTGTTGACTAGAAGTCAACGCAACATCGACATTATATTGACACTACTTCGAGTATAAGTCAGAGTAACAAAATATGACAATTTGACGCTAATTAAAGGATTAAATCGATGTATACTTCGATATAGTACCGACGTAATGCCGATTATAGAACAAATTTGACAAATTGTCTAAATGAAGCAAGAACTCGATGCTACTTCTATATGAACTTGACATTATGTCAAATAGGTTTCTGAACTAGAATTGTATTGAGTATTAAATCCGAATTAATTCAAGAAAGGTTTGAGTTGAATATTTGTTTCATGGAGACGTTAGATTCTCTATCAGACATATATATATATACATAATGAAGAGGCCGAGATTTTATTAGAACAATAATTATTCTAACGATCATTACGCTCAGATTAGATTGTGATTTTAAAAGATTGATTTTGACAGAGAAGGATAGACAGATTTTCATCTGTAATTGAAGTTCTTCATTGAATCAGTTGACCTTCATCTTTGTTCTTGAATCTGAAAAGAGAATCAGTTTTTCTTCTTGTTCTCAAGGGCTTATCAATTGCTGCATCAGAATCAATGAAGATTAAAGGATAATCTGGATTAAGTGCTTATAATCCTTGAGATCCTCTTTTTAATGATTCATCAGAGTTCCAAATATCAATTCACTGAGTGCCAAATAGTCCTCAAGATTCTGCTAAGAGAACTCTTCAAGAAAATAACTAAATCTTTAGATCTTCTTATATTTTCTATTTCATTAACATTTTAAGTTTGTGAAAAGAGTTTTGAGAATCCCTCTTTAAAGGATTCAGGTAGAGGTTCTGAGAGTCTCCTTGTTAAAAGACTCAGAATGTATTAGTTCAAGATCTCCTTATCAAAAGATTTGGTGATTGATTCTAAGAGTCTCCTTATCAAAAGACTCAAGTACAACGATAGTGAATTCTTATCAAGAGGATAGAAGAGTGGATGTACCCAAATTTTGGGGAATAACTATATTTCTTGTGTCTTCTATGTTTGTGCATTATTCTGTGATTTCTTATTTGTTATCCTGTGATTTTAATTATCTATTCTTAATTTTGGTTAATAACTTGAGTAAATGCAAATTCTGTGAATTATATAGTTAATTTTTAAATAATTTTAATCTATATTAACCCCCTCTAGAAAAATCTCCCGAGGAATTAGTCAACTGTTCTCCTATTTCAACTAGTATTAGAGGGAGATTGATCAATAAAAGGTTAACCAAGAGAAGGTAATCAAGAAAAGGTTAACACCCTGATTAAAAAGATCATAATAGTTGCATTAGTAGATTTTCTATTAATTTTTCAAAAAAATGTCTTCTAATACATTCAAAGGGTTTGCATCGATAAGACCTTAAGTTTGTAATCTTAAAAAGTTTATAATATAGAAAATCAGAATTAGATTGCATATGAATTCTATTGATGAAGGTATTTTTGGTTCAATTTTGACAGGACCACTTATGCTAATTTTGAGTGGATATATAAAGAAAAAAGAATAAAAGACTAAGATGCTAAAGTAATGAACAAACTAGTTTCAATAATGTCGTTGATGTGTTTTAGAAGGTTGCAGAATGTCAATTAGCTAAAGAAATCTGGGAATCACTATCAAGGATTGTTGATGGAAGTTCTGATGAGAGAAAAGATAGAAGATCACTCTTAATTTCTTAGTATGAAATTTTCCAAAAGAAAGCCGATGAATTTGTAATTGAAATGTATGATAGATTTAGCATAATTATAAATGATTTGAAAGGTTTGAATAAGGATATATCTCTTACTGAGATAACTGACAAATTACTCATGTGCTTTCCAAGAACATGAGAATCAAGGATTTGGGCTACTAGAGAAGCAAGGCATTACAGAGAGATTACAACAGATTCCTGTTAGGAAAGCTTAAATTATATGAAGACCTTATATAAAGTAGAGCTGAAACAAAAGGAAAGGAGAATGTCACTACACCTAAAGACAAATCTATTGCTTTCAAAGTCACTGATGATGAACCATCTCTATAAGAACAATAGATGTTCAATAATCTTCTAGTAAGGAGATTCAAAAAATGGATCAAGACTGAAAGCTCTAGAAGAAGAGATGAGAATGGGAATAAGACAAAGTTTGACAAAACTCCTAATAAGGAGATAATTTGACTTTCATGTAGAGAGCCTAGATATATAATAACTGAAAGTCCATACCAGCAAAAGGATAAACAAAAAAAAAGATCAGAAAAAATATATGAAGAGAAAGGATAAGAAAAAGGGGAAAGAATTTATAGTAGAAACCTAGAGTGATACTAGTTCTTAGTCAAGCTCTTAATCAGGTTGTGAAGAAGAAGCTAATGTAGAAGAAACATGCTTGATGAAATTTGAAACTAACTCAGATTCTGAAGAAAATTAGGTAAATTATTTTAATAACATTGATTTTTCATTAGAAGAATTTAAGTCATGCTTTAAAGAATTTTTTAAGGATCAGTTAAATACTGAAAAAGAAATTAAAAGTTTGAGAAAACAAATAGAGTTAATTAAGAGTTATTTATGTGATCAAGAACAAGTTGACAAGATAAATTATTAGAAATTGAAGTAGAAAAACTGAAGAATCAAGTTGCAGACTTAACAAAAGAAAACACTTTATTAAAGAAAGAGCTATCAAAGGCAAAAGTCTTTGAAGGCTTTCTAAATGGAAGGAGTCAACAACTTAAGAATATTATAAAAATCTTAAGAGAAGGTTTAATCATTTAGGATTAAGAGCCAATCCATACAGGATAGTGACAATTAATAATATACCTGCTTGGAAAAATCCCGTATCAATTACTAAAGCAAAGAGAATACAACCTAGTATTGATTATAGTAATGATTCAAAAAGGGTAACAAGATTTAATAAGGATAAATGCAAAGGAAAATGAATTGTAGGTAAACAACCATTAGTAAACATTAAACAAAGATCAGTAGTTTTAAAAAATTAGGAACATGGGTTGACTTCATATCGACACAACACTTATGAAATGCCGACTTCAAATCGACGTATCCAGAAATTTATGTCAACTTCAACTCGACCCATACCCCTGGATAATAGTTTTTCTTCTCCTTATAACTCTGCAAATGATGTTTGTACAAAATGTTTTACTAAGGGACATAAAAATTGAAGTTGTTGGTTTAATAGACCAACACTCTTTTATCCCAAGGGGTATTATGAAAGGTCATTCTATACTTTCATCACTCTTTATAATGGAAAAAAAGTAATGGGTCCAAGGTAACTTGTATCCCAATTTATATTTGATTTCATGTGCTAGAAAAAGACTGTCCTTATACAAACCAGCTACAGTATTTGGAAAGTGGTTGCTCAAGGTATATGACTGGACATAAAGAATTGTTGGATAATTTCAAGGACAAAAATTTCCAAAAGATAATTTTTTGGGATTCCAATTATGGTCAAACCAAAGGTTATAAAATGATCAAAATTAGAGACATAAATTTCTCTAAAATAGCTTATGTTGAAGGACTTTGTTTGGTATTATATCCATAATAGCTAAGTAAAATTCATTGAGTGATCTGTTGATCTCTCGTGAATACTTGACAAAGTCATCGAGCACTCTTGAGAGGTCATGTGAACACTGAACAAAGTTTTATTCTGATTCATTTTTCAGCCAAGTCTTTTTTGTCGAATGGACTCATTTTATTCGTCGAGTGATTGAGTAATTTGTCGAGTTTTCTTGAGATGCCATGTGAAGACTCGATGAATGGACTTAACATATTTTCTTTTTGAATTCTGTGACGGCTTTCCTTTAGGGCATCAACCATGTACAATACACGTGGAGCTCTGCCCTGAAGTCTCTTTCTAGCCGTTAGAAGAGGAATCACTATATATAAGGGTTAATTTCAGAGAACCCTAATCGTGATCAAACAAGAAAAATCATAAGTTTTATTACGTTGGCAGATTCGTTTGCACACGAAATTTCTCATTGTCCACTTCTCAAAATCACGATTCCTCTTAATGAAAGTTTCGACAAGATCTCTACTCTCAATTTCTCCAAGAATTTCTCAAAGATCTAGTTGATACTCAAATCAGATCTAGTTTTAAATTCCTCAATCAAGTCTTCTTCTTCTACGTTTACTTCAAGATTTTCATTCTAGCAAGGAATAAGATTGATTCTCATAGATTTGAAGAAGATTGTTATTGCAATCTATTTTTTTGTGTAAAAACCTTTTGTAAAACTCTTGTAGGAAGTTCATTTCAGAGTTTTGTAGATCCTAGTTTAGAGGATCGAGCGTAGGAGAGTTTATTCTCTGAGTTTTTGTAGGAGACATTGTCTCCAAGCTTGTAGGATTTGAAGACTCCAAGGTGTAAGATTTGTTATAATCTGAGATTAGTGAAGTAGTTGAATCTAGCACGAAGTACTAGATAGGAGAGCCGGGACTGTGGATGTAACCATTCTGGGGAACCACTGTAATTCCTTGTGTTTGCGTTGTGTGTTCTCTGATTCTATGTGCTTATTTTTAAAGTATTTTAATTCCGCTCAAAGATATAAAATTCATCTATTTACCCCCCTCTAGGTGATTTAGGTAGACAACTAGATACTTTCAATTATTATTAGACCCAGGTTGTTCGTTAAAAGATCAACACCTTGAACAAGATCTCTATCTAGTTGTTAGAGAACATGTTTGGAATGGATAGAAGCAATGATACATCCTCAATTAAGCTACCGGTGTGCTCCAAGGAAAACTTTCCCATGTGGAAGGAAAGAGTTCTTCATGGAAGTTGCTGATCAAGAATGTTTCAAATCGTTGAAGAAGGCACCCACATGCCTATGACTGCATAAACTATAAATGCTGATCTGATGGTTCCGAAAAAGATGCTGGAATTAATTAAAGATGAGATTTCTCTCATCTCTTTGTACAAGAAAGCAAAGAATATTATTGCTAGTGTAGTGGATGACTCTATGCTACAAAACTTAATCCACTACAAGGTTGCTAAAGAGATTTGGACATCTCTGATTATTCACATGAAGGAATAGAGGTGGTTAGGGATGATAGGAAATCATTCCTCTATCAGAAATATGAAGCTTTCAAGAAAACAAAAGAGACTCTATAGTTGACTGCTATGAGAAATTCTTCAAGATTGTCAACGACCTAAGGAATTATGGTCGTGTGTTTACAAATGGTGAACTTAATGATAAATTCTAGAGATCCCTGATGAAAGAATATGATAACATGGTTTGCGCTATAAGGGAGTTTGGGAAACTTGCCGACAAAGATTCATAGAATCTCTTTGTGAAGCTGCTTTCCTATGAGCTTCAAATCAAAAGAAGAAAAGCTGAATAAGAAGGAACCAGGTCTTCAACCAGAGAGATGTCAGTGTCCCTAAAGGCTGAAGGGTCGAGGAAAGCTAAAGTTGTGTCTCCTACAAGAACTCAATCTTCATGTGATCATGAATATTTAGAGTCAAGCACCTCAAGCTCAGAAATATCAGATGGAGAATTATCTTCTCTCCAAGAAATTTAAGAGGATTCTTAGCAAGAGGAGGCAGATAAGAAATCAGCCCTCCTCATCTGATTGCAGGAGATCACGTCGTGATGGTAATCATCACAAGAAGAGCTACAATGACAATGATAGGAATAAATCTAAATCGAACAAACATATTTCTTCTGACGCCGTGTGTTATTGATGCAATTTGCTAAGGCACGTGATCACTGACTGCCCGCACAAGAAGAAGGATGGATCAAGAAAAGAAGAGAAGAAATCATTTTGAAGAAAGAAGAAAGAAGAGAAGAGATTTATTGCGAAGAAGCCAAAGACTTTTAGCGGCAATGACTCAATGAGTCGAGTTCAGATGAAGAAGCCTATTTTTAGCTTATGGCTCATTCAGATGAGGATAACCGTGACATCCCATATGATAGGAAGGTAAAATCAAGCACTCCTCTCTCTGAGTCTGATACAGTCTTCGATGGTCATGAAGGCTATTCTTTTGAGGAGAATTCAGACCTGTTAGTTCACTGTAAGGTTTTGCTAACAAGATTTGATAAATATCGTAAGGCGTCAAATCCCAAGAAAAAAAATTGCCTCTCATAAGGTACTGAACTCTGATTTGAAGGAGGAAATCAAAATATTGACTCCCATCGAATTTGAAGTTCAATCCTTGAAATAGGAACTGAAAACTTCTACTAAAATGGTAAGTCTGAAAGAGAAACCCATCAGTGAACTGGAAGAAATGTTGTTGGCTGAAAAGAAGCTTGTAGAAAGCTTCTCGAAGACAAAGACTGTCCTTCATCTTATCGATGGATTTTCTACTTCTAAGAAGGGTAGTAGTGTTGGACACAAATCCATTAGAGGAAAAGAGAAGGCTCCTCTAAGTCAAATTACTTTCAAGAAAATAATCTTTTTGACAAATAAGTATGACTTTGAAACATCCTACGATCATTTTTCTAAATCAATGTATGTTGACTCGAACAAGAACAACCAAGGATTGAGCCACCCTATAAAGTTTGGAACGAGTGCTCTAAAGACATCCCATGAAGAGATCGTCCTTAAAGATTATGGTCCATTCGTTCATCGATCAAATGCTAAGAAAGCACCAAAGGTAAAACCTATTGTTGAAAAGCTACATGAGAAGAAGAAGCTATGTGTTTACTACTCTCATGCGGACTCTAGTTTGAAGTCAGTAGCTCCTGCTAGGCCTCCCGTTCAAAAGGTGAAGCAGGATAATAAGAAAAGGTACAACAGATTTGTTTGTTGGTGCAATGGCAAAGTTGGTCATTTTGCCATAGATTGTTGGTTCAATTCTATAAATTATACAACTACATGTGTTCACAATGCTGTAAATGTGTTTAGTGGTGTTCTACTAACCAGGAACCAAGGACCCAAATATATTTGGGTTCCTAAGAGTGTTTAGTTTGTAAATGCAAGTATGTCCAAAGGCAAACAAAACTCCTATCTGGTATTTGGACAGTGGATATTCCAGGCATATGATTGGAACAAGAAGCCTACTATAAAATTATACCCAAGTCAAGGACGGTCCTAAAGTTATTTTTGGCAGATCTTATAAGGGAATCACAAAAGTCTACGATATGATTTCCAATTGTATAGTCTCTTTCACAGACATGGCTTATGTTAAAGTATTGCAACATAATCTTATAAGCATAAGTCAACTATGTGACAAAGGCTATATGCTTGAGTTCTACATGGACAAGTGTTTGATAAAGTCGTCTGAAAACTCAAAAACTATTTTATCAGTCACTTGAAGTAGAAATATTTTCTGCTTCAATTTCCTTTGTTTAGAATCTTCTACACCAGTGTAATTTTTGGCAAATGTTGAAATCGAAAATCGGCTTCAGTGGAGTTCTAACCCTTGGGGAAGGGGGTATCTCACACTTACTTATCCCTCACAAACTCAAACAGCTGGAGACTTAGAACAAGAAATGGACCCAAGGCTCCATCACGGATGTAACACCACACACCCAAAAGATCTTAGAGCACTTACCCTCCTTAGCCAAGTGCTGAGCTAAGGATACCTCAGAAAGCGCAAGAAGAACAGGGCACAAGCATGCCTTCTAAGATACCCCCTTGGGTCTATTTATAGTTTTCTAAAAACAGTCTGCCAACAGCCAAACTCCGCTATTCTAAACAGCTATATGCAGTCCAAATTGGCCTACCAATAGCATAACTCCGTAGTTCTGAAAGACTATGTGTAGGATAATGGGGGTAGAATGGTAAAAATACATCGTACAACACTGGGCAAGTGACCCTTGAAAACCTCCACTCGCATAGGGTGGCGAGTGCTTGATGGTGCTAGCACTCACTGCTTCCCTATAGCCCTGGGTGTGTGCGGGCCAGAAATGCCCCACTCACCAACTGTTTGCAAGATCCATGGGCGAGTGTGAGCCTTCTTCTCTACTCGCCAACTATTCCACGCCCACCCCACCTAGGCGAGCCGACAGGGCTGCCAAGATCTCACTCAATGCCAAGGAAAGAGGCGTTGAGTGTCTAGACTTCACTCAATGCCAAAGAAAGAGGTATCGGGTGAACAAGCCTTGCTCAACGCCGAGATCAAAAGCATTGAGTGAGTTCACATCACTCGACGTCGGGGTGGAAGGCATTGAGTGGACTCGACGCTAGGGGCCTGGCTTGCCTGGGACTTGAACATGATGACTTGGTTGTACACAATCCACGCTCTTTGCGAGGTTGCCTCACGCTTAAAAAGAAACATCCAACCTCGCAAAAATATGGCGAGTGTGACAGGAGCCAGAGAGAATATTTTGGTGGGATCCACCAATGGATATATATATATGCGCCTGCATACCTGGGAGACTAATCCCATTTCCCTTACTTTGACCTTGCCGAGATGCCTCTTTTAAAGAGCTCCAAGAGAGTTTGGACCGTGCTCACAGGCTCAATGATGCTCGCGCTGCTAGCCTGGTCGTTGTATCTCCCAGCGCTTTGCTGCGCGAGTCTCTAAATCCTCAGCCTACCAAGAAGGCCAAGTCAGCTCCAAAAGCTGCCGAGTCAGTCTACCATGATCTGGACTCCACCCCAGATCATGGACTCGCCTCTTCCTCTTGGCCAGCTCCCGAACACAAAGGAAAGGGGATCATCGAGATTCCTACCGACTCGGGCAGTCAACAGATTGAAGGCAAAGTCTCCACACCACGATTCAACTCCCCCCACGATGGCACGCGACCTCAAACTCCTCCTGTTACTCGCCCGCGAGACCTATCCCCCTTTGGGACCACGTGGCTGGACTCGCTGAGGCCAAATTTGCCAACTCGCACACCTTCTCGACAACCCACACCTGCTCTTGTACTTGCGGGGGGAGATGTCAGGTTCATCCCAGTTCCGAGCTTCGAGATCATCTCGCCAAGAACTTAACTTCCGGGTCATAGTAAGAACCTTGCCTTGCCTCCTTTATACACCCTCCGAGGGCAGTCGAGCTCATCCTGTAAGCACCACTTTCATAGGACCATCTCACATAACTATTTTGAAGAACTCACCTTTTATACATTCACCGCGATCAACTGTCTTTGCAGATCTCCCCGGTCAATCTGAGGTTGAAGAATCCTCTGAGCAAGCTCGCCACTCATAGCCTGCTTGTTCCAATGTGATAGTGAAACTTCCTGGACGTCTCGCTAGACTCCGCCAAGCTGAGGAGGTGAGTCATTGAAGTCTTGAAGAAGCAGGGAATTACGCTGCGCAGGATCCAGGAGAAGAACGATCTCAGCAAGCAGAGGCTACAGGCACTAGAGCGGGACTATGTGCTACTCACGGACGAGGTGAAGCGCAGCTCGACAAGCGGAATGACTTCTCCCACCTCGCTCATGGACAGGATCAGTGCGATTCATCCACCAGTATCTGGAGCTGGTATGCTAGTTCAACAACCAACGTTAACCTCCGGGGATGGGGACGCGAGGTCGGGGTAGATAGAAATGGCTCCCTAGCTGAGCCTACCGACACTCACCCCCAAGCCCCTAGCTTATGCTTGTTCAAATAATTGTTCTTCTTCATATTGTTTTTTCTTTCCCTAAACTACGAGTTCCACTATCTGTAATAACTTAAACCAATTTTTATATCTTAATGCCTGTTAATTTTGTATGATGTGCTGCACTGCTTTTTGGAATTCAACTCGCTATAAGATAGAACAGGTCGCAGGGATCGGCGAGCTGGACTGACTGGCCGGCTCGGCAATAAATTTGTTTTCTATAAATAGGTCCTCACACCTACCCCTAGACCATCCCCTTTACTATACACATATACCCACTTCTTATTGACCTTCTCGCCACTTGCACTCGCGCCGAGACTTTTGAAACCATGGACAAGACGCGACCCGATGCCGACGAAAGGTCCAAATGTGCTAGATAATTTGCTGAGTACCTCTTTGGTGGAGACGACGACCCCCAAGTTGTTGATGAAGGCACGCTAACGGACGACCCTCCTTCGTCTCCTACAAAGGACTCGCGTCGCCATGGCGTTCGTATGGAGCGGCACTACAATCTCCTCCCTCGGCATAAGACAAATAACTAGTTGAACTTCTTCTATTATTAGCTTGAGAGCATTTATATTTTTAGCATGCTTTATTTAATCATTTGGTGTATGTTATTTTATTTGGGCTGCATGTAGCCATGGAGTGTGTTATTTTTATTTGGGCTACATATAGACAAGACTTGGAGTTAAGCCTATATATAGGCATGTAGTGTTTTGTTTAAGTGAAGTTGAATGAAGAAAAACTCTTAACCCTAATCTTTCCTAAAGTTGTCTCTCTACCTTTCTTAGCCGCCACCCTCCTTCTCTCTCTCTCTCTAAGCATTCGTCCAACCCTCTCCTCCCTCTTCCATAGCCGCCTCCTCCTCTCCCTCTACATCAACCATTCTCCACTACCCATAGCCGGCCGACCACCTTCCTCCTCCACCCGAGCACCCCTTGAAGAAGAAAATGGCCACCCCTCTTCACTTGGACTTTTATCCGAGGGAAGTCTCCTTCAACGACGAAGAATCTGGACATCGGTGTAAAGCGGCCAAGGCGGACGATCTATCTTTCCATCCGGCGCAACTCCGGCAGAACCGCAGAAGAGTGATCCTTTGAAGGTAGTCAGAATCATCTATTCTGACTTGGGTAACGAACCATTCCACTCAAGTGTGATTCTCTCTTGATAGTCTAGTGGCCGAAAAGATTTTTCGCGTTGGATTTGAATCGTTAGATTCTTCGTGGTTTTCCTTTTGTTTTGCATCTATCTTAACGCGTTATTTCCGAAAGGGCTTGGCGAGCCCCGTATTTTTGTTGGGAGAGATCTACCATTTTTTGATCGCATTTTGGGTGGACTCTTTTGGTACAACCACGCTTGTCCGGACCGGGTAGGTCCCTTTTGCTCGGAAGAACATCGACCTATCGTCATTCGTTCGACCTTTCAGCGGTGTTGCTACCGTGCGTCGGTGAACTGTGTTATTTTGCTTGCGAGTGTGCTGCGAATAAAACTTGTGTGATAGTGGAGTTTGAGACGCGTCCTCTTTATTCCCCTAGCCCGTATTTGAGACTTCGATAGAGGCCTACATCAATTTGGTATCAGAGGGAGGTTCTTGTCAATTTTTTAATTGGCACCCTCCCCTATTTTTTTGCACGTTAGCCCGCACTGCTGTATGCACGTTTATTGTCTAAATCTCAAAAAAAAAATATTTTTGGTTTGCCAATAGCGGCGTAAATTTCTTATTTTTCAGCAAAAAAATCAATTTTTTTTTAATAGTCCTCATTTTATTTCCTGTAAGAAAATAAAAAAAAAATTATTTTTTATAATCGTTAAGCGGGATTAAATCCTTCCGTGGTCAGTCTAAGTCTGTTGTTATCACCGTTGCATGCGCACTAGGCTAGGTACGGAATATCCTCCATCATCTTTTACCATGGATGATGATCGGGGCGAGGGACGTGCCCTCACTGAGATTGAGGAACTCCGTCAGGATTTCACGGAGCAGATGACGGCCATTAGGGAGGAACTTCACAGAATGGGATTACCACAAGGGGCACCCCATAATCAACCCGCTCACCAACGGGTGGGAGACAATCACAATCCTTACCCCACCCTCCTAATGAGCACGCTCCACGCGCACCTTACGAGTTTGATCTTACTCGGGCTGTCCGAGTCAAGCCACCATCCTACGATTGCATGGGGGATCCCCAAGTCTTCTAGGACTGAGTCATGGAAATCGAATGCTATTTCGAGTGGTATGCTCTGAACGACGCGGATAAGGTGCGAGTAGCGAGGATGAAGTTGCTAGGGCGTGCTAAAATATTTTGGCTGAATGAGGAATGACGTTTGAGAGTCGAGAACGGTGCATTGCTTATTGGTTGGGATGACATGAAGGCTAGGTTGACAGAGCAGTACGTCCCCACGTACCATCGAACACAGATGTTCGATGATTTAGCCACCCTTAAGCAAGGGACTAGGTCGGTTTCTGAGTACATGAGTCTGCTGAAAGACATGATGGTTAGGTGTGACGTGAAAGAGATGCCCGAGGTCACCCTCTCTAGGTTTCGTAAGGGACTAAACCCCGACATCCAAGGAAAGCTTTTGCGTTATGGTCACACTGACTTGCACGTCACATTCAACGCTGCCTTAGATATTGAGAAGCACAATGTGCTTAAGGGTAAGACTCGCTCGTTCCAAAGGGCAAGTCCATCTTAGGACCACCGCCCACCTCCACCTATATGGAAAAAGGAAAATATCAGTCCCCCGACTCGACCTCCATAGTCGTAACGGCTAGGAATAATAGGAATCCCTCTAGTGAGAGAGTCCCAGTGGGTAGGGTTAACAGAACGAATGTCACCTGTTTCACTTGCGGGATCCAAGGGCACTATGCTAGTGATTGTCCTACTAAACCCAAACTATTAGCCCTGTTAGATTCCACTGGTGGGTCAGACGACCTTACTTATGAGGCGGGAGAAGAGAGCGAGTCGGATGGAGTGCCAAGTGATATGGAGGATGACTCCCATATGATGGTTATGAGGTGTATTCTGGCGACCCCACGAGCATTAGACGACTGGAATAGGACGAACATTTTCACGTTGAATTTTAAAAGTGGTGAAAAATGGTGTAGGTTGATCATCGATAGCGGTAGTTGCATTAACGTTATTTCTGAAGCCGTGGTGAAGCGTATGTCACTTGCTGCCAAGCCACACCCTCACCCTTATAAGGTGGCATGGGTAAACAAGTCGTCCCTCCCCGTGCCGAAGCAATGCTTGGTACCCCTTACCATCAAAGCTTATTCTTATCAGATTTAGTGTGATGTCGTCCCTATGGATGCTTGTCACGTCTTGCTGGGTCGCCCTTGGTTGAATGATCATGACATTACCCACTTTGGTCGGGCCAACACTTACGAGTTTAAATTTAATGGCAGAACCATTATCTTTAAACCCGCTCCGCCAAAGGATCTTTCGGCCCCCTCCAAGGATACGGTCGTCCTGGTCGAGAAGAAAACGTTGAGTCTGATAGGGAAGAAAGAATTGAAGCGTACTACCTTTATAGACGGTGTCCTCTATGCATTAGTGTGTCTACAAGTTAAGGAGGATGCAGCAACGTTTGAGAATTGGCCGCCGGCACTGAGAAAGCTCTTAGATGAGTTTGTGGACGTGTACCCGGACGAGCTACCGTCTG
Organism: Platanthera zijinensis; assembly: GCA_039513925.1. NCBI lineage: Eukaryota > Viridiplantae > Streptophyta > Magnoliopsida > Asparagales > Orchidaceae > Platanthera > Platanthera zijinensis. The sequence continues at coordinate 25,025,387 of CM077095.1, forward strand.
AGTTACCCCCCATGTGGGATATCCAACATGCAATTGATTTCATTTCGGGCTCCTCATTGCCCAACCTCCCACATTATCGGCTAAACCCTTCCGCATACTTAGAGTTAGAAACCCAGATTTTGGATTTATTGCAAAAAGGTTTTATCCGCCACAGCATGAGCCCGTGTGCCGTACCCGCCTTACTTGCCCCCAAAAAGGATGGCTCTTGGAGGATGTGCGTGGATAGTAGAGCCATTAATAAGATCTCTATTAAGTACCGATTTCCCATCCCTCGCTTGGACGATTTATTGGACATGTTAGCCGGTGCCACGATTTTTTCGAAATTGGACCTTAGGAGCGGCTACCACCAGATCCGAATTAGGGAAGGGGATGAGTGGAAAACCGCATTTAAGTCTAAGGAAGGGCTCTACGAGTGGTTAGTTATGCCATTTGGGCTTTCCAATGCGCCGAGCACGTTTTCGAGGATGATGACCCACGTCTTCCAACCCTATATGGGAAAATTCATCGTTGTATATTTTGATGACATTTTGGTTTTTAGCACCTCCACGATCGATCACGAGTCACATTTAAAAATCATCTTTACCACGCTGAGATCGGAAAAATTATTTGTGAATATTAAGAAGTGTACTTTCCATGTGTCATCGGTTGAGTTCCTCGGTTATATCGTTAGTTCGAAGGGGATCCACGTAGACCCCAAGAAGGTGCAAGCCATTAGAGATTGGCCCGAGCCCGCCAACATTCGGGATGTTAGGAGTTTTCACGGGCTCGCTACATTCTATCGTAGATTTATTAAGGATTTTAGTAGTATTATAGCCCCCATTACCGAGTGCATGAAAAAAAGGTGAATTTACATGGACGAACTCGACCGCTAGGGCGTTCCAATTAATTAAATCGCGCATGTCAGAAGCCCCCCTCTTGCGACTACCGGATTTTACCAAAGTTTTTGAGTTGTCATGTGATGCGTCAGGAGTGGGAATTGGCGGAGTGTTGAGTCAGGAAGGTCACCCTGTGGGGTATTTCAGTGAGAAACTGGCGGGTCCAAAATTAAATTATTCCAATTACGATCGGGAGTTTTACGCGGTCATTAGATGCCTCCAACATTGGCGGCATTATTTACTTCCTAAAGAGTTTGTCATCCTCTCCGATCATGACGCGCTAAGATTTATTAACTCTCAAACTAAGGTTAGTACTAGGCATGCCAAGTGGGTCTCCTATCTCCAGGAGCACACTTTCATTATCAAACACCTTAAGGGAACTCTCAACCGCGTAGCCGACACTCTTAGTCGTGTTTCGTTATTACTATCCACGCTAGAATTTAAGGTGATTGGATTCGATAGGATTAAGGACGAATACCTCAATTGTCCAGATTTCAAGGATATCTATTTCACCACTCAAGACGACTTGCCTACAACCATTACTTCTTTTTACATTCGTGATGACTATTTATTTAACCATTCGAAGCTATGTATCCCCCATTCCTCCCTAGGACACTTCATAGTGTGGGAATTGTATAGTGGAGGGCTAGGTGGGCATTTTGGTCATGACAAGACGATCATGTTAGTAGAAGATAAGTTCTATTGGCCCGGTCTTAAGGCAATGGTTAGTAAAATCATTGGAAGTTGTCGAGCGTGCCAATTGGCTAAGGGGAACAAAACAAATGCGGGGCTTTATACCCCTCTTTCGATTCCTTCTATCCCTTGGGAAGACGTTAGAATGGACTTCATTCTCGGCCTCCCAATCACATTTAGACGTCACGACTCTATCTTAGTTGTTGTAGATCGTTTCTCCAAAATGGCCTATTTTATCGCGTGCAATAAAACCAACGATGCGTCACACGTTACACAATTATATTTTAAAGAGGTAGTTGGCCATCGAGGCGTTCCAAAATCGATAGTTACCGATAGGGATGTGAAGTTTTCTAGTTATTTTGGAAGACCCTGTGGAGGATTATGGGCACCAAACTTCTATTCTCTTCAGCTTACCACCCGCAGATGGATGGGCAAACCGAAGTTGTAAACAGAAGTTTAGGTAGTTTGCTCTGATGCCTTGTAGGAGACCACAAGGGTAGATGGGACCTTATCCTCCCTCATGCTCAGTTCTATAATAATTCCAAAAATAGGTCCACGGGTTTGTCCCCGAATGAGATCGTGCATGGTTATAAAGCACCCATGCCACTTGACTTGATTCCGTTATCGCCATCTTTTAAGTCAAGTCAATTTGCACAGGACTTTGCCTCTCACATCCATGATCTGCACAAGCACATAAATGAAACGCTTACCACTCAATACACATCTTATCAAGTTAATGCCAACGCACATAAGAGAGTGTCTCACTTGAAAGTAAGCGATTTAGTCATAGTGCGTCTCATCCCTGAACGGTTGTCTACGGGCACCTTAAAAAGTTAGCGGATCGGCGAGCAGGACCTTTTCAGATTTTAAAGAGGTTAGGAGACAATGCATTTCTCTTGAAATTACCAACTGCTTGGGGTATTTCCCCTGTTTTTAATGTTTTGGATTTAACGCCATATATTGCTCGGCCACTAGAATTATCTTCCTGTCCGTTTAGTTCCACTACAGATTCTCATGGGTACGGGGTTGAGTGGGGTAAGGGATCGCTCTCTTCGTCGGTCTCCAACGGAGGTACGCTAAATGTTGATGCTATAGATTTTCCCCCTTTGCTGCATAATGCTTTTCCCAGGTTTGCCAGGATAGCATTTTTGCCAGACAGGATTCTCCAGGATGACGTGTTTCCCACTGCAGATGGAGATGTGCGCTGATACTTGATTCGTTGGCGTGATCGCCCCGCCTCTGATGACTCTTGGCTCTCGGAAGCGGAGGTCGGTCTGTTGGATGGTGTTCTTCTACGATGGTATCTTCAAGACAACTCATCGGTGATGAGTCCTTTCAAGTGGGGGAGGATTGGTGGAGACGACGGCCCCAAAGTTTTTGATGACGGCATGCTAACGGACGACCCTCCTTCATCTCCAACAAAGGACTCGCTTCGCCATGGCGTTCGTATGGAGCAGCGCTACAATCTCTGCCCTCGGCGCAAGACAAATAACTAGTTGAACTTCTTCTATTATTAGCTTGAGAGCATTTATATTTTTAGCATGCTTTATTTAATCATTTGGTGTATGTTATTTTATTTGGGCTGCATGTAGACATGGAGTGTGTTATTTTTATTTGGGCTACATATAGCCAAGACTTGGAGTTAAGCCTATATATAGGCATGTAGTGTTTTGTTTAAGTGAAGTTGAATGAAGAAAACTCTTAACCCTAATATTTCCTAAAGTTCTCTCTCTCTACCTCTCTTAGCCGTCACCCTCCTTCTCTCTCTCTTTCTAAGCATTCGGCCAACCCTCTCCTCCCTCTTCCATAGCCGCCTCCTCCTCTCCCTCTACATCAACCATTCTCCACTACCCATAGCCGACCGACCACCTTCCTCCTCCACCCGAGCACCCCTTGAAGAAGAAAACGGTCACCCCTCTTCACTTGGACTTTTATCCGAGGGAAGTCTCCTTCAACGACGAAGATTCTGGACATCGGTGTGAAGCGTCCAAGGCGGACGATCTATCTTTCCATCCGGCGCAACTCTGGCGGAACCACAGAAGAGTGATCCTTTGAAGCTAGCCGGAATCATCTATTCCGACTTGGGTAACGAACCATTCCACTCAAGTGTGATTCTCTCTTGATAGTCTAGTGGCCGGAAAGATTTTTCGCGTTGGATTTGAATCGTTAGATTCTTCGTGGTTTTCCTTTTGTTTTGCATCTATCTTAACGCGTTATTTCCGAAAGGGCTTGGCGAGCCCCGTATTTTTGTTGGGAGAGATCTACCATTTTTCGATCGCATTTTGGGTAGACTCTTTTGGTACAATCACGCTTATTCGGACCGGGTAGGTCCCTTTTGCTTGGAAGAACATCAACCTATCATCGTTCGTTCGACATTTCAGCGGTGTTGCTACTGTACGTCGGTGAACTGTGTTATTTTGCTTGCGAGTGTGCTGCGAATAAAACTTGTGCAAGTGTGAGAGTGGAGTTTGAGACGCGTCCGCTTTATTCCCCTAGCTCATATTTGAGACTTTGATAGAGGCCTACATCACTCTTCTACGAGGGAAACACAACCGAGCAAGAGTACGTTGCCTTCGTTGCCGACTACATCCCCGTGGGCTTCTCTGCGCGCCGACCCGCGGCGGGCGAGGCCATTAATTCGTTCTTTGAGGATGAGATTGCCTTCCCCATCTCGCACTTCGAGGTGGGGTTGCGCCTCCCTCTCTGGCCAGAGATTTGCGAAATCCTGAAGTATTACGAGTCGGTCCCAGCCCAACTGAACCCGAATGCAATCACCATGATGGTGGAATTCGCCAGCTACCTCCGCCAAGAGCGTATAGAGTTCAACCTGACGGTCTTCAAGAAACTCTTCATACACCGTGCGACCAATGACGGGGTCGCCTTCATGGCTGGCTTGCAGTTCAAGGTCTGTGAGACGGCCTACAAGAACCACAATTGGTTCTCAAAGCTCTTATTCATCAAGGGTGAGCTCAACAACATACCCTTCTCGCCTTGGCGGAGAAGCGAGGAGGTGTACCGACCCCCGATGGTGACAGACAATGATGCTGAGCTGCACAAGTTCTTCCTCAGCAAGGACTTCGAGGTTGCCTTCCTTCGAAGGGGCCTCCACTCGCTCCCCCCGGTTCTTCTCGGTGAAGGTATAACACTTTCCCTTCTTTACTTATTGGGCTCGCCAAAAATTATTTTTTTCTAACTCTTAAGTTATTCTGCAGGGGAGCGGCTGATCCCCGAGCACCTGCCATTTGCGGACTCGGGACTTCTCCCCAACCCACTCGCGTGCGAGAGGGCAGCCGTCGAGGCCTGTCGGAGCGAGTTAGGGTCGGCTAGGCCTCCCTTCACCAAGAAGCGAGCTGACCTTGTGAGCTCTAGCTCGCCTCACCATCCCCCGCCGCTAAAGAAGATGAAGAAGGCGATGTCGGACTCCAAGGGGAGACAACAACAAACATACATGAACTCGCTAGAGACCATGCTAGAGAAGGATTAGAGCGGAGGCAGCCCGCCTGCCTCCCCCACCACCGAGGAGCTCGCAAGCTGAAAGCTAGGCTTGCCAAAGGACCACCAGAACTTTGGTCTCGGCGGGAAGGACAAGGACCGACTCGGCGATCCGATGGTTAAATTGGATGAGCAGGCTCACCGAGTCTCCATCTCCTCTCTCCTTCCCTCCTAGTCGGAGTGCCACCCTACTAGCGGGAACGCCTATGCCCTAGGGTTCGGGCTATATGGTTGAGAGGATGCCGCGGCCTATAATGACATGATCCTCCTGCAGCTCTCCCATAAGAGCTCGCGAGCTCAAATGCGCGTGCTGGAGCCACACACATGTTGACTCGCCGCAGCTTCCACCTCAGCCATAATTTGGCGAAGGCGGAGCAGAAGTTGTATGTCGTGAAAGACGATGCCGCCGACTTAGCGAGGCAATTGGGGATTGCCGAGAACATCATCAGTAACAACGCAGGTGGGGTGGTATGTGTCAGCTGACCCCTTCTCCTTTTTACTTAGGTTTTCCATAATTTCTTTCCTTACCTTTCTCGCCATAGTGATGTCGAGACCACGAACTGCATGCGCGCTCGCGCTGCCAAGCTGGAGGAGAAAAACAAGGCATTGGAGGAGCAGAACAAGGGCCTCCAAGGTGAGGTCGCTCACCTAATGGACATCATCTGTAAGACCCCCCTTTTTTTTCTTTTTAAAACCCGGGGTCTTAGGCCCAGAATCGCCGCTTTGCGGTGACACCTTCACGTCCTGAAGGGTCATCACCACAAGGCACCGATTCTGTCGGCCAATTCGATCACAGAAAGGTAGCACAATAATTGAAGTAAGAGCAAGTCCACTGAAAGTAAATCACATATATCGAATAAAATCTCCACGAAGGGAGTGTCCACAAAATAACAATAATCAGAGTACTATAAATGCAGGCTTATGCCCGGTACATCATATCCTCACTACAAATCTCTCATGCGGAAGCAAAAACAGAAACTACTCAGGGTCGAGACTTACGGTCCCGGCTGTATGAACTCCGGAGCTAGACTGCCCCATCTCCAAGCGCACTGGTCTCTGCGGCTACTCCTCCATGCTGGGCTCCACGATCCCCTAAATGATGCGGTTCGAAAACCGTTAGTCATAAAGACTAAGCCCTATCATCCCCTACCCCTTCCCCCATGGCTCCTAAGTACCGAGCGGAGAGGAAGAAAGAGAAGGACATGAAGGTGGAGATTTAATCAAGAAACAGATAGCAGCGGAACTAATCTAGCAATTCTATAATAAATATGACAGAAACAGAAAGTACGAAAGGTAACCTTAACTTATGTGCGAAAGCGCATAAGCCAAGGGATCTTCTGCAAGGCTCCCATCGTATAGAGTGTCCCATACCACTTATATGTTGGGGTGTCGGTTATCAAACAGCATCATATATATATATATAGAATTTAACCTTAATTTATAAACTTGCCCACACAAGCTTATAGACCAAGGGGTCGTTTTGCAGGTCCTAATGTATAAGCGTCCCATACCACTTATACTTTAGGTGTCAGGGTTAAATGAGTCGAATATGCTATGACATGCAAGTGGGTATGATGAAACATGCAAGTGCAACTCACACACCTGACTCTATGCACACAGACCTTTAGTTCCCCCTTTCGGAGTCGTTACCTCCCAGGATACCTCCGTAGTGGCAGACGGAAGCGGTGGGTTGGGCCTCGCCCACCTCTAAACTAGTAAAGCACTACCTGTCAGACCTATCGTACGCCTCAACACTTGGTGCACTAAGCGGACGCCTGCGTACTCTTGCCGGCCGGCGCACCGGACTTCTGTTGGCGAAGTGCTAACCACACTTGCCGAGTCAGCGTATTGGCGTCGGTGCATCGACCCTCCAATACCGAAGACCCACCACCTTAATTTTCATTCCTTTTATGCACATGCAGATTTAATCGTAAACACACAAAAACCGAGCCGAAGCTCCCCGGACCAAAACGTCCGTCTCTTAACCAATCGAGCCGAAGCTCCCCGGACCAACCCGTCCGTCTCTTAACCAACCGAGCCGAAGCTCTCATCAATCTTCCTGTGCCACATAGTGTTTATGAAAGGTTCAGCCCTAGTTACTAAGTTACTCTTGACAGTTTGTTAAAACAGTTTACGTTAACCCAGGACTGCCCCCGGTATTCCCCGTGAAGGGCTCTCAAAGGGCACTAGGAACTATGATGGTAGCTGAAGCCCATCGTTCCCTTTCGCAAGGCACTTATTATTATTGGTTGATCCCCTTTACCCATTCCCTTCTCATATTACGATAGACTATCCTAGGGTGATTTTTAACCTTCCTCACTTAGGGAAAGACGATCTTTCGTCGAACCCATGCACCTCTTATCTCTAGCTATCACTACTTCTCTCTACTCTTCATATCATCCTATTATGATTTCATCCACAATTGTCCACCTAGACAAAATGACTAACTCCAATGACTTTCTCAGATCATGTCCTATTGCAATTCACAAATTTGCATATGCAGACCAACCTAGACTATATGTCGAACCGGTTATGCAATGATCCCAAAACTCATCCAAATGCCCTAAAATATTTACTGGGGACTTATCATGATATAAATGGCCTAAATCCAGAGTGTGGGAATTTTCCTAATTTATTTGGCATTTAATTAATTTCCTCGAAAATCCCAAGGGCTACCGGTTTGAACATGAACTACCCTAAGTTCTCATGCAAGATGTCCAGCAAATTTATGATAAATAGTAGGTTATCTCAATAGGGTAAATCCTAAGTATCATAATTTTTCTATCATTAAAAGGGCAACAAAACTATTTTAGCAATATTTACTATCTTCCATTATTTATGAACCAAGTACAGAGAATATTCTTCCAAAAATTGTAAATAAATTATATTATGCAGATAAAGGCTTAAAAATAGCACTGGCCTAGTTTCATAATTTTTCAGCAATAAAATCATCCCTAAATAATTTTCAAAGCATAGAACCCCTTTTTAACATTTGTGAAGAAAGTACTAGATTTACTTAACTAAAAATTATACAAAAATTCAAGGGTAACCATTCTGTCCTAAAACATTTATTTCCCAGATTTCATGAGACTTCCATGAACAGAAAGGTACAAATAATTAAAACATTAATTGGGGTTATAATCAACTTTACAAACGAAGTGCTAGAAATAACCATCATAAAATTCCAGTAAAATTTCTATAAATTCTACCCACTTCAAAACTAACTCTACCCAAGTTTCACAGCCTTTAGATAATTATTAGTGATGGATTGTGCTTAATTAGTATTTCAACATAAAGCTAAGATTAAGGTTTCGAGGCATCTACTTGTCTCCAAATTTTCCAAGATTCCATCCAGGCGATTATTATCATGCTAATATCAACTCTACAGAGTTTCAAGGCAATACGAGGGCAATTGCCCCCATATCCTTCACAACCCTCAAAACCCTCCATCTAGGGCTTGAGTTTGGATCCTAGGATAAACCAACCCTAATCCACATCATTTTCTCCAAGTGGGTTATAGTAACCCTTCCAAGTCAGTGGTCAAGATATCAGCCTCAGTTGAGGTGATATGATCGTTTTAACTTCTAGTGCACTTTTTACTCAAAAATGCCTCACTCTTGCCTAGTTAAAAATAGGTGACTCCCTATCCAAAACTCATCCAAATGAGTTGAAAATTTGTACAGAGTTAAGTTTTATAGCCAGGGACCACTCACCAAAATTTGGGATGGTTTGGAGGTTATTTGACTACATAAATAAATTCCTCTATCTTTATTAAATTAAAACAAAAACTTTAGGCAAAGTGTCTCCAAAAATTCCCATTTTTGGACTGCCTTTAGATATAGCTAAGTTTAACCCCCTGCCCAAATTTCAGGTCATTTGGACAAGGGACAAAGAGTGGGCATCCATTTTAATTTCTGCCCAACTCTAGGTATAGCCCCCACTAAAACAGGTGTTGCGGTCAAACCGCTTACCCAAACGAGTTGAAACTAATTTTAAATTAATCTAGACTCGAAGGGCTACGACTTTTGTGACAGGTCATTTTTCCTAAATCGGCCTCTAAGTGCCTAATTTTGCAGCCTCTAAATATACTCAAATAATATATATTTTCACTATTTATTATATACATTATTTATATATTATAAACTAGTTTTACTTTTCATCTTCTACATGAACCCGAAAACAGAACATAGAAAACCCATATTTCCTGTAGCTCTTTCGTGATCCATCGCCAGCTATCCGGTCACTTCCCTGGCCAACCTCCACCACCACCACCTTCGTTGAGGCGATGGCTATCGGTCGGCGGTGGTTTGGCCGCCGGAGGTGGCGGTTTCCGGCGAACTCAAAACAATATTTTTCCATGGTTTTCCATGAAAACACGAGGTTGGTTCGGCTCCTTTGAGCACGTACTTCATTTATAAGAACCTAAGATCTACCCATAAGAGAAGAAGTAGAGGAGGACCTTGTTCGCGGTTTGGAGGCGAGATGAACGATGGGGTGCCATGGCGCGGTAGTGGCGTTGTTGAACTTTTCCTACAGCAAGGTACAAGGCTTCAATCCGTTGGTCAAGAGAGTAAACCTCTCATCCTGCTCTAATGGGGCTTTTATATATCATCAAGTGGGGAGGGTAAAGGGTAAAGCCTTAATGACCATGAATGTTCTCCCCTTAATGGTATTTCGGTTATGGTAGGGGCAGTTGAAACGCTGGAAACGAAGAGATGTTTGCCAGGTGGCGATTTCCTATTTGACCAACATTTCCTTCTTTTATTATATAATTACCAAAGGAAAACGACCCATAATTACTCCTGGTGTAACTTCCCACACCAGCGTTTATTACCACGCGTGTTAGAATAATTTCGGGCCTGAACTGTTGTTTCGGTCAATGTCACGGGCGTGACAGGCCCGGGTGGCCAATTCTGGGTTCGACAACCGTCGAACTGAGGTCGACGATCGTCGAAGGGTGTTCACGCCCTAGGTCACAGGCGTGACACATGGGTCACGGGCATGACAGACCCGGGTGACAAAATTCTGGGTTCGGTGATCGTCGAACTGAGATCGACGATCGTCGAAGGGTGGTCACGCCCTAGGTCACGGGCGTGACACATAGGTCACGGGCGTGACAGGGCCAGTGACCAAATTCTGGGTTCGGCGATCGTCGAACTGAGATCGACGATCGTCGAAGGGTGGTCACGCCCTAGGTCATGGGCGTGACACATAGGTCACGGGCGTGACAGGGCCGGGTGACCAAATTCTGGGTTCGGCGATCGTCGAACTGAGATCGACGATCGTCGAAGGGTGGTCACGCCCTAGGTCACGGGCGTGACACATAGGTCACAGGCGTGACAGGGTCATGAGGCAAATTCCGCGCTCGGCGATCGTCGTGCTGAGATCAATGATCGTCGAAGGGGTCACGCCCCTGGTCACGGGCGTGACACCTGGTTCACGGGCGTGGCAGGGCCGGGTTGAAAATTCTGCGCCCGACGATCATCTCCCTGAGATCGACAATCGTCGAAGGAGTCACACCCTAAGTCACGGGCGTGATGGGTCGGTCACAGGCGTGACCGCCCCTTGACTCAAAATCAGGGTCGACAAACTTCAATTCCTGGGCTTCCCAGGGTTCTGTTAAGACAAAACCATTCCCCGGGGTCTAGCCGGAAATGGGATGTTACATCATCCTCCTCCCCTCTGGCAGCAAGTCGGGTGCCCCAGTCAAGAGATCAAAGCTATTCACCAAGGCAGAGGTCGCTGAGAAGCTTCGAGCCATCTCCACCAGTACTGTCGACTACGCCCTGCAGATCATGAGAGACATTCAGGTGCTGATGGAATGTTGCGAGGAGAGGATTGCTAGGGACTTGGTGCCGGAGTTGTTCCCTCCCACTTCCCCATGGAAAGAAGGAGGATATCTTCGACTCGCTCTTCAAAGACATCTCCTGATTTAAGAATGATAATTCTTGAGGGGAGGGGGAGAGCTCACTCGCCTTTTTTTTTGCTTTATTTTTGTAAATCTCACTCCCGCCTTTTTTGTAACCTCGCTGAGACGAGCTCCCTTATAATCAGCGAATTCATTAATGAAAAAATACTTAGCAATGTTTTCTTCTCTGTACTTGCTTACTTTCTGTATTGCACTCGCACGCGCGTCGCCCCTTCATTGCGCGACCTCGCTAGGATAGCATTCACCATTAGAATGTTCTTGAGTTAGGATATGTACTCTCGCAAAGACCCCAAGATCTCACCACCCCTTTGATAGTAGGGTCAGGCTACTCGCCGAGCTTGACCTGCGACCATCCAGCTCGCTTCGGAATTCCTTCCCTTTAGAGACTTGTAATAAACCAAAATTTCCCAAGTAAAATCTCGATAGGATGGAGTGTAGTTTTCGAGGACTGCCTCGGATCGCTCTCCTTTAGTAGATACCGAGATCTCGACTCGCCATTTTTGACTCTGCCTTGCTTAGATAGTGCCACCCCATGGTGGTTGCTGAGACCCCGACTCGCCACTTCTGGTCTTGCTTGGGGATTGTTGGGTCTAAGCCCTAGTTTCCCACGTGACCTTTCCCCCTGGCCTCTTCCCTAAGTTCAAATTCAGATGCCTTACGTTGATTGGCAAGGGCAGCCCATGACTCGGTTTTGGAGCAACAACATCATCCACCGAGGACCCCTACCTTGTCAGCTAAGTGAAATCCTGACAGTGGGTGCAGCTCAGGACTTAGCTCTAGAGCAAGAACAACGTCCGCCGAGGAACCCTGCCCTGCTAACTAGGTGAAAGCCTGACAGCAGGTGCAGCTCAGGACTTATCTCCAGAGCAACCACCGGGCGCTACCACCGGCCCAATCATCTAGGTGAGAGCCTGACGGCAGGTGTTGAGCATCAACCGGACATTCCTTTTGCCAACCACCGGGCGCTACCACCGGCCCAATCAGTTAGGTGAGAGCCTGACGGCGGGTGTTGAGCATCAAGTGGAATTTCCTTTGGCCAACCACTGAGCGCTATCACCGGCCCAATCAGCTAGGTGAGAGCCTGACGGAGGGTGATGAGCATCAACCAGACTATTTTATTCAACCAAGTCTCGTGTTGTTCCTGGCAAGCAAATGAATCATTAGCAAAAAAATAAGAACGCGAAAAAGGCCATCTCATTACTTTCATGGGTAGAATTATTTTTGGTCATCGCCGCTCCAGGCATGACTGAGGGGTTCACCCTCTACATTTTGGAGGTGATATCCTCCTAACTTCAAGGCCTCTTGGATTACATAGAGACCCTCCTAATTGGGATTCAGCTTGATGACAGATGCCGACCTCCCGGCAGCGTCGGCCTTCTTCAGGACCAAATCCCCCTTTGCAAATTGCTTGATTCTGACATGCTTGTCAAAATACTTGGCCATTCGCCGCTTGACCTCTTCTTGCCGGATAGCTGACAAGTCGCGCAGCTCCTCCACTATATCAAGGGAGACCCGAAGTTCATCCTCGTTCTCAGCCCGCCACTCTTCTCTGCCTTCCTCTACTGTTACTACCTGATGTGTCAGGACCTTGAACTCTATGGGAAGTAATGCTTCGTAGCCATGGGAGAGCCTGAAGGGGGTCTACCCCGCAGCCATGTTGGGAGTGGTCCTCAGGGCCTAGAGGACTGAAGGAAGTTGTTCTAACCCGCTCCCCTTTATGTTCTCCACCTTCTTCTTTAGGAGGTTCACGATGATCTTATTTACCGCCTCCACATGCCCATTGCTCCTGGGATGATAGACTAACATGAACCTGAGATCAATCCTAAGTTGCCCACAGAAACTGATGAACTAGGCGCTGGAAAATTATGGCCCATTGTCCGTGACACTAGCCTGGGGCAGTCCATGTCGGCAGATGATCTCTCCTCATACAAAGTTCCTAATCACCTGGTAGGTCACTATGGCTAACGCCCTTACCTCCAACCACTTAGAAAAATAATCGATCATGAATAGCAAGAACCTACTTTGCCCACTGGCTTGAGGGAAGGGTCCTACTAGGTCCATTCCCCAGATGGTGAAGGGATAGGGTGTCGTGATGCTTTTGAGCCGCTGAGCCAGTAGTAGCTAGAGAAAGGCGAACAACTAGCACTTGTGGCACTTCTTTGTGAATTCAGCGGCATCTTGGCCAAGGGTCGGCCAGAAGTACCCTGTCCTGACTATCCTTCCTTCCAAGGTCTTGCTCCCCGAGTGACTCCCGCACTCTCCGGAATGGACTTCTTCCAAGATCCTCTGGACTTCCCTCTTGGCCACGCAATGTGCAAACAACCCTGACTGGGTCTTCCAATATAACTGCCCATCCTGCATGAGATAGTATGCTGACTTTTGCTCGAATTGCTTCTTTTCCATCCCCTCCGGGAGCTCCCCTATGGATAGGAAAGTTGCAAAAGGATTCATCCACGAGAGGTGTTGGTCCACCTCCATCAGCTCCCCCTCATCGATGGATGGGCGGAACAAGTCGGTGATGGTTCCCCCCACCAGGGGCCCATGCTTGGCCATTTGGTCGACCGCTCATTTTCCTCCCGCGACACATGTCGGATGGAGAAGGTCTGGAACATGTCGATGATCCTCTTCACCTTTGTCAAATATAGTTGGATAGTAGGCTCCTTTGCCTCAAAATCCCCATTGATCTGAGAGGCCACCACCATGGAGTCCGTAAAGACCTCTACATCATTCACCCCAGCTCCCTGGCTAGGCGCAACCCCGCTATTACTGCTTCATACTAGGTCTGATTGTTAGTGATGGGAAAGTGCACGACCACCGTTTGCTCGATCCTTATTCCCTAGGGGGCAATCCAAGATCACCCCTACCCCCATGGAATGCCTCCCCAAGGCGCCATCCACCATCACCTTCCAAGTAACTGGGCGAGTGAGTTTCGCCTCCGCCACCTTGACCACATAATCAGAAAGAAAGTCGACCAATGCCTGGGCTTTGATCGAGAGGCGGGGAACAAAGGATATGTCAAACTAACTTAGTTCCATCGACCACTTTGCCAACCTCCCAGAATGCTCCACCCCCTCAAAGATGTTGCGGAGGGAATGGTCAGTCACCACCCAGATGGATTGTGCCTTGAAAAAAGGTCGGAGCCTCCAGGCCAAGATGATCAGGGCAAAGGCCAGCTTTTCCAGAATCGGATACTGGATCTCCGCCTTCCTCAAAGCCATGCTCACATAGTAGATAGGAAGTTACTTCTTCCCCACATCCCGAGCTAGGACGGAGCTTACCGCCTCAATCCCAACCCCAAGGTACAGGGATAGATCTTCCCCTTCCTTAGGCCCTTGGAGGAGTGGAGCCTGGGTCAACTTCCTCTTCAAGGCTTGGAATGCCTCCTCACATTCCCGGGACCACTCGAACTTCTAGCCCCCACTCAGCACCTTGAAGAAGGGAGAGCACTTCTCTCCTGCCCGAGAGAGGAACCTGCTAAGTTTTACCAACTTTCCCATCATCTGATAAACCTCCTTGGCATTCCGCGGCGATCCCAACTCCATGATTTCCTTGACTTTGTAAGGATTAGGCTCCACCCCCGTGGGAGTAAGAAGATGACCCAGGAACTTCCCCATACTCGCCCCGAAGACACACTTCAAGGGGTTGAACCTCATCTTATATTTCTAAAAGGTGCCGAAGGTCTCCTCCAGATCCCGAAGTTGAGAATCCACCACCCGGCTCTTGATCATAATATTATTCACGTACACCTCCAGATTCCTCCCTTTTTGCTCTCGAAAGATTTGATCCAAAAATTTTTGATATGTTTCCCCTGCATTATTTAGCCCAAAGGGCATCATATTGTAGCAGTAGCACCCATCCCTAGTGATGTAGGAGACATATTTGATGTTGAGTGGGTGCATCCTAATTTGATGATAACCTGAAAATGCATTCAAAAAACTCATCACAGAAAAACCGACGACTGAGTCAACCAGCGCATCGATCCGAGGCAAGAGAAAACAATCCTTAGGACATGATTTATTTAAAAAAGAAAAATCAACACACATCCTCCACTGACCATCTCCTTTTTTACCATTACAACATTGGAGACGTAGCCAGGGTATTGGATTTCGGATATGCACTCGGCCTTGAGGAGCTTGGCCACCTCCTATCTTATGGGCTCGGCTAGCTTGTCCGCGGTGGACCTCTTCTTTTGCTGAATGGGGCGGGCATCTAGATCATAGTTGAGACGGTGGCAGGAAACATATGCATCAATCCTCGGCATGTCGGTCGTGCTTCACACGAAGATGTTGATGTTCTTCTGGATGCACTCCTACATCCTCCCCTGGTCCTCCGGGCTCATCCCCCCGCTGATGCGCACCTTCTCCACCCGGACCTCACGGGTGAGAACCTCCATCTCCACCACCTCTTCTGCAGCCTCCAGTCAGGACTACTCCTTCCACTCACTGGTAGCCCCTCACCTGGGACTGGAACCTCCTCCTCAGCTTCCTCTACGACCATCACCTCGGCCGGCTCCTCCAGAACTCCTTCCTCCACCTAGGTGTAGATCTCCTCCTCCACTTCTATCTCCTCTGCCTCTACTCTGGCCTCTTACTTGTATAGCTACCCATCCTCCTCTCTATCTCTTCGGTTCTATCCTGCCAAGAGATGGAGTTCACGGCAGTGACATAACACTCCCTTGCCACTTTGGGATCTCTTCAGACCCTGACCTGGATCCCCTCAGTGTTGAACTTCAAGCACTAATGGAAGGAGGAGGGTACGCAATGGAAGGCGTTGATGAGGGGCCATCCAAAAATGGTATTGTATATGGTAGGGGCATACACAATGATGAATCTGTAGTTCATGGACTCCCCCCAGGACGACATGGAGTCCCACTCCTCTTTCCACCTCCTTCCTCTCTCCCTAGAACCCAAATAGAGGTCCATCTGAGGCAAACACCCTCCGAGAATCCACCTTCATTATGTCAAATGCCTTTTTTAATATGACATTGACCGAGCTCCCATTGTCGATGAGGATCCAGGAGATAGTGAAATTCTCGATTGAGGTATGGAAGACCAATACGTCGCAGAAAGGATCCTCGTGATCCGACATATCTTTTCTTGAGAAGGTGATCTTCTCATCCGGGGTGGGGTTTGGGAAGTGGAGCCAATGCTTCGATTGTACTTGGTGTGAATGCTCGCCTTCCGAGCAGCATCGACCCCTACCACCCCATGGATTACCCTGATCCCTCCTCAGGCTTCGACATCAGCTCAGTCCTCGCACCTGTCCTCCTCTCCCTTGGGCAGGACCTCCTCAATCCACACCTCTTGACGGGGTTGATGTTGCTTCCTGTTTCCCCTCATCTCGAGTAACTCCAGGCACGTGGCTGTTGCATGACCCTCTTCCTGGTGGAAGTCGCAATAGGGAAACTCCACCCTAACTTCCCTCCTTCTCCTCTACTGACCTCGCCTCCTCCCCTGGTCTATCACCATAGCCTTATGTTTATCTGGGAGAGGAGGCCTCTGTCCCTACCACCAGCCTGGAGGGTTGAACTGACCTTGGCCCCCCTAGCGGTTATATCCTCTATAGAAACCTTTCCACTGGCCTTAGTCCTGCCACTCCTGCTGTCTCCAGCCGAGCCGATTGTTTAGCTCCTAGCGCCCCCACCTTGGCTGCTGCTGCTGCTCCCTTTGACTGGGCTCAGCTCTTCTCACCTCCTGACCTCTGCTACCTCCTGGCTCCTTCTTTTCCACCATGGTCGACTTGGCCAGCTTTCGGGCAAAGTTCGAGTTCAACGCCTCCCCGTCGACCTCCCTTGCTGCCCTCTCTATCAGCTCCTTATTGGAGAGAGGAGGCACCCTCTCCTGCTCCATCCTGAAGAAACCCTATTGCAGCCCCAAGGTTAAGGCCATCATAAGGGTATGCCTTGGCATCTCCTGGACCTGGTTGACCTCCTCCTAGAACCGGTCTATATATCTCCTTAGAGTCTCATTCACCCCCTGTTTGATGTGGAATAGGGACTCAGAAACTCTCTTCCTCTTCTTGGAAGTGGTGAACCTCAGCATGAACCCTCGACATAGATCCTCAAAATAGTAGATGGAACTGGCCGACAGCTGGTGGAACAAATATCTTGCCTTCTCCTTGAGGGTGATGGTGAAGAGCCTTCATTTGAACGCATCTGACATCATTTAGATCGAGACCACATCCTCAAACAACTTGATGTGTTGAACCTGATCATCCTTCCCAGTGTAGTAGGACATTTCAAGCTCACTAAACCCCTATGGAACTAGGGCGGATGAAACTAACACGCTGAAGGGCCTGCCTACCCCTGCTAGGCGAGCTAGGGGATCTCGCACACCTATCTCGCCAATCCAGCCTCCACTTGCTGAGCCGGGGAATAACACTCGCCCCTGCAGATCTTGCTCCCACCTCTCCTCTATTACCTCCTTCCCAGGTTGCCTATCGGGGACATCCTTGCCAAGGGTTGGGGAAGTAATAACTGTGACTACTAGTGTTTCGCACTCGGCGCCCGTGCCGAGTGCGATCTTGACGAAGCTAAGCACCTCCTGATGGAAATCCTCGAATATCCTGAGGGTGGCGAGAGGGGGAGGGGGTGGCGAGTCGGCCCTCCCCGAACCTTGTCCTTCTCCTTCAGTCATCGAGCCGACTAAAGATTTTCGGTCTTGATCACTCTCCACGCTCACCGCACCAAAATGTTGAAATCGAAAATTGGCTTCTATGGAGTTTTAACCCTTAGAGAAGGGGTGATCTCGCACTTACTTCTCCCTCACAAACTCAATAGTTAGAGATTTAGAACAAGAAATGGATCAAAGGCTCCAACACGAAGGTCCCACCACACACCCGGAAGATCTTAGAGCACTTCACCTCCTTAGACAAGTGTTGAGCTATGGATACCTCAGAAAGCGCAAGAAGACCAGGGCACAAGTAAGCATTCCTTCTAAGGTACCCCTTTGGGTATATTAATAGTTTTCTGAAAACGGTTTGCCAATAACCAAACTCCGTTGTTCTAAACAGCTATATGCAGTCAAGATTGGTCTGCAAACAGCGTAACTCTACAGTTCTGAAAGGCTATGGGCACGCCAACGGGGGTTGAATGGTAAAAATACATCATTCAACACTGGGCGAGTGACCCTTGTCAATATCCACTCGCATAGGGTGGCGAGTACTTGATGGTGCTAGCACTCACTTCCTCCTTATAGCCCTGGACGAGTGCGGGCCAGAAATTACCCACTTGGCACCTGTTTGCCAAGATCCATGGGCGAGTGCGAGCCTGCTGCTCCACTCGCCAACTGTTCTGCCCCACCCTACCTGGGCAAGCTGACGGGGCTGCCAAGATCTCACTCAATGCCAAGGAAAGAGGCGTTGAGTGTCTGTACTTTACTCAACACCAAGGAAAGAGACGTCAGGTGAACAAGCCTCGCTCAACACTGAGATCAAAAGTGTTGAGTGAGTTCTCCTCACTCGATGTAGGGGTGGAAGGCATGGAGTGGACTCGACGCTAGGGGCCTGGCTTGCCCGGGACTTGAACATGATGACTTGGTTGGTCTGGCTCCTTTTGATCCTTGCTCCCCGAATATGGGGTTGTATAACAAAAGATAGTGCATCTCTTTGTGATCAATGACATAAGAGACTAGCACATATTAATTTCAAAACTATAAGTATGTTATTTTCTCACCACTTAGTGCTTGATGCACCCAATATTAAGTGCAATAAAGAGAGTCTGTGTCATGCATGCCAGATGGGCAAGCAGACAAGGGCTACCTTTAAAATCATTATTGCCAAAGATTCTGACAGATGTTTATATCTACTTTATACAGACTTATTCGATCCTATGCTAGTTCATAGTTTAGGGGGTAAAGCTTAAACCTTGGTTATTATTGATGACAACTCACATTTTATATTGGTGTTCTTTCTGAAACTCAAGTCAGATACCTTTAACTCTTTTACTAACTTTATCAGGTAGATACAGAATGAATTGAGTTGCTCTGTGTTCAAAATCAAAAGTGACCATGGAACAGAATTTGAGTCTGGTGCCATGACAGGGTTTTGCGCAAGCCAAGGTATCTTTCATAAGTTTTTCTCTCCTCGTACTTCACAGTAAAATAGAGTTGCCAAGAGAAGGAACATAACACTCATTGAGGCATGTACAACAATGTTGAATGACTTTTAATTACCAGAGTACTTTTGGGCTGAAGCAGTCAATACAACTTGTCATGTGCAAAATAGAGCCTTAATCAACAAGAATCATCGTAAGACAGCTTATGAACTTTTGAAAGGCAGAAAACTGACTGGGTCCTACTTTAGAATTTTTGGAAGCAAATGTTTTGCACAAAACAATGGGAAATATTACTGAACTAAGTTTAGTGAAAAATATTTTGAAGGTAATTTTATAGGATTGTAGCCATATTAAGGCATATAAGTTTTTTAATAAGAAAACCATGGATGTAGAAGAATCAATCAATATTGTATTTGATGAGATGAGTATGCTTAATAGCAGCTCTTCCAGTGTTTTTATTGAAGATTCAGGTGCTAAAATTAAAGAGCTAAGCTTGGAATAAGCAGGAAAAGTGGATGTTCTTGATTTAATCAAGATCAGCTCTCCAGAGTTAATTGAAGAGAAAGAAGACCATCAAGATGAAGAGTGTGCACTACAAGTAATAGAACCTCCTTGTGGCATAGAGAATGTAAGGAATCTGGTAATCATACATTCAAGAGATCACCTCGTTGATTAGATCATTGGATATCCAAGTGACGAAGTTTGAATAAGAAGAGGTACAGCTAATGAAGTACATTTAAGTTTTCTTTCTCATATTGAGCCAAAGAAGTTTGAAGAGGCAAACAGGGATGGTTCATAGATTGTTGCGATGCAAGAAGAGCTTAATTAGTTTGAAAGGTGCAAAGTTTGGGAGCTAGTACTAAGGTCTAAAGATCAGAATGTGAGAGGGACGAAATGGATCTTCAGAAAAAAGCTGGACAAAAATGGAGTCATTATAAAGAACAAGCCATGCTTGTAGGTAAAGGTTACCATCAAGAAGAAGGGATCGACCTCAATCAGAGATTTTCTCCAGTTGCCAGACTCGAAGAAAATAGGTTATTCCTAACGTATGCTACTCACAAAGGCTTCAAAGTCTATCAAATGGATGTGAAGTCCGCCTTTCTAAATGGAAATTTAAAGGAGGAAACATTCATAGAATAACCTCCGGGTTTTGTCGATCCATCCTTTCCTAATTATATTTATTACTTGCCTAAAGCTTTATATTGTTTGAAATATGATCCTAGAGCTTAATATAAGACGCTATCTAGCTTTCTTCTTGAAAACAAGTTCTCAAGGGGAAAGTTAGATAAGACATTATTTCTTAGGGAAGTAAAGGGCAAGATCCTGCTGGTACAAATATATGTCGATGACATTATATTTGGATCTACAGATGACAACCTATGCAAAATGTTATCTAACTTGATGCAAGTGAAGTTCGAAATGAGCAGTATAGGTGAGCTGAAGTATTTCTTAGGGCTTCAGGTGAAGCAATCTAAGGATAGAATTTTCCTTTCCCAGACAAAGTTCACCAAATAGTTACTTAAGAGATCCAGAATAGAGATAACCTCTACAATGACTCTAATGGATTCAACTATGTCTCTGGATAAAGATGAGATAGGGAAACCTTTTGATGAAACCAAGTATAAAAGTATAATTGGATCCTTGCTTTACCTTACTGCAAGTAGATTAGATATACTATTTTCAACATGTGTATATGATAGGTTCCAGGTGAACTTGAAGCAATATCACTATGTTGCTGCAAAGAAGATTTTAAGATATCTTAAATACACACCTAATCTTGACTTAGGGTACCCAAGAAGTAATGACGTCGATCTAATTGTTTTTTTAGATGCTGATTTTGCAGGAAGCAAGGATGATAGAAAAAGCACTTCCGAGAATTACCAATTCCTTGGAAGGAGGCTTATATCATGGAGTAGTATGAAACAGAATTGTGTAGCTATCTCAACCGCTGAATCGAAGTGCATCTCTGCAGAGAGTTATTATGCACAACTTCTGTGGATCAGAAATCAACTTGAAGATTATAATCTGAAGATGAAGGAGATTCTAATGTTCTGCGACTCCTCTAGTGATATAGCTATTACAAACAATCCAATCTCTCACGGCCGGACAAAGCACATCGAGATACGACATCATTTCATTCATGAACATGTGGAGAACAAGGACATTAATCTCAGTTATGTCCCGAAGGATAAGCAAGTTGCTGACATTTTCATGAAGCCGCGGGATGAGTCCAAGTTCACTCTCTTCAAAATGGAACTTGGTATACTCAACAAGGAATCATGAAAAGTTCAAGAAATCTGCCCAAGTACAGAAATTCAACTTCTCGATAACTCAAGGAAGTAGTCGTAAAATTAGTTGAAAGCACTTGTGATATTTCGTGATATTTCGACGAATTCGTCGAGATATCTCGTGACATTCCTATAAATCAGAACTACTTCACGTGTCATTTCGATGAATCTGTCGAGTTCACTCGTGTCATTTCGATGAATTAGCTGAGTTCTCTCATGTCATTTCGATGAATTAAGAATAAGTATTTGATCCTATGGATAGATGACCTGTTCAACCAGTTGGTAGGGTCGATAGTGTTCTCTAAGTTGGACCTAAAGTCAGGGTACTACCAGTTGCGGATTAGAGACGAGGACATACCCATGACAATGTTTGGTACAAGGTATGGTCACTTAGAGTTCTCGGTGATGTCATTCGGGTTGACAAACGTGCCATCGGTATTCATGGATTTGATGAACCAAGTGTTTCAGGAGTACTTAGACTCGTTTGTGGTGGTCTTCATCGATGATATCTTGGTGTACTCCAAATCGGAGGTGGGGCATGAGGCTCATTTGAGAGTAGTCTTGCAAACTTTGAGAGAGAACCAACTTAATGCAAAGTTCTTGAAATGTGAGTTCTGGTTAGAGAAGGTGGCATTTTTGGTCCATGTGGTTAGTGGTGATGCGGTGGCGGTAGCGAAAGTTGAGGCCATCAGGAATTGGCCAGTTATGAGCACCGTGGCGAAAGTCAGGAGTTTTCTTGGACTAGCCGGGTACTATAGAAGATTTGTGGAAAACTTTTTGTGAATAGCTCTATCCCTCACTACTCTGACTTGTAAGGATCAGAAGTTTGTGTGGACTCAGGAGTGCGATCAAGTGTTTGATACCTTGAAGGAAAGGTTGATAACAGCTCCAATCCTAAGTCTTCCTAAAGGGACTGAAGGATTTTAGATTTTCAGTGACGCATCAGGATGCGGTTTGGGTTGCGTGCTAATGCAACATGGCAGTGTGATAGCATTTGGATCTAGACAGTTGAAGCCTAATGAGAGGAATTACCCCGTCCATGACTTGGAGTTGGTGGCGGTAATTTTTGCGTTGAAATTGTGGAGACACTACGTGTATGGTGCGAAGGTGGAGATCTTCACGGGCCACAAAAGCCTGAAGTATCTTCTAGATCAAAAAGACTTGAACATGTGGCAATGTAGGTGGGTTGAGTTCCTTGAAAACTACGATGTGGCAATTCAATATACGTCAGGCAAGGCCAACTTGGTGGCAGATGCCTTGAGTAGGAAATATTCTGGATAATGGAATTGGATTGAAGCTCAGAGCTATCGGTGCGAGACTTTGAGTCCCTCGGCATCGATTGTGTAGCAAGAGGCGAGTCTAGCATGGATCGATTAAACTGCATAGAGTTGCAAAGCAACTTATCTGATCGTATCTGGGAAGCGACCATTATGGATGTGGAGTTCAACCCATTTATGGTGGAAGTTCAAAAAGGCGAGTATAGTGCCTAGGAGATGATTGACGGAATCTTAAGGAAGGACGGAAGGGTATATGTACCACATTTCAGCAAGCTCCATGAGGAGTTAATATTTGAGACCCATTTCACGAAGTAATCCATTCACCCGGGAAGTACAAAGATGTACTTGGATATGAAGAAATCCTTTTGGTGGTCTGGTTTTAAGCGGGATGTAGCTTTGTATGTGAGTCGATGCCAAACTTGTGTATTAGTGAAGGTTGAGTGTCAAAAGTCGGGAGGGTTCCTGAAGCCTCTTCCTATCCTTGACTAGAAATTTGATGACATCTCCATGGACTTTGTGCATGGCTTACCTCGGTCGCAGCAGGGTAACGATGTGATTTGGGTGATCGTGGATCGCTTGACTAAAGTGGCTCACTTCATCCCGAATCGAAAGGAGGACAGCGTTGACAAGTTGGTAGAAATGTACGTTCACAATATCGTGCGGTTGTATGGAATTCAAAAGAGTATCGTTAGTGATCGCGATGGGTGATTCACGTCCAAAGACTGGAGGGTGGTACAGAAGAGTCTGGGTACAAAGCTCAAGTTTAGTACGACGTTCCATCCTCAAACTGATGATCAAACCGAAAGGACGAACCGTACTATGGAGGATATGCTGAGAATGTGTACCCTTGATTTTGGCAAGAGGTGGGAAAATCACCTTTTTATGGTGGAGTTTGCCTACATTAATAGTTTCCAAGTGAGTATCAAGATGGCGCCATACGAGGCTTTGTAAGGAAGGCGGTGTCGAACACCGATGTCATAGATAGAGGCAGGATGTACAAACTCGGGCTCGCCGGAGGCAACTCAAGGAGGAGTACTGAGTCAGGGGAGATAGGCGCGAGTATGCCCATGGGGACAATTCACCAGTGCTTTAAAGAGGCAAAACATAATGGGCGAGACAGGAACATCGTAGTAGGCGATATGGCTCCCGCGGCGCGTGCTGGCCTTTTGTGGCGAGACTCATCTCGCAAGGTAGGGGACTCGTGAGATGAGAAGATAGGATCTCCTCGCCTGCCAGTTATTTCCCACTCGCCATAAGGTAAAAGATGTTTTCTACTTTCTTACACCCAAGGGGGGATTTTACTCTTTTACCCCAGGTAATTTTACACTTTTGCCCTTTGGGGTCTGCGTATAACCCCTCAGAACAGCGGAGTTTGGTTGTTTGTAAACCCAACCCAGGGTATTTTTGTAATTTCAGGTCGGTTCAGTTTGGTTATTGGCAGGTCAAACTCAGAGGCCTATAAATAGATCGATAAGGTGCCTTGAAGAGGTTGTTGACCCCTTTTATCTTCTTCCTCTAAGGCACCTAGCTCAACACTGGCTAGGGAGAAGAAGGATTTCTAGTTCTTCCGGGAGAGAGGTGGGACCTCCAAGCTGAAGCCCACGGTCTGTTTCTAGCTCCCAAGACTCATATTTAGGAAAGGATTTAGGAAGAGTAGATGTGAGCTGCAACTCTAGATCTGAACTCTAGGAGAAGTCGGGTTTCCGGTTTCAACATTTTTGGTGTGGTGAGCGTGGATCGCAGCCTATACAGAAGAATCTTGAGCTACTTCATGGCATGAGATCTCAGCGAAGGAGACGGAGACGGGTCCTAGAACCCGAGAGGATATGTAGGAAGAGAAGAATTCATGGCGTCAATTAGAGGCATAATGGACATGTTGCAGGGGATCTCGCAGCGAGGCGATTGCTCGACTCCTCTACCTCAGGCATATGCTCTCACACATCAGGACGAGCTTCTCTCGACAAGGGTTGGAGAGGATTCCCCTAGGGGCAACCTGAAAAGTAAAAAGTGGTGGAAGGAAGCGGACGAGACCTGGCGGGCAGGGAGTTATTCCCTAGCCCTACGAGTGTCGTCTTGCCAGGAGATGTCGTTGCATGAGTGGAGGCGGCGAGACCTGTGGCAAGAGGGTCCCCATTCTGCGAGTTGATCCTTTCAGCTCCAGTCCCAGAGGGGTTCAGGGAGCCCAAAATGTCCTACTATGTGGGAAAATATGACCCTCTCCAGCATTTGCAATGGTTCGAAGATGCGGTCTCCATCAGGCCGATGACGGACGCATTCAAGTGTCGTCTTCTTGCCATCACCTTGAAATATAAAGCTAGGGACTATTTTCATCAACTCCCAACGGGATCAATCTATGGCTTCGAAGACCTGAGTAGAAGCTTCCAGTTGCGTTTCTCAACCTTGAAAAAAAGGAAGAAGAACCCCGAGTCAATCTTTCTAATCCGACAGAAGGCGGATGAATCCTTGGCCCAGTACGTGGATAGATTCCAGGAAGAAATCTTGGATATTCAGGAGGTTCAAGGATTTGATCTCCAAATGGCTTTCACCGTTGGACTACGAGAGGGTTTCTTCAAGATGAGCCTAACCCGAAAGGCGTCATTGTCATTTGAAGGGTTGATGGGGAAAGCAGTAAAAGAGATAGCGATGGAGGCGGCGAACCCGGTATTTGCCAAAAAATTGGCAAGGTTGACGGAGGCTGAGTCGAGAGAGCCGCGAGGGGCAAGACAGCAAGAAGGAAGAAGGAGGGAGGAGCCGAGGGCTCCGTCATATCAGGAGTTGGGTTGGACGCAACCAGGAGGCCCTGCTCATGGGCAAGGAAGAGGTTTTCCCCAAGGGGGAAGGAATTACTAAGGAGGACCAGGACAATTCAACCAGCATGGGTGGGGATATGGTCCTAGACCACCCCTACCCCCCCCCCCCCCGCCTCAGCAAGCTATGGCAATCGGCCGAGGAAGAGGAAGGGGAAGAGAATGAGGGAGAGCAGGAGCTATAGCTGGAAGAAGGAGGAATCACCAGGAGAGGAGACAGGGGGAAGAGGTAGCGTTGCCATATTGTGACTTCCATGAGGAGGAAGGTCATGCAATGGATATCTACCCGGAGTTTCTGGAGATGAAGAAATCTAGAGGATCAGGGGAGCAGCAGCTACCAGTACGGATAGTGGAGATGGCTGGGACTGGGGAGGAGGACCGGTGTGTGGATCGAGCTGATGTGGGAGATCAAGGTGGGATCAGAGTGATCCATGGGGGAGTGTGGATTGAGGCTACCCGTAAGGCGATCCTTCGTACCATATACCGTCGGAACGTAGCCTCGACATCACAAACCCCTCACCTAGACGAGAAAATCACCTTCTCTTGGAAAGACATGTCACACCACGAAGACCCTTTTTGTGATGAGTTAGTGATCCGGACCGCCATCGAAAACTTCACGGTGTCGCGGATCCTAGTCAATAATGGAAGTTCAGTGAATGTCATCTTCAAGAAGGCATTCAATGAGATGAGGGTGGAGGCTCGAAGGGTATTGGCAGCAGATGGGCTGTTGTTCGGATTCTCAGGAGAAAGGAAGGAAGTCGAGGGGGAGTAGGAATCCAGGTAACTCTGGGGGGGGCTGTCCAAGAATTGTCGTTTCGTCATAGTGGATGTCCCCAGCAGTTACAATGCCATTTTAAGGCGCCCTTTGATCAGTGCCTTTAAATGTGTCCCATCATCTTTTCGCCAATGCCTGAAGCTCAATGTCTGGGTAACCGTGATCCGAGTACGAGGAGATCCCAAAGTAGCCAGGGAATGCTATGTGATGACAGTGAATACAATTTCTTGGCAGGGAGAGGCAGAGGAAATGGAGAAGAGGATGGAACGATAAGAGCAAGAGGTTTGAAAAATGGCATAAGAAAAGGAAGGAGAGATGGAGACGGAGGAGGAAAAAGAAGAAGTGTGGATGGAGAGAGACATTGCGGTGGAGCCGGAAACGGCAGGAGAGAAGGAAGGAGAGATGGAAGGGGAAGGGGCCAAAGGGAATGAAGGAGAGAGGAAATGGGAAAAAAAGATAAAGGAAGTAGGGGAGTCATCCAGGATGGAAGCTCGGCCAGAAAAGAAGGGAGGATCGTTGTTAGGAGAGGTCCCAACCGATGAAGAGGTGGAAAATTTTCTAAGGGAGGTGGTTGTGGCCGTTGCAGAGTGCGAGGCCGTAGATCGAGAAGCCAGGGAATAGGAGGAGATGTTGGGGGAGCAGGAGAAAGAGGAAGATCCATCAAGACTGAAGGCGGCAGTGGAGGTGCTGGAGATGGAGATCCTCACCAAGGAAGGAAGAAAAGAGAAGATAAAAGTCAGTGGGGAGCTAAGTCCCGAGGATCAGGAGGAGATCATAGTGTACGTATAGAGGAATGTTGAAATCTTTGCCTGGAGCAAAGCTGACATGCCAGGAGTCGACGCAGACGTAGCATGCCACTGTCTCAATCTTGATCCCAAGGCTCATCCAATACAACAAAAGAAGAGAGTCATCGCCTCCAAGATGGCCGAGCCCATCAGGGAAGAGGTGGAGAAGCTGCTTAAGGCATGATTCATATTTGCAAGAAAGTATCTGGGGTGGGTGAGTAATGTTGTAATGGTAAAAAAGGGAGAGGGGAAATGGAGGATGTGTGTGGACTTTTCAATTTTAAATAAAGCATGCCCTAAGGATTATTATCCTCTACCTCGAATCAACGCGATGGTTGACTCAGCCGTCAGTTTTTCACTAATGAGTTTTCTAGATGCATTTTCAGGGTACCATCAAATACGTATGCATCCACCAGACATCAAATAGATTACCTTTATCACGGAGGATGGGTGCTTCAGCTACAACATGATGCCCTTCGGATTGAAGAACGCGGGGGCAACTTACCAAAGAATGATGGACCAGATCTTCCGGGAGCAGAAGGGAATGAATCTCAAAGTTTATGTGGATGACCTGATGATCAAGAGCTGAGACCTCGGGTCCCATGACTTGGATCTGGAGGAAACTTTTGGGACTATAAGGAAATACAAGATGATGCTCAACCCTCTAAAGTGTTTCTTCGGGGCCAACAGGGGAAAATTCTTAGGACATCTCCTTACCCCATCAAGAGTAGAGCCTAATCTAGACAAAGTGAAGGAAGTCTTAGAATTGGAATCTCCGAAGAATGCCAAAGAAGTCCAACGTCTCGCTGGAAAAATGGATGAATTAAGCAGGTTCCTCTCCCGGGCTGGAGAGAGGTGCTCGCCCTTCTTCCGAGAACTAAGAGGAGGCAAGAAATTTGAATAGACCACTGAATGCGAAGAAGCTTTCTGAGTTCTAAAACAACAACTTACCCAAACACCGCTACTCCAAGGGCCAAGAAAAGGAGAGGGTTTGTTCTTGTACCTAGGAGTGGGGACCAGAGCAGTGAGTTTAGTTCTTATACGAGAAGAAGGAAAGAAGCAATTCCCGATCTACTACGTAAGCAATTCCCAATCTATATATAAGTGTCTCATATATATAGGCCCAGAGGAGGGCCCCACAAAAGATTCTCTCATAAATGAAATTTAACACCGCGAGCCTCGGTTGGACTTTCTTTCCGAGCTTGAGGAAACCTCGGAAAGAGCAGGGATTGTGTATAACCTCGGGCTCGCAGGAGGAACCTCAAGGAGGAGTACTGAGTCAGGGGCGAGAGGGGCGAGAGGACTGTTGGGGCGAGTAGGCCCATGGGGTCAACTCGTCGGTGCTTTAAAGAGGCAAAACATAATGGGCGAGACAGGAACAGCGTAGAAGGCAAGACGGCTCCCGCGGCGCGTGCTGGCCTTTTGTGGTGAGACGCATCTCGCAAGGCGGGGGACTCGTGAGACGAGCAGATAGGTTCCCCTCGCCCGCCGGTTATTTCCCACTCGCCATAAGGGAAAAGATGTTTTCTACTTTCTTACTCCCAAGGGGGGATTTTACTCTTTTACCCCAGGTAATTTTACCCTTTTGCCCTTTGGGGTCTGCGTATAACCTCTCAGAACAGCAGAGTTTGGCTGTTGGCAGACCCAACCCAGGGTATTTTTGTAATTTCAGGTCGGTTCAGTTTGGTTATTGGCAGGTCAAACTTAGAGGCCTATAAATAGACCGATAAGGTGCCTTGAAGAGGTTGTTGACCCCTTTTATCTTCTTCCTCTAAAGCACCTAGCTCAACACTGGCTAGAGAGGGGAAGGATTTCTAGTTCTTCCGGGTGAGAGGTGAGACCTCCAAGCTAAAGCCCACGGTCTATTTCTAGCTCCTAAGACTCACATCTAGGAAAGGATTCAGGAAGAGTAGGTGTGAGCTGCAACTCTAAATCCGAACTCTAGGAGAAGTCGGGTTTCCGGTTTCAACACAGGAGACACCAAACTTTTGGGAAAGGAGGTGGTTGTCGATGCTTGTGAGTTGGTGCGAACAATTAAGGAGCGCATGAAGGTTGCTCAGGATCGGCAGGGGAAGTATTTCAATGCACGTCATAGGAACGTGGAGTTCGCGGTAGGCGACTGGGTATATCTAAAGATTAAGCCGTTCAAAGGTGTTTTGCGGATTCACCGACTCAAGAAGTTGAGTCTGAGATTTTTGGGGCCGTTCGAAGTCGTGGAACGAATTAGAAAAGCAGCCTATCGGTTGGTGTTGTCCCCTGATCTGAGTGGATTACACGATGTCTTCCATGTTTCAGTTTTAAGGAAAGCCTTCGGGGAGGCAAGTGCTGTGGTTGAGTCAACAACGGTGCCGGTAGAAGAGGACTTGAGGACGAAAGTCTGTCTGGTTAGCATAGAGGATTCAGAAGTTTGGCGGTTGTGGAATAAAGAGGTTAAGCTCGTGAATGTGCACTGGAATAACTGCGGGTAAGACGAATTCTCCTACGAGCGTGAGCAAGCAATGCGGGAGGACTTCCCAGAACTTTTTGCTTCAGGTATGCTTTTTGTTTGAGTACATGTAAAATTTCGAGGACGAAATTCTTCTAATGAGGGAGGAGTTGTAACAACCCAGTTTCTGTACTTTAGGCTCAGGGAGTTATCGCGCGGCGGTAAGTCATTATCGCACGGCGGTAGCCTAGCGTTGAGTGCGTTAAGTAGCAGGCGTTCAGTGGAAAGGTTGAGTGGTAGGCGTTGAGTGCGTCGAGTGCTAGCGCGCGGCGTTAGCTAGTTAGCGCTTAGCATTAGCCTTCTTACGTTGAGACAGAAGCATTGAGTGAGCTGCCGCGCAGCGGTATTTCTACCGTCGGCGGTAGCGCGACATTATTTTTTTTATCGAGGGCTCAGGAATCTACCGCGAAGCGGTAGGTGGTTACCGCCCGGCGGTAGTGGATGGGTTCAATTCCGTAGATTTGTGTTCTGACCGTTCGATTTCACTTCGGTTTTAATCATATGGCCCAGGACACTCCGTCCAAGAGGCATAAGTAGGGCTGAGAGGCTTTTTCTTCTCATTTTCTTCTTCGTTGAGTGAGATCTAGGGTTTGGGAGAAAGGGTTTGTAAGAGGAAAAAGACGGGTTTTCTCCGCCATTAACGAAGCTTCGGGGCTCCGATCGTCGATCCAAGGCCAGATCCGTGGAGAGGACTTGAATACACAAACTTTCATCCGTGCAAATCAAGTTTTCCATGGCTAGGAAGAGGAGTCATAAGGTAACGACACACTCCTCTCGGTCTTTAGGATGCGTGCATGACATACATTTTAATCTTGCTTTCTTTCAAGCATTTAGGCACCAGATCTCTCAAATAAGAGGGGTTCTGGTTGCCATGGTTCAAGAGGAGCCACCGGGTAAATTGTGTCTGAAAGACTTTGTTTCAAGAGCCTAAACTTCTAGAGGGGGGGTGAATAGGTTCTAATCTTTTTGAGTCTTTTTAATTTTAAGGCAAACAGATATTTGTGATTTCCTTTAGCACGGAATAATTCTATCTACAGAAATTAAATGCAACACAACAAACACCAGATCTATAGTGGTTACCCAAGATATGGGTACATCCACTTTCCCCCTTCGCCTATCCAGCAGATAACTGGATTCAGCCTAACTTCCTTCCACTAGCTCAGATAAACAGATCTTACAATCTCAGAACCACAGATGGTTCCTACACCTCAGACTTCACACAAGTCATACCTCAGATTCTACTCCAGAATCCTACCTCAGGCCTCAGCCCTACCTCAGCCTTTATAATTAGGCTTACAACTCAGACTTACCACAAGTCCTACCTCAGGCACACAGCCCTACCTCAGCCTTTATAATTTTAGGCTTACAATCTCAGATCTAACAATAGATTCTACAAGAGTTTGTGTAAGACCCCCATTTTTTTTCTTTTTCGACACCGGGGTTTTAGGCCCAGAACCGCCGCCTTGCGGTGATACCTTCTCACCCGGGAAGGTCGTCACTACAAGACGCCGGTTCTGCCGGCCGAATCGATCTCTACAGTAGCATAAGAAAATATGCAAGTCTACATAAATCACATATATAGAAATAAAAACTCCACGAAGGGAGTGTCCACAGATAGAACATATAATAGAAATCTCGGGCTTATGCCCGGTACATCATGTCCTCACTACAAATCGCTCATTGCGGAAGCAAACTAAAATAACCACTAGTGGTCGGGACTCACAGTCCCTACTGTCTGGACTCCTGTACTAGACTGTCCGATCTCCAAGCGTGCCGACCTCCGGGGCTGCTCCTCCATGCTGGGCTCCGTGGTCCCCTAAA
Source organism: Platanthera zijinensis (assembly GCA_039513925.1). Taxonomy (NCBI): domain Eukaryota; kingdom Viridiplantae; phylum Streptophyta; class Magnoliopsida; order Asparagales; family Orchidaceae; genus Platanthera; species Platanthera zijinensis. The sequence continues at coordinate 25,056,667 of CM077095.1, forward strand.
TGATTTGGTTCGAAAACCGTTAGTCTAAAAGACTAAGTCATATCGTCCCCCACCCCTTCCCCCATGGCTCCTAAGTACCGAGCAGGGAGAAGGAAAGGGAAGGACATGAAGGTGGAGAATAGTCAAATTCCAGATGGCAGCGGAACTAAACTAACAGTGTACGCATGATAATAATTATACAAAATTAAATAAGCAACCTTAACTTATGTGGGTACACATAAGCTAAGGGATCTTTTGCAGGGCTCCTATCGTATAAAAAGTCCCATACCGATTTATACGATAGGGTGTCGGTTCTATTAGCAGGCTTATAATATTGAAAGAGAACCTTGACTCATAAGCACGCTCACACGAACTTATAGGCCAAGGGGTCATTTTGCAAGGCCTAATGTATAGAGCGTCCCATACCGCTTATATATTAGGTGTCAGGTTTTATGCAATGGTTATGCTATGAAATACAATTATGCTATGATGTGAACATGCAAGTGCAACTCACCCACTCGACTCTGTGTACACAGACCTTTAGTTCCCCCTTTCGGAGCCGTTACCTCCCAGGATACCTCCGTAGTGGCAGACGGAAGCGGTGGGTTGGGCCTCGCCCACCTCTAAACCGGTAAAGCACTACCGATCAGACCTATCGTACGCCTCAACGCTTGGTGCACTAAGCGGACGCCTGCGTACTCTTGCCGGCTGGCGCACCGGACTTCTGTTGGCGAAGTGCTCACCACACTTGCCGAGCCAACGATATTGGTGTCGGTGCATCGAACTCCCCAATATCGAAAACCCACCACCTTAAACCTTTTATGCACATGCAATAGTTATGAGTCAAACAACCAACCGAGGCAAAGCTCACCGGACAATCCCGTCCATCATAATCTACAACCGAGCCAAAGCTCCCCGGACTATCCCGTCTGTCACAATCTACCACCGAGCCAAAGCTCCCCGGACTATCCCGTCTGTCACAATCTACCACCGAGCCAAAGCTCCCCGGACTATTCCGTCCGTCATATCCGTCAACCGAGCCAAAGCTCACCGGACAATCCTGTCCGTCATAATCTACTACCGAGCCAAAGCTCCCAGACTACCATACCCAATAACTACCGGGCTTATTGCCCAAGTAACCCATACTAACTCCCGGGACACTGGGGTGTGAGAGTGTGAACTCCTAAGTTTACTATCTACTCCTATGCCTACGACTTAGGTTTTACCAATTTCATTTCCAGATTATAGTAACTAGACCTAAGGTGATTTGACCTTCCACTTTATGGGGGAGACGATCTTTCGTCGATCCCAAATATCACTCAACATTTAGTCAAACTCATTCCTATCTCATCCCACCCTGAGTGATGAACTCATTTCACCAGTTTTTGACTTATGTACCTAACTTGCACTCCAGATAATTTCTAAAGAATTACTATATGCAGACCACCAAGGTTTAATGTTAAGTAAAATGAGAAGTATGTCAAATAATCATCCGATACTCCTATAATAATTTATGGAGGTCCATTATGACCTTTATTGCCCAAATCCAGAGTTTTACAATTTTCCTATTTATCTAGGAATTTATTAAATATTTATAGTGGCCAAAGTCTCCAAGATTGAACTGAAGGTACCAAATTTTGACAAGATAGAATCTCCCCAGATTTATGCTATACTCAATATAAACAATTAACCTAATATCCAAGATCTCTTGATTTTTCAGCAAGGTTTTGGCCACTGATTCTATTTTTAAATTATCCCACAATATTTCATTAAAATAAATAAATAGGGTAATATTACTCCTAAAATTTCAAGTAAACTTCCAACATGATAACAAAGGCATATAAATGCTCTGGGATAAATATCATAAGTAAATTAAGGAGTGATAAACTTCAAACAAACTATATAAACAATTTTCCAAAATTATTAAATGCAGACCACCAAGTCAAACTTCATGTAAAATGGGAAGTATATCAAATAATCATCCAACACCCCTATAATAATTAATGGAGGTCCATTATGACCTTTAAATCCTAAGTCCAGAGTTCCAAAATTTTCCTTACTTATTTGATAATTTATTTAATTATTTTAATGTCTAAAATTTCCAATAATGAACATGAAGTACTATTTTCATTCAAGGCATCATTCTACAAATTTTATATGTTACTCAAAATAATGATATAACTTATCTTCCAAAATATATAATTCTTTTCAGTAAGGTTTTATTCTTAAATCAATAATTCATTTAAATCCTTGGAAATTCATTTAAGAAATATAAAATACTATATTGCTTCCAAAAAAATTCAGAGAAATTTCAAATATGAATCTAATGGCATATAAATGGTTTGGGCCAAATTTCATAATTTATTTATCAGTAAATGGGCTTAAATAAATTTGTGAATAATTCCATCAAATGACAGGCTTGTGAACTAACTACCTCATATACTTGTCCAAGAATTTTTATAAAATTTATATAAACTCATTATGCTTCAAAACATCCTCTGCCAAAATTTCATGACCTCTCAAGGGTCAGAGGTAGCATAATAATTTATTTACTTAATTTAAGCATTTCTTGTGGTACAAGTGAAGTGCCATAAATAATACTCCAAAATTCCTAAATAAATTACCAAGGCTTCTTAATATCTTTATGACCATCCTACCAAAATTTTATATCATTTTAAAGGGTTTAGCTAACCCATTCCTAACCCACCACATTTGTGCCCTGAGCTAGGGTTAGGGATTTGAGGGTCCTAAACCTTCCAAAATACCCTAATATTTTCACCAGAGGGTTAAAGTGACTATAATACCATCCCTACAAAGTTTCATAGCCATACAAGGTGATATGGCCACATGCCCTTCACAAGGTACAAAAGCCCTTCCTTGGGGTTTGACCTAGGATCTTGGTCCAAACCAACTCCAATGCGCCCATTTTTTCTTTGGGAGGTGTATATAGTCATGCAAAACCAGTGTACCAAATTTGAACCTCTGTTGAGGTGAATTGGACACTATAAGCCAAAAGTACATTTTGGACCAAAATACCCTTCTTAGGGCAAGGCTAGGGTTTGCTTGAATCCCATTCAAATCAACTCCAAACTTAATGAAATTTTAACCAGAGGTCTATATTGACCTCATATCCATCCCACCAAAATTTGGTTGAATTTGGATTTTATTTGACCCATAATTTAAATTACCCTAGAATAATTAAATTATTTACAAAACTATATGAAAATTATTCCCAAAAATTCCCATTTTTGGGCAGGGTCTAGTTATAGGATAGGGTGACTCCCTTACAAAATTTCAGCTCATTTGGACCAAGGATGAAGTGTGGGCATCTACTTTAATGACTGCTTATTCATTTGTATAGACCCCACCAAAATGAGTGCCCTGGTCAAACCAGTCACCCAAATTGGTTCAAACCAATTTTGTTTGAAAGTAGACCCATCGGGCTACATTTTTGGTGTTGATCATTTGCTATGAAAAGTACTCTAACTATTTTTAATAATTAATAACATTAAATATAAAAACTGTGACAGAAAATCATATTAATCAAATCATATCATATAGTTTAAAATTATCAACCTGCACGAATCTTGACGCGTGATGGACGGGATCTGGTCATCTCCTTCCTCCAGCCGACGGCCCAGATTACTCCCACCTAGGCCAACTTCCAGCGGCTGCCGCCGCCGCTCCGGCCACCTCCCCGGCCTGCCACCGCCGCCGACACCTTCGTGGTGGTCGGGGCTATCTCCAGGCGGCGGCACGGCCGCCGGGGAGCACTGTTCCGGCGAACCCGTCAAGGTGGATTTTCATGGAAAATCCATGATTTCGAAATTTGGATCGAGCTCAATTGAGCCCGAACCTTGGCCCTATTGATTTCTACGATCTACCCATGAGAGAAGGAGTGGAGGAGGACCTGTTTGGCGGCCTGAAGTCGGGAGGATCGCCGGAATACCATGGTGGGTGGTGGTGGTGGTCGGGTTTCTTCAAAAATGCAGGATAGGGCTTGGCTTCTTCAGGAAACTGGTGGGAAATGCTCCTTGGAGTCCAATGGAGCTTTTAAAGAGAAGTGGGGAGGTGTTAGGTAGCTGAAAACACTTTGGCCATTTTTGGCCAAATTCAAACTTGGCGGCTTGAGGATATAGGGGAGATGGCATGGCTGTATCCAGTCAAAGATTGCATGGTTGGATTGGGGCTGCCTTCCTTGTCCTATAGGAGTGAATAAAGGGGGTTGGGGAAGGGGAGGATGAGCCCAAAGTCTTCCTCCCTTTTCTTCCTTCTCTTTCTCTCTCCTCCATGGATGGCTTTCTCTCTCCTAGTCACCAAGCCTGAAAATTTGGCTCCTAACTAACCCATGGCAGCCCACAAGCCCATCTCATCCATCAAAGCAAGGTTGGCCCAAGTGAATTGGGCTTGAGCTTGAGTTAGCCCATTTGGGCTAGCTTGACCTAAACCTTGACTATGGTTGACCTTAATCAATTTGGTCTTTGAGGTTTCCCCTAATGGGACCTTGGTGACCCATTGGCCTCCCCCTTGGGTCAAGGTGGGGTTGGATTGGCTCTTGGAGGTCACTTGACCCTTAACTAGGGCACTTTGACCATTTTCGGGTTAGAGTTGACTTTGGTCAACTCAGTCTTTTTGATTGGTCCCAATGGGTCCTTGGTGACCTATTGACCTCTCACTAGGGTTATGGAGGTATGGGTGGGGTCCACTTGGCTAAGAGACCTCAATTGGCCCTTAAGAAGGTTAGATTGACCTAATTAGGGTTAGAGTTGACTTTGGTCAACTTAGTCCCTTTGACTGCCCTCCATGGGTCCTTAGTGACCCATTGACCCCTCACTAGGGTTATGAAGGTATGGGTGGGGTTTTGGAGTCTTGGTGAAGCCCCTTGATCACTTTTAACCAAGGTTTAGAGATCTGCTAAGTGCAGACCATAGTGGTCCTATCAACACTACCAGGTCCACTTGACTCTTTCTTGGGCTTCCTAGGGTTTTGTCATGACAGAACCACTCTTAGGGGTCTAGTTGGAAATGGGATGTTACAAATCCCAATAAACAAAACGAAGATTTCGTCCCCGAAATCCAGGTTAAGCCTACGGGGACTCCTATCAGGGAGGAAGAAACTTGTAACATCCCATGAGAGTTGAAAGTTTTACATCACGACCTCATGTTTGTTATGTGAGGTTTAAAGGTGTTTGTCAATTTCAAGACCAAGTAGCCCAACTGGCAAAATCTAGACCCCAATAAACAAAAGTTTAGCCCATAACCTTGAAATTTCAGTTAAATTAGGAAGGAAATTGAACATCTTGAGAGGTTGCGAGGAATACCTGACTGAAGAGTTCCGGATATCTTTGTCGCATCAAGTCCTGGGGTTCCCATGTGTGCTCCTCTCTTCCGTGATTTCTCCACAGAACCTTGACTAACGGAACCCTCTTGTGGCGCAAAACTCGTACCCCCTTGTCGTCAATCCGGACCGGTTCTAGATGAACTGACCGATCAGATGCTATCGGTCCATCTGTGGTTGTAACTTGCTGCTCTTGACGTAGTAGAGCTCTCCTAAGAGAGGATATATGGAATACGTCGTGCAGACTCGCCAGCTCCGGTGGCAGTTCCAGCCTGTATGCCAAGGGACCGATCTGCTCCTGGATCCTATAAGGCCCCATGTACCTTGGGCTGAGCTTCTTCCTCTGTCCGCGTACCCGAGTAACTCCATGCATGGGTCGGATCTTCAAGAACACCTGATCTCCTATCTGGAATTCCACCTGACGGTGCCGAGCGTCGTAATACTTAGCCTGCCGGCTCTGTGCTTCCAGCATTCTGTCCCGTATCAATCTTACCTGAGCCTCGGTGTCCTCGACAAACTCCGAACCCAACGCCTTAGGATCCTCGTCCTGTATCCATGACAGAGGAGTCCTGCACTTTCGTCCATACAACGCCTCATAAGGAGCCATTTTAATACTGGACTGGTAGCTGTTATTATACGAGAACTCGATCAGTGGTAATAACTTCTCCCATGGTTCACCGCGATCTAATACGCAGAGTCGTAGTAAATCCTCCAAAGTCCAGTTGGTCCGTTCTGTCTGTCCATCTGTCTGGGGATGAAAAGCCGTACTGAAGGTTAGTTGAGTGCCTAAGTAAGTTTGCACTGACATCCACTCCCTGGATGTAAATCGTCCGTCCCGGTCTGACACAATTGACTTGGGTACACCATGGTAGCGGACGAACTGCTCCACAAATTTCCGAACTAACACCCCCACCGAGTCATCCTTCCTGATTGGAATAAACCTCGCCACCTTCGTTAGTCGGTCGATGATCACCCATATCGAATCGTTCCCTGTCCTAGATCGAGGAAGTCCATGTATAAAGTCCATGGCGATATCCTCAAACTTCCACTCTGGTACTGGGAGTGGATGCAATAATCCTGCGGGGTTTCTGCACTCCGCTTTTACTAATTGGCACGCCTTGCAACGGGTCACAAAGTAGGTGATATCCTTCTTCATGCCGGGCCAGAACATAGTCTTCTTCAGATCTGCAGTCATCTTCGTAATCCCCGGTGTACCGAATATCGACTGCAATGAGCCTCCATCATGATGTCCTCCCGGATCTGGCCTCCCTCTGGTATGTAGACCCGTCCTCTGAAGCATACTAAATCGTCCCTCAGTGTGTAATCTCCCACAGTGCCTGCTTCTAAGGACCGGAATATCGGCTCTAGCTGAGTATCCTGCTTCTGTCCATCCTTGACCCATTCTCGTATGTCATCCGTGGCGATTAATGACGACAGATATTCTCGGTATAACTCAGGGTGATCCTCAGATACCAGGGATATTTGCATCTTATCAAACATCTGTATTAACTCCAAGGCCATCAGCGGCGTCCCTACTCCAGCATTTGTGGTCTTTCGGCTTAATGCATCTGCTACCACATTCGTCTTTCCAGGGTGGTAGTGCATCTTATACTGGTAGTCTGTTAAAAATTCCACCCATCGTCTCTGTCTAATGTTTAGCTCCTTCTGTGTGTCCACATACCTCAGATTTTTATGGTCGGAGTATATGTCGCAGTGGACACCGTACAGATAGTGACGCCAGACTTTTAGTGCAAAAATGACCGCTCCCATCTCTAAGTCATGAACTGGGTAGTTTTGCTCGTGCTTCTTCAGCTGCCGAGAAGCGTAAGCTATCACATGGCCATTCTGCTTAAGTACTGCACCCATGCCCTGATAGGAGGCATCGGTGTAGACCTGGAATCCTTCTTTCCCTGAAGGGAGGGCGAGTATAGGAGCCAAAGTGAGTCGCCCCTTTAGCTCTTGAAAAGCCTCTTCACATCGTGGGGTCCAGATAAAGGGTACCTCCTTCCTTGTCAGAGATGTGAGTGGGAGGGCGATACGAGAGAATCCCTCCACAAATTTCCGGTAGTAACCGGCAAGTCCTAGGAAACTTCATACATTTGTGGCCGTCTTTAATTGTGGCCAGTCCCGAACCGCTTGGATCTTGGCCGGGTCCACTGCCAACCCAGCACCACTGATGATATGGCCTAGGAAGGCCACCTCCTTCAACCAAAACTGGCATTTGCTGATCTTTGCGTAAAGCTTGTGCTCCCGTAGTCTCTCTAGGGTCAGCGTCAGATGCCGTGTGTGCTCCTCCTCTGTCCTTGAGTAAATGAGGATGTCATCGATAAACACGATGATAAACACATCTAAATATTCTTCGAACACCTGATTCATAAGGCTCATAAATGCCGACGGCGCATTTGTGAGCCCGAAGGGCATCACTGTGAATTCGTATAGCCCATATCTGCTACTGAAAGCAGTCTTCGGAATGTCCTCCTCCTGGATCCTTAGCTGGTAGTAACCAGACCTCAAATCCAATTTGGAAAAGAAATGCGCACCTTCTAGCTGGTCAAACAGCTCATCTATCCTTGGTAACGGATATGTGTTTCGGACTGTCAATCGGTTTAGTGATCGGTAGTCGATGCACAGTCTCAGAGTTCCGTCCTTCTTTTTAACGAACAAGACCGGGGCTCCCCAAGGCGAAGAGCTCGGTCGGACAAATCCAGCCTCCACTAGTTCTTGGAGTTGGCTTCGAAACTCTGTCAATTCCTTCGGGGCCATCCGGTAAGGGGCCCTAGCTGCCGGCTTAGCCCCCGGCACCAGCTGTATCCGGAAATCCTGCTCCCGGTGTGGGGGTAGCCCAGGCAGTTTCTCTGGGAATACGTCGGCAAAATCTCGCACCACCGGAATATCCGAGGTGGAGACCTTGGTCTCAGTCAACTCGAATATTACCTCAAACACTTCTTCCCCCTGTAAGTGAGCCTTGACGGCTTGTACAGACGACAGTATGAGAGGGGGAATGGATTTAATACCTTCAATGACGAGGTAGGAATCCCCATGTCTTACGGTAACTCTTTTGGACGTGCAGTCAATCTGAGCATGATTCTAGTTCAACCACGTCATCCCTAGGATCAAATCAAAGATTGGCATCTTTATGATCGTCGCTGGAGCTTCAAATATCCTTCCGCAGATCTCTGCCTCCATGTTGCAGTGGGCAGAGGTGAACAACTTTGATCTGTCGGGTAGTCGTATCCTCATCATCAGACCCGTGAATCGTTCCACGCCTTCCAATCCTTCTATGAAGGCCTCTGATACAAATGAGTGCGAAGCACCCGTATCAAATAGCGTATAAGCGGGTTTGCCGCTGATGAAAACTATTCCTGGGGTTTGGAAAAATTAAATGTCTCAGAATTCTAGCTATGGTTTTCTTTCCTAGAATGTCACTTCTATATCAAATTTAACTTCATGAGGAAATAACTTTAACCAAAATTTTCAGACATACCAGTGATTACTTGCTCCGGGTTTCGGGGCTGAGCCAGATCCAGTGCATAAATTTGCTCCCTCTGCTGCCTACGATCTGCACCCTGGAAACCACGTCCTCGACCACGTCCTCGTCCTCCAAACTGCTGGGCATGCGGGGCATCCTGGGGTGCTGGTAAAGGTGCTCCCCTCATGGGGCAGTTTCTCCGAATGTGTCCTATCTGATGGCAGTTGTAGCACTCCGGTGGGGGAAATGCCATACCCCCGGGTCTCGGTGCCTCCCTCATCTGAAGAGGCTGAGGGGCCAATATCACCTGTTCCCTCGGCTCCTGCCTCACTTCCTGTCGAGGCTGGTTCTCTGTCCTTCTCCCACCTGGTATAGCACCTTGTCGTTGATCATTTCTGGCTCTCCGGCCCTGATCCTCCGCTTGCCGCTTCCGGCCCCGAGTGGTGTGCCAATCGGCCTCGATCCTCTTTGCCATTTCCAGAATCCGGGAGATAGGCCCGTCGGATACAAACAACAAAGCCTCCCTCAAGTCCTCCCGCAGGCCCTTATAGAATCTCTTGATGTATCCCGCTTCGTCCAGCTGGTAAGAATCTGCATATCGAGCCAAATGGCCGAACTCCCGATGGTACTCTACCACTGTCCGGGTGCCTTGCTTCAGCTGTAAGAACCGCTCCTCCAACTCATCCCTGGCCGACTGTGGAACAAAATGCTCCAGCAGCGCGGTCCTGAACTCTTCCCAGGTAACTTCCGCAACCTCCCTATCAACAAATCTTGTGTCCAGCAGCGTCTTCCACCATCTCTTAGCATGGGACTCCAGGCAGGAGACGACCAAGGCAACCCTCTCCTCCCAGGGACACCGTATCCCAATCAGCATTTCGTACATAATATCTATCCATTCTTCTGTCCGTACAGCGGATTCTGTCCCCAAGTAAGATGGAGGGGAGAGTCCTCGAAAGATGCTCAGCCAATTGGCCCCTGGGTTTGGCTGCGGAGCCGGAACCTGTTGAGCCCTGAAAGCATCTAGAATGGTCGTCAGCGTTTGACCCATCTCCGAGTGTAAGAATGGAGTGGGGACCGGGGGAGGTGGTGCAACAGTCGGAGTCTGCTGAACTCCGCCTTGTGGTGTTGGCTGCGCTGGGGGCTGCGTAATAGAAGACAATTATAAGAAGTCTCACAGATTTAACTAAAAGTGGAAAATTTTCATGTGATTTCCCATATGGGCCCACCACTGCTTCCGCTGCTTAGTTTGTCCTCAAACTAAACTCGAGCGGGGGTGTCCCAGGGTTAGTGGACTGCTACCTTTCGATCGATATATTTGTGCCTCTGATACCACTTGTAAGACCCCCATTTTTTTTCGTTTTCGACACCGGGGTCTTAGGCCCAGAACCGCCGCCTTGCGGTGATACCTTCTCACTCGGGAAGGTCGTCACTACAAGACGCCGGTTCTGCCGGCCGAATCGATCTTTACAGTAGTATAAGAAAAGATGCAAGTCCACAGAAATCACATATATAGAAATAAAAACTCCATGAAGGGAGTGTCCACAGATAGAACATATAATAGAAATCTCGGGCTTATGCCCGGTACATCATGTCCTCACTACAAATCGCTCATTGCGGAAGCAAACTAAAATAACCACTAGTGGTCGGGACTCACAGTCCCTACTGTCTGGACTCCTGTACTAGACTGTCCGATCTCCAAGCGTGCCGACCTCCGGGGCTGCTCCTCCATGCTGGGCTCCGTGGTCCCCTAAATGATGTGGTTCGAAAACCGTTAGTCTAAAAGACTAAGTCCTATCGTCCCCCACCCCTTCCCCCATGGCTCCTAAGTACCGAGCGGGGAGAAGGAAAGGGAAGGACATGAAGGTGGAGAATAGTCAAATTCCAGATGGCAGCGGAACTAAACTAACAGTATACGCATGATAATAATTATACAAAATTAAATAAGCAACCTTAACTTATGTGGGTACACATAAGCTAAGGGATCTTTTGCAGGGCTTCTATCGTATAAAAAGTCCCATACCGATTTATACGATAGGGTGTCGGTTCTATTAGCAGGCTTATAATATTGAAAGAGAACCTTGACTCATAAGCACGCTCACACGAACTTATAGGCCAAGGGGTCGTTTTGCAAGGCCTAATGTATAGAGCGTCTCATACCGCTTATACATTAGGTGTCAGGTTTTATGCAATGGTTATGCTATGAAATACAATTATGCTATGATGTGAACATGCAAGTGCAACTCACCCACTCGACTCTGTGTACACAGACCTTTAGTTCCCCCTTTCGGAGCCGTTACCTCCCAGGATACCTCCGTAGTGGCAGACGGAAGCGGTGAGTTGGGCCTCGCCCACCTCTAAACCGGTAAAGCACTACCGATCAGACCTATCGTACGCCTCAACGCTTGGTGCACTAAGCGGACGCCTGCGTACTCTTGCTGGCTGGCGCACCAGACTTCTGTTGGCGAAGTGCTCACCACACTTGCCGAGCCAACGATATTGGTGTCGGTGCATCGAACTCCCCAATATCGAAAACCCACCACCTTAAACCTTTTATGCACATGCAATAGTTATGAGTCAAACAACCAACCGAGGCAAAGCTCACCGGACAATCCCGTCCATCATAATCTACAACCGAGCCAAAGCTCCCCGGACTATCCCGTCTGTCACAATCTACCACCGAGCCAAAGCTCCCCGGACTATCCCGTCTGTCACAATCTACCACCGAGCCAAAGCTCCCCGGACTATTCCGTCCGTCATATCCGTCAACCGAGCCAAAGCTCACCGGACAATCCTGTCCGTCATAATCTACTACCGAGCCAAAGCTCCCAGACTATCATACCCAATAACTACCGGGCTTATTGCCCAAGTAACCCATACTAACTCCCGGGACACTGGGGTGTGAGAGTGTGAACTCCTAAGTTTACTATCTACTCCTATGCCTACGACTTAGGTTTTACCCATTTCATTTCCAGATTATAGTAACTAGACCTAAGGTGATTTGACCTTCCACTTTATGGGGGAGACGATCTTTCGTCGATCCCAAACATCACTCAACATTTAGTCAAACTCATTCCTATCTCATCCCACCCTGAGTGATGAACTCATTTCACCAGTTTTTGACTTATGTACCTAGCTTGCACTCCAGATAATTTCTGAAGAATTACTATATGCAGACCACCAAGGTTTAATGTTAAGTAAAATGAGAAGTATGTCAAATAATCATCCGATACTCCTATAATAATTTATGGAGGTCCATTATGACCTTTATTGCCCAAATCCAGAGTTTTACAATTTTCCTATTTATCTAGGAATTTATTAAATATTTATAGTGGCCAAAGTCTCCAAGATTGAACTGAAGGTACCAAATTTTGATAAGATAGAATCTCCCCAGATTTATGCTATACTCAATATAAACAATTAACCTAATATCCAAGATCTCTTGATTTTTCAGCAAGGTTTTGGCCACTGATTCTATTTTTAAATTATCCCACAATATTTCATTAAAATAAATAAATAGGGTAATATTACTCCTAAAATTTCAAGTAAACTTCCAACATGATAACAAAGGCATATAAATGCTCTGGGATAAATATCATAAGTGAATTAAGGAGTGATAAACTTCAAACAAACTATATAAACAATTTTCCAAAATTACTAAATGCAGACCACCAAGTCAAACTTCATGTAAAATGGGAAGTATATCAAATAATCATCCAAAACCCCTATAATAATTAATGGAGGTCCATTATGACCTTTAAATCCTAAGTCCAGAGTTCCAAAATTTTCCTTACTTATTTGATAATTTATTTAATTATTTTAATGTCTAAAATTTCCAATAATGAACATGAAGTACTATTTTCATTCAAGGCATCATTCTACAAAATTTATATGTTACTCAAAATAATGATATAAATTATCTTCCAAAATATATAATTCTTTTCAGTAAGGTTTTATCCTTAAATCAATAATTCATTTAAATCCTTGGAAATTCATTTAAGAAATATAAAATACTATATTGCTTCCAAAAAAATTCAGAGAAATTTCAAATATGAATCTAATGGCATATAAATGGTTTGGGCCAAATTTCATAATTTATTTATCAGTAAATGGGCTTAAATAAATTTATGAATAATTCCATCAAATGACAGGCTTGTGAACTAACTACCTCATATACTTATCCAAGAATTTTTATAAAATTTATATAAACTCATTATGCTTCAAAACATCCTCTGCCAAAATTTCATGACCTCTCAAGGGTCAGAGGTAGCATAATAATTTATTTACTTAATTTAAGCATTTCTTGTGGTACAAGTGAAGTGCCATAAATAATACTCCAAAATTCCTAAATAAATTATCAAGGCTTCTTAATATCTTTATGACCATCCTACCAAAATTTTATATCATTTTAAAGGGTTTAGCTAACCCATTCCTAACCCACCACATTTGTGCCCTGAGCTAGGGTTAGGGATTTGAGGGTCCTAAACCTTCCAAAATACCCTAATATTTTCACCAGAGGGTTAAAGTGTCTATAATACCATCCCTACAAAGTTTCATAGCCATACAAGGTGATATGGCCACATGCCCTTCACAAGGTACAAAAGCCCTTCCTTGGGGTTTGACCTAGGATCTTGGGCCAAACCAACTCCAATGCCCCCAATTTTTCTTTGGGAGGTGTATATAGTCATGCAAAACCAGTGTACCAAATTTGAACCTCTGTTGAGGTGAATTGGACACTATAAGCCAAAAGTACATTTTGGACCAAAATACCCTTCTTAGGGCAAGGCTAGGGTTTGCTAGAATCCCATTCAAATCAACTCCAAACTTAATGAAATTTTAACCAGATGTCTATATTGACCTCATATCCATCCCACCAAAATTTGGTCGAATTTGGATTTTATTTGACCCATAATTTAAATTACCCTAGCATAATTAAATTATTTACAAAACTATAGGAAAATTATTCCCAAAAATTCCCATTTTTGGGCAGGGTCTAGGTATAGGATAGGGTGACTCCCTTCCAAAATTTCAGCTCATTTGGACCAATTATGAAGTGTGGGCATCTACTTTAATGACTGCCTATTCATTTGTATAGACCCCACCAAAATGAGTGCCCTGGTCAAACCAGTCACCCAAATTGGTTCAAACCAATTTTGTTTGAAAGTAGACCCATAGGGCTACATTTTTTGTGTTGATCATTTGCTATGAAAAGTACTCTAACTATTTTTAATAATTAATAACATTAAACATAAAAACTGTGACAGAAAATGATATTAATCAAATCATATCATATAGTTTAAAATTATCATCCTGCACGAATCTTGACGCGTGATGGACGGGATCTGGACATCTCCTTCCTCCAGCCGACGGCCCAGATTACTCCCACCTGGGCCAACTTCCAGTGGTTGCCGCCGCCGCTCCGGCCACCTCCCCGGCCTGCCACCGCCGCCGACACCTTCGTGGTGGTCGGGGCTATCTCCAGGCGGCGGCACGGCCGCCGGGGAGCACTGTTCCGGCGAACCCGTCAAGGTGGATTTTCATGGAAAATCCATGATTTCGAAATTTGGATCGAGCTCAATTGATCCCGAACCTTGGCCCTATTGATTTCTACGATCTACCCATGAGAGAAGGAGTGGAGGAGGACCTGTTTGGCGGCCTGAAGTCGGGAGGATCGCCGGAATACCATGGTGGTGGTGGTGGTGGTCGGGTTTCTTCAAAAATGTAGGATAGGGCTTGGCTTCTTCAGGAAACTGGTGGGAAATGCTCCTTGGAGTCCAATGGAGCTTTTAAAGAGAAGTGGGGAGGTGTTAGGTAGCTGAAAACACTTTGGCCATTTTTGGCCAAATTCAAACTTGGCGGCTTGAGGATATAGGGGAGATGGCATGGCTGTATCCAGTCAAAGATTGCATGGTTGGATTGGGGCTGCCTTCCTTGTCCTATAGGAGTGAATAAAGGGGGTTGGGGAAGGGGAGGATGAGCCCAAAGTCTTCCTCCCTTTTCTTCCTTCTCTTTCTCTCTCCTCCATGGATAGCTTTCTCTCTCCTAGTCACCAAGCCTGAAAATTTGGCTCCTAACTAACCCATGGCAGCCCACAAGCCCATCTCATCCATCAAAGCAAGGTTGGCCCAAGTGAATTGGGCTTGAGCTTGAGTTAGCCCATTTGGGCTAGCTTGACCTAAACCTTGACTATGGTTGACCTTAATCAATTTGGTCTTTGAGGTTTCCCCTAATGGGACCTTGGTGACCCATTGGCCTCCACCTTGGGTCAAGGTGGGGTTGGATTGGCTCTTGGAGGTCACTTGACCCTTAACTAGGGCACTTTGACCATTTTCGGGTTAGAGTTGACTTTGGTCAACTCAGTCTTTTTGATTGGTCCCAATGGGTCCTTGGTGACCTATTGACCTCTCACTAGGGTTATGGAGGTATGGGTGGGGTCCACTTGTCTAAGAGACCTCAATTGGCCCTTAAGAAGGTTAGATTGACCTAATTAGGGTTAGAGTTGACTTTGGTCAACTTAGTCCCTTTGACTGCCCTCCATGGGTCCTTAGTGACCCATTGACCCCTCACTAGGGTTATGAAGGTATGGGTGGGGTTTTGGAGTCTTGGTGAAGCCCCTTGATCACTTTTAACCAAGGTTTAGAGATCTGCTAAGTGCAGACCATAGTGGTCCTATCAACACTACCAGGTCCACTTGACTCTTTCTTGAGCTTCCTAGGGTTTTGTCATGACAGAACCACTCTTAGGGGTCTAGTTGGAAATGGGATGTTACAGTTTGTGAGTAATAATTATCAGAAAATTTCACCAGCTAGATTTCTCTATTGATGTTGTCTTCTTGATCAGTTCTTGTATAGACTGATCCTTCTGATCCAACCTAACTTAGTTTTTCAAAGCTTCTTGATTAGGACAAATAAGGTGGATCTTCTCTTGAAGTTGAAGTTGATCTTCAGTCAGCTTCTACCTTAGATTCAGATTGAACTCTGAATCTTTCTTACATAATGGCCTTGATCTATTAGAGTTCTTCTTTTTGATCCAGAGATCTTTCTTATTGATGCCTTACGTTGTTGTTCTTTGTCATTTCCGATCTGGCTCTTATATAGAGCTTGCTCCATGGTTACCGGCTAAACCGGTTCATAACAGACTTCTGACAGTTCTGGCAGTGGTGTCAGACCGGTAGTTATGACAGCTGTCAAGTCACCAGTCACGTCACCAGGTTCTTCAATGTCTTTTCAACTCAGCATACAACACTCAGCAGACTACTTCACATGTGTCGACACATATAGGCTAAGTGTCGACATAAGTCTTCAAGGTGTCGACACAAATACTCCAAGTGTCGACACAAGTCTTCAAGGTGTCGACACAAATACTCCAAGTGTCGACACAGTCATACTTCTGCTTCTCGACAATGCTTTTTGTTGTATGTGTCGACACAAGTCCTGTGTGTCGACACAGCAGCTTCTTGTCTTGACATATCTGTTGTAGATAGATGGCGTTGAGTGTTTGTCAAATGGCGTTGAGTGTGTGTCGACACAAGTCCTGTGTATCGACACAATTTCTTCTGAACTCGACACATCCTTTTGAGAGTTGGTGTATCGACACAAGTCCTGTGTGTCGACACAATTGCTTCAGGTGTCAACATAGCTCCTGAGTGTCGACTCATCTTATGATTTAAGTGTCGACACAATTCTGTTTTAAGTTGTCGACACAATTTTGGATGTCGGCACAATTGCTTCTTTAGGTGTCGACATAGCTTTGAGTGTCGACACAAATTCTTTATAAGTGTCGACACATTTTGTCAGTGTGTCGACACATCTTTCCTAAGTGTCGACATAGCAGCTAGGTGTCGACAAAGCTTCTTCATAAGTGTCGACACAAATTCTGGGTGTCGACACAACTTCCCTGAGTGTCGACACAATTTGCCTGTGTGTCGACACAGCTTGCCTGAGTGTCGACACAAGTTTCCTGAGTGTCGACACAGTTTCTTCACAAGTGTCGACACTTGTACTTAGAAAATTTTTCTTCAAACTTTTAAACCTGCACAATGAAACTCAAACTTCTATCAAATACACATTGATGCATATCATTGACTAAGTTGTGGCTTCTCCAAATCTAGTACACATTTTCCAATATACCCAACAATCTCCCCCTATTTGGAGAAGTCATAACCCTTAGTCAAAGATATACATCTCTTAAGATAAAACAAAATTGCAATAGAAGTAAAAAACATTTCAGAGTAGGATATTACACAATCATTGTAAACAACAAACACTTAATACTGAAACAGATTTCATTAATCAGAAAAACTTTGGTTTACATGAATTTCTTATAGAACAAAAGAAATAAATTAGTACATTATTCTAATACATAAACCTAGCAATCCTATTATTGACTAGGCTCCTTAATAACTATTCCTTTGCTAGGCTTGATTTTAGCCTGCACAGAAGGTTCAGCATCTTCAGCTGGCTTTTTCCCTTTGAGAGCTTTCTTCTTCAATTCTTTAGCCTTGATCTTCTGTCTTTCAAAATAGTGGAAAGGTTTGGGGAAGTACTTGCTTGGCTCTTGAGCATTAGCAGGTAGCTTCCCAGCCTTAGAACTTCTTCTATGCTGAAGAATTGTCTCTTGTCCAGCTTGATATTTATTCCATTCTTACTCAGAATACCACTTACCCCTGTCATGGGTTTTATCCTTAACAGCTTTCCAGGCAGTAAGTATGATATTTCTAGAAGTTGGGCTCCACTGTTCAAAATCTAGCTTCAGCTCAGCCTACTCTCTGAATCTCTTCTAGGAAAGTTGAGCTTCCTTCTGAGCTTCCAATGCAGCTTCTGACATTTTAATTGTTTCCAGAATTACATTTTGTGCCTCTGGTGGAGGACTATACATTTTCAGCACTTCTTCTTGAACCATTTCAAAATCAGCTGGGGGGTAGATCACCTTAGCAACTTCAGGCTGATCACCTTCAAAATATTCAGGTTGTATACCAAACTCAGCTACATTATCATCATCACAAAGAGGAGGATATCCAAGAGTAGCTCTGATGCTATTGGTAGTCCATTTAGAATGGTCAGAGCTGGCTTTGACTAGTACTCTCTCCCCCTTTATGACTTCTCTGGCAACATGATCTCTCAAATCTTCTTTCTGGAATCTGACTTGATCAGTTATATATTCAGTGCCCTCTTTAAAATAAGCTCTGAATTTTGTCAGGAAAGATGTAATTTTCTCCTGAGATTCTTGAAATGTGGCTTTGATAGCAGATATATCTTCTTGGATTTACTTTGAGATTTCATCCTTCAGAGTAGTGCTAGAATCAATGAGCTTTTTCAATATTTCATGATGTGAATCCTTGAGATTTTCATTCATCCTTATCTAATTCTCCAGTACATATCCCTACTTCACTTCAATTTCATCCACTTTAGCTTGGATATTTTGCTGTTGCTTGGTCAGGAACACCACAGCATTACCTCCTTTATGGAAGCAATCTGTCATCTCCTTCTTATGTTGATTCACTTCAAATCTAATGGATTTGATGTCCTAGGCCAATTGAAACTGTAAATCCTTATGAGTCTCATCCACATATTATTCTATATATTGTCTTTGATTATCAAGTTTTAGTTGCATTTGGACCAGTAAAGAACTGAAGTCCACAGTTGATGTAGATGGTGCTATTCCCACTTGCAAATCCTTCTTGTATCCAGAACTCTTCTTCTTTAACACAGCCAACTTTCTTTTCTTAGTCAATGTGGCTTCTTCATCTTCAGAAGAGTCAAATGTACTTTTAATATCAACAGTTTCCTTTTCAGCTGGGGTATCCTTGGATAACTCCCCCTCAGTCCTTAAAATTTCCTTTTCTTTTTCAATTTCCTCCCCCTCTGTCCTATCAGTAAGAGGATCAGGAAATAATTCTTCCATTGTAAATTCCTGATGTATCTATTCAGAAGGAATAAGATTAGTTTTTTTTAAAAAAAAGAACTACTTAAAAGACTAATCCCACTTGAAAGACCTCTTTTGTTGTGTAAACAAAAGTGTCCCTTTGAACAATTTTTGAGGATAATACTATAATACATTACTAGTCTTTGGAGAAGATACTTACTGGCTCATTTTGAGCATCATTCTTATCAGTTACTTCAGCTGCAGTGTTGATTTCAGATACAGCATCCATTATTGTGTCTGCAGCTAAGTCACTATCCAGGACAGCAGCATCAATACCTCCCCCTTGGGCAGGCAACTTAGTTTCTTTTTCTAGGTTTTCTCCCCCTTGAGGGGATTCAACTTGTTGCTCCTGGGGCTCACTGTCTTTTATTTGATCATGTGCTTCCTGTTGGTGCTAGTCTTCATCAGAACTAAAGATCACTTCCTCTTCAGAATCACTGGAGGAATCAGCCTGTACAATAACTTTCTTTTTCTTCTTGTCCTTTTTAGTTTGCTCCTTGGGAGCAAGGACTTCCTTGGTCAGAACTCTGTCCCATCTTGATAGTATCCTTACATCCATTTTTCTCATATGATTTATTTTAGAGCCATTTGCTTGTTTCATAACATCTGGAATCACTGATGTTAAGCAAAGGCTGACGATCCTTCCCAGGTTAGGTTTCTTTATTCCTTCTAGTAGTTTATCAAACACTACTGCTGCCCAGTCAGTGTTTATCTTGAATATGATTCTCACCATCAGATTGAACATGTGGGCAGAAATTTGATCATGTCCACCTGTTTTGCAGATAATCACTTTGCCCACTACTTCTGAAAGAAATTTTCCTTGGGAATTCATCCCTTTTTTATTGATAGATGAGCCAATCTTACTAATGGGATTAAGTCCACACCAGCTCAATGCTTCAGTTATCTGATAAGGAGTTATTTCGTCTGTATCCTTGATCACTGGTAGATGTAGTGCTTTCCTGATTCATTTCAGTGTGAGCTTCACCCGGGTACCTTGAATAGACGCCTTGATTTTCTTTCCTTCTGTGTCCACAGTAACGGTTGTGTAGAACTCCATGACTTCCTTCTTCCAAATTTTGGTCGGTTCTGAGACCAAAAATTCTAGTCCATTTATAGAAATTAGGGCAATAACTCCCTAAATTTTGTCAGAAGCAGTTGTGAAACCCTCACGAACCAGTTTGTAACCTTCATTAACCTTATCTTCTGGGTTTGGCGCCATTGACGTAAGTGCTAGAGGAGAAGAGAAGGTCTATGTCGACAGAAGGTATAGAGTCAAAAATTTTGATAGCGTAGTCGACCAGATTTTGGATTCACCTTTTTTATAGTACTTGAGTCAAGGGCAGACCAAAAGTCAGGCTTAAGTCGACAAATCAGTTTTTTTTGTGTCGACAAAAATGACCTAGGTCTTGACAGAACTTAAGCTGAGTCGACACAATTATGTGTCAACATACTAATGTCTAAGTCAGCAAAACGTATATTAAGTCGACACATCTATGTGTCGACATACTTGAGTCTGTGTCGACATACTTGCGTCTGTGTCGACACTGACAACTTAAGTCTCGACAGAGTTGTGTCGACACTGACTTTTTGTGTCGACATAAATATCCTCACGACTGATAGTCTTGACAAGGTTGTGTCGATACCTATTCTCTTGTCGACATAGATACTGTTTCTGTGTCTACACATCCTTTTCCTGTGTCGACACAACATACTGAGTGTGTCGACACAACTTGCTTGTGTTGACACAAACTTTGTACTTAGCCAAATTTCAACAGAAATTTGGTGCTAACATATGCTACTAAAGGAAACTTGTGTTAACCTAGTCTAGTTCAATATACCTAATTCAATTTTGAAATTATTGAATTTAGTTTCATCTAGTGGTTTTGTAAAAATATCAGCTATTTGATTATCATTTTTTACAAACTCTAGATTAATATTTTCCTTCTCAACATGTTCTCTGATAAAATGAAACTTAATATCTATATGCTTGGTTCTATTGTGTGATACAGGATTCTTAGCAATAGAAATAGCACTTGTAAAATCACAAAATAGTGGAATTCTACTTACCTGGATGTCATAATCTTCTAGTTGATGCTTTATCCACATTAATTGTGCAAAGCAGCTACCAGCAGCTATATACTCTGATTTAGTAGTTGATATAGCTACACGGGTTTGCTTCTTGCTACTTCATGACACTAGCCTCCCACCAAGTAATTGACAGGTTCCTGTGGTAGTTTTTCTGTCTTCTTTGCATCCAGCAAAATCTGCATCTGAGAAACCTGTTAATAGAAAATCTCTATTCTTAGGGTACCAAAGACCTAGATTAGATGTGCCCTTAAGATATCTAAAAATTCTTTTAACTGCAGTATAATGAGATTCCTTAGGGCATGCTTGATACCTAGCACAGACACATGTTGCATACATGATGTCAGGTCTACTAGCAGTCAAGTATAGTAGGGAGCCAATTATCCCTCTATACAAAGACTCATCAACAGGTTTCGCTGCTTCATCTTTGCATATAGGCATACTTGTTCCCATTGGAGTTTTCATTGTAGAAGCTGAGTCCAAACCATACTTCTTAATCAACTCCTTGGTGAACTTAGACTGGGATATGGACAACCCACTCTCAGTCTGTCTAACTTGAAGTCCCAAGAAGAACTTCAGCTCACCCATACTGCTCATCTCAAACTTCCCTTGCATAAGTTTGGCAAACTTCCTACAAAGGATGTTTTAGTAGAACCAAAGATAATGTCATCCACATATATCTAGACTAGTATTATCTTGCCTTTTGATTCCCTATAGAATAGAGTTTTGTCTATCTTTCCTCTAGAGAATTTATTCTCAATGAGGAAGGTAGACAAGGTTTCATACCAAGCCCTTGGAGCTTGTTTCAAACCATATAGAGCTTTCCTAAGCCTATATACATAATCAGGAAAGTGAGAGTCTACAAAACCTGAGGGATGTTCTACATAGACTTCTTCTTTTAAATCACCATTCAAAAATGCTGATTTCACATCCATTTGATATACTTTGAACCCTTAATAGGCAGCATAGGATAAGAACAGCCTTATTGCCTCCAGCCTTGCCACTGGAGCAAAGGTTTGATCAAAATCAATACCTTTCTCTTGCCTGTAGACTTTTGCTACCAGTCTAGCCTTGTTCTTGACTATAGTGCCATTCTCATCAAGCTTGTTCCTGTAGATCCACTTAGTTCCTATTATGTTGTGATCCTTAGGTTTTTGCACCAGTTCCCAGACCTTACACCTTTTGAACTGACTGAGCTCTTCTTGCATTGCATCAATCCAGTTGGTGTCTTGCATGGCCTCTTCAATCTTCCTAGGTTCTATCTGAGACAGGAAGCTAGAACATAAAACTGTGTTCATGCTCCTGCTCCTTGTTAGAACACCTTGACTTGCATTACCAATGATCTGGTGAGCTGGATGATCCTTCAGGTGTCTCCTTGCTGGAGGAATTCTGTCAGCATTATGGCTATCTCCAATTTACTCATCTTGATGCTCCACATTTTCTTCTTTACCCAGAGGGACTTGATCTCCCCTGGATAGCTGGCATCTTTATCTTCATCCAGATTAGCAGTAATATCTTCATTGATGGTCAGCTTGTCCAGCTTATCTGTTAGACCTGTAGAACTAACTGAAGAACTAGACAATTCACTATTAATAAACATTGACTCATCAAATACAACATGCACAGATTCTTCTACAACTTATGTAGTCAAGTTGTAGATCCTGTATGCTCTACTATGGTTGCTATACCCAACAAATATCCCTTCTAGGGATTTGGCAGCAAACTTTGTTTGGTAGCGTTTACCATTGACTAGTACAAAATACTTACTACCAAAGATTCTAAAATAAGATATGTTTGGCTTTCTGCCTTTGAAAATCTGGTAGGGAGTCATCTTGTGTTTCTTGTTGATGGAGGCCCTATTGAGCACATGACATTCAGTATTTACTGCCTCAGCCCAGAAGTATTCAGGGAGAGTAGTGTCATTCAGTAGTGTTCTACTGGCTTCAATTAGAGTCCTATTCTTTCTTTCAGCAACACCATTTTGCTGAGGAGTTCTAGGTGAAGAGAATTCCTGATGAATCCCAAGTTCTTTATAGAATTTTGTCATACATTCAGATTGAAATTCAGTTCCATGGTCACTTCTAATTTTGACCACTGAGTTATTGTATTATATCTATATTTGTCTGACAAAAGTCTGGAAAATAGTTGGGATTTCAGATTTCTGGCTCAAGAAGAAAACTCATATAAATCTAGAATAGTCATCCACAACAACAAGTGTGTATGCTTTCCTACCAAGACTATGGACTGGCATAGGACCAAACAAATCCATATGCATGAGATACAAACATCTCTTTGAATCTTTGATGTCAAGTGACTGAAAAGAGGACTTAGTCTGCTTGCCTTTTTGGCAAGTTGAGCACACACCCTCTTGTATGCACTGTACTTGAGGATCATTCCTCACTAATCCCATGCTGAACAGTAGTCCAATTGACTTATAGTTCAGATGAGCTAGCCTCTTGTGCCATTTGACACATAGAGAAGCTTTCTCTCCTACAACCAAACAAACAGGTGAGTTGTTAGATTCACACTCTAGGTTAAGGCAATACACATTTCCTTTCCTAGTGCCAGTCAAAATGATCACTTGACCTTTTTACTAGGCACTCCCCTTTGAGGAAATAAATATCATAACCTAGGTCACTAAGTTGACTTATGCTAATCAGGTTATGTTTTAGACCCTTTACATAAGCCACTTTAGTGATTGTAATTGAATCACAAAATATGTCACCAAATCCTTTAATGATTCCCTTTTCTGATCCACCAAAGATAACTTTTGGTCCATTCTTTATGGGCACATAGTCCCTCAACATTCTCCTTGTTCCAGTCATATGTCTGGAATAGCCACTATCTAAGTAACATATAGGGGTATGGTCACTTGGATTTACCTGCAATAAATAATGAATCACTTACCCTTAGAACCCAACTTGCTAGTGGGTCCTAGGTCCTTATTAGTTTGAAATCCTATGAATGATCTAACAGGAATCCTACTTTTGGTTTTAACACTTCAGTTAAACCTGCAATCCATGGCAAAGTGGTCCACCTTGCCACAACACCAACACTCAAACCTATTATACCTATTCTTAGGTACAGACCTTCTTACTTTGTTGCCAGTAGACTTATTAAGTGTTGGTGCTGGAACAGCATTTTTCAAGAACTCCTCTTGAATATGATGGGCATGCCTATAGATTGGTCTATTGGCATTAGCACCCTTTCTCATGAAATCTTCATGCTCACAGTGACCGTGTGTAATGTCATGATCATACCTGTTAGTAGGATTCACTACCTTCTTAAAGAAAATAGGGGGATTTACAGCTAGAGGTTGAACTGTGGCTTTACCTTTTCTATGAGAATTGGTAGCCCTAGTTCTTCCCTTATAGCCTAGACTAGTCTTTCCTTTTTGTGAAACAAAATTATCTATCAAAGGTAAGACTGATTTTAGCTTGGAGAATTTTGCCACTAGCTCTCTCTCTTGCTGAAGTTTTCCCTCCAGTTTCTTGATATGATTCTCTTTAAATGAGATTGTGCTCATCTGAATAACTGTAATGTTTTTCAATTTGGCAATCACATTTAGTTTTTGATCCAGCAGTTTTGCTGAAACTGTTGCAGCCAGCTTAAGAGACTCAATCTCTTTGGATTGCTCTTTAACAAGAAACTTGCTCTTCTTATAGCATTCAACAACCCACCATACTCATTAATGAGTTGGTGAACATCCCCCTCGGACTCAGATCCATCCACTTCTTTTGAAGAAGATGCTTCTGATTCTGATCCAGTAAAGTAATCTGAGACTAGGGTGAATTGTTTACCTTACTTGGTCTAGGCTGATCCTGACACTTATCTTCTTCAGATTGGGCCATTAGCCCTTTACAGCAATGTTCTTCCACTCCATTTATGGAGTCTAGCATCTATAGGAATTCTAGTTCCCTAGAATCCTCTTCTGTTGAGAAGAGTCCAACATATGCTTCTGCCTCTTCTTCTTCAGATTCTGAAGATGAAGAGTCTGTCCAACTCTTCTCCTTCTGAGCCACAAGAGACTTTTCCTTCTTGCCTTTGACCAGCTGCTTCTTCTTGTCCTTTGACTCCTTTCTTTTGTCAGGACAGTCAGCTATGACATGCCCAAACCTGTTGCAGCAATAACACACAATCTTAGAATTAGATTGATTACCAGGTTTAGAAGCATACTTATCCTCCTTAGGAGTTTTCTTCTTCCTGTAGTATTCATCCTTGGAATAGGATGCAGATGAAGGCCTGGTTCTCCAATTCTTTTTCTTCATGAACCTTTGGAATTATCTTGTGAAAGCAGCAAAGTCTTCATCAGATGTATGACTATCTGATGTACTTGTTTCAGTAACACCTTCTTCTGCTTCAGTACTCCTTCTAGGTGGAGAAGGAGATTTTCTCCTACCCTTCCTTGAGCCCTCAGCCTTGAAGGCTACTGACTTTTCTTTATGTTCAGATCTGCTATCTCTCACTTTCTCTTTTCTAGCAGTAAGCTGCATTTCATATGAAAGCAGTTTTCCAAAAAGTGTAGGTGGTGGTGTGTCAGCCAGTTTGGCCACTTCCCTGATGGCACATATCTTAGTGTCCCAATCCTTTGTTAGGGACCTAAGAAACTTGTCATTCAATTCATAAGTACGGAAGACTCTTCCATATGTCATCAGTTCATTCACTATTCTAAAAAACTTTTTATAGCATTCAGTTATGCTGTCAGTTTTATTCTGCCTAAAGCTCTCATATTCCTGATTTAGCATAGACTTTATGTCCTCTCTGACTTCTTTTGTGCCTTCCATATAGACAATCAATGTATCCCACATTTCTTTGGAAGTTTTACAGTGCACAAGATTTTGGAATGTTGCATCATCTATGGCACTTATAATTATATTCTGAGCTCTTTTATCTAATGTAGCCAAGATGATGTCATCCTTAGTCATCTCTGAATAACTCTTTGGAGTTTGAATGTTTGCATCAAGAACTGAAATCTTCATTGGGATGAAGGGGCCTTCCTATACTGTGATATAAATTCTTTGATCAGATGCTTCCATAAATTACCTGACCATTTCTTTCCAAATGCCAAAAGATTCTTTCCTGCATATTGGTAATTTCATAGATCCAAATTCCTTTTGATTTTCACTTGAACCCATTTTGTTATCTATTATTTGCCTTGGAGAAATACTCTGACTATTAGGTCAAATTTTGAGGAACCTCCCTCTGAAACCACTTGAAAGACTTTATTTCAAGAGCCTAAACACCTAGAGGGGGGTGATAGGTTCTAATCTTTTTGAGTCTTTTAAATTTTAAGGCAAATAGATATTTGTGACTTCCTTTAGTACAGAATAATTCTATCTACAGAAATTAAATGCAACACAGCAAACACCAGATCTATATTGGTTCCCCAAGATATGGGTACATCCACTTTCCCCCTTCGCCTATCCAGCAGATAACTGGATTCAGCCTAACTTCCTTCCACTGGCTCAGATCCACAGATCTTACAATCTCAGAACCACAGATGGTTCCTACACCTCAGACTTAACACAAGTCCTACCTCAGATTCTACTCCAGAATCCTACCTCAGGCCTCAGGCCTCAGCCCTACCTCAGCCTTTATAATTAGGCCTACAACTCAGACTTACCACAAGTCCTACCTCAGGCACATAGCCCTACCTCAGCCTTTATAATTTTAGACTTACAATCTCAGATCTTACAATAGATCCTACAAGAGTTTGTGAGTAATAAGTATCAGAAAACTTCACCATCTAGATTTCTCTGTTGATGTTGTCTTCTTGATCATTTCTTGTATAGACTGATCCTTCTGATCCAACCTAACTTAGCTTTTCAAAGCTTATTTATTAGGACAAATAAGGTGGATCTTCTCTTGAAGTTGAAGTTGATCTTCAGTCAGCTTCTACCTTAGATTTAGATTGAACTCTGAATCTTTCTTACAGAACGGCCTTGATCTGTTAGAGTTCTTCTTTTTGATCCAGAGATCTTTCTTATTGATGCCTTATGTTGTTGTTCTTTGTCGTTTCCGATCTTGCTCTTATATAGAGCTTGCTCCATGGTTACCGGCTGAACCGGTTCATAACAGACTTCTGACAGTTCTGATAGTGGTGTTAGATCGGTAGTTATGACAGCTGTCAAGTCACCAGTCACGTCACCAGGTTCTTCAATGTCTTTTCAACTCAGCATATAACACTCAGCAGACTGCTTCACATGTGTTGACACATATAGGCTAAGTGTCGACATAAGTCTTCAAGGTGTCGACACAAATACTCCAAGTGTCAACACAAGTCTTCAAGGTGTCGACACAAATACTCCAAGTGTCGACACAGTCATACTTCTGCTTCTCGACAATGCTTTTTGTTGTATGTGTCGACACAAGTCCTGTGTGTCGACACAGCAGCTTCTTGTCTCGACATATCTATTGTAGACAGATGGCGTTGAGTGTTTGTCAAATGGCGTTGAGTGTGTGTCGACACAAGTCCTGTGTGTCGACACAATTACTTCTGAACTCGACACAGCCTTTTGAAAGTTGGTGTGTCGACACAAGTCCTGTGTGTTGACACAATTGCTTCAGGTGTCGACATAGATCCTGAGTGTCGACTCATCTTCTGATTTAAGTGTCAACACAATTCTGTTTTAAGTTGTCGACACAATTCTGGATGTCGACACAATTGCTTCTTTAGCTGCCGATATAGCTTTGAGTGTCGACACAACTTCTTAATAAGTGTCGACACATTTTTCCAGTGTGTCGACACAACTTTCCTGAGTGTCGACATAGTAGCTATGTGTCGACAAAGCTTCTTCATAAGTGTCGACACAAATTCTGGGTGTCGCCACAACTTCCCTGAGTGTCGACACAATTTTCCTGTGTGTCGACACAGCTTGCCTGAGTGTCGACACAAGTTTCCTGAGTGTCGATACAGTTTCTTCACAAGTGTCGACACTTGTACTTAGAAAATTTTTCTTCAAACTTTTAAACCTGCACAATGAAACTCAAACTTCTATCAAATACACATTGATGTATATCATTGACTAAGTTGTGGCTTCTCCAAATCTAGTACACATTTTCCAATGTACCCAACAGTGTCTGTCCCTGACATGATGTTGCTTTAAAAATCTGCTCCACTAGTGGATTAGGCATTGTGGGTGAAGTCTTAGTCGCGACCATTAGTCCGACTCGGTGATGTTGCATAATGAGCCTTAAGGATTTTGTTAGAAATCCGTTCGCAGTAAGAAGCTGTTTGCGAGGTTTGTCCCCCCTTTTATTTCGTGTGAGAAAGAATGGTGGATTAGGGTGGGAAAGGCTATTGAATGTGATGTGTTAAGGCACGACTTTGTCTCTGTGGTCGGCTGTCTAGCCCGTAACGTGCAAGTCATGTGTGGAGAGTGTCCCTGCGAGACAAGTCCCCTTTTGTGAAACTGACAAGAACGTCAAGCTTTTGACAAGTCCGGGCGATGAAGCCCATGAGCGGGTGGCATCAAGCAAGGGTTCTTAGCATCAGTTTGTTGTTATTGAGACGGAATTCTGACGTGAGAAGTCAGAGCTTGCAGGCAAGACCGGGTATTGAGACCAACGAGCGGGTGGGGCCTGTTGGAGCATGCATTCCATACTTCCTGGTTTGCTAGTAACAAATCTTGTTTGTATTTGATCTTTGGGTATTTCTGATGTGCAGATATCACAGGTTTAGCTCTAATGGCATTTGGGTGATGAATCGGGTCAGAATTGAGCTTTAAAGATATCGTCAGGCGATATTGAGTATCTCCGACAGGCAACAGCGATGATCGACGAATCTGCGTTCGACGATCGACAAATCGCATTCGACGAATCTGCAATGCGAAAATTGGGAGTTCGTGGGCCACGTGGCATCCGTTATCGATATCACCAGGTGGCGATACCTAGTGTCGCCAAGCGATAGTGCATGTTTAACGATCGATAGATATGCGATGCGAAAATGAGGAGTTCGTGGGACATGTGGCAGCCATTATCGATATCGCTAGGTGGCGATACTCAGTATCGTCAGGCGATATCGCTAAGTATAAAAGCATTCAATTTTCTGAGGAGATCATGAAATTCATTACCTGGAGTGCACCTTCCTATTTAGACGAACTAGAGAGCTCCAGATTCCATATTTACTCCATACTCTCCAGAAGGCCAAAGCGCAAAAGATTGATGGCACGTTTACAGCATTCAAAGCAACCCTGGCAAGGATTCGTCGGCATCTTCAGCGCATTATTTGAAGGGAGTTTCAAATCTAAAGTTTTCAATTTGTTTTGTTCTTATTCTTATTGTTATCTTATTGTAATCGAGAGGGGAAATCGCCTCCTTGTGAGTGGCGTCTAATTCCTTGTGTGGCTTAGGGGAAAATCATCGCCTTGTGTGTGGCGTCCAAGTCCTTATGCGGCTTAGGGAGAAATCATTTCCTTTTGTGCAGCATCTAGATTGTGGTAGATCTAGGAGAGGCTAGAAGCAAGATCTAGGAAGAGATACGCTTTAGCCTGCCAGTTCTTTGTAGAAGGACCGGCGAAAACATAAGTAAATTGTACTTTTCATAAGCCTTGTCTCTAGCTCTATAGAGATACTTTGTATTCAGATTTAGCACTTTTGGAATATATTATTATGTTTTTGTTGGTATACAGTTCGGAGTATTTAAGTTTGCATATGAAAAATTAGTCTTCATTTCTTAATTGAATTATTTTATTCACCAAGTAAAGTTTGTTTAGTTTAACAAATATTAATTAACCCTTATTCACCCCCACCCCCCCCCCCCCCCACCCCCTCTAAGGCCGCCGTAAGTTCCATCACTTGGTATCAGAGCTAGGTTACTACGAAATCGGATTCACCACCGGGAGTAATGTCGCAAAACACTCACGCATTTTTTGAGGGGCAAGGTATAAGTATACCTCCCTTATTCACGGGCACAGACTACAACTATTGGAGAGCTCGAATGTGATGCTTTCTAATAGTGCTAGATATCGACGTTTGGGGCATGGTAGAAACATGCTACACTTCTTCTATAACTATAGTAGGAAGTGTCACAATGGAAAAACCCAAGGATAAATGGGATGAAGCTGATAAGCTTCGCTGTAAGAATAACGTTAAGGCAATGAACGCATTATTTTGCACATTAGATAGAACTGAATTTAATCATGTTTGTGCATATAAAATTGCGTATGATATATGGAATCTCCTTGAAGTTACTCATGAAGGTACATCGCAGGTGAAAGACTCGAAGCTTTTCCAGTTAGAGTCAGAATTTGAGAAGTTCAAGATGGAGGTTGGTGAGGATGTAGACTGCATGTATACAAGGTTCGGCAAGATAGTGAATGACTCGAGGATACTTGGAAAGAGTTTATCAAATGGAGACTTGGTGAGAAAGATACTGAGATCACTTACCCTAAAGTTTAATCCAGAGGTGACTGCCATCTCGGAGTCACGCGATCTAAAGTCTCTCCAAATTGAGAATCTGATAGGCAATCTGAAAACCCACAAAGTAGAGTTGAGGATTCAACAACAGGAGTATAGCCTAGAGCCAAGAAATAAAGCTTTGGTGTTGAAGTCCAAAAAGGAAGTGGAAAGTGAGTCCGGTGAGAGTGACGATGGAGATGACGAGAACCTATTCGTAAAGAAATTGAGGCAGTTCATGAGAAATCCAGAGAGAAGAAATTCTTTCAAGAAATTTTTCAAGAAGCAAGAATCTGGGTATAGGAAAGGAAAAGCCAAGTTGATGGAGAGCATGACGAAGAGAGACCACCACCTGAGTGTTATCACTGCAGGAGAGTTGGCCACATAAAGAGCAAGTGCCCAAAGTATCTGAAAGAGCTGAAGGAGAAGCGGCATAGAAAGAAAGATAAGAAGAAAGTTCTGAAGGCAGAAATGTAAGGATGACGCCACTTATGAGGAGTCAAGCAGTTCAGGTTAAGAAATTGAAGAGGAGGCCAACATGTGCCTGATTGGAAAGTGCACTTTATCATATGATGACGAGAGCAGTGTCCAGAGCGACACTGAGGTAACTTCTGAAACTTATGATGATTTATATTCTGAGTTTTTAAGAACCTACAAATATTTAGATAAAAAATTGGATGAAATTCAGTTACTTAAATCTGAAAATAAAAATTTAGTAAAAGAAAATTAAAAATTAAAAAATGAAGTAAAAATACTTTGGAAGGAGAAAGAAACTTGTCAAGAGGATTGTCCCTCTTCGACAAGGATACTAGAACTTGAGAAAGATCTCTCTAAGTCTCAGTCTCGGGTTGAATTTCTTACAAGAGAGAAAGAGGCCTTATAGAAATCTCCAAAACTTTATCAATCTCAAGTAGAAGGCAATAAAAAGTCTTTCGCAAACCGATGCGACACCATAGTTGCCAAAACACTGCATTGAGAGGACGAGTCCGTGATTTAGAAATGGCCACTAACAAGTTTGGAATGGGCCAAAAATCACTGAATATTATTTTGGCGAACCAGTATTATGGTTCTACAAAATTCGGACTTGGGTACTCTCTAGAACACTATCGCCCGGCGACATCCACTATCGCCTGGTGACATCCACTATCGCAGGCGATAAGTAAAAATCCAGAAAATCATTTTTTTCAAATTAAAAATAATAACTCTACTGTCACTATAGCTCCCAGCAAAAGTTCAAAACTTATTTTGAAAAACCCGTCGATTTCTTTCATCACCTGTGCCAAATGTAATAAGTTTGGTGTGTCACACTTGTAAGAAGATGGGATATTGTTCTGTTAAACAAATTTGGGTACCTAAGGCTTCCACCTATGCTATGGGAGGAACCACTTGGGTAACCAGATCTTTACTCTCATCCTCTTTCTAGGTGTATTGGCAGGCTAAGGACAAAGAAGACATGTTGTACTTGGACTCAGGGTGTTCCAAGCACTTGACGGGTAATAAATCAAAGTTCCTTAGCCTAGAGATGAAGAAAGGAGGAGTAGTTACATTTGGTGATAACGGAAAAGGAAAGATCATCGGCATTGGAGTAGTAGGTAACAAATCATTTACTATCTCAAATGTTTTGTATGTTAAAGGTTTGAAACATAATTTAATTTATATAAGTCAATTATGTGATGTTGGCTTAAATGTCTTATTTGACTCATCTTCAAACTTATGCAAAA
Source organism: Platanthera zijinensis (assembly GCA_039513925.1). Classification (NCBI taxonomy): domain Eukaryota; kingdom Viridiplantae; phylum Streptophyta; class Magnoliopsida; order Asparagales; family Orchidaceae; genus Platanthera; species Platanthera zijinensis. The sequence continues at coordinate 25,088,575 of CM077095.1, forward strand.
TTTTTTATTCCAAAACAAATGATACTGTTCTTACTGCTCCTAGATTTCAAAATGTTTACATGATTAAATTTAATGATTTGTCACATTCTTCTTTAAAATATTTTATTTCTAAAAATGATGAATTAGATTTGTGGCATAAGCGTCTTGGACATTCTAGTTCCAAGCTAATTGTAAAATTTTCTCAAAATAAACTAGTTAAAGGTTTACCTATTTTGTATGAAAATCTATCTTCTTTATGTTCACCATGTCAAAAAGGAAAATTTTCAAAATCCTCATTTAAGAGCAAAAATGTTATTTCCACTACTGGGTCATTATAGTTGGTTCATATGGATTTATTTGGTCCTATTAATACACTAAGTCTAGGTGATAGAAAATACACGTTTATTTTAATTGATGATTATTCTCGTTTATGTTGGACAATTTTCTTATCGTCTAAATCTTATGTATTTTTAGAATTTTCCAAATTATATCTACGTGTTCAAAATGAACTAGATTTAAAAATAAAATGCATTCGTTGAGATCATGGAGGTGAATTTGATAATGAAAATTTTGTATCCTTTTGCAATGAGTTAGGTATTAAACATGAATTTTCTGCTCCTCGCACACCGCAACAAAATGGTGTGGTAGAGAGGAAAAATAGAACTTTGCAAGAACTAGCTCGTACTATGCTATCAGAATACAAATTACCTAGATCATTTTGGGCAGAAGCCATTAGTACTGCTTGTTATGTTATTAATCGCGTTATGCTTCGACCCTTCTTGAAATTAACATCTTATGAATTACATTTCCAAAAGAAACCGATTGTATCTTATTTTAAAGTTTTTGGTTGTAAATGTTTTTTTTGAACACTAAGGATAATTTAGGTAATTTTGATGAAAAGTGTGATGAAGACATTTTTATTGGCTATTCTTCAACTAGTAAGGCTTAGAGAGTTTATAATAAAAGGACTAAAATGGTTAGATAAATTATTCATGTTAAATTTAATTAGCTTTTCCCTTGTGTTGAAACTAATAATACAGGTCAAGATGAAGAGTCCTTCCCCTTAAAAAGATCGGATGATGATGAAATCCTTGGAGACAAAGAAGAAGAAAAAGAAGACGAACAAGAAGAAGAAGAAGTGCAAGAATATGTACCTCCAAGCGAGTTAAGGTTCTCAAAAGATCCTCCACAAGATTTAGTTATTAAAGAACCGTCAAGAGTTACTCGTTCATCATTACATGATTTATTCGCAAATATGTGCTTTATTTCTGATATAGAACCTTAAAATGTTGAAACCGCTTTGAATGATAATTCTTGGTTTTTAGCTATGACTGAAAAGCATAATCAATTTGAACGTAATAAGGTTTGGGAAGTTAGTAGAAAGACCACCAAATCATTCTGTTGTAGGTGTTGAGTGGATCTTTAAGAATAAAATGGATAGTGAATCTAGGGTCACTAGGAACAAGGCTAGACTTGTAGCAAAAGGTTATTCACAAATTGAAGAAATAGATTTTGATGAAACCTTTGCACCCATAGCACGTTTAGAAGAAGTTATAATATTTCTTGCATTAGCTACCTTTAAAAGATTTAAATTATTTCAAATGGATGTTAAAACTATTTTTATTAACGGGTATATTAAGGAAGAGGTTTATGTAGAACAACCTCCAGGCTTTGTTGATGTTAAATTTCCTGATCATGTTTTTAAATTATAAAAAGACCTTTATGGTTTGAAACAAGCACCCCGAGCATGGTATGATAGATTGACTATTTATTTATTAAAGAATGATTACAAAATTGGTAGTGCTGATTGTACTCTATTTATTAAACATGTTCATAATGACATTATAGTTTTACAAATATATGTTGATGATATTATTTTTGAATCCGCTAATGAAAAAATGTGTAATAATGTTATAGAAATTATGAAAAATGAGTTTGAAATGAGCATGGTAGGCAAACTCACTTATTTTCTTAGTTTTCAAATTACTCATAAGCTTGATGGAATATTTACTTGTCAATCTAAATATATTCATGATATTTTAAAAAGATTTGGATTTGAAAATCTAAAACAAGCAAATACCCCTATGAGTGTCTTATTGGAATTAGGAAAGGATGAAAGTAGTATTTCTATAGATCAAACATTATATAGACGAATGATAGGATCACTGTTATATTTGACTGCATCCAGACCTGATATTATGTGCTCTGCATTCTTGGGTACAAGCACAGCTAGTTAAGTATACCTTTATGTTATGTTGTTTTTTCACATTCCACATGTTCATGTATTTGTAATGGTTTGCATATGTGTTTTTCATAAAACTATCACGTCTACACAACATTATCGTCTCTAAAATTTCTTCTTATGAGAATTGGACCGAAAATGTTTCACATATAGTCTTCACTAGTGTATGTGTCAAATGGATGAACGGTGCCACTATTCATGTTTACTCATTTAGTTCTTTACTATACATTGATTCACATGTTCTATCCTTGATTTCTCCTTTGTGTTTTTCCTCTTTAGCTTCCGCACCACTCTGATATCTCTTTTGACAATACCAAAGGGGGAGAATTTACTAAAGAAATTATTCATACTCATACTCATGGTTTACTACTGAATTTTACACTAACTAAAATTTCATGGTTCAATATGCTTAGATTTAGGGGGAGTACACCTGTAGGGGGAGTATTTCATCCAAGCGAACTTTGTGTACAGACAAATGCTTAGTCTTGATACTCATAGTTTCTAACACCTCGTATGTCATTCATGATTTCTTTCTTAGTGGATTTGTTATTATCAAAAGGGGGAGATTGTTGGAGCATGCGTTCCACGCTTCCTGGTTTACTAATAACAAATCTTGTTTGTATTTGATCTTTGGGTGTTTCTGATGTGCAGCTATTACAAGTTTAGCTCTAATGGCTTTTGGGTGATGAATCGGGTCAGAACTGAGCTTAAAAGATATCGTCAGGCGATATTAAGTATTGTCGACAGGAGACATCGACAATTGACGAATCTGCGTTCGACGGTCAACAAATCGCGTTTGACGAATCTGTAATGTGAAAATCATGAGTTCGTGGGCCACGTGGCATCCATTATCGATATCGCCAGGTGGCGATACCCAGTGTCGCCAGGCGATAGTGCACATTCGACGATCGACGGATCTGCGATGCGAAAATGAGGAGTTCGTGGGACACGTGACAGCCGTTACCGATATCGCCAGGTGGCGATACCCAGTATCGCCAGGCGATATCGCTAAAGTATAAAAACCATTCAATTTTCTGAGGAGATCATGAAATTCATTACCTGGAGTGCACCTTCCTATTTAGACAAACCAAAAAGCTCCAGATTTAAGATGTACTCCATACTCTCTAGAAGGCCAAAGCGCAAAAGATTGACGGCACGTTTGCAGCATTCATAGCAACCCTGGCAAGGATTCGTCAGCATCTTCAGCGCATTATTTGAAGAGAGTTTCAAATCTAAAGTTTTTAATTTGTTTTGTTCTTATTCTTATTATTATCTTATTGTAATCGAGAGGGGAAATCGCCGCCTTGTGAGTGGTGTCTAAGTCCTTATGTGGCTTAGGGGAAAATCGCTGCCTTGTGCATGACGTCCAAGTCCTTTTGCGTCTTAGGGAGAAATCGTTGCCTTGTGTGCAGTGTCTATATTGTGGTAGATCTAGGGGAGGCTAGAAGCAAAATCTAGGAAGAGATACGCTTTAGCCTGTCGGTTCTTGGTAGAAGGACCGGCAAAAACATAAGTAAATTGTATTTTTCATAAGCCTTGTCTCTAGCTCTATAGAGATACTTTGTATTCAGATTTAGCACATTTGGAATATATCATTATTGTTTTTTTTGGTATATAGTTCAAAGTATTTAAGTTTGCTTATGAAAAATTAGTCTTCATTTCTTAATTGCATTGTTTTATTCACCAAGTAAAGTTTGTTTAGTTTAACAAAAATTAATTAACCCTTATTCACCCCCCCCCTTTAAGGTCGTCGTAAGTTCCAACAGGGCCTTTGCAAGAGTTCTGTGTGGCGGCTTGTATGCCGTTAGGGAAAATTGGAAGTACCCGTGTGTTTGTGGCTTGAACGCCAATGAAAAAATTGGAAGTACCTATGTGATGATGTGTTAGATTCATGCGCTATAGGGTGTCTTGGGTGAAACCCAGGATTGCATACATATTGTATTGTAGGCCCCTTTATTTTACATGCTTAACATAGAAATGTGTTTATTGTATGAGACATCCAAACCTGCATTATTGCTTTCTATGTTTATGTATATTTGCATATGAAGTGCTGACCTCCAGGGTGATGGAGTGCCTCGTGGTTCACTATGGACGACCGGGAGGAGATGTATTGGTTACACAGTTGAGGTCAGGCTTTGTTGACCCACATTACAACAAATTTTTACAGGACAAGGATCGCAAGCAGGAGCAAGCTCACTGGCCAAAAAGGCTTAAACCTCATGAAGTAAACTCTTTGTTTAGCAGCTTTATTTTGTTGAGTGTTATGATTAGTGCATTGTGTTTCCAGCATTCATGTCGAGGTAGCCTAGGAGTTCCAAGGCACGTTGCTATATTTGTGGTTGTTGTTTCAGTTTTTGGACAATTGGATTTTGTAAGGCCTTAAGGCCGGTTCGTACTCCTTTAGTAGTGGATAACTTCTGGTTGGTTGTTTGTTTTCGCTATTTATTTCTGAGTTTTGAGTGCACGGGGCATGGGGCATTTGCGCCAACATCTGTGGCGAATGGTGCTTAAGTTGCACGTTTTGATTGCCAATATATGATTATACTAATGTCTACAGGGAAGGAGCACCGTCACCCTGAGTGAGGGGTGGGGTCGTTATAATTTGGTCAGCCAATGCTGATCGTTGGTTTTGTTTGCCACTGTGTAGTGGAATGTTTCGTGCAGGTGCAGCCGAGCCTAGCGGGAAATAGCAGACTGGAGCCCAGGATTGCTAAGCTGACCCTTGAATGCCAAAGCGAATTACCCGTTTATTTTATTGTTCATGTGTGGTCATCCTGTGTGCCGATGTTTGCAAGCCATTTTAATTTGAGTTGAACAATATAAGGCCTTAAGGCCGGGACTATTTGTGTATTTGTTTATTCATTCCTACTTTTGTGTTAGTGGGCATTCTGTTGGTTGGATTTCTGTTTACCTTTAAATTACTTCCGCTAGAATGCACTATGTGATAAGATGCGTGTACATAGTTTTTTATTTCAATTAGTAACTCCTTCTATAAGACCCTTTTTTTGCTACGCTACCGGGTCTTACGCCCAGAATCATCGTTTTGTAATGACACCAACACTCGGGGAGGTCATCACTATAAAATGTTGATCCTGCCGGCATTAGTGATCACCAAAGAAGTAGAAATAACAACTAAGATAAATATAATCAAGTCTACAAAAATCACAACATATATAAATGAGCATGAATCACAACAAGTCAACAGATATAGAAGTACTGAAACCGAACGAAAATGTAGAAATAGAAATATAATTGGGCTCATGCCCGATACATCAAGACCTCACTACAACACTCTTACAGAAGCTAAGTAAAAACTAACACTCACGGAGCCAGAGGCTGGTGCTCCTGTGCTAGACTGTCCCACCTCCATGTGCACCGTACTCTGCCGGTGTTGCATCTCTTGCTGCAACTCCATGTCTTCCATCTAGAGCCCCTAAAATGTTTTGTCCACCGACCGTTAATCATAAAGACTAAGCCAACTATCATCCCCACCTCGCCCCCGTAACTCCTAGGCATTGTGCGGAAGGAGAGATAGGGAAGTTTATGAAGGTGGAGAGTAAATAAAACAGGTGACGACGTAACTATCTAGCAGTCATATAGTATACCATATACAAGAGTCTAAACTAGCAGTTCTATAATAAGTAGAACAGTAATAAAGGGGAAGTAAAAATAACAAGATATATTTAAAGGTAACCTTAATTTATAAGGATGCTAATACAAACTTATAAATTAACGGGTCGTTTTGTAGGGCCTATCGTATAAAAAGTCTCATACCAATTTATACGATAGGGGTAGGGGTTTAAATGCAATAATGGCATGATATGCTATGTTATGTAGATTTAATGTTATGTTCATACAAGTGCAATACACGTACCCGACTCTATGCACACAGACCTTTACTTCCCCAGTTTTGGAAGCTAGCTTCACTCACAGGAGCCTCCGTAGTGGCCAACGGAGACAGTGGGTTGGTCCACCCCACTCCTAGGCAGGTATCCACACTACTAGGCCTAGCCCTTACGTACGCCTCTGAAGGACGCACCAGAGTCACCACGTACTAATGTTGACAAACCCTCCAGTCTTTTCCTTGGCTAAGTGTAATCACACCCGTTGTGTCATCGTATCGACATCGGTGTGAATGACCGTCAAATACCGAAGACCCACCACCTTATGCACATGCAGCCATAAATTCCCGAGCCATCGGCTCCCCGGACCAACCTGTCCGTTACAACTACCTTCCGAATTTTCGGCTCGCTGGGCTAACTTGCCCATTTCCACAACCACCGAGCCTACGGCTCAGATAACCCAACCAGGCTAACCTCCCGAGTCATCGGGGTGAGTGAAGGTGAAGCCCTAGTTTTTTATTAATTGCTCTTTAATATTTTAGTCTTACGGTTTAAGGTTAATCTTGGACTACCTAGGGCATTCCCTGTGAAGGGCTCTCGAGGGCACTAAGAACTACGATGGGTTGAAGCCCAAAGCTCCCTTTCACAAGGTATTTATTATTGTTGGTATCTACCCATGTACTAATTTGTTATCATTACTCTTGAACTAGCTCTAATCATATTTAGACTTTCCCTCTCCAAGGAAGGACGGTCCACCGTCGTTCCGGAGCATAACTCTGCCCTTGCACAATCGGGTTCTCACAACCTACCTTATTTTGATGACCCTATATATCCCAACAAGATCAGGTACACCAACTACCCTTTCTCATACAAGTTTCACATGCTTCCCTACTTTTACAATTTCTACTAAGTGCAGACCAAATAACCTACATGATGTGTATGAATGGTGATACTCTAAATAATCATCCAAATGGCCTAAGATTATTATTGATGGTCTATCATGATACTTTATGAATAAATCTAGAAGATTATAATTTTCCTAATTTATTTGGTATTTATTATATTTTCTGCAAAATCATGCCACCTAGGCTTTTGAACACCAAGTATAATTTTCTGATAAGTTATGGCATCAAAAAAATTATGACAAGTGTATATCATTAAAATAACTGTAAATACTAAAATTCACAATTTTCCAAAAAGGTTTTGAGCTCCAAACTAATTATTACCTAAATAATAACAATGATAGAGCAAAACAGGAAATAATAGAATTATTCATCCAAAATTTATAGAAAAATTATCAGATGACAAAAATAAGTAGTAGAGACTATTGACCAAGAATTATTATTTTCCAAGCTTATTTGATCACATAATTAATTCATTTAATAATCTTCTATATAAGGCATTTTGTGAAACAACTTATATAAAAAGGCTTCCAATAATTTTATAAAAATGCACAGAGCTCAAGAGTGTCCTAAAAAGTCCTATGACCAAGTGTAATATGTTTTTAATGAATAAATAACTTATAATAAAATTTTTAATGATTAGGGCAACTACTAGGATTGTGAATGAAATACTATAAATACTAACCCAAAATTTACACTAAAATTTCTAGAGCTTAATAGAAAAAATATAAGATCATTGTCTAACCTTCAAGATCATACAAAGTCCTATGATGCAGTAATAAAATCATGAGTAAAAGTTCCCTAATTGGTCCTAAGTTATTACAAGAGGAATGTAAGCTCTAAAAAGTCCTAGCATCACTTCCTAAGGTTAAATTTCACCTTAGACACTCTACTACCAAGTTACAAGGCATTCCAAGGGCATTTGGTTCCATGTCCTTCATTGGGCTCAAACCCCATCCATAGGTCTTACACTAGGGTCTTAGGGTATCTCCACCCCCAAACCACCCTAAATCCCTTGTGGGGGTGTTTTAGATGATCTTGAGGCTCTGGCCAAGATTTCATCACTTTAGGATGAGGATTGGTCATTAACTCATTCAAGTGCACTTTTGCCCTAAATATCCCTTAAAGGGACAAACTTTGGTCTCACAAATACCTACTCAAATCAACCCCAAATGGGCTGAGATTTTTACCAGTGTCTTATCATGACCCTAAGGGTCATCCACAAAAATTTTGGGGAGTTATGAGGTCATTAGACCCTCCAATTAACTCATATAAGGATAATTAAATGTTTGCCAAAACTATAGAAAAATGTTCTCCAAAAATTCTATTTTTGGATATGTTAGAGGTATAGATAAGAGTGACCCTCAGTCTAAATTTCAAGGTATTTGGATGGCTGGATTGATGGGGGAACTCAATTTAATCTCTGGCTAACCCTAAGTATAGATTTCACCATTTGGAGTGTTATGGTCAGAACACTGCCCCAAATGGGTTGAAATTAATTTTAAAGTAAACTAGACTTCAAGGGCTACAACTTTGATGTTAACCATTTCTCCAAAAAAGACCTCTAAGTATTTTTAATAATTAACTTTAATAACTGTGATAGAAATGAAATGAATTGAATTAATATTAATCCCCAACTATATACCGACGGCACGAATCTTGGCGCAAGATGAGCGGCATCCGTTCAACTTCCCCATGAAGCCAACGGCCCGGATTGCCCCGAACTGGGCAGTATTTGCCCTTGATTTCCCGGCCACCCGACCACCTCCCTGGCCAGCCACCACCACCTCCGTTGAGGTGGGGGCTACCGCTGGGCGGCAGCACGGCCGCCGGAGAGGCTATTTCCGACGATCCCGCAACCACATTTTTACATGTAAATTCTCCGAATTTTCTCACTGGATCGGGCTCAATTGAGCCCGATATCACTCCTAATAAAGCTAAGATGCTAGCACAGAGGGAGAGGGGGAGAAGTCGACCTTATGGGGTGGCTGAAGCCTTGTCGATCGCCTTGTCGCCATTTACGGTGGTGGAGGTGTTCAGTGCTCTGCAACCACACTGCCTGAGGGCTCAACTTCTTCAAAAGAAAGGTGGAAACGATTGCTCTGGGTATGGGAAAGGTTTTAAAAACAACAGATGGGGGAGAAGAGGGGTCATTCTTCAATGACAACATTAATGGACATGAAGGAGGTTTTCAGCCAAGATGAATTCTCCTCCCCTAGCCACTGCCATGGTCGGGAAGACCCTCAATCTTCTCCCAATTAATCAAGTTAGGTGAATCCAGCAATGAAAATGAATAGAGAGGCCCTTGGCCTCCCTTGGCCATGAATGGCCTCTCTTTCTCTCTCCTCCATTAAAGGGGAAACAGAGCTTTCTCTCTCCTAATCACTATTTACAGAAAATGAATGGCATTTTAGATAATTCTCAGCCTCCTAAGGTTAATGTGCCACTCAAATTGGGCTTGCCCAAGTGGATTGGGCTTGGTCAGGTCCACTTGTGCTAATTTGACCTAATTTTAAGATTGAGTTGACTTTGGTCAAATTGACCTTTTGGGTTGACCTCAATGGGTCCTTGGTTACCCATTGGCCTCCTCTAAGATCTAGGAAGGGTCGGGTATGGTTAGTTTGGTACCTTGGAGAACACTTGACCCTTAATAGGGCACTTTGACCCTTTTAGGGTTAGGGTTGACTTTTGGTCAACTTGACCTCTTTAGTTGACCCCAATGGGTCCTTGGTGACTCATTGACCTCCCTTGGGGGTTAGGAGAGTCTAAGTGGGGTCTTGGAGTCAAGTTGAATCCCTAAAGTCAAACCCTAGGAATGGTGCTTGAATTGAGCTATTTTGCAGACCAAGGTGATTTCCACCTTCATGTCATGGTTCACTTGATCTCTTGAGCTTCCTAGGGTTTTGTCATGACTTAGTCATGATAAAACCACTCTTAGGAGTCTAGTAGTTTGAGGGATGTTACACCTTCGACTGTTCATAGTATATGGCGTCGGGCCACAGCCAGACCTTCTATTATATGTTATGTGACGGACGGGGATGTTACAGTAACGCACCTTAGATCACAGTGCACACCACTCAATTTCATTGTATAAATTCTTGCTAGTGGAAATATAAGGTGGGATCGGAGACAACATAAAGTGATCTAAGTTGCATTACGCACACCAATATTTTTGTCGGGTGTCATCACCAGTGCCAAAAATATTTTCTGTGCGACCCCAATCCACCAAAGAAACCAAGCTGATAAGGCTGCATTCATTTCACAGGGTTTGATTGAAAGAAATTAGTTTTGGTCCAAAACTAAAAACTCATAATTTTGGGAGTTTTTAGTTTTGGGTCAAAACTCAATTTTGTTGTTCGTTTGTCTGCTCTGTTCTATCGAGTGTGCGTGAAAGACGCAAAATATTTTCTTCCGGGTCCTGATTATAACTAGGAGTTGTTGGAGATACACTCATTTATATCTAAGATACAACTACTTTATCCCATATAAAATTTCTTTATATTTGAAATACATCTCCTTTATCTCAACCATAATGTGTCATATGAAAAGATAAATGTTATTTAGATAAGGAGTTGTATCTCAGATACAGGAATTGTATCTTAGATATAAATGAGTGTATATCCAATGATTCTGATTATAACTAAACGAAAAAAATTCGGGTAAAAGGCAGTGTTTTCCCCGTTCTAGGGTGACGTGAGAGAGAAAAGGGGGTTTATGCTGCATTTGGGACTCCATTTTGCCTCCATTCCATTCTAATCAGGCCGGAGGAAAGGTGTTTGACAATAACAAAATTTGCCTCCCTTTTAAAATGATCAGATTGAAACTAGGTTTTTCATCCATTTTAAAATGGACTATAGAGCTTCTTTCTCCTTTTCGAAACTCTGGATCAGACGATTTTCTATTTAAATTTTTTTATCATTTGAAGTTAAAAAATTATTATATTTATAAATTTGTAAAAAAATCACATATATATTACTTAATTTATTTATTTTATTCAAAAAAAATCGGAGCAAAATAAAAAAAGGGAATTGTTATTGGTATCTCATAAATGGATATTTGTAACCTATTGATAGTTGTACCCAAAATAGATATTTGTATCCATAATTGATATTTATACCCATACATAATAATCCTAAGAAAATTATTTTTGATGTTATATTTTTAAAAATGAACAACACAGTCATTCATAAGTGCAAAGATATAATGTTTCCATGCAATTTAAAAGGCAAAAACTATGAAAATGAATATTGCATAGAACATGTTAATATCTCCTTAACCAAATTTGAAGTGGCATCAAAATCTCCTCAGCATCAAAATATTATTTTCTGTCAAAATGAATTCCACCAACAAGAATAAATGGTTTGAATTAGCGTTATAAATTTGAAACAATAAATATATATTATGCATTGAATTGATTTTAATTCACATACCTGACCACTTAAACTAGTCTGTAACATACGGAATGTCTCATTCTTCTGCAACTTGTTCATGAAATGTTTACCACACCGAAAATATAGAAGATAGTGGGCATTCAACTTTTATCCTCAATAAAAAGAAGTGGTTTTCATTTATAAATCTCATATGAATTATCCTTCGAATCATTGGTGGAGTTGAATACAGTAGTAGAAAGGTGAATGATTGTTTTCTTGAAAAATGAACAAGTTATATATTGTAGCATGATGCAACAACTAAACCCATGTCGGGCATTGTCATCCATCTATCAAGTGGGACCGACAACACCCAACAATCAAGTGATTTTAATAATTTCAATCTCCCCGATGTTTCAAAAATTTCAGTGTATAACACATTATTTTCATGAAGCTCTCCCGCAAGATCATGTCTGACTTGCATCCAATTATCCCACATATTAAGAGCAATACTAATTATTCTATATTCACAATGTCCATCGCCCATAACATCAACAACGTCAAGGAGATGTGATTGCGCACTAGGTGACATTTGATTGCGCTCATTATACAGAAACCCGCTCCTTGTGCTTCTAAAATTCTCTGTCATCTTTATAGTTTTAATCTTTACAATTTCTTATTCTTCGTTCAAAACATGCTCGAAATATGATGGCTCTCTTTTGATGGACTTATATACGTCCATGAACTTCTTCAAACTTATCCTTGGAGGGCATTTTAATTTTGTAGGCAATTTAGGCTCCTTTATTTGACTGTCATCTGGGTTGACGATTTCACGCAATTTTCTTTTAATTTCATTACTTTGGAGATCACTTATACTACTATATTTTTTAAGAGGATTGTTAACCGCAGACCGAAAATGGCTATTCGCAAATAAAAAATAGCACTTTTTAAAGGTGTTAAATATTCCCCTTGTTATTTTAAACCACTTATTCACAAACCAAACCCTAGCTAATTCCTTTTCCCCTTCCCAGCCACCTGCCCGATCCCGCACTTCGTATCTTCCCCTCTCTCGCTCTCCCAACTCTAGATCGCACATCTCCTGCTCGCCCGCTACGATGACGCCGCCCGCCCGCTCGCCGACGTCGCCCGCCCGCTCGCCGACGTCGCCCGCCCGCTCGCCGACGTCGCCCGCCCGCTCGCCGACGTCGCCCGCCCGCTCGCCGACGTCGCCCGCTCGCCGACGTCGCCCGCCCGCTCACCGACGTCGCCCGCCCGCTCGCCGACGTCGCCCGCCCGCTTGTCGATGTCGCCCGCCCGCTCGCCGACGTCGCCCGCCCGCTCGCCGACGTCGCCCGCCCGCTCGCCGACGTCGCCCACTCGCTCGCTTCTTCACTTTTCGAAGGAGCCAACCGTTCGCTATGCCTCCCCCGCTGTGAGTACATTGAGCTTCTTCAATTTGTTCGAAGTAGCCAACGATTTCTTTTGGATTGCAGTGAGCATTGAGCTTCTTCACTTTGTTCTAGGTGAAATGTTGGCATAGTTCTTGAAGATCAATGGATATCGTCCCAACTACAGAGACCAACGAAGAAAATGTACCTGTGTATGGTAATGATCTAAATGTTTTCTCCAAATATTTATGTGAGTTAGGAGCAAAGTGCTGGTGTTGTTGAGAACTTGTGGTTTTGAGCTACTTATATAATATTTTGATGTAAACATGATATTTTTTAAGCACTTGTGGTGCTGGTGCTTCATATTTTTTGATGAAGGTTATGTATATTTTGATGTACTCGATATTTTTTTAGTACTTGTGGTGCTTCATATTTTTTGATGCAGGTTATATATATTTTGATGTAAGCTTCAATTTTGGTGGTAATGAATTATGCCCTTGCTTGTACTTGTGGTGTTGGTGCACTTCTTGATATTTTTTTGCTTTTAATGTAGGTCTGCGAATAACAATAATTTTTGTGAATAATAATTTTAAGTATCTTTGGATTTGCGGATAGTAATAATCTACAAATAGCCATTTTCGTTCTGCGGATAACAATCCCCTTTTTTAATATTCCCTCAACGTCATTCTCTATGTCCACTAATTCTTTTTGTTCTTCCTTTATGTTTAAATCTGGATTCTCATTCAATGTTAATTGTTTTCATTGTTTGTGTACCATACATAATGGTAATGCATTACACTCTTTCATATGCAGAACAAGCTCATGCGCACAAGGTAATCCAAGTGTGTATCTATTCTTATGTGTGCACTTCACAACCGGAACGAACCCGAATTTTATGGACTCCCCTTTTTTGATTATCTCTAAAGAAGCAATAGAGACACTACCAACAAGATTTGCATACAACATACTTTTGAAACCTAGAAAAACCTGAATTTTACTTTTCCCAAAAAGTCGCTTGATTTCCGTATGTTGTAAATTAATCATGTTATCAAATGTTTTTCATACGACTGTTAAATTTCCAATTGATACTTCAAGAAATTTCTTAAGTTGGTTATGACCCCTACACGGTTTGTAAAAGTGTTGCCTAAATGTAAGAACTTGCCAATCCATGTTGAAACAAACATTTCATTGTATGGCTCTAACCAGGTATTTGTAATATAACTAATAACATCGGGATATTTAGGAGAATAATCAGTCAACAATTCATTACATCGCACTTGAAACTCATTTTCAGTACTTGCATTTACTATTAGCTGCCAAACACCCAAAAAGATATCACATTCTTTGCCCCGCATGAAAAACTTTTGGCAATTTGCCAAAACATTACGGTGTACATGGACTTGACATAAAATATTTTTTGCCTGTGAAAAAAACAACTTCTATTGCATTCATCAATGCAAGCTCCCGGTCTGTCACAAAAACATTAAGATGCACATTCTTATCGAAAGTAAGCTTGAAACATTCAAGGCCCCATTTATAACTAGCTTCATTTTCATTAGACATAAAGGCAAATGGAGAGAAAAATGATTGGTTGGTCGAGGTAACACCAACTATTGAAAGCAGTGGCAAACGGTAGCGGTTGGTCTTATATGTGCAATCCACCATAAAAGACATTTGAAAACATATTACTTGGGCGAACATCAATTCGATGTGCAAAAAATATACTTTGTAGTTGAACTGTACTCTCATTTACTTGAGTGAAACCAATGTAGTCGAAATCACTAATGCATTTGAACAAGTATTGGATTGGAGTGACACCTTCTAATTGTGCTCTATATAACTTAGCCTTTGCATTGTAGATTGTTCTGATGGTTGTAGTGTTACCCAGATATCTCTTCTTTAGCATTGCCAAAATTTTGCGAGGCTTACATCTAGTATTGTACATCTCCTTGACAATCTTATGTCCATTCACATCTAGCCTACCGACATATTGGGTGTGCTTCTAGATGAACAAATTCATGATTGTGTATACCATATGTAACTTTGATTTTCCATTCATTGTACTCATTTTTTGTCCTTTAAGTGCAAATTTGCACCCACAATGCTTGGAACCTGATTTCCTGATATTTTTGTTAACATATCCCTTCTCTTTCTGAGTATCTGGACGTAACCCGCCCCTATCACAACCCAAAATAACTCTGGGTGTAGCTCTATCACTGAGCTTATTTGCCCTTCTTATAACAATGACAAATCCCAACTATTTGACAACATTCTTATCCCATTAAATTAAATCTTCTTTGCTTTCAAAACTAACGGATGTGCAAAAGTGCATTCCAACATATTGGGAAGATTGAACATTCTCAAACAAAATCAATTCTTTTGAGCTCATGATTACGTGACTCCTAAACACAATTATAAAAAACAGGATAAAGCTCTAAAAATAGTCACTAAATGGTTGGATGTACCAAAACAACCACTAATTAACCAACATGAAAACAAAGCACAATGATCACCTGAACATGAACAAAAAAAATCAAAACTTCAAGCCTCCGCTCTAGCTAGTTTGGAAGACAAGACCCCCCCCCCCCAAAAAAAAAAAAATAGTGTGTCTGCATCCATCACAATTTTCATAATTTTCACCATCAAATTTTAATTTGAATCAATTTTTCCATCCAACTGAAAATATAACTAACAGTGAAGGTGATAAGAAGTGATTGTATGAGGATGAGCACGACATATCGGGAAGGAAATGTCGATCACATTTTTGATCATAGATTGGGTTTCCCTTCAGTATCTGCACCGACATTAGGAGGAGAGATGTAAAATCTACATAATAAAAATTAAATCATTTATAATCAGAACACATGTATCACAACGTATGTGTATAAGAACAATCAGAAAACAGAAATAAAAGCCTCACAATTAAAAAGTACATAAAATGGAAAATATTGCACAGGAATTTGTAAAATATTGGCATGAATTAATCCTGGCTATCGAGAATAGAAAGGATTTGTAAGATTGGATTTGCAATCATCCCTTATAGAAACCTTCAAATATGCAACCATGTGTGAAAAAATTGCATGTCTGGAAGGTGTAAAAGAGACGAATTATGATAAACTATTATGACCACAATCAATTGAACATACAAAAACTTTCAATTTTCAAGCCTCTGCTTCGAAAGGAACGACTGCCGGCGAAGACTGTGTCCGAGGGATTAGGGCTGTGGGGCCGTTGTCGGACGTCGAGAGTTGTGGCTGCGGCTAGATAATGCGAGCAGAGAGAAGAAGCGGCTGCAGGGTCTTCGGGTGTGGGGGATTAGGGCTGCGGGGCTGTCGTCGGATGTCGAGAGGTGCGACTGCGGCGAGAGAATGCGAGCAGAGAGGGGAAGAAGCGGCTGCAGGGTCTTCGGGTGTGGGGGATTAGGGTTGCGGGGCTTCCATCTCTGGGTACAAATATCAGGTAGGGGACAAGAAAATTAAACGCAAAACTTATCTTAATTTGAGTATGAATATCCTAATACGTATGAATAAGAACTCCCTAAATAAAACCCATGTCATTCGACCTTCCTTTTAACGTCTCTCACCTGTCATTCGACCTTCCTGGACGATCGTTACAAGTGCAGCGGCTATGCTGAGGTATGCTGTCTTTCCCTCCCGCCACATTCCCCCTTCCCTTCTTCACCACTGACGACATCCTTGCATGAAATCAACTGATTTCTCCGATTTCTGTCCCTTTCGTCGAGGTCTTGCCTCCCGTCAAGGCTCGGCGCGACCGTCACACGCGTATTTCCGTCGAACTGCTGGTAAGAAGAGTTTTACCCTCGTTTTCTTCACTCCTATTCGCTATTTTCAGTGACCGGGTAATGTAAATTCCTAGAGCAACTCCAACCGTCCGGCATTTCTCAGAAATGCCGGACGGTTTCCCTCCAATGCTTCGGCATTGGAGGCTGCATAAATGGAGGAGGCGGCATTTCCGCCTCCTCCTCCTCCATATTTAGAGGAGGAGGAGAGGAAATGTCGGCCCTCCATTTATTATTTTATTATTATTTTATTATTTTATTATTTTTAATTATATATTTATTATATTTAAGGAAAACGTGTATTACACAATAACGTTCGTAGCCGCTAAAATATTATTTCAAACTTCACATATAATATACCAATAAAGTTGTTTTTTCGAGACCTACAAAATGAGACTAATATTTCATACTTTCTAAATATTATTGATCATACAAATAGCTAGAGAACACGATTTACTAAATAAAATTGCACATACACCGAAATACATTCAAATTAAAATGCATACAATTTTCCAAATTACATTGTTTCATTACCATATCGTGCCCACAGATGTTCGATCAGTGCATCTCGAAGTGCGAAATGTGCCGCCTTGTCTCTGATTTTTTTATGCCGATTTAGGAACTGCTGAAATCTTTCGACTTCACTTGTGTCCATCTCTTCAACATTCTGAGTTGGCGGCGGTGGAGAAATAACGATATCTTCATTTTCATCTCGCTCGTCCTCGATAATTATATTGTGCATTATAATGCAAGCAGTCATGATATCATGCAACATATTTTTATCCCAAAAACGGCAAGGCCCCTTAATAATTACAAAGCGTGATTGGAGAACTCCAAATGCGCATTCTACATCTTTTCGGCATGCCTCTTGCATCATTGCGAAGTGTTATTTTTTTTATCTTGTGTATGAGAAATGGTTTGAACTAGTGTTGACCATTTCGAATAGATACCGTCGGCTAAATAATAACCAACATCATAATTTTTACCTAGTATTGTATAATTGGTAGGAGGCGTTATACCTTGGATTAAGTTTGCAAATAAATTTAATGCCTGTAAAACATTAATATCATTGTTAGATCCAGGTAAGCCAAAATATGCATGTCATATCCACAGGTCGTATGATGCTACTGCCGCGAGAATGATTGTAGGTCCACCATGACGTCCTGAATATTGGCCTGCCCATACCGTTGGGCAATTCTTCCATTGCCAATGCATATAATCTAGGCTTCCCAACATCCCTGGAAAACCTCGTTCTTCACCTTTCTGTAGTAATCTTGTTACATCATTTGCATTGGGAAATCTCAAATATTCATCTTTGTATAATTGTACAATTGCCCTACAGAATCTTTTCAAGCATTGAATCACAGTAGACTCGCCAATTCGAATGTACTCATCGCAATTATCAGTTGATGTTCCGTATGCTAACATACGAAATGTTGCTGTAATTTTTTGTATTGTTGATAGTCCAGGCTTACCAACACCATCCTTCTTTTGAACAAAAAAATTGTCGTGCTCCTGCACTTCAGTAACAATGCGAAGGAAAAGATTTTTTTCGCATTCGAAATCTTCGTCGAAAAAAAGTTTCCTCATATGTGGGGTGTTCAGAGAAGTAATCATTCCAAAGTCTAGTGTTGCCTTCAATTCTGCCCCGATTGATTACCACATGGCCAGGTATTGAACCTCTGCGTCGCGGACGTGCATCTTCTTGAAGTTGAGCTGCGATTATGGCATTGTTGGAGGCATGCATGCTAGCTAAAACTTCATCTTCATTCTCCCAATTTTTAAGGTCTTCTTCCCACTTGAGAAGTATTTGTTCATCATCATCTGAAGATGATGAAGATCGCAAATGGGATGAACCTTCTCCATAATTCATTTTTCTTAGAAGAAAAGAATGTTTTGAATGTATCATTGACTATCTTAAAAGGGCGTTTATATAGCTCGTCAGCATTAGATGTCTTCTCCCAAGCATTGGATGCCTTCTCCACTCAAGCCTCTGTCTTGTCTTGTCAATCCTGTCATCTCGTAACCCGAAGTCTTGTTTTTTCCCAGCATTGGATGCCTTCTCCCAAGCATTGGATGCCTTCTCCACTCAAGCCTCTGTCTTGTCTTATCAATCCTGTCATCTCGTAACCCGAAGTCTTATTTTTTCCCTGCATTGGATGCCTTCTCCCAAGCATTGGATGTCTTCTCCACTCAAGCCTCTGTCTTGTCTTTGTTGGGGTTGTGGAACACTTTTGGTCCTCTTGTTTCTCACACCGGGTTTGCCCACGTGAGCTTAGAGGAATCGAAGTATGATCCCCTTCGATATCTCCGGGACCGACGACAGCGGGGGTCTGGGGGCGGCAGCCCCCGACGGAGGTCCCGCTGACCGGACAGCGGGTAGGGGTCTAGGGGACAGCGTCCCCGGTGGGGGCTCGGGGGCAACGCCCCCGGACCAAATTTTTTGGGGAGATGTTTTCTCCAGTCGTCGAACTGGGTTCGACGATCGTCGAACCCAGCCCGACGTCGAACGTCGAACCCAGCTCGACGTTCGACGCGCCGAACCCAGCTCGACGTTCGGCCGAGCTCGACGTTCGGCCGAGCTCGACGATCGTCGACCGCCGTTCGACGTTCGGTCGAGCTCAACTTTCGGCCGAGCTCGACGATCGTCGATCGCCGTTCGACGTTCGGCCGAGCTCGACGATCGTCCGAGCTCGACGATCGTCGACCACCGTTCGACGTTCGGCCGAGCTCGACGATCTGTTATGCTGAAGCCTATTTAAGGCGTTTTCTCCCAAACATTGGATGCCTTCTCCACTCAAGCCTCTGTCTTATCTTGTCAATCCTGTCATCTCGTAACCCGAAGCCTTATTTTTTCCCAGCATTGGATGCCTTCTCCCAAGCATTGGATGCCTTCTCCACTCAAGCCTCTCTTTTTCATAAGTACCCATTCTAGCACTCTCTATAAGTACCCATTGCAGAAGTCAAGTTCTCATCACTCTATCCCCAAAATTAAGAACTCTCTAATTTCTTTCCTCGTCATTATGTCATCTATTCGTGGCCAAGCATTCTTCCCAAAAGAAGATCAAGCACCATGTTATGCTTGGCTTGAGGTTTCGGAAGACCCCGTTATGGGGAGTAATCAGAAAGAACAAAGAATGTGGGAAAGAATTTCAACCATCTTTTACAATACAAGACCTCAAACTTGCGTAGGACAGAGAACCCCAAAATCTCTTTCTTGTCATTGGTCCCTTTTGGCAAGTAAAACAAGCAAATTTCGAGGATGTATTCGGCAGATAGAGCAACGAAACTCCAGCGGTGTAACACCCCAAAATGTTGTAGGAGCGACGGGGATCACTTTTGGCCAAGACAAAGTTTTGGTGCTGGTGACACGGGCCCCGACACGGGCGTGTCGGAGGCCGTGTCGGGCGTGTCGAGCTCGGGCCGTCGAGCTGGCCGTGTAGTCGACCAGTTCAGGTCGACGATGGTCGTGTGGAGGAACACGGCCTAGGACACGGGCGTGTCCCAGACCGTGTCACACCTGGGCTGTACGGTGGGGTACACGGGCAGTGACACGGGCACGAACACGGGCGTGTCTAGTTTGACACGGGCGTGTCTGATGCCGTGTCACCAAGCCGTGTACCTCTCTGACTGCGAATTGTTGGCTGATTGCACACAGGGGGCGTGACACGGGTCCCGACACGGGCGTGTCGCAGGTGATACGGGCGTGTCGGAGGCCATGTCACATGCCGTATTGCTGGTTTTCAATTTTGGTCGAGATGGCGAATGAGCTACACGGCCAGGCACACGGCCGTGTGTGAACCCGTGTTCGGCCCAGTTTTTATGATTTCAGATCTAATCTTGGCCGTTCGTTTCCTTGACTTTGGATCCGATGGTGGGGGGCTGCTCTTGGGTGGTTTTATCCGGGATTTAGGGTTGGGAATCCTCATTTTCCTTAGCCATTCTCTCTCTAAGAGTTTAGAGAGAAGGGACAGCAAGGAGGAAGGAGGAGTCCAAGATCCGGCCGTCGGAGGAGCTTCGGAGCTCCGAATCGCGATCCGAGTCCGGATCCGCGGAGGTGACGCCGTTGCGGTGCTTTCCAACCGCATAGTTTTCGATGGCGCCGCGGAAAAGCGAAAGGGTAACGATTCTCTTCTTGAGCATGTGAAGCTCTTCTTCCTTTGCATGGGAAAACCCCTCTCCTGCGAGTGTGCGGCGAGATCGTGGTATTCCTTGGGGTAGATATGTAAAGTCCCCCTTGTTAGAGTCCGGAATCGTAGTACGGACATAGGCATGCTGTGTGAAGCCTACCCGGACGTGTTTTCCGGATCGGTGATGATTTGATGTGCATTTGTTGGTCGGAGAAGACTCCGAGCGTTTTGATTGTTTTCGGGTTGCTATGCGGTAGAATGCATCAGGGAATCTGGGGGATTAACCCCGAGGTGCACCTGGAAATCTGGACGGAAACGCATTTCTGTCATATCGGTGGCCTGGGAGCCAACCGGGTACATAGCGGGGCTATGTACCATGTTTGATCGTTATTTGGGACTGGGGAAGCTTAGTCCGTGTCAGTGGCCAAATGGCAATGGCGGGGTGAGCAACGGGCTATTGTACCCCTAACCGCTCCACCTGCTCGGTTAAAGCGACCTAAAGTTTTACGTGGGACTTACCGAGGTTTGGAGATCGAGTCTAGGCTACGGCTGAGAAGACTAAATGCTCACAAAGATTGCCACCCTGGGGGTGGTGGTGGAGTCGAGGACCGGACGAGGTTCGGACTGGCTTCGCCGAGTAAGTGCCCTGAGTGCACGGGGTGTACGGCCGTGAGAGCGTGTACCTGTGATGAGATGCTTGTTTTACTGTGTTGCTTGTTTTGCTAACAAGTGCAGGGAAGAAGCTTTGCCGCCCCGGTTTGGGGGCGGAATCGTTATAATTTGGTCAGCATAGCTGACCGTTGCCTTTGTTTGCCACCGGGCGGTGGTTTGTAGCTTGCAGGTGCTGCGGAGCAGAGCGGGAAATAGCGGGCTAAAGCCCTTGTTGCTGTGCCGGCCCTCGAATGCCTAATTGCTTATGTTTCTTTCCCATTTTTCATGTATGACCGGCCTGCGTGCCGAAGTTTGGAAAACACTTCTTTTGTTAAGTGAACAGTGTAAGGCCTTAAGGCCATTTCTCTTTTGGTGTATGTATACATTCCTGAGTTTGTAGTGGACATTCATGCTGTTGTGGCTGGGTTCTTATTTCTTTTGCAACCTAATAAATTGCTTCCGCTAGGTGTTGTGTAGGACGACATGATTGGTTGAATGGTTTCAACGCGTAACCAACCGGTCTGTCCGTATTATATGGCGTCGGGCCCCGGTCGGACCTACTGTTATATACTATGTAACGGATAGGGGTGTTACAAATTGGTATCAGACTACTGGTTTCGGTCACGCTTAAATGAATTCGTGGGCGAATTCACTTTAAGGGGTGGTGAGCACATGTGTGTGCGTCATCGTTATAACATGAAAAGAACCCATGAATGTCCACTTAGGAATGAAAATACACATATTTGAGGAACCTGTGTGTTCCTATAATTGCTTTTTGCAATTTTGTTCAGTCACTTATTGTGTTTTGAACGTCTATAGGTGTCCGGAAGCGGAGCGTGGCAGTCAGAACACACGTTTACTGAGCAAAGTAATGCACTAAGTAACGTTCCTGAGACCCCTACGTCTTGGGAAACCATAAGAAGGGTGGTTGAAGCGGTGTTCGCTGTGACCAACGCACAACATGGAAGTAATGTGTAACCCTTTGTCCCTGAGATGGCCCCAACATCGGGCGGTATGTTGGAGCAAAGGGCATTTGGAGGTCTTTTAGAGCAGCAGATGAGCATGACTGTGGTGTAGGGAGAGCATTCAGTTGACGCATATTTGCAGACATTCCTTATGATAAAGCGCTATCCAGGCTTTGAATGGGAAAGCGAGCAATCTATAGGGGATAGATTTTATAACGGTCTGCGTAGCGAGCTGCGTATCCTACTGCTAGGACCAAAGTTATTGGGATTCCGAGCTTTGGTGGAGTCGGCTAGAGCTTTGGAGGTGGAGTTGGGAAAAACTCACCAAGTACCAGTAGATAGGGTACCAAACCCTACTGGTCCTATAAGGACTGTCTATCGAAAGACGCCGAGAAAAGAGGCTGGATCATCTACTACCCGAACTACCCTCAATTGTTATTCTTGTGGCAAGACAGGGCATCTCGCCAGAGAGTGTAGGGAGAGTGCTCAGAAGACTAGGAAAGTTTTGGCAGGAGCAGTTGAAGATGCTATGGCAAAGGATTCGGTGGTCAAGTCGACAACCTCAAAATCCGGGTACCGTAGGTGGTACAAGAAGTCTAGGAAGTCGGGTCTAGTCCCTTCCTCTAGCACATCCAGAGCGACTACAGTCCAAACCCCGGATGCATGCTTTGTTTGTGGAAAGCCGGGGCACTATGCCCGGGATTGTTGGAGTGGATGCCCAATGTCCAAAAAGAAGTCGGGATCGATATCTGAAGAGAAAGACAAGGCGGTGGCGTCCGCCGCATCGCTGATTACTCCGGCCCAACCGGTAGTGAACATCCTTGGCCAGCAGGAGGTCATGTGGCCGACCGTCGGGTCGTCAAGTATGGTTTAGTTGTTAGTAACCTTGCTTCTTGCCTTATGCGTGTTTACATAGAACTTGAAGTTCTAGGCTTTATTTTGGAATCTTGGCAATCCGGATGGGTTATTACCCAGCAGTCGTCCAGTGCGCGCGGAGATATAGTCTGTGCGGTAGGAGTCTTATTGAAAGTCAAGGATTCGACTTGCTAGCGTCGCTGTTGCCGTTAGTAGAGTTTGACGTCATCTTTGTTGGGCTAGCTTTTGGGGCTGAAGGCTTTTATCATTGGCAACCGCAAAAAGACCTAGCTGGGGGTTGGGTAGGAGACAACGGTTGCGGAACTGTAGGCATCGAGCGGGACTCTGACGTCTGCCCTCCCGGTGTTCAAGACAGTTTTGTGTTGGTACAAAGCTGTTCTTCACGTTAGTGGAGGCTGTAACGCCTAAGTCCACTCTGGGTAGTATCCCAGTGGTTTTTGAGCATCCCGGTGTGTTCACGAACAATCTCCCTGGAGCCCCACCGTAGCGAGAGATTGATTTCACGATTGAGTTGTGCCAGGTGCTAAACCTGTGTCACGCTCTCCTTATAGGCCGATGCCTAAGGGGATAGTGGAGTTAAAGGTCCAGCTATAAAAGTTGATGGAGCAAGGGTATGTGCGTCCAAGTGTGTCGTCTTGGAGCACACCGGTCCTTTTCGTTTAGAAGAAGGACGGGAGTTTGCGGCTCTGTATCGATTATAGAGAACTGAACAAATTGACAAAAGAGAGCAAGTACCCGATCCCAAGGGTTGGCGATCTGTTTGATCAATTGGTTGGGTCATCGGTGTACTTAAAGTCGGATCTTAAGTCTGGTTACTATCAGCTGAGAATCGGGGAAAGTGATATCCCAAAGATAGCGTTCAACACAAGATATGGGCATTTCGAGTTTACGGTCATGTCGTTCGGGCTGACTAATGCGCCATCGGTGTTCATGGACCTAATGAACAGAACGTTCAGGGAGTGCTTAGGCCATGTTGTGATCGTCTTTATTGACAACCTATCGGTGTGCTCGCGGTGCGAAGAAGATCGCTTCAAGCATCTGCGTTTGGTTTTGGGGACGCTAAGGAGGAACGAGCTATACGCAAAGTTCTCTAAAGGCGAGTCTTGGTTATCTTCAGTGACGTTCCTTGGTCACTTAGTCAGTAGGGAAGAGTTGCGGTGGATCCGGCGTAGACTGTTACAATACGAAAGTGGCCTGTGTTGTCTTCGGTAGCGGAAGTCCGGAGTTTGCTGGGGCTTGCCGGCTTTTACAGGCACTTCGTGGAGAACTTCTCGCGGATAGCGCTACCTCTCACGACTTTGACAAGGAAAGATCAGAGTTTTGTGTGGGCGCATGAGTGTGCGCAAGCTTTTGAAGAGCTGAAGAGTCGGTTGACCGCGACGCCAGTGTTAAGTTCGCCGAGTGGAACCAGAAGCTGTGAGATCTATGGCGCTGCCTTAGGCAGCGGATTAGACTGCGTGCTGCTGCAGCGTGGTAATGTGTGGCCTGTGGCTCGCATTAGTTGCAAGAGCACGAGGGGTATTGTCCAGTCCGTCATCTGGAGTTCATGGCCGTGTGTTTTGCACCAAAGCTAGGGAGGCCTTATGTGTATGGTGACAAAGTCGGTGTCTGGACCGATCACAAGAGCCTAAAATACTTGTTGGATCAAAAGGACCTTAATATGAGGAAGAGGAGGTGGATGGAGTTCCTCGGGGACTACACCTTCAAAATACATTATGTACTCGGGAAGGGCAACGCAGTTGCGGATGCGCTGAGCCGCAGGGCTCCCGCCCGAGCCAACTGGTTGTTGGTGCATGATGAGCGGCTAGTACGGGAGTTGGAGGAGCTTGAGATCTGATGCGTTGACAAGAAGACGAGCGCCAAAGCAATGTTAAACTGGACAGAGGTGTAGTATGACCTGGCTGACCGGGTTCGGCAGGCATTGGAGTTAGATGACTCCATGAAGGAGCTTATGGAGGCCGCTCTGGATGGGTCAAATTCCCAGTTCTCGGTGGAAGATGGTTTATTAAGGAAGGATCATCGGTTGTGCGTCCCGAGCGGGGGTAACCTCCGGGCAGAGTTGATGTACGAGGCTCATCATACCAAGTACTCAATCCACCCAGGGAGCACGAAGATGTATCGTGATCTCAAGAAGCTGTTTTGGTGGCCGGGGCTTAAGAAAGATGTGGCGTTGTTTGTGGCTAAATGCCAAACGTGCGCCTTGGTGAAGGCGGAGTGCCAAAAGCCGGGAGGATTTCTGAAGTCCTTGCCAATACCGGAGTGGAAATTCGACGATATATCTATGGACTGTGTGCACGGGTTGTCAAGGTCGCAGAAGGGGAACGACGCCATCTGGGTGATCGTAGATCGGCTAACCAAGGTGTCGCACTTCATTCCGCATAGGAAGGATGACTCGGTGGAGAAGTTGGCAAAGTTGTATGTTGACAATATAGTTAGAATACATGGTGTGCCTCGCAGCATTGTGAGTGATCGCGATGGGCGTTTCACGTCCAATGATTGGAGATTGGTGCAGCAGATACTGGGGACAAAGTTGAAGTTCAGCACAGCCTTCCATCCGCAGACGGATGAGCAGACCGAGAGAGTCATTAGAACGATGGAGGACATGCTACGCATGTGTGTTCTGGATTTCGGTAAGCATTGGGAAGACCACCTGTATTTGGTGGAGTTCGCGTACAACAACAACTACCAAGCAAGTATACAAATGACGACCTTCGAGGCCCTGTATGGTAGGAAGTGTCGCACGCCGTTATCGTGGCTTGAAACGGGTGAGGCAAGGTTGTACAAGAAGCAGGAGGTGGAGAGTGCTACCTCGTTAGTGCGGATCATTCGGGAACGCTTGTTGATCGCTCAGGACCGGCAGGCGAAGTATTACAATGCCAAGCACCGGAACGTGGAGTTCACGGTAGGCGATTGGGTATATCTTAAAGTGAAGCCGTTCAAGGGAGTTTCGCGGGTGAGACGCTTGAAGAAGCTGAGCCCAAGATACCTTGGACCTTTTGAGGTTCTGGAGCGAGTCGGCGAAGCGGCATACCGTTTGAGGCAATCGGAGGAATTAGGTGGTTTACATGATGTGTTCCACATTTCAGTGTTGCGGAAGGCGGTGCAAGAGCCTTCACAGGTGATCGCGGCTGATCAAGTGCCGGTGGACGAAGGGTTGACGACTAGGGTCAGGCCCATTCGTATTGAAGATGTTGAGGTCAAGAGACTCCGTAACAAGGAGATCCGGATGGTTAAGGTCCAGTGGGATAATTGCGGGCGAGAGGAGCTCTCTTGGGAACGGGAGCAGACTATACTGGAGGAATACCCGGAAATGTTCCGCTCAGGTACTGATTTACGTTAAGTCCTGTTTTTCCTTTATTAATTTTGTGGGCGAAATTCTTTAAGGAGGGTAGAATTGTAACACCCCAAAATGTTGTAGGAGCAACGGGGATCACTTTTGGCCAAGACAAAGTTTTGGTGCTGGTGACACGGGCCCCGACACGGGCGTGTCGGAGGCCGTGTCGGGCGTGTCGAGCTCGGGCCGTCGAGCTGGCCGTGTAGTCGACCAGTTCAGGTCGACGATGGTCGTGTGGAGGAACACGGCCTAGGACACGGGTGTGTCCCAGACCGTGTCACACCTGGGCTATACGGTGGGGTACACGGGCAGTGACACGGGCACGAACACGGGCGTGTCTAGTTTGACACGGGCGTGTCTGATGCTGTGTCACCAAGCCGTGTACCTCTCTGACTGCGAATTGTTGGCCGATTGCACACGGGGGGCGTGACACGGGTCCCGACACGGGCGTGTCGTAGGTGACACGGGCGTGTCGGAGGCCGTGTCACATGCCGTGTTGCTGGTTTTCAATTTTGGTCGAGACGGCGAATGAGCTACACGGCCAGGCACACGGCCGTGTGTGAACCCGTGTTCGGCCCAGTTTTTATGATTTCAGATCTAATCTTGGCCGTTTGTTTCCTTGACTTTGGATCCGACGGTGGGGGGCTGCTCCTGGGTGGTTTTATCCGGGATTTAGGGTTGGAAATCCTCATTTCCCTTAGCCATTCTCTCTCTAAGAGTTTAGAGAGAAGGGAGAGCAAGGAGGAAGGAGGAGTCCAAGATCCGGCCGCCGGAGGAGCTTCGGAGCTCTGAATCGCGATCCGAGTCCGGATCCGCGGAGGTGACGCCGTTGCGGTGCTTTCCAACCGCATAGTTTTCGATGGCGCCGCGGAAAAGCGAAAGGGTAACGATTCTCTTCTTGAGCATGTGAAGCTCTTCTTCCTTTGCATGGGAAAACCCCTCTCCCGCGAGTATGCGGCGAGATCGTGGTATTCCTTGGGGTAGATATGTAAAGTCCCCCTTATTAGAGTCCGGAATCGTAGTACGGACATAGGCATGCTGTGTGAAGCCTACCCGGACGTGTTTTCCGGATCGGTGATGATTTGATGTGCATTTGTTGGCCGGAGAAGACTCCGAGCGTTTTGATTGTTTTCGGGTTGCTATGCGGTAGAATGCATCAGGGAATCTGGGGGATTAACCCCGAGGTGCACCCGGAAATCTGGACGGAAACGCATTTCTGTCATATCGGTGGCCTGGGAGCCAACCGGGTACATAGCGGGGCTATGTACCATGTTTGATCGTTATTTGGGACTGGGGAAGCTTAGTCTGCGTCAGTGGCCAAATGGCAATGGCGGGGTGAGCAACGGGCTAGTGTACCCCTAACCGCTCCACCTGCTCGGTTAAAGCGACCTAAAGTTTTACGTGGGACTTACCGAGGTTTGGAGATCGAGTCTAGGCTACGGCTGAGAAGAATAAATGCTCACAAAGATTGCCACCCTGGGGGTGGTGGTGGAGTCGAGGACCGGACGGGGTTCGGACTGGCTTCGCCGAGTAAGTGCCCTGAGAGAACGGGGTGTACGGCCGTGAGAGCGTGCACCTGTGATGAGATGCTTATTTTACTGTGTTGCTTGTTTTGCTAACAAGTGCAAGGAAGAAGCTTTGCCGCCCCGGTTTGGGGGCGGAATCGTTATAATTTGGTCAGTATAGCTGACCGTTGCCTTTGTTTGCCACCGGGCGGTGGTTTGTGGCTTGCAGGTGCTACGGAGCAGAGCGGGAAATAGCGGGCTAAAGCCCTTATTGCTGTGCCGGCCCTCGAAGGCCTAATTGCTTATGTTTCTTTCCCGTTTTTCATATATGGCCGGCCTGCGTGCCGAAGTTTGGAAAACACTTCTTTTGTTAAGTGAACAGTGTAAGGCCTTAAGGCCATTTCTCTTTTGGTGTATGTATACATTCCTGAGTTTGTAGTGGACATTCATGCTGTTGTGGCTGGGTTCTTATTTCTTTTGCAACCTAATAAATTGCTTCCACTAGGTGTTGTGTAGGACGACATGATTGGTTGAATGGTTTCAACGCGTAACCAACCGGTCTGTCCGTATTATATGGCGTCGGGCCCCAGCCGGACCTACTGTTATATACTATGTGACGGATAGGGGTGTTACAAGCGGTGCTTTTGAACTTGATATTGTAAGTATTTTTTAGAATTTAAATGCATAAATATCTTAAATAATGTGTGATTAAAGTAATTTTTTTGTAGCTCAATGAAGCCAAAATGTTATATGCCTCTGATTCAAAAGAGAAGAAAGGCTTCATGTTTGAGCATGTTTGGCATATCTTAAAAAACACAGAGAAGTGGATGGAAACGTCAGGGTCTACAAAAAATAAGAACTCTCCAAATATTGACATGTCACAAACATTAAGTTCTAACACTCCTAGTCAAGGGAGAGGAATAGACTTAAATTCAGATAACAATAACATGAATCTTGGTAGTACTGTGGATGAAGAATCTCCAATCTCAACTTCCAATAATCGACCAACTGGGAGAAAACAAGAAAAGGAGAGGAGGAGACAATTGAGTGGTAATGGTTATGATATTGAGGTTCATACAAAAAAAACGAAGAAATCTTAGAGGTTTTAAAGAGAGGGCAAGAACAACGAGCAAACGATATGTCTGCTATCCAAGAGCTCATGAGAATAAAAGTAGAAAATCAAAAAAGAAAACTAGATCTTCAGAGCGCTAAACAAGATCACGATATCATGAAGATAGATTTGGATAGCATCAAAGGAACTCCAGAACGATAGTATTTTCGACAAAAAAACAAGAAATTATGAATAGAAATATTATAAAACTATTATTTGGAGGATCTTCAACACTCGAAGGAACTGAATATGGAGGTGGTGTATACGGAGGTAGTGGTTACGGTGGAAGCCAAAATAGAAGAAGCCAATATGGAGCACCTCAATTTGTATGAGGTCAACTTGGAGGAAGCCAGTGTGGAGGAAGCCAATATGAAGGAGATCGACATGGAGGACCTCGATATGAAGGGCCTCAATTTGGAGGACCTTCATTTGCAGGAGGTCAACATAAAGGAAGTCAGTACGGAGGAAGCCAGTATGAAAGAGACCGACATGGAGGACCTCAATTTGGAGGGCCTCAATTTGGAGGACCTCCATTTGGAGGAAATCAGTACCGAGAAAGTCAATACCGAGAAAACCAGTACGACGGAAGTCAATTTGAAGGACATCAGTTCGGAGGAGACCAGCAGGGAGGAAGCCAGTATGGAGGAAGCGACTACAACATACCAACGTATGGAGGAGAACAACAGGGGGATAGCGCGCGCGGAAATCGTAGCGAACCCAGTGATGACCTCCCAGATTTTTAGTTTAAATTTCAAATGTAATATTTTAATTTTGAAATATGTAATACTTATTTTATTTTTATAATGTAACTGTAACGTTTTAATTATATAATGCTTATTTGATCATGTTTCGTCAAATTTTTTTTGTTTAAAAAGGCAAAAAATAATAATAAATTTTTTTTTTCGAGACCTAAAATATGAGACTAACATTGAATATTTTCTAATTAATATTTATTATACTATTATTAAACTATTATTTTATTGAATATATTTAGTTATGTCTAGTTATATCCACTTGTGTTACCCTCCAGCCGTGAGTTTTTTTACAGCACTCGAAATTGTTGTGTCCAGTTACGTCCACTTGTGTTACCCTCCAGCCGAAGGGCCGAACCCTATCCAGATCTTCGCCTCTTCATAGTTTGGAGGTAAGGATTTCCACATTGAATCATTTTTCCATTGTTACCATTAGCGAGATGAGGGATGAGTTCAGTCTTTCAGTTGCTCGTTGTTTCGTCTTGAGCAGAGACCTAAGTTCGCGTTCTCGTCCATGTCAACGAAATAAAGGTAGTTCCGCCATCAGCTTTGCCTACTGTCTTGGTTAGGGTATGTTCAATTCATTCGTTCGTATATAATATAATCTTGTGGTAAAGCTATCTACTGAGGCTTGGCAGTTTGTGTATAGTGGAACGAGACGAAGGAACACTTATTAGAAGCGTGATCTAGAGCAAGATGCCTCCGCGACAAGTATGCACGAGAAGAGATGCCAATGTAAGGACACTATTCTTTTAAAATTTTGTGGTAATAAATAGTATTTAGGCTTCGTTTGAGACGGCTTATTCACTCCGGTGAGTTTGGTTAAAAACTTCGTTATCACAAAATGTATGTTTGTCAAGACAAAGGTTATGACCGATACCAAGAAAATAAACTAATTTTGAGCATAAAATGCATGAATGTTTTTAGGTGAGGTCGGGCGTTCATGAACGACGGTTCATGAACACCGCGCCAAACGTATCCTTAGGCTCCGTTTGACACGGTGGTGACGGTCATGACCATGGGGGTTAAATTGTCATTCGTTAACGCCCACCTAAGAAAATTCATCCACTTTTATGTTCAAACGGATGATATTTGTTAGGTGATCCTTACTGAATGACGGTTTAACCTGTGCGTTTACGACCACCACCACCGTGCCAAACGGAGCCTTAGTCAATTGTTTGAACAATTTTAACCAAACGTGTTATAAGAGTAACCCTAAGAGGGGTCCAAATACATATACATTTACTGAAAATTCGTTTGCTTAGAAATTAGAATGAGAAAGCAATGAATAAATAGCTGATCATGTGTTAGATGACACCAATGTGGATGGAGGCACACCATCAAGACCCAGGAAGGAATGAGGGTAAATCATGATCGTGATGCGATAAAACAGTGGTTAAAAAACTGAAAATAATGGAAGAAGAAATCAGCAATCTAATTTCAAGGACTGTAAAACCTAAAAGAAAAAAATAGGGAGTAGAAAGTGGGTATTGAAGTAGCAATTTAGGCTCCGTTTGGGGGGACTTATTTTCACCGGTCAAGCGGTTATGACCGCAGTTCATGCGGTCGTAACCGCTTGAACGCAAGGTTGTCAGGATCGCAATCCATATCATAGGATCTTACGATCTACCGATCCTGATTTTGTAAATCGATCCTGATTGTGTAAACACGATCCTCGATCCGACCCCACTATCAGATCCGATCCTATCTCGAAACGATCTCATCTAGGATCTCGATCCTGACAACCTTGCTTGAACGGTGAAAATAAGTCCCACCAAACGGAGCCTTAGTATTCACATGCTTACATGTAGAAGTTTTCTAAAAACAATTTACATGCTAATTGTAGAAGTATTCAAAAATGTAATCATTCAATAGTTTTTTTTGAAAGAATATTGTTTTTACTCAATTTTGATTAGTTTAATTTATTTCTTTCAGGAGGTACAGAGACGAAACTCAAGTTAGGTTAAAATTGGTTTGTAAATGATATATATTATGAAACATTTGTGTATCGAACTTTTATATTAGAAGATGGCTGTGTATCCTTTCAGGTATGTTGCACGCATTTGATTTTGTTGCTTAGATATGTTCATAGTATGTCATATGCACTAGTACTTCTCTTGTGCCATCTTAGTACACTTTTCTAGTTATTTCATATATGGGGCTGCGACTGGATTTTTGATTTGTTACTAACCAGAAAGGGGTATTATATTTAGTATCATAGCGAGGTTTAGGATTCTTAGTATGGAGTTGTAACAGAGCCATAGGATGTATAACTATTGAAGTCGAGGTGCATGAACTACTAGTTTGTGTCGGTTTTGTATTTTGGTTTACGTTGACTCATTCGATTTTTTTTTCACAGGAAACCGGTAGAGAGGAGACGGGGGAGCCCTCGAATCAAAATCAAACGCTTGATTTAGAAAGTGTACCTCTGACTGGCATTACAACAGAGATTGCAAGAGCTATTGTCATAGCTTTAGAAGAATTTCAAAATACCTTACCTGCAGCTGCTCATGTGCCTATTCCTACACCTGTTCCAGCTCCTGTTCCCGCACCACTGCAGGAGGGTCTGGATCTTTACCTTCAGTATTTCCTAGAGCTTCATCCTCCAATGTATAAAGGTGAAGAGTCTCCCATGGAGACTGAGGATTGGATTTTTCAGGTAAAACTCATTCTTGACGCAATGAATTGTCCAGAAAATAAGAAGGTGGCACTCGCTACTTTTTTATTAGAAGGCGTAGCCCGGCAATGGTGGATCCAACATTTAGAGGAAAGTGTTGATGGTACGTCTGTATGGCTACTTCTATTTCAAGTTTCCTTATATAACACACATTTTGCACCTTTGCTTTTTAGGTCGCTCTGTGGAGCAAATCACGTGGACCGAGTTTTCTGCATCCCTGTCGCGATGGTTTGTTCCTCCATCCAAGCTTCGAGTGTTACAAGAAAAGTACCTACGATTGATACAAGGGGAGTGGACGGTGATCCAGTACGATCGAGAATTTACTCATCTCTCCCATTATGCCAAAGCTTTAGTCAGAACAGAAGAAGATAGATGTTATCGATTTCGAGAAGGTTTACGCGATTCGATCCGACAATCTCTCCTTCCATTTGACATTGACAATTATAGAAGATTGGTGGATGCAGCTCGACGAATTGAATTGGAACAAGAACGAGTCCAACGGCGTCTGGATTTTAAACAAAACCAAACCCAAGGTGAACCACAACCATTGCAAACTTTTGGGCAAGGTACATGGCAGCATGTGAAGAGGAAGCAAAGGACTGAAGAAACCATTGGCGACAAGGAAATAAGAAAATTTCAGAATTACCCCACATGCCCGAAATGCAATCGGCGCCACCCTGGAGATTGTTTAGCGGCATCAGGCATTTGCTTTAAATGTCACCAAGCAGGGCATATTGCCCGATTTTGCTCAGGGGTGGAGTAGGTAAGCAAAACAAACCTACTTTTGATACGTATATGTTGTTATCTTCACTGTTAGTTGTTTAGATATCTTGTTTTCTTTCTAGATACAATCTAAGCTAGAAGGTTAAGGCCAAGCGAAAGTACATAAGAGCAAGGCAATTGAGCTTGGGACTGCTAAGTCAGTTCTAGGTCGAAGGTTAGTTAAACCTCGAGCATACTTACTAGCTCAACAAGAGATTAAGTATCAAGAGGATGTGGTAACAGGTCGCCGTTCATACTTAGAAGTCTTCACATGACGTATGTTTTTATTTTCAATATTTTGGCCCAGTACAATGATGTAGGTATTTTACTCATGCACCATGTTCCATCAAGTGTTGTTTGTTGTGGGAGCCTCACATTTCTTTTTTTCTGATTCAATTGCTTTGAAGTTGGGACTTGATATCTATCCGACAAATTCAACGTTAGAAACTAGAATAATGGTTCTCTTCTCCCAACAAAGCATAGAGGAAAAGCTATTATTCAAATAGGAGATACTGAGTTTTAGTAGAGTTTGATTTAATTCAGGGAATGTAGTGGTTATCCAATTTTGGTGCTTGGATCAACTGTAGGTCTAATGAGCTTTTGTTGGAAGGAACAGATCAGTCAGCAATAAGTTTCTAAGGCATGCAAAGCATATCAAAGTTGATAATCTCTTTGCTAAAGGCTATCAAAACTATAAATAAAGATTGTGATGCATACTTAGTTCTTTTGACGGTGGAGAATAGGCAACCATTCCAAGCAGTATCAATGGTATGTGAATTTCCTCACGTATTTCCCGACGAACTTCCTAGTGACCCTCCAATGAGAAAGGTCGAATTTTGAATCGATCTCCTCCCGGGCACACTACTAGTGTCCAGAACTTCTTATGAAATGACACCCAAAGAATTAGTTGAATTAAAAGTGCAATTACAAGAATTACTCAAGTTTGAGTTTATTAAACCCAAAACTTCCCCTTGGGGTGCGCTAGTTCTTTTTGTGAAAAAGAATCACGGTAGTCTAAGTGATGTAGACCGAATTTCCTCGAGGCGAATTTTAAACTAGTAAACTTGAATTCATTTTTAAATGTGCTCCGCAAGAGAGATTTTCACAAATAAATGCACGCGTTAATTAATTTCAATATCGTAAAAACCCATGATAGCCACATGATGCGGAGCAGAGACGAGCACGAGCTTTGGGCCGTTCAGGGCTGATTTGACGACTTACCATATATGGCATGCCCGGATCGATGATCAGACTCCGCAGATGTGTCCGTATCCGCGTCGCGAGTCAAGATCATATATTAGTTTATTTTTATTGGTTTATTTTCATGTATTTTAGTGACCTCTCACACCGGCCAATCATAGCCGCCGATAGGGATGCCCTAGTGCCTTGTTTTATTATGAATATTGGTTTAAGAGGTTGAACCAAGTCATTGCAGAATTTGGAGAACTTCATTCCCGGATTCCAGCGATCCTTCCCCGGTGCCGACGCCGTGGAACCCTAGGTGACGACTCCTAGGTGCTCGTTCTTCCTCCCAAGGTACCCCTTACCCTTGCCTTCATTTTCCACCCCTCAAACAACCATTCCCACCGCTAAGCCCCCCCAAACCAGTGCCCAGACATAGCCGACCGGCTGTTTTTCCTGCAGGCCGACAACCGCCCACCGCCCCCTTTGCTGCCATCCCTCCTCCTTGCTACAGGGACGCCACCCGCGTACAACACACCAACCGCCAGCCGCCCCCTCCTCTCTTGCCGCACCTCCATCCAAGCCTCCGTTAGCCCTAGTCGACAACCCCCCCCCCCCCCTTCCGTGGTTCCACTACCAAACAATCATATTCTCAAGATCCATCTAGATCTGAGAATTTCAGCCCCGGTCCATTGTTACCCTCCACTCGTACTTACCATTTTTGCCCGGATCCAACCCTAAATAGCGGATCCAGCCCTCCCCGACCCGGATCTACTCGTACGTGGCCGGATCTACCCTTTTCTCACTCGTTCTCATCATTTTCCATCAAGGACAGTCACCGCCTTCATTTTTACGCCGCCGGTTCCACCTCCGATCGCCGATCTACACATCCGGACCCAAGTTCTTCAGTGCCTCGGTTCAGCCCGCTACTTCGTGAGTTTTCTTGTGGTATTGGTTTATTTGATTTAACATTTTCATTGGTGAATAAATGTATGTGTTGTGATTCTTGCTAGTAGAAATTGTTTCGGTACACTAATAATTTGCAGGTGAAGATTCGCCGCGCGCTTTGCTTTAGCCCTCTGAGCGGAGGAAAGTCGTTATAAAATTGCCGAATTAATGAATTACTTTCAATTTCGAATATTTGCGTGGTGTTAGAAAACTTCATTGCTCCAAGTTATTTGTCGCTGTAACTGACAACTGCATTGCATTTAGGATCATACTAGAGAGTCACCTTTGCACTTATACCTAGAGTCCTAGGTTTTGTGCACCCTTAGCCTACCCCTACATCATTTTGGTATCAGAGCAGGTTAGGCCATCTGCATGCTCTATAATGGTAGGTCATATAGAATCTTTAGATTCATCCATGACTAGTTATTGTCGGCGTTCCTTTCCTCTATTTAGGGATTCCGAGTCCGCCTATACCCGATCTCATAGAGCAACTTCAGGGAAATTCTCATGTTATTATGATGATTATTATCGTCTGCGACACACTACTTCCTGAGATCGTGTTGACCCACCGACACGATCTCACTACACTGGAGACGATCCGTATGATGATTGTTGTCGTTCATATCCCTTCACGCGAGTAGAATGTGTTGATCATCCTCTCCCGTCGTCGCCTATTCTTAGGGATTATGTCCACCCACGAGCTGGTTATGTTAGGAACAACTGTCTAGGAGACTCTCAGAAGCCCTATAGAGGTCACCATCGGCAGGAACACAATACATGTCAAGACCCTCCTAGTGTTCCACCAATAGAGTTAGCTGAGACTG
This sequence comes from Platanthera zijinensis, assembly GCA_039513925.1. NCBI lineage: Eukaryota > Viridiplantae > Streptophyta > Magnoliopsida > Asparagales > Orchidaceae > Platanthera > Platanthera zijinensis. The sequence continues at coordinate 25,124,811 of CM077095.1, forward strand.
AATTTCTGCAATTAGTACTTGACCGCTTTGATCTCTTAGAAGTTCAGTTTGATCACTTAAGATCTACATTACGAAGAAAGTTTAGGGATTTGGGTCAAGCCATCGATGCGACGAGTAGTGCTCCCACCGAGATAAGAGATCCGACACTTGGTTTTGATTCTTCTCAGTTTAATGAGATTCAATGCTCATGTGATCTTGAGGTTGAATCTGATCATGAGCTTATGATACAGGTGGAGAGTGATACTAGCATAACTAGTGAGCATGGTCACGTGGGTGAGGATGAGCGACCTAGTGACGCTGTGATGGTATACTCATCCTTTTCACCTCATCTAGACCTACATCCAGACCTAGTGTCCCCTTTGAATAGAGACACAGTTCTCAACGCTATATCGATTGACCCACACTTGAGTCTGTTCACCCCCTGCTCTTCCCTTAGTACCATCTCGAGTCACTTCACTACTGAGAGTTGAAAGTATAGTGTTGACTTCATAGTGGCTACCTCACCCACTTACGAGGACACGACCTCTATCAGCGATACTCATCCTAGGGATCGCCCCATTATTAATGACCTTATCGTTGAACCTTCATATAAGTCTCCTGTTGAGCCCCTACTCCCTTAGGAGGTTCAGGAGGCTAACATTGACTTTGTTGTGGGTGTCCTACTTGCTCCCACAAACACTACTATTATTGGTGCCCTCCTTGTGGTAGATTATCCTATCATTATCGACCTCCTCGGGATTAAGTCCCCGAGAGGCTCATTTTAGAAGCCTTCCCTCTTACACTTTAGTGATGGATCGTGTATCTGCACTAGTGATTATCTCACATTTAATGACTTTTGGTATCCACCCTCTGGTGAGCCACCTGATGGGCTATATCATTTGAGATGTACCCATCACACCAGGGCTCCGCACTATTTTGTCACCACCTACGCCGTCCCCACGGGAGATGACGTCGATCACCCCAGATTTTTCTATCGACCACCTGGAAAGCCTCTTGATAGGCCACCTCATGTTAGTAATATCCAAGTCATTATCTGGCCTTCCCTTAGGAAGTGTGTCGAGTATGTTGTGTTCTATGTGCATCATTCGTTTCATTTACATGAGTCAGTTGGGTCACTTTTTCATCATTTGCATGCATTACATGAGTCAGTTCGCCGACGAATAATAACGAGCAATGAAAACTATAAAATCCATGCGGATAAGAGAATGCGAGAACAAGTGTTTAATAAAGGCGATAAAGTAATGGTGCGAGTCCTCCCTAAGAGGCTCCCCTCGGGGCATTCCAAAAAGCTAAGCGCCAGGCGAATGAGTCCTTACTCAATTTTTAGTCGTATTGGGACAAACGCCCACCGGCTCGATATCCCGACAAGTATGGAATTCATTCAGTGTTTAATGTTGAGGATCTGATGCCGTACTACGAGCCTCACGAGTATGTGGACCCGAACAGTGGAGATGCCCAACCACCCCCACCCCCACTTTCGTTGCCTTACCACTCTCATACTCCACTTACGTCTGATAGCCACTATAGTCCACCCATTGTTGACATCCACCCACCTGGGGATTCGTCTTCTCTGGTTTCATCGACGACACCGCCGATCGCACTGGGATCCACCACTCGAGAGATGAGCGATGAGAGCATCACATAGTTCAGATTCCACCAGCTTGTTCTTACTTCAGATGGACCGCGCTGTCGCTTCTTGGTACATTGGCGGGGCCTCCCCGACGTAGTTGACGCTTGGATACTTGCAACAGATCTTGATCGATTCACCCCTGGACTTCGACTTCAGCACGGCCATCTCCATTCATTGGAGATGACAGCTTTTCAGTTATGGGGAGTTGATTGGCGAAGACACTCTTCCGCCGACGACACTTTGACGACTTCCGTTGGACTTCTTCGAGTTGTGCCTAACATTCATCGAGAGAATTCCGATCTCAATTCATCGGGAGTTGAATTCTTCCAAGCCGGAGAGATTGATGCGGAGCAGAGACGAGCACGAGCTTTGGGCCCGTTCGGGGCTGATTTGACGACTTACCATATATAGCGTGCCCGGATCGACGATCGTGCTCCGCAGATGTGTCCGGATCCGCGTCGCGAGTCGAGATCATATATTAGATTATTTTTATTGGTTTATTTTCATGTATTTTAGTGGCCTCTCCCACCGACCAATCATAGCCGTCGATAGGGATGCTCTAGTGCCTTGTTTTATTATAAATATTGGTCTAAGAGGCTGAATCAAGTCATTGCAGAATTTGGAGAACTTCATTCCCGGATTCCAGCGATCCTTTCCCGGTGCCGATGTCGTTGAACCCTAGGTGACGACTCCTATGTGCTCGTTCTTCCTCCCAAGGTACCCCTACCCTTTCCTTCGTTTTCCACCCCTCAAACCCCCATTCCCACCGATGCAGCCCCCCAAACTAGCGCCCAAACACATCCGACCGGCTGTTTTTCCTGCAGGCCGACAGCCGCCCACCGCCAGCCCGCCGTCCCCCTTTGCCGCCACCCCTCCTCCTTGCTACAGGGACGCCACCCGCCTACAGCACCCCAACCACCAGCCGCCCCTTCCTCTCTTGCCGCATCTCCATCCAAGCCTCCGTTAGCCGTAGCCGACAACCCCCCCATCCCCTTCTGTGGTTCCACTACCAAACATCCTTATTTTTAAGATCCATTTAGATTTGAGAGTTTCAGACCCGGTCCATCGTTTCCCTCCACTCGTACTTTCCATTTTGCTCGGATCCAACCCTAAATAGCGGATCCACCCCTCCCCGACCCGGATCTACTTATACGTGGCCGGATCTACCCTTTTCTTACAGCCGAGGACAGCCACCGTCTTCATTTTCACGTCGCCGGTTCCACCTCCGATCGTCGATCTACACATCCGGACCCAAGTTCTTCAATGCCTCTGTTTAGCCCGCTACTTCGTGAGTTTTCTTGTGGTATTGGTTTATTTGATTTGACATTTTCATTGGTGAATAAATGTATGTGCTGTGATTCTTGCTAGTAGAAATTGTTTCGGTACGCTAATAATTTGCAGGTGGAGTTATTCGCCGCGCGCTTTGCTGTGGCCCTCCGAGCGGAGAAAAGCCGTTATAAAATTGCCGAATTAATTAATTGCTTTCAATTTCGAATATTTGCGTGGTGTTAGAAAATTTCATTGCTCCAAGTTATTTGTCGGTTATTTGTCGCCGTAACTGACGGCTGCATTGCTTTTAGGATCATACTAGAGAGTCGCTTTTGCATTTATACCTAGAGTCCTAGGTTTTGTGCACCTCTTAGCCTACCCTACATCACCACACAATTAAACGAATTCGGTAATATGAAATAATTCATCCACAGGTGAACAGTAAGGGACTTTCAAATGAACGACAAACAGGTAACGAGATAATAAAGGCAAGCATGCTCTGAATTTTAAAGATCCAAATAAAAACATAAAATACTACTAACATAGAATGAGCAAGGGAGATGGTTTATGGGGATATACCATAGGTGCATCGCCAACAGTGACGGATCCGCAGGAGAAAGACGGGACTAGGCTGAAAGTGGCTGAACAAACAACTGGAAGATGCTTCTCCTGGAGGGCCAGTCTTGATGGTAGAGGCCCGACAATGGCGGGGAAGGCCTTGTTGGGTGGTCGGACGAAGGTCGTAAAGGCTGCTGGGACAGTCACCTGAGAGAAACGTGCTCTGATGAGGGCGGTTGAGTGACGGGGAGGAGCAAGTCGATAAAGAAGTGGATGGAGTATCGATCGGCGGCCGCGGAGTCAGGCGAGGACGGCGGTGGAACTGGAACTGCCGTTGGGCCTCAAATCGTGGGAGGGGAGGGTTCGTCGGGGCCCACGTTGGCTGGCGGCGGGGTGGTGGAAGGCGATGGAATATGGAAGACGGACAGGTGTAGCGGGAGTCCGACGGGACTGATTGGAAACAAAAAGGATTTACTCATGTTCCAATTCTTGTCCAAGCCGATCTCCAGGGGAGGGCTGGGCTGAGCCGGTTTAATAAAGGGGTTAAATTTCCTGTTATTAGGAAATAATATATTTAGAAATATATTGGATTCGTTAGGATTTTGGGCAGGTTTAAAATAAGATAGGAATTTCTATGATTTCAAATAGGAATAGGATTAGGAATTTCTAATAAGGCATGATTTTTTTTTTTCAAAATCAAAAGAATTCCAATTTTTAAAATTTGAGTGCTTGCCCTAATTAACATGACACCTAATTTGACAGATCTTTTATTTAGGGAATTATTGGACGATCGCCCCCACTAAGTCGTAACGAGTGCGGGAAAAAACATACACGTGCGCTAATACATGCGCTTACAAATACCTAAAAAAAATGCGTGAAATGAAATTGCGCGTGCGCTAATACATGCGCTACAAATACCAAAATAAAATTGTGTGACATAAAATAAGACACATGTTGCGATGCAGGTTGTACCAATTCTCCCGGGGTTGAAAAACCTCGACTTCGTCGAGAGTGTAATGTAGCCTGCAACAAGAAAATCCAACTGTCGATCTGGACCTGCTCTGCTACTGTCATGCTCTGGATGGTGGGTCGTAGTGTGGCAAAAGAAAGATTCTTCGTTGCAGCTCATGACTTGTAGGTAAACTCCCTTTCCTGAAAAATACAGGGAACCAATCTCATTCGGAAAAATATAATTCCCGGTGATAGATTCAACCATTAAATTATAGATTTTCGAATATGCTCGCAAACAGTTAGTCAAAATTTCATGCATGATATTTAAATGATCAAGAAAAATCAGAGCATATAAAAGAATGGTTTCACAAAGTGAGGGAGAGCGGGGATCAATGGAATGGGGTGGTAAGCAAGTAAGCTCGACTTGTGGAATTATTAAATCACATCGCATCATACGTTCTCCTGTCAAACACATACGAGCGTCTACTAGACCAAATCAATTATCCCAAACACATCATCCGATTGAATCTGACTAATGTTATAGAATTTAAAATTGATCTCAAATCTACCATTTAAAATTTTCCAGAGAAACCCTTTAAAACGAGTATCTTTGTTTGGTGTGAAATTTTTGGGGATTCTTATTATTTTTAAAATACGGGTTCTCTTAAATAAATCGATAATTCGATAATAAAAAATTTCAGGCACATTTATAATTATGGGATAATGTAATGACACAAAATGATGTTCCCCAAATATAAAATCAATATAGGGTGGGACTCAAATGTGAGTGATATGTCACTAATAATTCCTTCCCAGGGCGGGGACTCAGAAATAATCTCAGCGACTAGAGGCGGTGCTTTAGTGTGAGCAAGTGGGAGCACCATTTCAGTCGGGATGAGGGGATGAGGAGGAAGCTCTTCTTCCTGGAGTTGGAGCTCAGGAAGAAAACCTACTCGACTAAAGTGAGTGCTTCAGTGGAGACAAGTGGGGCCAAGGTGCTCGTGGGGGAAATGTCGAGTCTAGAATGAGGACTATTAATAATTCGAAGTCCGGGTTTCACTAGTTGATACGTAGTTGGGATGTAGTCAGGAAAATTATTTTGTTTGCGCAATGTCATTTTAAGACTGTGTAAATCGGTACACAACCCAGTCTGATTCTGCGTGAGTTCTGCAATGACGAACTCAACGTTCATCATTAAAGTTTTCATTCGCTCTTCGAGACTCTCCATTTTTTTAATTTAATTTTTTTAAATAGAATAACGATTTAAAGAAAACAGACAGTTAATAAACATTTTTTTGTTGTTGTTTTAAAAAAAATACTCGGTAATTTTTTAAATAGAATTGTTTTTAAAAATTTTGAAAGCCGAATCCCGTGATTTATGATAGGAGCGAATCACAAATCCTCTGATACCAAACTGATGAAGACCGAATTTCCTCGAGTTGAATTTTAAACCAGTAAACTGAATTCATTTTTAAATGTGCTCCGCAAGAGAGATTTTCGCGAATAAATGCATGTGTTAATTAATTTCAATCTCGTAAAAACGCATAATAGCCGCACAATTAAACGAATTCGGCAACATGAAATAATTCATCCACAGGTGAATAATAAGGGGCTTTAAAATGAACGACAAACAGGTAACGAGATAATTAAGGCAAGCATGCTCTGAATTGTAAAGATCCAATTAAAAGCATAAAATACTACTAACATAGAATGAGCAAGAGAGATGGTTTATGGGGATACACCATAGGTGCATCGCCAACAATGACGGATCCCTAGGAGAAAGCGGGACTAGGTTGAAAGTGGCTGAACAAACAATTGGAAGATGCTTCTCCTGGAGGACCAGTCTTGATTGTAGAGGCCCGACAATGGCGGGGAAGGCCTTGTTGGGTGGTCGGACGGAGGTCGTAAAGGCTGCTAGGACGGTCACCTGAGAGAAACGGGCTCTGATGAGGGCAGTGGAGTGACGGGGAGGAGCAGGTCGATAGAGAAGCGGCTGGAGTATCGATCGCCGGCCGCGGAGTCGGGCGAGGACGGCAGTGGAACTGGAGCTGCCATTGGGCCTCAAATCTCGGGAGGGGAGGGTTCGTCGGGGCCCACGTAGGTTGGCGGCGGGGTGGTGGAAGGCGGAGGAGTATGGGAGGCGGACAGGTGTAGCGGGAGTCCGGCGAGACTGATTGGAGTGTTTGACCTAATTAACATGATAGCTAATTTGATGGATCTTTTATTTAGGGAATTATTGGACGATCACCCCCAATAAGCCGTAACAAGTGCGAGAAAAAACATACACGTGCGCTAATAATACACTTACAAATACCAAAAAAAATGTGTGAAACGAAATTGCGCGTGCGCTACAAATACCAAAATAAAATTATGTGACATAAAATAAGACACTGTTGTGACGCAGGTTGCACCAATTATCCCTCAGAAGAATAGTCTTGTGACCATTGTGCTCGAAGGAATGAGAGTTCTTCGCACCATCGTGCATAATGTGCCTATCATACTGCCAAAGTCGACCTAATAGGATATGACAAATTTCGATAGTAGCTACATGACACCAGACTGCATCCTGATATGTAGTGCCTATAGAAAACTCGACGAGAGACTGGTGCGTGATAGGTATGGTAGTACTAGTGACCCATGACAGACTATAGGGGTGTGCATGGTGCGGTTTGGTGCGGTTTTGGCCCAAACCGCAACCGCACCTTAAGGGCTCGGTTTTTGCCCGAGCAAAACCGCACCGCACCGAAATTATGCGGTGCGGTTTCGGTTCGGTGCGGTTTTTTGCGGTGCGGTTGCGGTTTCGGTGCGGTTTTTACATGTATTTTACATAGACTACAGGTAAGCATCGCCCCCAGTAGCGTCAAGTTGAGCGTTCTATTTATAGAGAAACAGATTTTCTACTACTACAGATGCACCTTTTTAAAACGGTCATGCTATTCCTTCTTCTGTTACTGAGATGCACAAATTTTTTGATTTGACTGGCTATTATCGTCAGTTTATTAAAGATTTTTCTAAGATAGCATTGCCACTTATGTCACTGAAAAAAATGAAATTTTTTTGTGTGGACTGTTGAATACGAGTTAGCATTTGAGGAATTAAAAACAAAGTTGATGACAACACCCATTTTATGCCTCCCTGTAGGTGTGGAAGCCTTTCAGATTTATTGCGATGCTTCATTTCGTGGGTTGGGTTTGGGTTGTGTTCTTATGTAACATGAGAAAGTTAGTCTATGCATCCAGACAACTTAAAGAGCACAAAAAGAATTACTCAATTCATGATCTAGAGTTTGCTCTAGTAATTCATGCATTAAAGATTTCGGTGACACTATCTTTATGGAGTACGTTGTGACGTATTCTCTGATCATCCAAGCCTACAATATATCTTTTATGCAAAAAGAGCTAAATTTGTGACAACGCAGGTGATTTGAATTAATATTTAATTATGACTTGGACAATCAGGTATAGCAAATGTTGTTGTAGATGCCCTTAGCAGGAAAGGTGCTGCCAATTGGCTTTTCTCCCACCACGAAGATTTAATTCAGGAACTGGACAAGTTAGAAATTTAGCATGGTCTCTCCTACAAGTCGCAGCGGGTCATCTTTATGTTGGTTTGAAATTTAGAATACTATCAAGGAGAGAATCTAATATGCCCTACTGTTAGATGTCAACATGACTAAAATCATGAAACCAGTGTAAACCAATCAAAGTGTTAAATTTTCAATTAAAATGGGTTATTACTGTGCAAAGGGCGAGTTTACATACCCTTTGTAAATAAATTATGAGATGAAATCCTATTCGAAGCACACAATACCAGATATTCCTTTCATTTAGAGAGTACAAAGATGTACAAATATATAAAGAAATCATTGTGGCGGCCAGGCTTAAAAAGTAGCATAATAGCGTATGTCAGGATGTGTGAAACATGCCAGGTAATTAAAGCAGAATACTGATGCGGATGTGACGGCAAGTGTACCGGTCGCACCAGTAATATAAAATGGGCGAATTTCCCCAAGTATCGATCTCTCAAGGAACACAGTAATGTGGAGTTAATTTCGAGGACTTGAGATTGAATTCTTTAGGTCGGCTTTAACTAAGGGGGGTTTTGGTAATTGCGGAAAAGGAAATTAAAATACTAACAACTACTCCTATGCAACGCCGCTATGCGATGCTTCGCCAGGCGGGATGGAAGACTAGTCGGGCCGCTATACTCCGAATCGCTAGGCGGATGGGCGAGTAGGCAAGCGTAAGAACCAGAAATTGAGGGTCGTAAGCACCTCTTCGCTACGCACGCTTCTAGCAATTGCTAGAACAGATGGATGGCGGGCGGAGTGATATAAAGGCGCAACTCAAGCTACTAAAGCGGTAAAATAAGGCAAGATTTACATAGACATAAATCTAACAAAGTTTACACAGAGCACATCAACATCTAAAATAAAGTCCTAAGTACACATAAAAAACAACAAAGGAAGTACAAGGCAAGAGTTCGATCGAATCCGAAGGCTCGTCGAGGGGTCGCTGAAGGAATCGCCGGGTTGTCAATCCGCGTCCAAGTTCGGTCCTCAACTACGTCCGGGGTAGAGAAGGGCTGTCACTACCTTCCAATGGACTCGTCTTCTTCGTGTCACGATCCGGAAGAAAGTTGCAAGCTTCCCTTCGCTGGTTGGCTATGGCACAAAAGCTTTCAATAGAGCTTATGGGTTGAAGGAGATGGCCGAGAGCAAGCGCCAGCAAGATGTAGGCTTCGTGAGCATGGCCGGAGCTTCTCTCCTTGGTGGAAGATGAAGGGCGGAGGTGAAACGACGGAGTTTCTCCTTAAATCGGCGGAGGAGATGGTTGGAAAACGAAAAGATCCCCTTAATGGTGAAAATTTGCGCTTTAAAAAGAAAAAGATCAGAAAAATGGTCACGCACGGTCCCGCGCACGACCGTGCGCTAACCGTGCGTTATTTACTTATAGATCTTGATCGCGGGAGAAGAAGTGTTGACCCGTGCGTTTTACTCGCGAACGGGCGATTCCGCCCGTGCGTGAAGGAAATCGCACGGGTAAACACAGAACGCAGAAAATCAAGGGAAACAGGGAAACCGTACGTTTTACTCGCGCACGGGCGCGTTTGCCCGTGCGTGAAGGAAACACATGATTTATCCCAGAATGCAGGAAAACATATAAAAATGTGCAGACCGTGCGATTCCTTCTCGCACGGTTTGGCCTAAACTATGCGGGAACAAAACGTACGGGTACAAACAGAAGTCCCCAAAATTGCTGTGTGAAAACACAGGATTGCAATGGAACCGTGCGCGAAGAAATGCGCACGACCGTGCGTTTTACACATAACTGAAAATGAGCTTCGGGACATCTCGACTACCTGCACAGCAATGAAACCAACGGGAGCACCAGCTCCCAGCAACAAAGCAAAGCATAAAAGAAACAAAAAGAAACATGGGGAGCACCATGTGTTTAGCCCCAACAAAAGAATGCGTAATTGCACACCCTCGGGCCAAAATAGTGCACTAAGCGTGAAAAGCAACATAAATGAAATATCAACGATAACACACTGAAAGTGAAGTGCAAGAGCGTAAAAACTGGCCCAGATGAGTCCGAAAATCACTATATAAATAGGACTCATCACACCCCCAGACTTAACTGTTTGCGCGTCCCGAGCAAACAAAATCTAAGCAGACAGAAAAAATCATTTAGCTAACATAGAAATTATGATTCGGAGTACCATGCGAAGTCGCATGCTCGTACGCGTACCAATATAGTAGAAATTTTTTTTAAGTATACAAAATAATTTATACTTTTCACAGTGTGTATCAAAATTTTATTATTATCCAAAAATGGAATCACGGTGAATCATCCGGTCACGCGTAGGAAGAAAGTAGGAAGGCCACTAAGGTGAGCTTTGCCAAAGATCGGGGCTCAGGATCACCTCCAAAGGAATCTACCAATGTCGGGGACCATACGCTTGCCCGTTCACACTCTCTCCACAGCACTAGTTCGACTCAAGCGTGAATCCGTAGGACTTTAGGATAAGAGATGGGGCTTGGGTTACGGTGAGGTAAACAAAGATAAACATGAAGGCTATGCACCTAACCCAAATGAGCTATCATAAACAGAATAAATCCAACTGCTAACCACAATACATACGAGTACACCACACCCCCAGACTTAACTTTTAACATATGGGTGTGTGCACCGCCTACTCCAAATACAATAACATCTCCAATAAGATTTTCAATTAAACTTTGTCTTCTTTCCACTTTTCATTTTCACACACACATATATATATTTTTTATCTTTTTATTTCTACAATTTCAGCAAATCAAAACTTGGGAGCACATCTACATATTCACAGATATTTTCACCACATCAACACCCAAAATGATAATATAAAACACTAGAGCTCGAGTTGGGTGTGCGACTAGGATAGACTATGAAATCTTGGTGGAGCTGAATCAAAAGAAGGGTAGACACAACGGGGCTAGCGAGGATAAGACGTTAGGAGCGGTACAAAGCTCAACCGAGCCAAAATGATGGCCTACATCACACTCACGCTTGACTAACCATGCACCAATGCTTTGAGAGTAACTTGGGGCAAGTTCTTAGCCACCGAGAAAGATGATCCTTCCTCCTGACTCGAGCAAAACGAGTCTAGTGACGGCTAAACACATCCCTACACTACCGTTTGATTCACACCGGATTCACCAATTTTTGAGTAGAATAAAAAGTATTTACGCAAATAGGAAAATATTAAACTATAAGCATACAAAAAATTAAATCCACACAAATTTCTACACGAGACGAGAGCAGTTGACTAGAAGCACAGCAAGGTCAACATTTTACTCCGTCCCACAATCCTAAGAAGCACAATAATTTTCCCAAATCTAACAAAGACACGAGTTTAACTCACAGCACGCAAAAAGCTAAGCACGCGCTCATGTGGTTGCAGTGGCGTGCAATGCAATGAAATAATCAAAATACAACAATACAAGCTTCTAGTATGCAAATGAAATGTGCACGTGCAAAAGGTAACAAACATCAACTCTCCCCTAGACTTAAACTAAACTACACAGCAAATGATATAGACATTTAAATCAAAAAAAGACAAGGGAAGAGGTTACCCAATGCTCAGCCAGTGAACATACCAGAAGACGCGTGAAAACCTGAAGCAGGCCCGCCATACGAAGAATCACAACCCCGCCAACGTGAAGTTGTCAAGAATACCTGCAGGGGTGAGCTCCGCAAAAACAAAAGAAAATATACAAAATAGAAATGCTAAAACTAAAATAGACATGAAAATAAAAATACAAAAAATGAAAGATAAGTACTGGGGTTATTGTCATCCCAGCACGACTTATTCGCTTCTATACAGTTCTAGCTAATGAGCATATGAAAAGCAAAATGAACAGGTAACTGGCCTAATTCCCGTTGCGGTAGCAAGCACCGATACGGAGATAGGACAGTTACTCCTCTACCTACATAATAATACCCGAAACTCAGGTAGATGAAGCAGGAAATAAGATGAGGAGGAGCAGTGGTCCTCGCTCGTCTTATCACAAAAAATATCCTTGCCTGGCAAGGCATCGTCCACCACCTGTTCGTAGGAGGTGACGACAACGGCAAAACTGCCAAGTGCATCGACAACCTCACTTACCCGTGGAGATTCCACCCGCACAGACTCAGATAGAGAAGAGGGATCAAGTAATAAACGAGATGAAAAACTAAAATAATCAACAATAGAGGGAGTGGTCCCGGTCTCACTCCCAGCGAGATCCAAGCAACGATCATCGTCGGTATCATATGAGTCGTATCTGGGGGAATCCGACAACTCGAGGTCCGCGGTGGTAAGAGGAACGGCCTCGTCCAATGAAGAGGTGCAGACCTTCGCCTCAAAAAGGGAATATTCCTCATCCCACCGGGGTGCGTAAAGTGCTCCGAAGATCCACCTTCTCTATCGGAGATAGAGGAGTCATCATCCCACTTCGGCACAACCTTGGGCACCGAATCATCCAAAAATACAGCATCATCAGCCAACTCACACAAAAATGGAGTAACAAACTCCGACAAAACTGTGTAGGGGCAAAACTGCTCTCTAAATCAAGCACTGAATGAGCAGGTCCCATCACAACATCATCCGCAGACGCCATCCTGTCGACGACCGGAACAATCTCATCGCCCCATTCAGGAGCATCCACGAGTTCCAGGTCCAATTCTCGCAAGCTAACCCCAGAGTGATCGTCATCACTCAAGGGAAGCTCGTAAAAAGGAATCAAGGGACCCATGAAAGATCTGTATGCGGCGAGAGATTCCTCGGTAATCACAACGGATAAAGAACGAGCAAGGCACGCCATGTCAGTGTATGGGCCAGGCAACACCCTGGTAGGTCTATCTACAGCAGTCTTCCGCGAACAGGAGGTTGCTGCAAGCACGCCCCCAGAGGGAGAAGGCTCGCGCAAGCGAGGGCAATCCTTTACCATGTGACCTATACCTTGACATAACACACATCTAACATAATGCTCGACATTCTGAGCAGCCATGGCGTCGATGCATCGGCGCAAAGTGTCAATAAGACGTCACTCAGCAACAGAAGACATCGCGAATAAAAAATAATTACCGAAAGAGCGCTACACAACTAGAATAACAATAACACGAATCCGCTATCTAAAGCAAAAATCAGAGAAAGGCAAAAAGGAATAAGCAAAATAAAAATTCTAAAAACTAAAGCAAGTAAGAAAAATGATATGAACAAATGGAAAAGGGCTTCAATCTACTATCTCACTCTCCAAAAACTCACACGACTGTGTTCCCCGACAACGGCGCCAAAAACTTGATGCGGATGTGACGACAAGTGTACCGCTCGCACCAGTAATATAAAATGGGCGAATTTCTTCAAGTATCGATCTCTCAAGTAACACAGTAAGGTGGAGTTAATTTTGAGGAGGACTTGAGATTGAAGTCCTTAGGTCGGCTTTAACTAAGGGGGGTTTTGGTAATTGCGGAAAAGGAAATTAAAATACTAACAACTACTCCTATGCAACGCCGCTATGCGATGCTTCGCCAGGCGGGATGGAAGACTAGTCGGGCCGCTATGCTCCGAATCGCTAGGCGGATGAGCGAGTAGGCAAGCGTAAGAACCAGAAATTGAGGGTCGTAAGCACCTCTTCGCTACACACGCTTCTAGCAATTGCTAGAACGACAAGAACGGATGGATGGCGGGCGGATGGATATAAAGGCGCAACTCAAACTACTAAAGCGGTAAAATAAGGCAAAATTTACATAGACATAAACCTAACAAAGTTTACACTAAAGAGCACATCAACATCTAAAATAAAGTCCTAAGTACACATAAACAACAACAAAGGAAGTAAAAGGCAAGAGTTCGACCGAATCCGAAGGCTCGTCGAGGGGTCGCTGAAGGAATCGCCGGGTTGTCAATCCGCGTCCAAGCTCGGTCCTGGACTACGTCCGGGGTAGAGAAGGGCTGTCACTACCTTCCAATGGACCCGTCTTCTTCGTGTCATGATCTGGAAGAAAGTTGCAAACTTCCCTTCGCTGGTTGGCTATGGCACAAAAGCTTTCAATAGAGCTTATGGGTTGAAGGAGATGGCCGAGAGCAAGCGCCAGCAAAATGTAGGCTTCGTGAGCATGGCCGGAGCTTCTCTCCTTGGTGGAAGATGAAGGGCGGAGGTGAAACGGCGGAGTTTCGCCCTAAATCGGCGGAGGAGATGGCTGGAAAACGAAAAGATCCCCTTAATGTTGAAAATCTGCGCTTTAAATAGAAAAAGATCAGAAAAATGGTCACGCACGGTTCCGCGCACGACCGTGCGCTAACCGTGCGTTATTTACTTACAGATCTTGATCGCGGGAGAAGAAGCGTTGACCCGTGCGTTTTACTCGCGCACGGGCGATTCTGCCCGTGCGTGAAGGAAATCGCACGGGTAAACACAGAACGCAGGAAATCAAGGGAAACAGGGGAATCGTGCGTTTTACTCGCGCACGGGAGCGTTTGCCCGTGCGTGAAGGAAACACACGATTTACCCCAGAATGCAGGAAAGCAGATAAAAATGTGCAGACCGTGCGATTCCTTCTCGCACGATTTGTCCTAAACCGTGCGGGAACAAAACGCACGGGTAGAAACAGAAGTCCCCAGAATTGCTGTGTGAAAACACACGATTGCAATGGAACCGTGCGCGAAGAAATGCGCACGACCGTGGGTTTTACACAGAACTGAAAATGAGCTTCGGGACATCTCGACTACCTGCACAGCAATGAAACCAACGGGAGCACCAGCTCCCAACAACAAAGCAAAGCATAAAAGAAACAAAAAGAAACATGGGGAGCACCATGTGCTTAGCCCCAACAAAAGAATGCGCAATTGCATACCCTCGGGCCAAAATAGTGCACTTAGCGTGAAAAGCAACATAAATGAAATATCAACGATAACACGCTGAAAGTGAAGTTCAAGAGCGTAAAAACTGGCCCAGATGAGTCCGAAAATCGCTATATAAATAGGACTCATCAAATACCAAAGACCTGGATGAAAATCCCAATCACTCCCCCATTCCAGAATGAAAATGCAAGGATATATCAATGGATTTTGTCCATGAGTTACCAAGATTGAGCAATGACAATGATTTTATATGGGTCATAATGGAACGACTAACGAAGGTTGCTCACTTCATTCCTAATAAATGAGGTCATCGACCCCCCAAATTTGCACAATTATATGTGGATGCAGTTATGAGACTTCATGGTGTGCCAAAATTTATTGTATCCGATCGTGGCGGCAAAATTACTTCCAAAGATTAGGGGTGTGCATAAAAACCGAAACCAACCGAATCATACCGAACCGATTTTCAAACCGAACTGACCGAGTCAGTTTGGTTTTGGTTTTGGGTTGCTGAAAATCGGTCCCATTTCGTTTTGATTCATGTGCAAACTCATAAAAACCAAACTGATATTTATTATCAAATAGAAAGTCTCGGCTTCAGCTTTCAGTGCTTCACGCATGTCCCTGAGACATAATTCCTTTTTTCGGTTGGGCCGCACATCACACTCCATTCCACTCTAGTTCGCACGGGATTTTCCAGCAGAGCCGCCACCGCACTCATCCCGCCCAGTTCGCAGCCGCATCCCCTGTTTCAGAGCCGCCGCCGCACTCCAGTTTTTCACAGATTTGTCCTGCCCTGTTCGGCGTTCGCAGAGCAGATTCTTCCAATATTTCCGCCCTAGTTTCTTCCTGTTGGGACGCACTCCTCCAGCCTTTCAATTTCTCATATTTTTAGACTTGGAGAGGGATGCATCTGAGACTGGGAAGAAATACAAATGCTTGGAAGTCAAATGTGGTGGTGAGTAAATTTCTCTGCAGATTTCATGTTAGTTTCTCTTAGGATGTTAGGAAGCTTTGCCGAGTCTTCTCTTCATGTGTATTTGCATTAACTGGTATTGTTTTTTTTCCCAGAAAACCATTTATTCTTGGTGTTTCTTAGCCTGTTACCTGACTGGTGATAAGACACATGTTCTACGTGATTGTTTTGACATATTTTTATTATCAATGATCAAGTGATTGTATTTGCATTAAGTGATTGTTTTGTGAAAGTACTGTCTTTCCTCTTTCTTGATTCTACTAGTTTTCTATACCAAATTTCCTCTTTCCTGATTCAGTGATTCCACACGTTCATACCAAAGTTTTTTTTATTTCCTAATTTTGCAACAATGCCAGTAATTCTGCGCACTAGGATTCTTAGAAATTTTATGTAGATCATGTGAAAGAGGGGATTTACTATTGTTAGAAGATAGTAGGAAATTATGTAAAAGTTCATTGTAATTGTGGCTCATTTATGAGCCCAAGTTTGTCTTAGATTTAGTCCCACATTGTATTTTTGAGATTTCTCTCTTCCTCTCTACCTATATATTTGTACTCATACTTAAAGTTTATACAAGAAATACAGCCTACAAGGTTCCTTGCTTCTATTTTCTACATGGTATCAGAGGGATACGGTCCGGCCTGTCCGTTTCTGTCCGTCGGGTCCTCCTGATTAACCAGGCGGTCTCCTCTAGTTTCTAACCGCGGCTTCCCGCGCGGTTAGTTCTTTCTATCCTCTTCTCTTGCTCTCTCTCGGGGTTTCCACCTCTTCTTTCCCCCTTCCCCCCATTCCCTTGTATAGACCTCTCGGTCAGTGGGCCCTCTTGTTCGCCTAACCGGGCGGTCTCGTCCTGTCCTCTTGCGGCTTCCATTTCCGCCTTTTTCTTCCCGCCTTCTCGCACCACATCTTGGTCGCGACATTCTCTTGTGCCGCTGGTGTGCTCATCTTGACCGTGCGATCTGCTTTGCTTAAGTCTCTCTGGCTCCCCTTCGCGCTGTTGCTTCCCTACCCACTGCGACCTCCCTTCTCGCGCTGTGGGCTCTTCCCGCTGCGAACAGGCTCCCTTACCGCTGTTGTTTATCGCGCAGGCGACCTCTTCTTCTCGCTGCGGCTTTCCAAACCGCTGCGAGCACCGCATCATGGTCGCAACACCTTTCTGTGCCGCTGGTGTTCTCGCCGAGACCGTGCGGTCTCCCTTGCTTAAGTCGCTGCGGCTTCCTTTCCCTCCAGTTGCGGCTTCCCTCCCTTGCTTAACTCGCTGCTGTATTTCCCGCTCTCTGCGGGCTTCCCGCACGACCTTCTCTTAGCCGTTGTGGTTTCTCTACCCGCTGCGGTCTCTGCATCTTGGTCGCGGTCTCTTGCCGCTGGTTTGCTGACACCGATACCGTGCGTTTTCTCTTCCTCTCCTCCGCCCGGTTTCTTCAGGTTGCGGGTTGCCTCTCTTAGCCGCTGCGGCCTCTCTACCTGCTGCGGGCTTCGCATCTTGGTCGCGACATCTTGCCGCTGGTGTAGTGACACCGAGACCGTGCGGCCTCTCTTCTTTTCCGCTCAGCTTTCCTCAGGTTGCGGGTTACCCCCTGCTGCTGTCCAAGATCGTGCGGCTAGTTCTGTCCGCTGCGGTTTCCCTCTGCTGCTGTTCTCTGACCGCTGCGGCTAGCTTCTTCCTGCGCCTTCATAGATTCTATCACTGCCTCCGGCGAGTCCGCTGGTGATTCATCTCTGCCACCTCGGGCTGCTTCCTTTGCTACTGAACCTCAGGATGAACTCAGGATTAACACTATATCTCTCTCTGGCAAAAGGAACTTTGTGGAATGGGTTCATTCAGTTCGTCGGGTGCTCCAGACAAAAGGACTTCTTCTTCACTTGACCCGGGCTACTCCTACCGTTCTTACTGACGAGTGGCTTCGTGATGACGGTCGTGTGCAATCCTGGCTTTTCAACTCCATGGATACTGAGCCATATAGGATGACCATGTATCATGACACAACTAAGTCCATGTGGGAGGAACTCCACTCCTTCTATTCTGGCCAAAACAACCTCCAACATTTGTTTGGCATCATCATGGATCTTCAATCCCTTGATCCCGGGATACCTGGCGCTATGACTTCCTTCGTTGCCAAGGCCAAGACACTTGTTTAGGCTTGGATCCAAAACCAGCCTCCTCCTACTGATTTGGTTGCCCAACGGGCACAAAAAGAAGCTGTCGGGATTTCCATGATGATGACAAGGGTTGCTTCGCATCTGCACAGTGTTCGTGCTCAGATACTATCCTCTGCTACTACTCCCTCTCTCTCCAATGTCTGCTCCATGCTTCTGAAGGTCACTCCGCCACCCGAGGCTCCTCTGCCTCCCTCTCCAGCTCTTCTCCAGTTACCTTCACCACATCCCTCCACTCGTGGTACCTCGACCCGCGAGGGTCTCCATTCGTCTCGGGGACGAGGACGTACTGGAAAACTCCCCTTAAATGCACTTTCTGCAGTCGGAAAAATCATCTGGAAGCTACCTGCTATCGTAAGCATGGTCTGCCACCCCACCTTGCTGCTTTTACGAAGGCCGAGTCTCCGCCCTTGGCTTCTCCTTTGACTTCCTCAAATGCTCAGTATGACATTGATGCTCTCCGCACCCAGCTCCAACAACTCCAAGGGGTGATTGCTCGCTCCTCGGGCTCCGTGGCTTCCATCGCCAATGAAGGTATAACCTGTCTATCTCGGAGTTCTCATTGGATTGTGGACTCTGGTGCCACCCACCACATTACTTGCCAGAAGACGCCGCAATATTTGGCCGCTCCTCATCCCAAGTTCATTACTGTTGTTAATGGTGACTCCACCCCTGTCTCAGGAGCTGCTGATATCCATCTCACATCCAACCTCTCCTTAACCTCGGTTTTTCATGTTCTGGGCTCCCCATTCAACTTGCTTTCTATTAGCCGACTTACACATGATCTTGATTGCTATGTTACATTCTCACCATCTTCTTTTGTTGTGCAAGATCGGCAAACGCGGAATATTATTGGTAGTGGACGACTGTCTCATGGACTCTATCTTCTTGATGTCCTTCCATCTGTCCTTTCTGTCGTCTCCTCAGTTGAGTGACATCGTCGGCTTGGACATGCTCCCCTCCAGATTCTAAAGCAAGCTCTTCCGGATGTCTCCTTGAATGAGTTTACTTGTGAGTCATGTATCTTTGGTAAACAACATCGAGTTTCTTTTAGTCATGTCTGTAATCGGAGTAGTACTCTTTTATCCATTATCCATTCTGATATTTGGAGCCCTTATAAAGTCCCTAGTGTATTTGGGTATCGCTACTTTGTTACATTTATTGACGATTACTCTCGAGTGATATGGTTATATTTACTACGGGATCGTACCGAACTCACTTCTATATTCCGTACGTTCGTTACTGAACTTCGTACTCAGTTTTCTTCCCCGCTTAAAATTATCCGCACTGACAATGCGCGGGAATATACGAGCCGAACGTTCGCCTCAATTTGTGCTGAATTTGACATTATACATCAAACATCTTGTGTTTACACTGCTCAGCAAAATGGTGTTGCTGAGCGCAAAAACTGGTATCTTCTTGACGTTACCCGCTCCTTAATGCTCCAGATGCAGGTACCCATTGAATACTAGAACTTTGCAGTTTCGGCTGCGTGTCATCTCATCAATCGGCTGCCTTCCTCCGTTCTCAACTTCGTCACTCCGTTTAGCCTCCTCTTTCCTTCTCAATCTCTGTTTCCTCTCCCACCTCGGGTGTTTGAGCGTGCTTGCTATGTCCATAACCTTGCTCTACCTGCGGATAAATTTGCCCCCCCCGTGCAACCAAATGTATGTTCGTAGGGTACTCCCGCACTCAAAATGGGTATGTGTGTTACTCTCCTGTCGACTGAAAAGTGGTTGTGTCCGCTGATGTTACTTTTCTGGAAAACCAACCCTTTCAGTCATCCACTTCAATACCCTGTGCCTCGTCCTGCTATCCCAGTCACGACTTCTCTACCTCCTCTTCTTCCAACACCCCACGTGAAACCACCAGCCCCCAAACCACCAACACCTACACCACCAACAACCAAACCCCCTCTCATCAGTGTCTACACTCGCCGTAGTCTGAACTCCGGAGCCCAGCCTTTTCTACCGTCTACCAGTACTATCTCGCGGCCAGCTGAACCTGCCCCCGCCTCTACGGCTCATTCTCTGGCCAACTATATTTCCCTACATCGGCTCTCTCCTCCTCTGCTCAAATTTGCTCTTGCTCTTTCCTCTATTTCTCTGCCTAATATTGTGCAGGAGGCTCTCCAATACCCTGAGTGGCGTACGACAATGGAAGCTGAGATGTCGGCCCTTTGGGCTAATCATACTTGGGATTTGGTACCTCTTCCGTCTGCCCAGTCCCGCATTAGCTGTAAATGGATCTTTGCCATTAAACATGCTCTGGGTGGGACTATCGATTGCCTCAAAGCCCGTCTTGTGGCTCGTGGGCTCACTCAGCAACAGGGCTTGGACTATGAGGAGACTTTCTCCCCTGTCGCCAAATTAAATTTTGTTCGGGTCCTTATCTCACTTGCTGTTCACCGCCGCTGGCCACTACATCAGCTGGACATTAAAATGTCTTTCTTAATGGTGATCTCCAAGAGACGGTTTTCATGAACCAACCTCCCGGGTTTGAGATCACGGGGGAGTCTAGGGTGTGCCGACTGCGTAAAGCTATCTATGGTCTCAAACTGTCCTCTCGAGCTTGGTTTGAAAAATTTAGCAAGGCTGTTCATGATATTGGCTTTCAGCGAAGCTCTGCTGACTTCTCTCTTTTTACTCGTCATCGATCAACAAGGATGGTAATTCTCTTAGTCTATGTGGATAATATTTTGATAACTGACGATGACTACCGAGATACAACAGATCAAATCACACTTAAACTCTGTCTTCTAAACGAAAGATCTGGGAAATCTTCGCTACTTCCTAGGACTTGAGGTTACTCAAAGACCTCATGGCCTGGTCATATCTCAATGAAAATATTGTCTTGACCTTCTTCAGGATGCTGGTTATTCCGGATGTAAACCCGCGGAAACACCTATGGATGTCAACAACAAGCTAAGTGCTCATGGAACCGAATCAGATTCTCTACTTACAAATCCTGGATATTATCGGCGCCTTATAGGAAAACTGATATACCTAATAGTTACCAGACCCGATATCTCTTTTGTTGTTCAAGTGGTTAGTCGTTTTATGCATTCACCAATAATATCTCATCTACAGACTGTCAAACGCATCCTCAGATACCTGAAAGCTGCCCCGGGACGAGGGTTGGTATACAAGCCATCTTCATCTTTATCCCTTGTTACGTACACTGATGCTGATTATGCGGGCTCGCTTGATGATCGACGATCCACCACTTGTTTCTGTACCTACTTTGGAGGAAATCTCATCACATGGTGCAACAAGAAGCAATCGGTTGTTGCTCCCTCTTCTGCTGAAGTCGAGTATCGTGTTATGACTGCTGTCGTGTCTGAACATACCTGGTTAGAGAGCCTTCATTGTGATTTAGGTGTCAAACTCTCCTCACCTGCTACTCTATTCTGCGACAGTCAGGCTGCTATACATATTGCGAAGAATCCTGTGTTCGATGAGCGAACAAAACACATTGAGGTTGATTGTCACTTTGTCCGGGAGAAGGTCCAACTGAAGAAACTTGAATTGGAACATGTTCCAGTCTCCGAGCAAGCTGCAGACATCTTTACTAAGGCTCTACCTCGGCCATTGTATCAGCAGTTTCTATCCAAGCTTGGTGCTTACGATTTGTATGCTCCAGCTTGTGGGGGAGTGTTAGAAGATAGTAGGATATTATGTAAAAGTCCATTGTAATTGTGGCCCATTTATGAGCCCAAGTTTGTCTTAGGTTTAGTCTCACATTGTATTCTTGGGATTTCTCTCTTCCTCTCTACCTATATATTTGTACTCATACTTAAAGTTTATACAAGAAATACATCCTACAAGGTTCCTTGCTTTCATTTTCTACAACTATGAAGACTTGCTACATTTGTGCTGTTGTGAAAACATGAACTGAGGGATGAAAAGCAAATCAAACTGAACCGTGCAATTTCGATTCGGTTTCGGTTGGAGGTGTATAAAAATCAAGACCATTCGGTTCGGTTTTTGTTTCACCTAAAATATAATCGAACCAAACCGTTTACAAGCCTACCAAGGATTGGAAGTTTGTTCAAAACTGCTTGGGCACCAGACTACAGTTTAGTACAACGTTTCTGTTGGTGTTACCATTGTGATCTGGAAGTGATCAAACATGTAGTCTCACTGCCAACGCAATATGAGGCTACAAGGTCACACATAAGAGCGTTTTGAGAAATTAGAGGAATGGATCATGTCGGTCTTACTCATATGTGATGAGTAAAAGACCAAGCACTAACAAACGTTGAGTGCGTTGAGTCCACTCGACGCTTCGTCGAGTCAAGTGTTGATTCGTTGAGTTAGGCGTTGAGTGCATCGAGACCACTCGACGCTTCGTCGAGTCAAATGTTGATTCGCCGAGTTAGACGTTGAGTGCGTTGAGTCCACTCGACGCTTCGTCGAGTCAAATGTTGATTCGTCGAGTTAGGTGTTGAGTGCATTGAGACCACTCGACGCTTCGTCGAGTCAAGTGTTGATTCGACGAGTCAAGTGTTGAGACCACTGCCAGGCGTTGAGTGTGTTGAGTCCACTCGACGCTTCGCCGAGTCAAGTGTTGACTTGTCGAGAAAAGTTTCCATGTGTTACGGGTCTGCCGATAGCGACGACTTTTTGCTGTTTATTCATTTGGGTATAAGTAGAAGATGTCTTCGGGTTTTTTCTGTACTGCACTGTGTTAAGCCCGAGAGTAAAAAGAAAATCGTTTCCGAAAGTCTCGATCCCGTCGCCGTCGCTTAGCCCGTTTCCGGCGCCTGTCTCCGCCGCCTCTTCTTGAGCAGATCTAGCAGTCTGTGAAGACGCAGAGTGATTTCCTCCAATCTAGATCTTGTGTGACAAGAGTCTAAGGGTTATGCCGTTCATGTGGATCACCTGTAGAGGCGTGGATACATTTCTACGCTCGGAACTCCAGCCACTAGTGTCTGCCAGATTTCTTGGAGCATCTCGGTTGAGTAGTGACTCAATCCCGCAACGGTAAATTTTATTTACAGCAACTTTACTTCTTGATCAATGTTCATCGCAAGATCTATTTCTTTTGGGATTTTCTTGTTCTTTATTTCGCTGCGCACAAGTGTTGTGGCGTATATAAAAACCCAACAGTGGTATAAGAGCGAGGTTGCGCGATGATCATTGTTTCAGAAGTTGCTAAATCTATTGTGTGTAGATCTGAAAATTTAGAAGTGTTCTAAATACTCAAATCTAATCTTGGAATCCCGCCAAGAACGCATGTGATTTCGTTGTGATATCCGTGTTTCTCTTTAACAGTAACCGTCTCTCTTGTTGGTTTGTGAAACCAAGTGTGTTAGTGTACAACCTCGGGCTCACGGGAGGGAGCCCAGCAGAGAGAAGATTAGAAGAACCCCCAGGAGGAGAAAAGGCCTTAAGCGAGAGGGGCCTAAAGTCGGGTCCACTCGCAACGGGCGAGAGGGGCCTAAAGCGGGGTCCACTCGCAGTAGGCGAGAGGAGCCAAAAGGTGGGTCCGCTCGCGCCAAGCGAGAGGGGCCTAAAGATTGGGTCCACTCGCAATAGGCGAGAGGAGCCCAAGGGTGGTCCTCTCGCCAAGCATCGGGTCGGCAGGAAGAGATAAGGCCGGTTCAGCAATTGGGGGGAGACCGGTTCAGTTGGCAAGCGGTTCATCCCTTTTGGCCTTTTTTACTCTTTTACCCTCGGTGGTCTGCCCATAGTCCTTCAGAACAGCGGAGTTCGGCTGTTGGCAGGCCCAACCCAGGGTATTCAGGTAATTTCACAGGTGCTTGCTTTGGTTATTTGCAGTTAAAATTCTGAAGCCTATAAATAGACCGGTAAGGTGTCTGAGAAGAAGGGGTGGAACCTTCTTTGTCCTTCTCACTCAGGCACCTAGCTCAGCATTGGCTAGGGAGGGGAAGGATTCTAGTCCTTCCGGGTGAGCGGTGGGACCTCCGAGCTGAAGCTCCCGGTCTGTTCCTTTAGGTGTCTTGTTAGGAGCGTGGTTCAAAGAAAGTAAGCGTGGGTTGCAGCCTTAGATCCGAGCTTTTAGGAGAAACCAGTTCGACTGGTTTCAACATTTTTGGTGCGGTGAGCGTGGATCGCAGCCTGCGTCGAAGAACTTTGGATCATCTCATGGCAGGAGATCTAGGAGGAGGAGATGAGGGCGGAGGAAATGAGGGCGGGTCCCAGAACCCAGGAGGATATGTTGGGAGGGAAGAATTCATGGCATCCATCGGGGGCATCATGGGGATGTTGCAGCAGATCTCGCAGCGAGGCGAGTGCGTGACCCCTCTACCTCAGGGGCCGGGCCTCTTGCCTCCGGAAGGAGCCGTCTCGGCAAGGGTAGGCGAGGATGCGCCAGGAGGGCGGCCCGGGAAGGAGAAAGTGGTGGAAGGAAGCGGGCGAGACCTGGCGGGAAGGGAGTTGTTCCCCAGCCCGGCGAGCGCCGTCTCGCCAGTAGATCTCGTCGCGCGAGTGGAGACGGCGAGACCCCTGGCGAGAGGATTCCCCTTTTGCGAGCTGGTTCTTTCGGCTCCCGTCCCGGAGGGGTTCCGCGAGCCTGAGATGGTTTATTATGTGGGGAAGGATGATCCCCTCCAACACTTGCAATGGTTCGAAGATGCGGTCTCCATCAGGCCGATGACGGATGCATTCAAGTGCCGCCTTTTCGCGATCACCTTGAAGGACAAGGCCCGGGACTGGTTTCATCAACTCCCAGCAGGGTCAATATATGGTTTTGAAGATTTGAGTAGGAGCTTCCAGCTGCGCTTCTCGACCTCGAAGAAGAGGAAGAAAAACCCGGAATCCATCTTCCTGATCAAGCAAAAGGCAGACGAGTCCTTAGCCCAGTACGTGGATCGCTTCCAAGAGGAAATCCTGGACATTCAGGAGGTGCCGGGATTTGCTCTCCAAATGGCCTTTACTGTGGGTCTCAGGGAAGGCTTCTTCAAAATGAGCCTCACCAGGAAGGCACCCTTATCATTTGAAGGGTTGATGGAGAAGGCAGCCAAGGAGATAGCGATGGAGGCAGCGAACCCGGCTTTTGCCAAGAAACTAGCAAGGCTGACGGAGGTAGAGTCCAGAGAACCAGGAGGAGCGAGGCAGCAGGAAGGGAGGAGAAGGGAGGAGCCAAGGGGGCCGGCACAGCAGGAGTTGAGTTGGAGGCAACCGGAAGGCCCGGTTCAAGGGCAATGGAGAGGTCTTCCCCCGGGGGGAAGGAACTACTACCATGGAGGAGCAGGAAGGTTGCCACAGCTGGGGTGGAGACAGGGACCTAGGCCACTCCCACCCCCGCCTCAGCAGGCTATGGCTATAGGCCGGGGAAGAGGAAGAGGAAGAGAGCGAGGAAGGGGGGGAGCCGGAGCAGGGAGGAGAAGGAATCACCAAGAAGGGAGGCAGGAGGGGGAAGTAGCTATACCATTCTGTGACTTTCACGAGGAGGAAGGCCACGCGACAGCTACATGTCCAGAGTTTCTGGAGCTTAAGGGAAGAAGAGGAACGGGAGAGCAGCAGCCACCGGCGCGGATAGTAGAGATGACCGGAGTGGGGGAGGAGGATAGATGTGTAGATCGGTCAGATGTGGGGGATAGAGGGGGGATCGGGGTGATTCATGGTGGGGTGGGCATCGAGGCTACCCGAAAGGCCAGCCTTCATACAATGTACCGTCGAGGTGTCGCCTCGATGTCGCAAGCCCCGCCCCCGGACGAGAAGATCACCTTCTCCAGGAAGGACTTGCCAGATCACGAAGACCCTTTCTGCGATGCGCTGGTGATTCGGACGGCTATCGAGGGTTTCACGGTATCAAGGATCTTGGTGGACAATGGGAGCTCGGTTAATGTCATCTTCAAAAAGGCATTCAATGAGATGAGGGTGGAAGCCAGGAGGGTGTTAGCAGCGGACGGACCGCTGTTCGGATTCTCAGGAGAAAGGAAAGAAGTAGAGGGGGGAGTCGGCCTCCAGGTAACCCTGGGAGGGCTGTCCAGGAACTGCCGCTTTGTGATAGTGGACGCTCCCAGCAGTTACAACGCCATCTTCGGGCACCCCTTGATTAGTGCCTTTAGGTGTGTACCATCATCTTTTCATCAATGTTTGAAACTCAATTCAGGAGGGACCCAGATCAGGGTGAGAGGAGATCCGAAGGCGGCCAGGGAATGTTATGTGACAGCAGTAAACGCTATCTCATGGAGGGGGGATGCGGAAGAGTTAGAGAGAAGACTGGAACGGGAGGAACAAGAGGAGAGTAGAGTTGAGGAGTGGGGAGGTGGCATTGCGGAGGAGCCAGTAATGGCAGGGGAGTTAAGGGTCGGAGGAGAAGGGAAAAAGGAGAGAGGAAGGAAAAGAAAAATAGGAGAGAGGGAAGAGTCAGTGCTAGGAGGAGGCCCGGTGCGGGTGGAGGAGAGGTTCGTAGAGGAAGTAGACATGGCAGTGGAGAAAAAAGAGGGTGGAGAGCAAGAGCTCGGAAACCAGGAGGAGGGGCTGGCAAAGGAAGAGGAGATTCCGAAAGATCAGGAGGAAGAAGAAGAGCCCTCGAGGCTGAGGGCTGCAGTCGAGCTACAGGAGGTGGACATCCTCACACAAGAAGGAAGAAAAGAGAAGATCAAAATCAGCGGAGAGCTTGGTCTTGAGGACCAAGAGGAGATCCGAAAATGCGTGCAGGAGAACATTGATATCTTTGCTTGGAGCGCGGCCGACATGCCAGGGATTGACGCAGATGTGGCATGCCATCGTCTCAACCTTGACCCCGAGGTTCGTCCCATCCAGCAGAAGAAAAGGGCCACCGCCTCCAGGATGGCCAAGCCTATCAGGGAAGAAGTGGAAAAGCTGCTCCAGGCAGGGTTCATATCTGCAAACAAGTATCCCGGGTGGGTGAGCAATGTTGTGATGGTAAAGAAGGGGGAAGGGAAGTGGAGAATGTGTATTGATTTCTCTCTTTTGAATAAAGCATGTCCCAAAGATTGTTACCCTCTGCCTCGAATCGACGCGCTGGTTGATTCAGCCGTCGGTTTTTCACTAATGAGTTTTTTAGATGCCTTTTCAGGATACCATCAAATACGCATGCACCCACCAGACATCAAGGATGTCACCTTTATCACCGAGGATGGATGTTTCAGCTATAACATGATGCCTTTTGGGTTGAAGAATGCGGGGGCGACCTATCAACGGATGATGGATCGGATTTTCCGAGAACAAAAGGGACGGAACCTCGAAGTCTACGTAGACGACTTGATGATCAAGAGCCAAGATCTCAAGTCTCATATTGCGGATCTGGAAGAAACGTTTGCAACGGTAAGGAAGTATAAGATGAGGCTTAATCCGCTGAAGTGCGTATTCGGGGCCAGTAGGGGAAAGTTTTTAGGACATCTCCTCACCCCATCAGGAGTAGAGCCCAACCCGGATAAGGTAAGGGCTATCCTAGAACTAGAGTCTCCAACGAATACCAAAGAGGTCCAGCGTCTTACCGGCAAGTTGGCAGGGCTCAGCAGATTCCTTTCCAGGGCAGGAGAGAGGTGCTCACCTTTCTTTCGGACATTGAGGGGGGGAAAGAAATTCGAGTGGACCTCCGAATGCGAGAATGCTTTTCTAGCCTTAAAGCAGCAGCTCACCAAGGCACCGCTACTCCAAGGCCCGAGAGAAGGAGAGATTCTATTCTTGTATCTAGGGGTAGGGGCAGGGGCAGTGAGTTCGGTCCTCGTGCGGGAAGAAGGTAAAAAACAATTCCCGATCTACTATGTAAGTAGAGTCCTCAAGAAGGCAGAGCTAAAGTACCCCATCCTAGAGAAGCTGGCCTTCGCCCTCGTTATCTCAGCTCGAAAGCTCAGGCCCTATTTTCAGGCCCATTCTATCCAGATCGTGACGGACCACCCTCTCCGCCGTATTTTGGAAGGGGTAGAGCACTCAGGGAGATTAGCTAAATGGTCAATAGAACTCAGTGAGTTTGACCTTTCTTATGTTCCCCGGTTGGCTATCAAGGCACAAGCTGTAGCAGATTTCTTGGTAGATTACACGGTGGAGGTCAGGAGGCCGAGACGCCTCCCGTAGTAGCTTGGGAGATGCTTGTAGATGGGGCCTCGGGAAAGAATTCTTTTGGAGGAGGGATAGTTTTGGTAAGCCCTGAGGGAACACGGATCGAACAGGCCCTGAAGGTTCATTTCATCCTCACCAACAATCAAGCGGAGTACGAGGCCATTATAGCAGGGCTGAGGTTGGCTCGTGAGCTCGGTATACAAGATA
This sequence comes from Platanthera zijinensis, assembly GCA_039513925.1. Classification (NCBI taxonomy): domain Eukaryota; kingdom Viridiplantae; phylum Streptophyta; class Magnoliopsida; order Asparagales; family Orchidaceae; genus Platanthera; species Platanthera zijinensis. The sequence continues at coordinate 25,152,946 of CM077095.1, forward strand.
TTAAGGTCTCCACGGATTCTATGATAGTGGCAAGACATATAAAAGGAGAATTTGAGGTAAGAGAGCCCACCCTCCAGTTGTACTTAACAAAGGTAAAGAGAATCATTGGGCAGTTCCGCAGTTTCTCAGTTCAACACGTCCCAAGGGAAGAAAATATTCGGGCAGACCTGCTCGCCAAGCGCGGTCCTCGGGCCGGAGGAACCATGACAGAGCTCTTTAGGCCCTCCATCGAAGAGGGAGAACTGATGGAAGTAGATCAGCAGAGATCCTGGATGGATCCATTTACCACCTACTTGACGACGGGACGTCTGCCCGAGGGAGAGCTCGAGAAGAAACAGGTCAGGTACAAGTCAGCATACTACCTGCTAAGAGAAGGGATCTTATACCGTAAGACGTTGTCGGGGCTGTTGGCTCGATGCGTATCCGAGAAGGAGGTTGCGAGGGTGCTGGAAGAAATTCACTCTGGAGAGTGCGGCAGCCATTCCGGGAGTCGAACCTTGGAAGGAAGGGTGTTGAGGCAAGGCTATTTCTGGCCCGCCCTTAGGAAGGATGCCGAGGAATTCGCAAGGAAGTGCAGAAAGTGCCAGGAATTTGCCCCTCTTCAGCTCCTCCCGGCCCAAAGGTTGCGCACGATCACAGCTCCATGGCCCTTCGCCATATGGGGGCTAGATCTGGTGGGTCCATTCCCTCAAGCCAGCGGCCAGAGGAGGTTCCTGCTGGTCATGATAGACTATTTCTCAAAATGGCTGGAGGTGAAGGCATTGGCGAAGGTGACGTCTCAAGTGGTCAAAAGCTTCGTATGGGGGGAAATCATCTGTAGGCATGGGCTCCCTCTGGCCATTGTCACGGATAACGGACCGCAGTTTGCCAGCAGAGAGTTCGTGGATTTCTGTATACGACTAGGTATAGACCTTCGGTTTGCTTCAGTGCATCATCCTCGAAGCAATGGGCAGGTGGAAGCCGCGAATAAGGTCATCGTGAATCTCTTAAAGAAAAAGGTGGAAAACTTGAGGGGAAGTTGGGTGGAGCAGCTCCCCTCCGTCCTCTGGGCCTTAAGGACCACGCCAAGTTCCGCCACAGGGGAGACGCCATTCAAACTTTCCCATGGCTCCGAGGCCGTTATACCTGTTGAGTTCGAGGTCGAGTCACCTAGGGTGACGGCGGCAAGGAGGGGAGATGAGAAGTGGCCGGCAGAAAATGGTGAAGAGCAAAGGCTCTCCCTCGACTTGGTGGAGGAGCTTAGAGAGCTGGCATCTATCCGACAGGAGGAGGTCAAGCGCCGAATGTCAAGATATTTTGATAAGCACGTCAGAGTCAAGCAGTTTGAGAAGGGAGACTTGGTCCTCAAGAAGGTGGATGCAGCAGGGAGAGGGGCTTCGGTAGGGAAGCTCAACCCCAACTGGGAAGGTCCTTTTATTGTAAAAGAGGTCTTGAAATCAGGAGGGTATCACCTCCAAGATGTAGACGGGACACCCCTAGATCGCGCCCGGAGCGGCGACGACCTAAAGCGTTTCTATCCTTAACTTTTGTTCATGTTCATTATCTATGCTGAATGAGATGTGGTTTCCTTTGTTTTTCTCTCTCACTTTTCAATGTTAGCCAATCTGGCAGGGCCTTCTGGTACCGCCATACAGTTTCAAATAGCTGTCTCCTCAAAGCAGGAAGATTTTATTTTGGAGAGGAGACCCCGAGAAGACCCGCTGTCCAGGCTACCATCGAGCTGGCAGGTCTGTAGGCTCACTCGGTGGTTGGAGTTGGTTTTGGAGAGGAGACCCCGAGAAGACCCGCTGTCCAGGCTACCATCGAGCTGGCAGGTCTGTAGGCTCACTCGGTGGTTGGAGTTGGTTTTGGAGAGGAGACCCCGAGAAGACCCGATGTCCAGGCTACCATCGAGCTGGCAGGTCTGTAGGCTCACTCGGTGGTTGGAGTTGGTTTTGGAGAGGAGACCCCGAGAAGACCCGCTGTCCAGGCTACCATCGAGCTGGCAGGTCTGTAGGCTCACTCGGCGGTTGGAGTTGGTTTTGAAGAGGAGACCCCGAGAAGACCCGCTGTCCAGGCTACCATCGAGCTGGCAGGTCTGTAGGCTCACTCGGTGGTTGGAGTTGGTTTTGGAGAGGAGACCCCGAGAAGACCCGCTGTCCAGGCTACCATCGAGCTGGCAGGTCTGTAGGCTCACTCGGTGGCTGGAGTTGGTTTTGGAGAGGAGACCCCGAGAAGACCCGCTGTCCAGGCTACCATCGAGCTGGCAGGTCTGTAGGCTCACTCGGCGGTTGGAGTGGGTTTTGAAGAGGAGACCCCGAGAAGACCCGCTGTCCAGGCTACCATCGAGCTGGCAGGTCTGTAGGCTCACTCGGTAGTTGGAGTTGGTTTTGGAGAGGAGACCCCGAGAAGACCCGCTGTCCAGGCTACCATCGAGCTGGCAGGTCTGTAGGCTCACTCGGCGGTTGGAGTTGGTTTTGAAGAGGAGACCCCGAGAAGACCCGCTGTCCAGGCTACCATCGAGCTGGCAGGTCTGTAGGCTCACTCGGTGGTTGGAGTTGGTTTTGGAGAGGAGATCCCGAGAAGACCCGCTGTCCAGGCTACCATCGAGCTGGCAGGTCTGTAGGCTCACTCGGTGGTTGGAGTTGGTTTTGGAGAGGAGACCCCGAGAAGACCCGCTGTCCAGGCTACCATCGAGCTGGCAGGTCTGTAGGCTCAATCGGTGGTTGGAGTTGGTTTTGGAGAGGAGACCCCGAGAAGACCCGCTGTCCAGGCTACCATCGAGCTGGCAGGTCTGTAGGCTCACTCGGTGGTTGGAGTTGGTTTTGGAGAGGAGACCCCGAGAAGACCCGCTGTCCAGGCTACCATCGAGCTGACAGGTCGGTAGGCTCACTCGGAGGTTAGGTAAAGGGGCAGCATATGGACAGGAGTTTCATAATTTGATCAAAAGCAAGATCCTTGTCCCAAAGGAAGAAGAGGAGGAAGGAGTCGGTCCCTCAAGATCCTCTCGCGCCAAGGGGCAAGGCGAGTGGAAGGGTACATGGCTATTCGCATCTAGAGTAAGGGGTCTGCTCTTCGGCCAAAGGGCGAGAAGAGGAGTACCTTCGTCTCGCAAACGAAACCAAGCATAATAACGATTCGAGACCCACTCGCGCCTGGGGTGTCCGAGGATAAGGCGAGAGGAAGTGACACGTCCCTGCGCGAGAGCACTGAGAGCCCGCCCACTCGCGCCACAAGTAAAGCTAGCCCCTCCATCGTTAGGCGAGACGAGTCGCGATCTCGTTCCGCAAAGTAAAGAAAGGGTAGGCATACAGGAGAGAGGAAAAGAAGGGCCTTAAAAATAATATATATATATGTCATCCACAAAAAGAGGCTGTAATACAAAAATGCCTCAGCAACAAGTATCCAAAAGAGAAAAAGGGGGGGGGGGGAGAAGAGGAATATACAAAAAAAAAACACTGCAAAATAAATCCTCTATTCTTCCGCGCTGGAGGACGGGCCGTCTCCCTCCTCGCCATAAATCTCTGGTACCAGGTCGCGGGCAGTGACCTCCTCGCAGCCTTCCCTGATAACTTCCATCTCCTTCATCATCTTCACGATTAGTTCGGCGGTCCTGATGTTGGCGTCTTTGCAGAGTCCCACGACCTCGGCATGAGAATAATGAGATGGAGGAGGTTGGGGAATCACCACGCGAGAAGGCGAGAGAGCAGCCTCCTGAAGCCGAGTGATCTCGGACTCCATGCTTTTAACCTCCCCTTCCAGAGTAGCTATGCGCGAGTGCATCCTGTCGGCCGTCTCGGCATCCTGCGAGAGGTTTATTCATTAGGGGAAGTTGAAGGTGAACAAAGAAAGGGAAGGAATTGAGAATGGGGAAGGAATTGAGAATGGGGAAACTCACCACACCACCCCGAGCTTTGGCGAGAAGGTTTTCGGCCACGGCCAACCGTTTCTCAAGATCCGTGGACTTCTCGCGCTCGGCCGCCAGGCTCGCCTCTGAATCCCTCCAGCTCTTATTATTGTAAATCAGACGGCGTGAGACCTGGTGCGATAGCTCTAGCGAGCGCAGCTGGGATTGCGCGGCCCTCAGGATCAAATCCCGCGAGGGAGGCTCAGCGGCAGGTTCTCGCTCTGCGCCACCGTAAAGGCCGAAGCCCAGAGAAAACGCGTGAGCCGTAGGTTGGTCTCGCTCTATCCAGGGAGGAAGGAGGGTAGAGATAGAGACCCGGTTCGCCTCCTTGTCCCATGTCAGGGTTGGCTCACCGGCAGCATCCGGGATCGTTGGGCCCATATTGAAGTTCAGATGAGTGGAGGGAGCCGGGCGGCTGGAAGAGCCTACCTCGCGAGCAGGAGATTTAGAGGGAAGGTTGTCAGCAAGAGAATCAGGTTGACCCGTCCCGCCAATCGGCGAGACGGTCCGCTGACCAAGAAGCCGAGAAGGGGATTGGGGAGATTGGGAACCCAAAGAGATGGGGGATAAGGATCCCGACACATCTACCATCTCGGCAGTAACTTGCTTCGCCTTCCCAGAGGGAAGAGGCGCCCCTTTCTTGACCTTTGCCTTCTTTGAAGGACTCTGGCGAGACGGGGCGGAGCCTTCTGCAGGCCTTTTCTTCAGGGAGAGGGGTAGGTTTTCTCTCGCTGCCTCAGCTGCCATCGTGGCGAGGGCGACATCTTTGGAAGGTTTGATGCTGCTTTTGTAAGGCGGGCGAACGGGAACATTTCTTTCTCCTGGAAACGGCGAGACGATGCGTTTACAAAAACTATTCGTTTAGACCTAGACGAAAATAAAGGGCCCCAGCATTTACCTTCGCCTGGAAGCATAGGAAGGAGGGAGTCGAGGCCCCGCCTCAGGAACTGCACCTCGAAGTTCTTGCCGATAAAGAAGTCACAGAGAAGCTTGTCCGTGCCACTAACCTGGGGAGTGGTATAGAATACCTCGGCTGGCGACACGGGCGCCAGCGGAATGCCACCCATGTTGCCGCGAATAAAGACGAAGCGAGTAAGCCAGTGATGATTCTTGTTAGGCGTCTCGCAGACTTTGAGGCCCAGCCCCGTGAAGTAGGAAACGCCATCGGCATTGGCGTGGTAGACAAAAAGCTTGCGGAAGGAGTTTAGGCTGAACTCGATTCGCTCCCGGCGCATGTAGCAGGCGAAGGCAACGAGTACCGAGATAGCATTTGGGTTTAGTTGCGCAGGAACGGTCCCGAAGTATTTGAGAACCTGTTTCACTTCTAGCCAGAGGGGCAACCTCAGCCCCGCTTCAAAATGCGAGACGGGGAAGGCGAGTTCACCGGGATAAAAAGTGTTGATTGACTCGCCCACCTTTGGAGGGCGTGACTCAAAACCTTCCGGCAAGAAATCGCGAGTAAAGGCGTTGTAGTCCTCCTCGGAAATCCGGCCGGAGGAAAATCATGGTCACCAAACCGCCTCCCGCATCGGCTTCGCCCCTCGCCTTCTTCAGCCTTCTTTTTTCCCATTCTGGACAAAGAGAGCGAAAGGGAGGGTGCGAGAAGAACAGGCGAGACGAGACACCAGCAGGATCAGTTCGCGAGAGGAGGGAGAGAGAGGTGAGGTTTAGGGCGCCGAGACAGATCGAGAGCATGATCCGGGCCCCAGGGATAGGGGGGTATTTATAGCCCGTTGGGTAAAGAGCAAAATACGAAGAGGCAAAAAAATATATCGTAGAGGAAGGGGAAGAGTCGGCCATCCTTCTCTCTCTCCTAGTTTCGATAGGGGTAACCTAACGAAAGTCTCGGGCCGGGGGCGAGGCAGTATCATAAAAATACAATAAAAATAAAAAGAAAAAGTGATGATTTAAGCATAGATGTGACGCGCGAGTCACAATGTGGAAAAGCACGGTACTAGAGGTAAAAATTATCAAAGGAACTACTAAAAGAGGTTATTAAGCAGACCCATTCCGTAGATCCAAAGAGTTCGGGCGGTAGCCGCGAGAGGAAAAGTTATTACAAAACGAAGAGCGGTACAAAAAATAAAGGCGTAGGGCGGCGCGAGGGATTCAATCCTTATGCCACCGCCAGCGCCCCCCACCGCGAGACCTCGCGCAGGGAGGACGGTGGGGGAGGTGAAAAGCACGAGCCGCATCTACGCCACGGCGCGCGAGACGGAGTTGCTGATCGACCTCGTTCAGAATCGCCTGGGGATCGGTCTCGTCTATCTCAATGTCAGCATCAACTTCAGAGGTCAAGCGGGCAACCTCCACCTCCAGCCAATCAATCTGCCGGTCGGCCGTTTGCTTGTCTTTCTCCAACTCTTGAATCATGATCGCGTGTTTTCGAAACATCTCGGCCACCCTGCGCTTCATCGCCAGCGGATCCATAGGGTCGCCAAGGTAATCTTCTATCTCGTCCATAGGGGGAGGAGGCGAGGAGACCGCTCGCCTCGGGCGCTCCTCAGCAGGCGAGTCGTCGGCAGATGAGTCTACTCGCACATCTGCAAAGGTAAAAACAGAAGGAAAGGCATAATAAAAAGTGGGCGGCCGGAGAGGCTAGAACCAAGGGTAGGGGATTCCTAACCAGAATGGCGAGAGGTCCCAGCGACATGGGAGGGCTCACCATTTTTCCCACCAAGAGTAGAAGGAGGAGTAGAAGGAGGAGGCGAGACGGGGTTTAGATGATGGCTGGCTAGAGGAGTTTGTGTGCTACCAGACTGACCGAGGGGTGCGTGACTTTTCTGAAAACCAACAGCAAAAGGAGCAATGAAAGGTAGATAGCGAACAGGTGAGGTATACAAGGACCTTACCTCTTTTCCCTGGGGAAGCGATGGTGTAGGAGGGATGCGTCTCTCCGGGGGATCCGGTAAGAGTCCTGACGGGGGAACCAGATCAGTTGTTCTCGCCTTCTTCGGGCGAGAAGAAGAGGGCGGGGGTGAGGAAAAAGTGCGAGCGGGAATTAGGTTCAAGGCAGCCGCACTCGCCTTGTTCCGCTGGCGCACCAACGCGATACGATCGCGAAAGCTTTTGCTAAGAGACATGGCAGCAGGGTAGATGTAGCCGTAACAAAGAGAGGAGGCCTGTCGCACTTGGGGAGGATCCCAATATTTATAGACTCATGGGGGGGAATCTCACCCGAAAAAGATTCCGCTTTAAAGTCGCTGAGATGACGTGAGCCTCGGTTGGACTTTTCTTTTCGGGCTTAGACAACCCCGAAAAGAGCGGGGATTGTGTACAACCTCGGGCTCACGGGAGGGAGCCCAGCAGAGAGAAGATTAGAAGAACCCCCAGGAGGAGAAAAGGCCCTAAGAGAGAGGGGCCTAAAGTCGGGTCCACTCGCAACGGGCGAGAGGGGCCTAAAGCGGGGTCCACTCGCAGTAGGCGAGAGGAGCCAAAAGGTGGGTCCGCTCGCGCCAAGCGAGAGGGGCCTAAAGATTGGGTCCACTCGCAATAGGCGAGAGGAGCCCAAGGGTGGTCCTCTCGCCAAGCATCGGGTCGGCAGGAAGAGATAAGGCCGGTTCAGCAATTGGGGGGAGACCGGTTCAGTTGGCAAGCGGTTCATCCCTTTTGGCCTTTTTTACTCTTTTACCCTCGGTGGTCTGCCCATAGTCCTTCAGAACAGCGGAGTTCGGCTGTTGGCAGGCCCAACCCAGGGTATTCAGGTAATTTCACAGGTGCTTGCTTTGGTTATTTGCAGTTAAAATCCTGAAGCCTATAAATAGACCGGTAAGGTGTCTGAGAAGAAGGGGTGGAACCTTCTTTGTCCTTCTCACTCAGGCACCTAGCTCAGCATTGGCTAGGGAGGGGAAGGATTCTAGTCCTTCCGGGTGAGCGGTGGGACCTCCGAGCTGAAGCTCCCGGTCTGTTCCTTTAGGTGTCTTGTTAGGAGCGTGGTTCAAAGAAAGTAAGCGTGGGTTGCAGCCTTAGATCCGAGCTTTTAGGAGAAACCAGTTCGACTGGTTTCAACAGTTAGATTTTGAATCTCACATTGAGAGACAAACTTGTCTACTGTGTAAGTGAAGTTAGTGTTGCTCATATCCAATGCATGTAAATATGAAGATTTAGAAGGGTTTTAAATGTTCAGATTTGTCAAAGTTCGTCAAGTGTTGATGATTTTTCTTGTACACATCTGGGATACATTTGGATTGTGTATGTTGGAACTTTTCATGTGGATGTGCACATTAGTTAATTGTTAACTATAATTAAGTGTTAATCAATTATCTTAAAAGTCCCTTATGCAATATTAAGTATTCAGATGCCTTCCGATGGATGATACTCTTCCTGTCTCGATCGATGGAGTGTGGGCTTGCCAAAGCAATGTGCATTAATCTATCTTGGTAAGAGTGCTAGCGGATAATTGTGATATTCCACTGTCGATATCAGGTCAAATTTAACGGGATGACCTCAAAGGTTGAGTTCCCAGAGATATAGGAATGACATGCACCATATGATGGATGTGAATAAAGAGTTATTCACCAGCCATACAAGAGTTGCATAATGATGCAATCGACAAACGTTGTCTACCTAAATAGCTACATTGTGAGAGAAAAGCCAAAGTTGACTCATCGTGTTGGTGAAATACGGATCTTGTTCACTAAGAGAGTAGCTCGCATAAACTCTCCGAATTGATATTGAGGGTTATCAGTTTGATTAAAATAGTGAGAGTAATTTTAATTAAAGTCCTAATTGAAATAAATTAAAATGTATTTTGAAATGTAGTACTGAGTTTTTCTTTGCATTAATCCTTGTAGAATTTCCATGGCAAGTGGATCTCACTCCACCCTGTCCCTCAGAGCTATCCTTGAGAAGGAAAAACTGAGGGGACAAATTATTTGGACTGGTACAGAAACCTGAGAATTATTCTCAGGCAAGAGCGTAAGCTCTGTCTTGGAAGTGGATTCCCCTGAAGAGCCAATTGGTAATGTGTCCCGAGCTGATAAAGATGATTATAAAAAGTATCAAGACGACTCCTTGGATGTCGAATGACTCATGCTCGCAATCATGGACTCTGAGTTTCAGAAGCAACATAAGAACATTGGTTGTAAGAATATTGACGAGCACCTTAAGAAAATGTTTCAAGGACAAGCTCGACAGGAGAGGTTTGACGTCACCAAGGCGTTGTTTCAGTGTAAGATGGGAGCTCGAGACCTGGTAGGGACTCACGTAGTCAAGAGGATTGAGTATATAGAGAACCTTGAAAGACTAGGTTTTCCTTTGGGCCAAGAATTGACTACAAACCTGATCCTGCAATTGTTGTCGGACAGTTACGAACAGTTTGTCTTGAATTACAATATGAATGAGATTGACAAGACACTGTCCGAGCTCCTAGGAATGTTAAGAACTGTCGAGATCAATATGAAGAAGGTCAAAACTGTTAGCCTCATACTGATGGTGCATAAAGGCTAGGGCAAGATTAAGGGTTACAAGAAGACTAAGGTTGGACCTATGTCATATTTTGAGCCCAAGTCTTCAGCACTGAAGAAGAAAGACTTGACGAAGGAAGGGAAATGACACCACTGTGGCAATGTTGGTCATTGGAGGAGGAACTGTTCTTCTTATATTGAGGGTCTGCAGAAAATGAAGGGAGGTTTGACTTCCGCTTCAGGTATTTATGTTATAGAGATAAACCTTTCTGCTACTTCATCCTGGGTATTAAATATCGGATATGGTTCTCACATTTGTATAAATGTGCAGGAACTGGGAAGAAGAAGAATGCTGAGTAAAGGGGAGGTGGACCTACGTGTGGGCAATAAAACAAGAGTTGCTGCTGTCGCCGTGAGAGTTTGCCGTCTTTCTTTGCCCAGTGGGCTTGTAATAGAACTAGATAATTGTTATTATGTTCCTTTCATAACTAGAAACATTATGTCAATACCATGTCTTGACATGAAAGTATTTTCATTTATAATTAAGAACAATTGTTCAATTTTTATGAATGATGTTTGTTAGGGTGTAACCAAAATGTTTAATGGTTTATATGTTTTGAATTTAGACCATCAGATCTATAATATAAAAAATACTAAAGGACTAAAAACAAATGACTCAAACCCTACATACCTTTGGCATTGTCGTTTGGGTCATATAAATGAGAAACGCATATCCAAGTTCCATAAAGATGAATTACTTGACTCATTTGATTATTAATCATTTGAGAGATGCGAATCATGTTTGTTAGGCAAGATGACTCAAGTCCCTTTCATTGACTTCAATGAGAGGGTTGATGATATCTTGGGTATAATATATAGTGATATATGTGGACTCATGAGTTTTATGACTAGAGGTGGGTAATTCTACTTTGTTACATTTACTGATGATTTCAGTAGATACAGATATGTGTATCTGATGAAGTGCAAATCCAAAACCTTTGAAAAGTTCAAAAAATTTAAAAATGAAGTAGAGAACCAGCTGGGTAAGGGGGTTAAAAAACTCCAATCTGATCGAGGTGGCAAATACCTAAGTCATGAGTTTCGTGATCATGTGAAAGAGTGTGGTATTGTATCAGCTCACACCACCCAGAACGTCGCAGCATAATGATGCGTCTGAGCGGAGGAATCGTACTCTGTTAGACATGGTGTGATCGATGATGAATCATGCGATCTGCCTGTTTTCTTTTGGGGTTTTATTCTAGAGATTGCTGTTTTTACACTAAATCGTGCTCCAACGAAAACGGTTCTGAAGACATCATATGAGATATGGACTGAGAAGCTTCATAGTATGTCTTTTATTAAGATTTGGGGCTGTGAGGCATACGTGCGACGTCAAATGTCTGACAAGCTGGAACCCAAGTCAGATAAATGTTATCTTGTGGGGGTATCCTAAGGAAACTAAAGGGTACTATTTCTACCTACCGTCTGAGGGAAAAGTATTTCTCATGAGAACTGATGTCTTTCTTGAGAAATATTTCTCAAGTAGAAAGACTACCAGGGTAGAACTTAAAGAAGTTCAAGAACCACAAACAGTGAATGAACCAGAATTAGAACCTGAGCAAGGACTACAAGATATTGTAACTAGAGAACCTGCTCAAGAAACACAAGTTCCACGTAGATCTGGTAGACCAAGGTTTGAACCTGAGAGATGGCTTTCTCGTATTTCAAATAGGTAATGTGTTGCTTATGGATCATGATGATGAGCATGCAACCTACCAAGAGGCTATGAGTGGACCGGACTCCGAGAAGTGGCTTGAGGCCATGAAGTCTGAAATCGACTCCATGTATGCAAACCAAGTTTGGGCCTTGGTGGAACCACCTGAAGGGGTAAGACCCATAAGGTGCAAGTGTGTCTTCAAGAAGAAGACCGACATGGATGAGAATGTACAGACATTCAAAGGGTGATTAATGGTTAAAGGTTTCAAGCAAATTCATGGTGTTGACTATGATGAGAACTTTTCCCCTGTTGCTATGGTTAAGTCCATCAGAATTTTGCTTGCTATTGCTGCGTATTATGACTACGAGATCTGATAGATGGATGTCAAAACGGCTTTCCTAAATGGAAAGCTCCTCGAGGAAGTGTATGTGACACAACCCGAGGGTTTTGTATCTCCAGGTGAAGTCACTAAAATATGCAAGCTGCAGAGATCTATTTATGGATTAAAACAGCCTTCTCGAAGTTGAAATCTTCGTTTTGATGAAAAGATTAAAGAGTTTGGTTTTATCAAAAACGAGAATGAACCATGTGTTTACAAGAAGATTAGTGGGAGCATTGTTGTCTTCCTGATGTTGTATGTAGATGACATACTGTTGATCGAGAATGACAAACTGACCCTACAAGTTGTTAAGAACAACTTAGGGAACTGCTTTTCTATGAAAAACTTGGGCGAAATGACTTGTATACTTGGTATTAAGATCAATAGAGGTAGATCGAAGAAGTTGCTGGGTTTGACCCAAAGTATGTATATTGAGGTGTTGAAACGGTTTAGCATGCTTGAGTCCAAGAAAGAATTCTTACCTATGTCTCATGATGTGAGTCTCTCTAAGGACCAGTGTCCTAAATCTTATGAAGATAATGATCGCATGGAGTTGATTCCATATGCTTTGGCAATTGGATTAATTATGTATGCAATGATATGTACTCGACCTGATGTCTCTTATGCCTTGAGCATGACTAGCAGGTATCATTTTGATCCCGGTGATAGTCACTGGATAGCCGTCAAGAATATTCTAAAGTACTTGAGAAGTACTAAAGATACGTTCTTGGTATTTGGCAGAGAGGAAGAGCTCGTTGTAAAGGGTTACACGGATGCTAGCTTCCAAATTGATAGGGACGACTCAAAGTCTCAATCAGGGTTTATATTTTGCCTAAATGGAGGAGCTGTTTGCTGGAAGAGTTCCAATTAGGAGACAGTTGCTGATTCTACAACTGAGGCCGAGTATATCGCTGCTGCAAATGCGGCGAAATAGGATGTATGGATTAAGAAATTCATCAGCGAGTTAGATGTAGTTCCTAGCATTGTTGGTCACGTAGTTCTCTACTGTGACAACAACGGTGCAATTGCACTTGCTTCGGAACCTAGATCTCATCAGCACTCCAAGCACGTACTTCTGCAATTCCATCTTATTCATGAGATTATCGATCGAGAAGATGTGAACGTTTACAGAGTGCCGACCGAAGAAAATATTGCTGATCCACTGACAAAGCCTCTCGTACAGAGAAAACATGATAGTCATGTTAGATCAATGAGTATTAGATACCTGAATGATCAGCTCTAGTAAGAGTCTTGTGAGTTGTATGTTTGTCGGTTGTAATAATTCATTTGATGAATAGAGTACTATACATTTCATTTTATATTTATGACAAGTTCTTTTATTGTGTAAATTCATTTTTATTGTGATAGATTAATTTAACGTAATAAATGCCCTTAGAATGTTTGTTTCTATAGGAGTCAAGTGATGACTTGAATGTGAGAATCTATGTTCTTAGAAGCTTCATTCTTAAATGATCCCTGGTCGGCATGTCATCTTAGAAACTAAGAACGATAATGATATATTAAGACTAACATGTGCGTTGGCTGATGACCGGTTCTCACAGGTCATGATATTGTGATATCAAGTCATGAGATGATTGCTTGTTAGTGAACAAGTTGTACTGGACAGACCAACCATGAGAATACTTTGTGGATTAATATATGAACGTGTCACAAGTATGACTCAAGTGGTAATGGTGTTTGTGGTCCTTTAATCTGAAGTCACAACATTCATCAAGTGAGGAAGAGCGTACTTTGATGCTATCAAAAATCCAGTCTTGAGAAAGTTTGATGATAAAGGTGCTTATTGGGTACGTTACGAATCATTTGAGTATTTGCATGTGGACAGAAATAAGATTTGTCCTCCTATATGACATGAGTTGCATTCATGAGCCCCTTGATGGAATGAGACTGAGAAATGCATGATCATGCTTGGTTGAGTCAATATATGATATTGGACTTACCGATTTCTGGAAGTCCATTCTAGATCAGGAAACTAGGATTGAATAATTGTGAGGGTGACACGGTCTATACCTCTAGTTCTATCCGGATGTAAGAGACAAAGAGACGTGACAACACTGATATATTAGTCACAATGACTTTTGAGTTTTGAACTCTTATTGCTTGGGGAGCAATGATGTATTGCTAGATGCCGTTCATTGTTTGTGAAGATTTTTTTATACTTTCAAGATCAAGTGAGAGACTGTTGGTGTTACTATTGTGATCTGGAAGTGATCAAGCATGTAGTCTCACTGCCAACGCAATATGAACCTACATGGTCGCACATAAGTGTGTTTTGAGAAATTGGAGGAATGAATTATGTTGGTCTTACTCATATGTGATGAGTGAAGGACCAAGCATTGACAGACGTTGAGTGCGTTGAGACCACTCGACGCTTCGTCGAGTCAAGTGTTGATTCGTCGTGTTAGGCGTTGAGTGCATCGAGTCAAATATTCATTCGTCGAGTTAGGCGTTGAGTCCACTCAACGCTTCGTTGAGTCAAATGTTGATTCGTCGAGTTATGAGTTGAGTGCGTTGAGTCCACTCGACGCTTCGTCGAGTCAAGTGTTGAGACCACTACCAGGCGTTGAGTGCGTTGAGTCCACTCGACACTTCGTCGAGTTAAGTGTTGACTCGTCGAGAAAAATTTCCATGTGTTACGGGTCAGCCGATAGCGACGATTTTCTACTGTTTATTCCTTTGGGTATAAATCGAAGATGTCTTAGGGTTTTTACTGTACTGCACTGTGCTAAACCCGAGAGGAAAAAGGCCGACGAAAATCTTTTCCGAAAGTCTCGATCCCGTCGCCGTCGCTCAGCCCGTTTCCGGCACCCGTCGCCGCCGCCTCTTCTGGAGCAGATCTAGCAGTCTGTGAAGACGCAGAGTGCTTTCCTCCAACCTAGATCTTGTGTGATAAGAGTCTAAGGGTTCTCCCGTTCGTGTGGATCACCTGTAGAAACATGGATACATTTCTATGCTCGGAACTCCAACCGCTAGTGTCCGCCAGATTTCTTGGAGCATCTCGGTTGAGTAGTGACTCAATCACGCAAAGGTTAATTTTATTTACAGCAACTTTACTTCTTGATCAATGTTCATCGCAAGATTTATTTCTTTTGGGGTTTTCTTGTTTTGTATTTCGCTGCGCACAAGTGTTGTGACGTATAAAAAAACTCAACAGTTTCATCCTCAAACAAATGGTTAGACTTAACGCATGAACAAGACAGTGAAAGATATGTTAAGAATATGCATTGGGAGGATTACATCACTCTCACAGAATTTTCGTACAATAGTTTCCACGCCTCTATTGGTATGACCCGTTTGAAGATCTGTATGGACACGATGCAGAACATCACTGTGTTGGGCACTGGAAAATGAAAATTTAACAAGGATACATGGATTAATGATAACAAACCACATTAAACTCGTGGAGGAGCGAATGAAAACGGCCCAGGATAGACATACAAAGTATTATGTTCAAAGACACAGAGCAGTATAGTTTAATTGGTGATTTTGTGTATCAAGGTTCGACCTGTCAATGGCATAATCCAGACTCAAACGTATGAGAAAGCTGAGTCCCATATTTGTTGGTCTTTTAAGATTGTTGACCGCATTGGTGAGGTTGCTTATAAATTTATCTTGTCGTAAGCTTAAGTGCTATGCATGATGTGCTCCACATATCCTCACGAAAAACAATTAGGGTCCGTTCGTTTCAACGATATTGATATTGAAGTATTGGCTTTTAATCCAATATCAATACACATGGGAAATGACATTGAGTTTAAATCCAATTCTTTTGTTCGCCCGCATGATGACTTTCTGTCATAGGAATTGACATTAATCACTTTTTATTGTTCGTTTGCAGAAAGATTTTCAATCATAGGAATTGACATTGGTCAATGCTCTCAATTAAAAATAACAAACGCGGATTTTTCGCCCAACATCAATTTTATTGGCCGGACATGATTTTTTCGTCATGACGCGATGTTTTTTCTCAGACTTAAATTTTTCGGCCCGAACGCAAAATATTTCGTCTGAACGCGATTTTTTCGCCGAGACGCGATTTTTTCGCACGGACGCGATTTTTCCGTCCGAACTCAAATTTTTCACTCCGACACTACTTTTTCGCCCGGACGCGACTTTTAATGCCGGACGCGATTTTTTTGCCGGGACGCGACTTTTTCACCGGGACGCGATTTTTTTCGCCTGGACAGGATTTTTTCGCCGACACAATTTTTTTTCTCCGACGCGATTTTCGAACGAGGTTTTCTTCTTCCCCTTTTTCAATGAAAGATTCATATCAAACAATTTTAATGTACCCGACGTGATTTTTTGCCAGGGCGAAAAAATCGCGCCCGGGCGGAAAAATCGCACCCGGGAGGAAAAATCGCGCCCGAGCGGAAAAATCGCGCCCGGACGGAAAAATCGCGCCCTGGCGAAAAAATCACTTCTGGGCGAAAAAAACGCGCCCAGGCGAAAAAATAGCATCCTGGTCAGAAAATCGCGTCCGTGCAAAAAAGTCATGTTCGGGCGAAAAAATCATGCCTGGTCCAAAAAAATCGCATTTATGCAGAAAAAATTACTCTTCTTTTGAAAATCCGATGTTAGCAATCTCAATATCCGCACCTGGAGATAGACATTAAACCAATGAGTTTTTAGTTTTGTGTGAATATCTACGGCTTTCTGTCAGAAAGCCAATTTCACTCTACAATTGTTGATACGAACAGCAGAAATGACTTTCATTTTCTTAAAGCCAATACTTTAATATCAATGTCAATGAAACGAACGGACCATTAGAGACAGGATGCAGGTTATTGGTAATGAGGAGGTATCCATTGAGCCAAATCTGAATGTCAACGTACTTCCAGCCAAAATAGTGGTCACCAGGGTACAAAACTTAAGAAATAGAGAACTTCTGTTTGCGAAGGTCTTATGGATGAATTGTGGACGAGCTGAATATTTGTGGGAAAAAGAAACATTACGCGTAGAATTTCCCTTCTTGTTTCAACTAGGTATGATTTCAATTTTTGAGGTCGAACCTTTTGTAAGAAGGGGAGTTTTGTAACATCCCGAAGTTGTCGAAATTATCGTGACATATTTGTACTTACATTTCAGGACCCAAGGAGTCACGTTGAAGGAAAGCTCATGCGATCAAGGTATCATACATTTAAGCGACCTATTTTGATTCAGGAAGTGACCAAAATCATTTGTCACATTACAATAATTGCTATTCGCAACCATATTTGCACCTCTGACAGAGGCATGTCGCCTTTCCCATTGCCACATCCGCACCTTCCCCTGCCCTATCCGCCCTTCCCTTCCTGACGACTGACAACATCTTTGCAGGAACTGAATCAATTTTTGTGCCTTTTGTCGAGGTCTTGCCTCCCGTCATGGCTCGGCGCGGACAATGTGCGTATTTCCGTCGAACTGTTGTAAGAAGAGCTCCCCCGTCTTCAGTCCTATTCACTATTTTCAATGACCGGGCACTATAAATTGCTACAAGACTCCGTCCGTGAGTTTGTTTTCACCACTCGAGACGTCCACTTTGAATTATTTTGCCATTGTTACCATTTGGGAGATGAGGGATGAGTTCAGTCTTTTTGTTGCTTGTTGTTTCGGCCTGAGCAGTGACCTAATTTCGCGATCTTGTGCATGTCAACGAAATAAAGGTAGTTCCGCCATCAGCTTTCCCTACTGTCTTGGTTAGGGTACATTCAATTCATTCGCTATTATATAATATGATGTTGTGGTAAAGCTATCTATTGGGCTTTAGCAGTTTGTGTATAGTGGAACGAGATGAAGGAAACACTTGTTAGAAGCGTGATCTAGAGCAAGATGTCTCCGCTGCACGTGTACACGAGAAGAGACGCCAATGTAAGGATATTTTTTTTTAAAATGTGATAATAAACAATGCTTAGTCATTTGTTTGAGCAATGTAAACCAAACGTGTAATAAGAGTAATCCTAAGAGGGGTTCAAATGCATGTACATTTACAGAAACTCCTCGTTGTCAAAAATTACATTAAGAAAGCAGTAAAAATAGCTGATCTTTTGTTAGATAACACCTATTTCGATGGAGACACCATCAAGACCCAGGAAGTAATGAGATTAAATCATAATATGTTACGGGTCATGTTATGATTTTATTTAATATTAATTATTTCTTAATATGTTTTTATTTTGTCTTAGAGTCGCGTCTTTATATGTCATCATTATTTATGTCGTGTCGTTATGAGATGTCCTTTTTAGTCACATGTTCAAGTCTGTCGTTATTTTCTTTGGCGTTCTTTTCTTTTCGTGTCAATTGTAAGTCCTATTTAAATGACCCAGTGAGTCTTGTATTGCCATGAAAGAAGAAAGTCTATTTTTCCTGTAAAAAGAGCTAAATAAAAGGCTAATTTTATTGTTCAAAAAAGATAAATAATGCAAAGGTATGCCCCCTATTTATAAAAGATGGGGGAGAGAGGAGATTACAACAAGCAGTGTGGGATTAATTACAATCTGCGCTGGCTATGCGGTTGATTTGCGTCAAACCGCAAGGCTATACAACGGAGACTAATTATGCGGTCAGTCCTGGGATGTCATCGAACCGCAAGGGAGGATAGCCGTCTGACCTCAACTGTGGGTTGCCACCAGACCGCAGCTGCGGGTTGCCTCCAGACCGCAGATGCGGGTTGCCTCCAGACCGCAGCTGCGGGTTGCCTCCAGACCGCAGATGCGGGTTGCCTCCAGACCGCAGCTGCGGGTTGCCTCCAGACCGCAGCTGTGGGTTGCCACAAGACCGCAGCTACGAGTTGCCCTCCGGACTGCAACTCGAGTAGGCAAAACTTCCTGGACAGCACAACAAGACGCTGGTCGACTACAACGGTTTGCCAAACCGTCAAGACTGTACTGCGGATTTGTCAAACCGCTAGTCTGCTAAGACAAGCCGTTAGAAGGACCACAACCTCTGTCCGCTAAGCCAAACCGCCAAACCAGCAGACCGTCGATACTAGTTCGTCAGACCGCCCGGTCTCCATAAATTTCAACACTCCCCCTCAAGCTGGAGCATATATGTCAACCATGCCCAGCTTGCTACAGGCGTGCAAAAAAGAGGTAATTAGTTTGATGAAAATATCAGCTAGCTCTTTATTAGAGGTAACGAACGGAGTGCAGATTTGATTCTTCAATATCTTTTCTCTGATAAAGTGACAATCCACTTCAATATGTTTTGTCCTCTCATGAAAGACTAGATTCCTCGAAATATATATAGTTGTCTTATTGTCACAGAACATAGGCAGGGGATGATCATAAATCAAGCATAAGAGTCTGCAATCATTTCAGCTCACAGATAGTTAAAATCATGTTTTTGTACTCGGCTTCAGCACTTGACCTGGAAACTACAGCTTGTTTCTTGCTCTTCCAGCTGACCAAATTCCCTCCTACGAAGATACAAAAACCAGACGTAAATTTTCTATCTTCCTGGTCATCTGCATAGCTAGCATCATAATAGGTCTCAATCCTCAAATGACCCTTTTTCTGAAACAGAAACCTTTTTCCCGGAGTGCCTTTCACATAATCTAAGATTTTAAAGCTGATTGTAGATGACACTCCTTAGGAGCTTGCATAAACTTACTCACCCTTTCTACATCATAACAAATATCTGGTCTTATGACTGTCAGATAGATGAGTTTCCCACAAGCCGTCTGTATCTGGTGATATCTTCAAGAAGAGGTGAATCTTTATTCCTGCACTTGTCATCACCAACAACCATTGAACACCGAGTAGGTTTAGCCTCAAGAAGACTTGTCTCTTTCAAAAGATCCAAAACATACTTTCGCTGTGAAAGAACTATAGAATTGGGATTTCGAGAGATCTCAATCCCCAAAAAGTACTTGGGAGACCACATATCTTTTGTAATAAAATACTGAAGAAGATGCTTCTTTGTTTGGTCAATTCCCTTCTTATTATCCCCTATAAGAAAAATGTCATCCACATAAACTGCAAGAACAACTAGATCAGCCGAGGTTTTGCGAATGAACAGAAAGTGATCTGCAACGATTCGAGCAAACTCAATAACAGAAATAACTTCATTGAATTTCTCAAAGCTGGCTCATGGACTTTGCTTAAGACCATAGATTGTCTTCCTCAATTTACATACCTGAGACTCTCCCTAAGCAACATACCCAGGAGGTTGCTCCATATAGACTATATCATGTAAATCACCATAAATAAAAGCATTCTTGACATCCAACTTAGACATCCCTCTGTCTCTGTTGACAGTCACAAAAAAGAGAACGCGGATTGTAGTAATCCGAGAAACAGGAGAGAAGATATTAAAGAAATCCACACCATAGGTCTGAGTAAAATCTTTGGCAACAAGCCGAGCCTTATATCGGTCAACAGTACTCTCCAGATGATATTTGATGACAAAGACCCACCAACAACTAACCACATCTGCGCCTAAAGGTGTGAGAACAAGAGTCCAAGTACCCCTCTCGGTTAAGGTCTTCATTTCTTCATCCATAGCAGTTTTCCAATGAGAGATGACAAGAGCTTCTTGATATGTGGCCGGGGTGACATTAGTAGATATAACAAAAACAAAACGCTTTCTAGCCGGGAAAGTTGAGCATATGAGACAACAACGTCAATGGAATGCTTAGTGCATGTCCGTACTCTCTTTCGTAGGGACATGAGAAGATCAAGATCAGTCTTGTCTTCAGTAGTAGATCCACCGTCAGGAGATGTGGCTGGCTTGGGAACTGGCATGGATGGCTCCAAAGACAAAGAAGTAGTATCGAGAGAATGAGACGGTGTAACAGGTTTAGGTGTGGAAAGAAGTGGCTCAGGCAGAGGTGCCGAGACAATAAACATAGAAGAGGAAGCATCAGAGATGACAAGAGAGAATAAGCAAGAGAAAAGTATGGCGTATCTTCAAAGAAGGTGACATCAGCTGAAATGTAATGTTTGCGTAGAAGAGGATCAAAGCAACAATACCCTTTCTGAGTCGGACAATAACCAAAAAATATGCACTTAACAGAACGAGGAGAGAGTTTGACACGATCAGGAGATGACATGTGAACAAACACCGTACAACCAAAAACTGGTAGAGGTAAAGGAAATGACATGGCTCCTGGATACAAAATGGAGAATGAGGTCTTGCCCTGAAGAACCAATGAGGGAATACGGTTGATGAGATAACAGGAGAGATGCACAACATGACCCCAATACGACCGACGAACATTCATTTGTAGGAGAAGGCTGCGAGCAATATCCATGAGATGACGGTTCTTGCGTTCGGCAATGTCATTCTGTTGAGAAGTATAGTGACAAGTAGTTTTATGAAGTAAACCATGACTTGCGCAAAAATCTGAAAATTGACAGTTGAGATTGTTGGAGCCGACGGTTCACATATCTTTAGTTTGATAATATCAACTCCCAGGTTGTATTTGATTACATCTTGCGTTTGGTAGAGTGTGCAAGTTTACAAGTCTAAGAAATTCAAAGAGCCCCCCTCTGGAACCTACCGCCAATCGGTAGTAGTTAATGCCGGGCGGTATCTTGAATTAAATGGACAAAGCGCTCGGGAAGCTACCGCTGTGCGCTAGTCCTACCGCCTGCGCTAGCTCGATGAACTAAATCGACAGGCTCTCGGGAACCTACCGCGCAGACGCTAGTTTTCTACCGCGCCGCGCTAGCCCATTCAACGCCCGTTGCCAGAGGCGTTGAGAGCGCCGAGAGCGTTGAGACAACGACGTCGAGACAGAACTACCGCCATACACTAGCTTGGTACCGCGCCGCGGTAACTCACTCAACGCTCGAGGCGTCGAGTGCGTTGAGACGGGACTACTGTCGGGCGCTATCTACCTACCGCGCCGCGCTAGCAGTTGAAAAAGGAAAATATTCGTTTTGAATATTTTTTCAAATTTGGAGGATAGCTGTCAACATCAAGCGCGTGAACCTACCACCTAGTGCTAGCCTTACCGCCAGCGGTATCATATTTTCATAAAGTCGTATATAAAGGCACATCATTTTTTGTGTTGATACCTAAGACAAAAAGAGGCAGAGATCTACGACTCCTAGGGTTTGACCGCCTCTCTTGTGGTCCGTTCCGCCGTCTCCGTCGAAGGAAGAGAAGATTTCCTCCCTCCCGTTCGCGCACGAAGAACTCCTGCAAGCCTAGATCTACAAAGCCTACGAGGAGTTGATCGGTTGCAAGCCCACGAAGATTTCTAGCACCGATCACGGATCGCTCAACGGAGGAGTCGTATTGAGGGAGATTTGAACTTTAATCTTTTTATATTCCTGTGTACTTTCTCTTCTTTGTATTGATTGTGGTGAAGGAAATCGACCGGGGAAGGTCGTCGGAATCCGGGATAGGATTCCGTGAGAAATCGTCCCGGGGAAGGGACGTCTAGATCGGGTGATCTAGCGGGGCTCTAAGACCCTTCCTTGCGTGGAGGTGAAGAGTCGGCTTGAAGACCTTTCTTGGAGTGACAGGGAAAGAGCCAATCGGTCCGTGGAGCGTGTCGGTATAGAAAACCCAAAGTTGTCTTTATTCACTGCCTTCGATCACCGGCGTCACGGAGATCAAATTTTTGTAATCTTAAAATAATTGTTGATTTTAGTTTTGGCAATGAAATCGTTTCCTGTTTCTTTACCTGTGTACTGCTGTGGTTGGTAGACTGTGTTGTACTGAAGAGTGCATAGATCTCCAAAGGAGAATCTGCCCAGGAAAACGAGTTCAGAGAAATACCGCCGCGCGCTAGCTATCTAGCGCCTCGCGGTAGCTTCCTGATCTAGTTTTTCTGGTTTGAAATATTTCAAATTTTAATAAACGTCGTTAAACCTTATTCACCCCCTCTCTAAGGTTGGCCACTAGATCCAACAAGTGGTATCAGAGCGAGGTTGCTTTAAATAGGCTTAACAACCTGAAGTAAGATGACCAACGCGGTTGACTCACTTCCTGAGGGGCAAGGTGTGAGTAGACTCCCACTGTTCATGGGGAGTGACTACAATCACTGGAGAACACGAATGAAAATCTTTCTGATGACGACAAGCAATATGACACTAATTACAATTCGCGCGGGCTATGCAGTTTGTCTGCGTCAAACTGCAAGGCTATACAACGAATATTAACTATGCGGTCAGTCCTTGAATGCCACCGAACCGCAAGGGAGGATGACCGCCAGGCCGCAACTGCGGGTTGCCACCAGACCGCGACAGCGGGTTGTCTCCAGACCGCGGCTGCGGGTTGCCACCAGACCGCGGCTACGGGTTGCCACCAGACCGCGGCTGCGGGTTGCCACCAGACCGCGGCTGCGGGTTGCCACCAGACCGCGGCTGCGGGTTTCCACCAGAACGCGGCTGCGGGTTGCCACCAGAACGCGGCTGCGGGTTGCCACCACACCGCGGCTGCGGGTTGCCACCAGACCGCGGCTGCGGGTTGCCACCAGACCGCGGCTGCGGGTTGCCACCAGACCGCGGCTGCGGGTTGCCACCAGACCGCGGCTGCGGGTTGCCACCAGACCGCGGCTGCGGGTTGCCACCAGACCGCGGCTGCGGGTTGCCACCAGACCGCGGCTGCGGGTTGCCACCAGACCGCGGCTGCGGGTTGCCACCAGACCGCTGCTGTGGGTTGCCCTCCGGACTGCAACTCGAGTAGGCAAAACCTCCTGAACAGTACAACATGACGCTGGTCGACTACAACGGTTTGCCAAACCGCCAAGATTGTACTGTGGATTTGTCAAACTGCCACGACTTGCTAAACCGCCAGTCCGCCAAGACAAGCCGCCAGATGGAATGCAACCTCTGTCCGCTAAGCCAAACCGCCAGACCGCCAAGACTTGTTCGCCAGACCGCCCGGTCTCCATAAGTTTCAACATTCCTTAATTCTAAAAGAGATCTTGGAGGCTCTCTCTCTCTCTCTCCCTCTCTCGAGCACGCCTCTTTTAGGCAGCTGCGATTTAGGCTCCGTAGCATCTCCGTCGCCGTCACCTTCACCTCTGGCCTCTACCCCGACAACATTCTAAGACTCATAACAACTTGGTGTCAGAGACTCCTACCTCCATTCACGCACGCACTCGACGTTTCCCCATCAAAGTAGACGCAACATCTCAGCAGCCACGGTCGACTTCAAGCTCCATCTCCTGCTCTGAAACCTCTGACATTTCAATACTGCTGGCGAGCCCTGTTATATCTGCATCAAGATCGGAAGCAATCTTGGACGAGCCCAGCGTCTTGTTTATCGCCTGCAGGGACTAGTTCCAGTGTTGACCCATTCCCAAGCCTCGACCGCTCCCGGGCTCCTCTTTCGCTCCTCTTTGCCTTCGACGACAAACAACCACTGCTTCGTCACCCAAAGTAGCCTTGTTCCCCCACGTCGACGCGGATTCTTTTCTCCCTCGACGTCTGACTTCAACCCACCCACAACGACTTAGGCCGGCCTCTGTACGCGACATTCAGTGCCAGTGTTTCCGCCCAGCATTCGCGCGATATTCGCGCTCGACGCCTGTTCCGCAGGAGCATGACATTCCCGCTCAACGCCACGTCTCTTGCACAAGGAAAACAACGACATTACCACCACTACAAAAGGAAATGCACCCCTATTCTCTCGAGCTTGTCAGCGCCAAAAAGGAATAAAATAAAATTCAATTTTTTCTAGCCGTCAGTTTATTTAGACCCCCAAGACAGGGTCCACATCAAATTGCTTGCCTTCAAAATAAAGACAACAAAGATCGGAGTATATTTTGTTGGCAACATTGGGTGACGACGCGACTCTCTCGGTAAATCCTAAAAATCTGCCTACGAGCAATCTAACCGCCCCGTCACCCGCTTCTTATCCTGGGCGACCTCCATCCACAATATGGGAGACTTGGCCGACTTCTTGGATGCTATGAACCGGAAACACAGTTATATCCGCCATTAATGCACGCCTTCAGGAGGTTGAAACCCTCTTTTGGGGCGCTGATGCACGTCATTAGGTTGATGTGGCAACCCTCACCACTAAGCTTAATGGACTCACAGCAGCACCTCCCGTGGTTACCACTCCACCCACAAATCACGTCAACGACAGTCAAGTTCCGCTACCACCGCTTCTCCACCATGACCCGCCACTGCAGATCCTCTTACGCACTGAAGTCGCTATTCCGCCGCGCTATACTCGGTTGGAATTCCCTACCTACAATGAGAAAATAGATCCCTTGGTCTGGTTCACCAGATGCGAACAATTCTTTGGTCATCAACAAACTCCGACAGCTGAATGACTTCCTCTTGCCTCCTTCCACCTTCTCGACTCAGCCTTGATTTGGACCACTTGTCTCCTCACAGATCAGTCAGGTCTGACATGGGACGATTTCAAGAGAGTTTGCAACCTGCGTTTCGGCCCTCTAATCCGCAGCAACCCCCTCGGTGCCCTCACAACACTCCACCGGACGAGCTCTGTGGGCGATATTTGGACCAGTTTTCAACTACTTCTGGCACATGTCACACTGTCCCTAGAGATGCAGGTCGTCATCTTCACCGCCGGACTTCGCGAACGCTTGCGACTTAATATCGAATTTGAGGCTCCTCTAGACTCGGTAACTGCTATGAGTCTGGCCAGATTATATGACCGTCGCCTCCAACTGGCAGATGAGGTCTGTTTTCCCCCAGCACGGACATTCAGCCAGCTCGCACCGAGAGCCGACAAGCCCCACCAGTTCGTACACTATTTCGAGATGAGTTGTTAGAATGACGCGCCAAGGGCTTATGTTTCAACTGCGACGAGCAGTACACTCGTCACCACATGTACAAACGGCTTTTCTATCTGCACGTCGAAGACTCTGATGAGGTGGGTGTCGGCTGACGCGGATGTCACAACCCGCATTTTATCAGCATTAAATAATATATCAGAGTAAGAGAAAATACGAGTCGTGATGTCATGCCGTGCAGGGGACAACTGCAGTCGCTTTGGCAATAACCTACTCCTAAGACTTTTCATGAAATTCTCAAGTTTGTTATGATGAAAATATAATTTGAGTTTAAGTTTTAATGGTCATATCCCTCGGCTCAGTGGATCAACTAGTTCACGAGTGAAAATATACATATACATAGCGAAAAATACTTGGTTTATTTCATTTATTATCCTATATGAAAGTCACACTAATGTCAACTACCTTCACCTATGGGGGGGGGGATAGGTGATTTGCAGTCTTTTTGCGGAATTAAAAATTTACCTGCACAATAAAACAAAACAAGCACAGCACAGAAACACACATGCAGCTATAGTGGTTCCCCGATTTGGGTACGTCCACTTTCCCCCTTCGACCTATCTCCCAACAAGGGACGACTCGGTCACTTCACCAACCGGATTGAAATCCAATCCTCACACTATGGAAGGAACCCTTCCACCCGAAGGAGTCACTACTTTTCCACCACGGGTTGCACCCAACCCTTACAATGAGAAAACAAAGTTCCTTTACAACAAAAGCAAAAATGGAATGTATAAAAAATACAAACTACGTTTGAAGCGCTTGGTGTCCCTCTTTGTTCGATGAAGCGTTCTTGAAGAAGACGAAGAGTCCACGACCTAAGCACTCTCTTGGAGAGGATCTCCCCGAGATCGGCGGCGGCAAGGATTGCGGCGGCGATGCTTTCGAGATCCAAACTTCGTAACAAAGCTAGCAAGGTCTACCAACGATATTTCTTGGATCGATCGTCTCAATCAATTCGGAAGGGAAAAGTATTCCCGTTCAACAAACCAAGAGACAAAGGATCTCAAGAAGAAATGTGAGACGCGTTGCTTGGCTAAGTTTCTGTCGCCGAGAGATCAAGAAGAATCCGATCAGCGGCGACGACGAGCTATCGAGCGGCGACGGCGGCGGAAGGAAATCCGCGATCTGCTAGGTCAAGTCGGCGGCTCGTTCTTTTTCGTATGTGTTTATTATCCGTAAGGTTCAAAATACACGAGTATTTATAATGTAGATCAACCTTTATGACCGTTGTGGGCCCCACAAGACGAAACCCTAATTTCGATTCAAACAACGCCTGAACATTTGGTCCGGTCCAGCGAGCCAACGGAATTTTGCCTAAGGCAAATTCGGCGGGAATCATTGGTGATTCTCGACGATTCGGCGAGAATCACTTATGATTCCCGTCGAATTCTACTTAGAAGAATTCTAGCTGAACAGCAAGCCATCCAGAGAGAATCGGCGAGAATCACAATCCATTCTCGACGGATCGGCGAGAATCACAATCCATTCTCGACGAATCGGCGAGAATGCAAAGTCATTCTCGACGATTCGGCGAGAATCATTAGTGATTCTCGTCGATTCTACCTTAGCTGAATTCTAGACGGCGTTGAGACAGCCGGATGCATTCGGCGAGAGTAGGCTAGTGATTCTTGACGATTCGTCGAGAATCACTAGTGATTCCCGTCGAATCGGCGAGAATCACTTAGTGATTCTCGTCGAATTTTCCTTGGACGATTTTTCGTCTATCTTCCCGTGAGCTGGTCTTTGACCCATCCTTGCTCCTTGTCTGCTCTTGATCTGTCTCAGCCCTGTACTTTAATATAAGTACACTCCAATAGAGAGAGAGTACACGTAAGCCAACACACTGATCTGCTCAATGAGGGATTACGTTGCACAGACCCGTGTATATTGACCCACTGCACCCTGACATTGGTGTGTACTTAGCGTGGACTAACTGTAAGCACATCTTGAAGAAAATCATCAAATACATTATCTATTCAACTTAGCTTGTTCAGGGGCTTCTTCAAATCAGGTACATTGTGGATACAATACCCAACAATCTCCCCCTATTTGAAGAAGCCTAAACCCTACAAGATAAGGTGAATGGAGCATATGAAAATCATAAACTACTAATTCAGTTGAGAGAGAAATTCATTACCACTTTTCTGAGAGCATACTTGGAGCCACCTTAGCCTTAGCCGAGAGGGTAATCTCCCCCTTTTCGGCTTCTGCAAATCTGGGACTTTACTTGGAGCCACATGCTCCCCCTCAGATCTTGCATCCATGCTCGAGCTTGAGTTCTTTGCTGATGCTCCCCCTTGATCCAAGAGCCTTGAGCCACACAGTCTTCATTCTTCATAGTTCAACATGCCGAGTTCAGTTTTGAAGAGACTGAACTTGGCCTCGTCTAGGGGCTTTGTGAAGATATCTGCAACCTGCTTATCCGTGGGGACATAGCAGAGAGATATGTCTTTGTTTTCCACATGCTCCCGAATGAAGTGATAGCGCACTTCAATATGCTTCGTTCTGCTGTGCGACACATGATTGTTTGCAATTGCTATTGCGTTCGAGGGGTCACAATAAATCGGAACTTCTCTGAACTGCAGGTCATAATCTTTGAGCTGATTTCTGATCCATAGAAGTTGTGCGTAACAGCTGCCTGCTGAGATGTACTCAGATTCAGCCGTGGAGGTTGCGACACAATTTTGCTTCTTACTGTTCCAAGAAATAAGCCTTCTTCCGAGGAATTGACACGTCCCAGAAGTGCTTTTCCTATCATCCCTGCTTCCTGCAAAGTCAGCATCTGAAAAGCCTATCAGCTCGACATCATTGTTTCTTGGGTACCACAAGCCAAGATTTGGCGTACCTTTAAGGTATCTAAGAATCCTCTTTGCAGCGACAGAATGAGATTCCTTAGAGTTCACCTGATATCTGGCACAAACGCATGTGAAAAACATAATATCCAGTCTACTAGCAGTAAGATAGAGCAGGGATCCAATTATGCTTCTGTACTTGGTTTCATCAAAAGGTCTACCAGCAAAATCTTGCCTTTGACTTCCCTAAGAAACAATGTCTTATCTATTTTTCCTCTAGAGAACTTGTTCTCAAGAAGAAAACTAGACAGAGTCTCATACCAAGCTCGAGGAGCTTGTTTTAAGTCATATAGGGCTTTATTAAGAAAATAAACATGATTGAGAAATGTAGGATTAACAAAACCTGGGGGTTGTGCGACATATACTTCCTCCTTCAGATTTCCATTGAGGAAAGCAGATTTCACGTCCATCTGATAGACAGTGAATCCTTTGTGCGAAGCATACGCCAGGAACAATCTGATTGCCTCGAGCCTTGCCACTGGTGCAAAGGTCTGGTCGAAGTCAATCCCCTCCTCCTATCTGTAACCTTGAGCCACCAGCCTGACCTTATTCTTTATGATGACACCGTGTTCATCCAGTTTGTTTCTGAAGATCCACTTGGTGCCGATCACATTCTGGTTCTTTGGTCTGGGAATACGCGTCCAGACGTTGCATCTTTCAAATTGATGCAGTTCATCTTGCATGACCAATATCCATGCCGCATCTTTGTTCGCCTCGTCGAACTTCTTTGCCTCAACCTGTGACAGGAAACTAAGGTGCAAAATCTCGTTAATTGTACCTCTTCGAGTTCTGACACCGTCACGAGGATCTTCGATGATCTGATCTCTAGGATGATCCCTCACGTGTCAGAGCTCTAGGAGTCTGGCATCTGGAGCTTTGACGTCTTCTCGGGCTTCTCCTTCTTCCGGAAGATTTTCTCCATCCTGCTCGTCAACTTCTCTAGCTGACGTCGAGGTGGAAACCTTGACGTACTTGGGAGTTGCACCCTTAGCAGTCTCATCGAGACTTAGCTGTTCAAGTCTTGCACCTGCATCTTCAAGAAAGCCACTGGAAGAATTGCTATTAAGCAAGCTTTCTTCATCAAATACAACATGGATGGATTCCTCTACCACTAGGGTTTTCTTATTGAAGACCCTATATGCCCGGTTATGGTTACTATAGCCCATAAATATGCCTTCGAAGAATTTTTCACCAAACTTAGTACGCGGGTACTTCCCGTTATTTAGTACATAGCATCTGCAGCCAAAGATCCTTAAATAGGACATGATTGGTTTCCTGCCTTTCAGTAGCTCATAAGGCGTCTTACGATGACTCTTGTTGATCAAGGCCCGGTTTTGTACATGACAAGCCGTATTGACAGCCTCTGCCCAGAAGTATTCTGGGAGAGAAGCGTCATTCAGCATTGTCGTGCAAGCTTCAATGAGCGTTCTATTTCTCCTCTCCGCAACTCCATTTTGCTGAGGTGTACGCGGGGAGGAAAACTCATGAAAGATACCATGTTCTTCACAAAATTCTGTCATAGCCCCAGACTCGAATTCTGTTCTATGGTCACTTCTGATTTTGACCACTGAGCAATTAAGTTCGTTCTGAATTTGCTTGACAAAACTCGTGAAGATGTCAAACGTATCTGACTTTCGTTTTAAGAAGAACACTCATGTAAACCGAGAGTGATCATCAACAATCACTAGCGTATAGGACTTGCCTCCCAAGCTATGAACTTGCACTGGACCAAACAAGTCCATATGCAGAAGATAAAGACATCTGGAAGAGTCTTTGTCTGCAATGCCCTTAAAGGTAGCCCGAGTCTGTTTGCCCTTCTGGCACGCAGGACATGGGCTATCTTTGATGCACTTAATAATGGGAGCATCCCTTACTAAATTTTTAGAAAATAACATACTAATCGTCTTGAAATTAATATGTGTCAATCTCTTGTGCCATTGTTCACAAAGAGATGCACTGCCTTTTGCTATCAGGCAAACGGGGGTAGAAGAATCTAAACTAAGAAAATCTAAACAAAAGATATTTCTGCTCCTAATGCTAGTTAACACCGTCTCCGAAGAGGCACACGATATTATCAAACATTTATCCTTGCAGAACTTTACGTCATATCCTTTATCACATAATTGACTTACACTGATCAGGTTATGATTTAACCCTTCAACATAAGACATGTCGGTGATAGAGATTATTCCGTTGGAAATCATACCATAACCTCTGGTGACACCTCGATCTGATCCCCCAAAGATGACTTTGGGTCCATTTTCGACTGGAGAGTAGTCACGCAGCAGGCTTCTAGTCCCAGTCATATGCCGGGAACATCCACTGTCCAGGTACCAGATTGGAGTTTTGGTGGCCTTTGGACATTCCTGCAAAATAGAATTAATTTTCCTTAGGAACCCAATCGAACTTGGGTCCTAGATTCCTTGTTAGCACACTCCCCCTCGGATGGTTAACCTTACGAGTGGTCGGTCTCGCATTGCTAACATGAGGAGTCTCGTTATATCTCGGATTAAACCAGCAATCCACGACAAAGTGACCAACTCGCCACAACACCAACAGTCAAATCTATTATACCTTTTCCTATGCTCCTGCTTCACCCTTGGAACGGTGGGTCCAACCGGGGCCTTGGATCTGGAGGTGGAGCCATCATGATGACAGCAGTCACATGATTTCTTCACCTCATGTTCCTTCAGTATAACAGACTTGGCTTTTGGTGCCTGCTTCCTATTATGGCCGCAAGAGAAGTGGCCATAATCCTCCACTTGGATTTCCTCATAAGGTGCCTTAAAGACACTCTCACCGTAGTTGCGGGGGAAGGCCCAACCATCATACCGGCTCTTGGGCTTTTCAACCGAGGGCCGGAAGAAGTAGTCATAGGTTGACTCAAAGTCCTGTTCATTACAGGGAAAGCCAGGCTTCATGAATTCAACAGGGTTGAGTGGGGCCTTTCCCTTTTCTGCAGCAGAGGCCTTCTTAGCAGCCTTATTTTTCCTCTGCCTTCTTGTTTCTCCTGGATGATTTACCAGGCACACCCACATGCCCCAAGCCAACCCCCTTAGCCTGAGCAGAGAAGGTATCAACTAGTGGAAGAACAGTCTTTGGCATAGAAAAGTTTTTGACAATGTTCCTTTCTGCCGCAACTTGTTCTTCCAACTTATTGATTTCTTCCTGTTTAAGGTTAAAGAGACTTAGAGACTCAGAGTGCTTAGAGACCAGGTCCAGGTGCTCCTGTCGGAGAGAAATCAAGCTACTGATCTCTTCCCTTAGGGAGACACCCTCGACCTAAGGAATTTGACTTCCTTTTTCTGTGCCCTCAATCTCTTGCGGCATTCCTCGAAGGTGTTGAGCAGAAGCTCATACTTTTCGAGGAGCTCGGCTTCTCAGGCAGAAGGGCTGTCCTCGAGATCATCATCAGGAGACTCATAGTCAGAGTCAGAGAGGGGGGTACGAGCTTTTACCTTCCCAGTAAATGGGGGGCAGTCTCCTTCATAGTCAGAGCGACCCACTAGCCCGAAGTAGGCTTCTTCATCATCACTGGAGTCTGAGGAATCAGACTCACTCAGTGTCTTTGGCTTTTTGGCAATGTAGCTCCTCTCTTTCTTCTTATCTCTAGAGGACTTGTGCTCCTCTCCCTTCCCCTTATCTCTCTTGCCTTGGTGGCAGTCAGCCACGACGTGTCCTGGCTTATTACACCCAAATCAAATGATGTCGTTAGAGCGATGTTTGTTCTGTTTGGATTCATACCTGTCAGAAGAATAATTCTTCTTCTGATGTCTGGAGGAGGAGCCGTCTCTCTTTTTTTGATTCCTCAACTTGAGGAACTTCTTGAACTCCCGAGTGATGAGAGAGAAGTCTTCTTCAGACAGCTCTGAGCCGGAGGAGCATGGCTCGGAGTCTTCCTCCTCATCCTTTTTCCACGAACGGGACGAGGCAGCACCCTTGCCTTTCCTGGAGTGAATGGCTTTCAGGGCCACAGTCTTTTCTTTTGCTGCGGCTTTCTCGGCTTTTTCTTCTGCTTTCCTCGTGTTCAGCTAAAGCTCATAGGACATAAGCTTCCCAAATAGTATTTGAGGATCAGTTTCTTCTAATCTGCCAAACTCTCGGATGACGCAGATCTTCGTGTCCCATTCCTTAGTAAGGGACCTAAGGAATTTATCATTAAGTTCACCATCAGTGAACACTCTTCCATATCCCTTTAGGGCATTGACTATCTTGAGGAAATTCTCGAAGGTAACTCCGATCTCTTCCTTAGGCCCTTGCTTGAAGGCCTCATATTTCTGGTTCAGGAGGGATCTCCGATCATCCCTAACTTCATCAGTGCCCTCCATTTGAATAATCAGGCAGTGCCAGATTTCCTTGGCTATCCTGCAGTTGCAGATGTTCTGCATCATGGAGTCATCGACTGCGCTGACCAGAATGTTCTGCGCCTTCTTGTCAAGTCCGACCAACACCATCTCGTCCTTGACCATTTCAGAAAACTTCTTTGACACCATTTTGGTAGGATCAATGGTGGAGGCCTTAGTGGGAATATAAGGTCCCTCCTCCACGATCATGAAGAGTCGGGGATTGACTGCTTCCATGTAGAATCTAATCCTTTCCTTCCAGATAGGAAAGTTTAGCCTGGTGCACACTGGGATCTTGCCTGAGTACTTGAGTCCGTCCATAGAGATATCTGCCTTCTTCTTAACACTAGTGACAGAAACTTACTCAAGGTGTTAACCTTTTTGATGAGTAACCTCCCTCTGATATCACTTGAAAGTCACACTAGTGTCAACTACCTTCACCTATGGGGGGGATAGATGATTTGCAGTCTTTTTGTGGAATTAAAAATTTACCTGCATAATAAAACAAAACAAGCACAACATAGAAACACACAGGCAGTTATAGTGGTTCCCCGATTTGTGTACGTCCACTTTCCCCCTTCGACCTATCTCCCAACAAGGGACGACTCGGTCACTTCACCAACCGGATTGAAATCCAATCCTTACACTATGGAAGGAACCCTTCCACCCGAAGGAGTCACTACTCCTCCACCACGGGTTGCACCCAACCCTTATAATGAGAAAACAAAGTTCCTTTACAACAAAATCAAAAATGGAATGTATAAAAAAATACAAACTACGTTTGAAGCGCTTGGTGTCCCTCTTCGTTCGATGAAGCGTTCTTGAAGAAGACGAATAGTCCACGACCTAAGCACTCTCTTGGAGAGGATCTCCCCGAGATCGGCGGCGGCAAGGATTGCGGTGGCGATGCTTTCGAGATCCAAACTTCGTAACAAAGCTAGCAAGGTCTACCAACGATCTTTCTTGGATCGATCGTCTCAATCAATTCGGAAGTAGAAAGTATTCCCGTTCAACAAACCAAGAGACAAAGGATCTCAAGAAGAAACGTGAGACGCGTTGCTTGGCTAAGTTTCCGTCGCCGAGAGATCAAGAAGAATCCGATCAGCGGCGGCGACGAGCTATCGACCGGCGACGGCGGCAGAAGGAAATCCGCGATCTGTTAGGTGAAGTCGGCGGCTCGTTCTTTTTTGTATGTGTTTATTATCCGTAAGGTTCAAAATACACGAGTATTTATACTGTAGATCAACCTTTATGACTGTTGTGGGCCCCACAAGATGAAACCCTAATTTCGGTTCAAACAGCGCTTGAACATTTGGTCCGGTCCAGCGAGCCAACGGAATTCGCCTAAGGCAAATTCGGCGGGAATCATTGGTGATTCTCGACGATTCGGCGAGAATCACTTATGATTCCCGTCGAATTCTACTTAGAAGAATTCTAGCTTAACAGCAAGCCATTCAGAGAGAATCAGCGAGAATCACAATCCATTCTCGACGAATCGGCGGGAATGCAAAGTCATTCTCGACGATTCGACGAGAATCATTAGTGATTCTCGTCGATTCTGCCTTAGCTGAATTCTAGACGGCGTTGAGACAGCCGGATGCATT
Source organism: Platanthera zijinensis (assembly GCA_039513925.1). NCBI lineage: Eukaryota > Viridiplantae > Streptophyta > Magnoliopsida > Asparagales > Orchidaceae > Platanthera > Platanthera zijinensis. The sequence continues at coordinate 25,186,861 of CM077095.1, forward strand.
CGGCGAGAGTAGGCTAGTGATTCTCGACGATTCGTCGAGAATCACTAGTGATTCCCGTCGAATTGGCGAGAATCACTTAGTGATTCTCGTCGAATTTTCCTTGGACGATTTTTCGTCTATATTCCCTTGAGCTGGTCTTTGACCCATCCTTGCTCCTTGTCTGCTCTTGATCTGTCTCAGCCCTGTACTTTAATATAAGTACACTCCAATAGAGAGAGAGTACACGTAAGCCAACACACTGATCTGCTCAACGAGGGATTACGTTGCACAGACCCGTGTATATTGACCCACTACACCCTGACATTGGTGTGTACTTAGCGTGGAATAACTACAAGCACATCTTGAAGAAAATCATCAAATACATTATCTATTCAACTTAGCTTGTTCAGGGGCTTCTTCAAATCAAGTACATTGTGGATACAATACCCAACATATATGAGTATGAAGATCCAATAGGACAATTCATGATATGCACACCTCTTGATTTAATATAAATATTAAAAGAGTTTTTACGTTCGTTAAAGTAGAGTGACATTTGATTTAAAGAGATACTATGAGTATGAGATAATAATATTGTTCATTTTATACTTTGAAAGTAACTAAAATACAACCTAGCATAAATTCTTCGTAGAGAGCAAGTAGGTATGACGAACAACAAGAAAATAACATAGCAACTAGCAAATAGTCTAACATCTACAATAATTCACTATAGGCGTCAACAACCTGACACGAACTCACAGAATAAAGTGTATGTTTGAACTAAAATAAGAACAACAAAACTACCTCACGGAGGTGAGGGAAGAACCACTGCTGCTGCTGCAGAACGCCTGAGATCACCGACTCTAGCTGCTCAAACCGCTACTACTCCGGGCCTGAGGCATTCAAAAGAAAAGAATGCCTCGACAAAAATAAATACAAGCGACAACAAAGATCAAAATCAAATAGTTAGACTCATTAAGAGGGTTACCAACCCAAACAGATTAGCTGTCAAACCACAACACCTTAATTAAAACACAGTAAGCAATGAAGAATTCAAAGGAGTTAAATATGTAAAGTTGCACCAAGTGCGATATAGAGCTATGCTTCATTAACATCTACAAGAGTAAGCTTACAAACATATGTATATATATATATATATATATATATATATATATATATATATATATATATATATGCAAAAAGACTAATCAGTTAAAAAGTGTGAATCATTAACACTGGTGAAAGAAACACGATACTGAGGCGGCGGCCACTTGTCCAACACAAACCATCAGACCAAATAACTCAAAAAGCCATTATGGCGGTGACCATCTATCCAACACAAACCAACAGTGCATATAAACCCACCAGGTGTAATGATTCACAAGCCGGCACTGAGGTGGTGGTCCTTTATCCACTGTCAACCCAAAGCCACAAATAAACTTTCAAAAGTACTGATAACGAAAGAACAATCCAAAACTCAGCATCGGATTTCCTCAACGACGCAAAGGGAAGAAAAACCAAAAATTTCTCTAAGGTATACTCGACGAATTTACTAAGTTCACACAAATTCGTCGTGAATACTCGACGAAATTGGGGTTCACCCGTTGAAAAGTTCTAAGTCCATGCAGATTCGTCGAGAATACTCGACGAATTACACTTGACTTCAAATCAAAACTCGACGAATTACACGTGACTTCAAATTGAAACTCGACGAATTACACTTGATGAATAAGGTCGGACTCGACGAATCTACTCAACGAACTCAACTAAACCCAATGATTCTCAACGAATTTAACTTGACGAATAAGGTCTGACTCGACGAATTGACTCGACGGATGCAAAGACACTCGACGAATTGGACTTGATTCCACGGATACTCGACGAATTGGACTTGGTTCCACGGATACTCGACGAATTAGACTTGGTGAATTCAACTAATACCCAATGATAGTCAACGAATTTCCTGGTCCTCTCGACGAATATCACTAACCTCACGAGAACACTCGGCAGACTCATTCGGCGAACTGACTCGGCCTCTCATGAACACTCGATGAATCACTCGACGAATTGACTTGGACCGATTCCTACACTACTCCGACTCGACGAACACGAACCCTACCCTATTCGTACATTCTATGAAGGAAGGAAAGAGACAACGAGAGCAAAAGAACAAGCAAGTGGGGAGGAATCACCATTTGTCTCAAAATGTCCCGAAAAACGGCCTCTCAAGCGCACCACTTCAAGAATCGGCCGCAAGAACTCGCCTACGATATCTGAAACTTTTCGGATAAAAATGAGGGTTAGGCTAAGAATCCTAACTCCAAAAATTTATGAAATCCAAAATACTTACCGTATTCTCGAAGAGCTCGGTGAGGGCTTTCCGGATCTAAGTTCCGCCAAGAATTTCGCCCACCGGGGCTCCCGATACGACAGCTGGAAGATTCACGTAGAAGGGGACGCCAACTCTTCTTTCTGCACTCAGGACCGAAATTGGGAAAAATGAATATTAGGGTTTCTCTCTTTTCTTTTATAAGTATATATATATATATAATATATATATATATATATATATATATATATATAATATTATGCTATTAATATCATAACTAGAAAAACTCAAACGACAAGAGCAACCAAATCACCTCGGTTTTTGATGAAATTCACATCAAAGCTAAATGTCGGTGCTACGAATCCAACGGCGAAGTCGAAATCAGGATCCGACAAACCAAACTCGGGTTAAAATTTCCTGAAGTTAAAACAACAATAATCCTAATAAAATTCACCGAGACTCTAATTAAGCCCGGATCGCAACAAAACTTCACTAGCACGCTTAAAATTAATCACTTAAATTTTCCCAAGTCAAAAACTCTAATTCCGATGAGTCTAAAAACTGGCCGACTCGCCCCAACGAGAAAAACCACGCACTAACGTCGGCGCACCGTTAACTATGCGTCAAAGTAACGCCCTATGTCATTATTATGACACTAAAGAGATCAAAATAATAATTGAAAATTCAGGGGCGTTACAGCGGACACCATTGATCTCCCTCAAGCTTGAGAAGAAGCTTGTTTTGCAAGGCGGGAGGGATGATATGAGTCCTGTTTTGGCGTTATTTAATATTAATTATTTCTTAATATGTTTTTATTCTGTCATAAAGTCGCGTTTTTATATTGCGTTGTTATTTATGTCGTGTCATTATGAGATGTCATTTTTAGTCGCTTGTCCAAGTCTGTCGTTCTTTTCTTTGGCGTTCTTTTCTTTTCGTGTCAATTGTAAGTCCTATTTAAAGGACCAGTGAGTCAGTCATACTGCACCAAAATCTTTAAACAAAATATTGGTTGGTTTAGAAGTATATTTGATTTCTAATTCCTATAAGGATGTGTTGTATATACGAGTTAAGTGTATATAAGAATATATACGTCCTTTTGAACTGCGTGTTATACGTACAATTTCATTAGAAGTGTTCAACATTAAAGTTGTAGATCTCGACGAGATCTACAATTTTCATGTTTAACACTTGTTGATTTAAAGCACTTTAGACTCCCGATTTGGCCCCTGAAAAAAGTTACGTCGTACATATGTACGGACGCCCGAGATCGGCGTGACTTTTTTCGGGGGTCAAATCGGGAGCATAAACGGCTTCAAATCAAAAAGTGTTCAACATGAAAATTGTAGATCTCGTCAAGATCTACAACTTTCATGTTGAACACTTTTTGATTTGAAGTAGTTTAGAATCCCGATTTTGGCCCCGAAAAATGTCACGGCGAAAATATGTACGTTCCGTTCATGTCTTTGTTAGGGCCCAAATTGGAAGCCTAAAAGGCTTCAATCAAAAAATGATCAACATGAAAGTTGTAGATCTCGATGAGATCTACAACTTTCATGTTGATCATTTTTTCAAATGAGAAATATTTGGGGCTCGAAATTAAAAAATGCAAAAATTGCCAAAAAACAAGATTGGATTGCTAGTAGTAATTTTTGGGAAGAGAAAAAAATGTAAAAAATGACTGAATCCGTTTTTTCTGATTTGCTAGAAATGAAAGTGGGTTTGCTAATAACAACACCCTATTTCTTACAGCCATCATTTACAAAATCAAGAAAGCAAGAAACAGCACGTCCCATGGTCAACCATTTTTACAATCCGCTACTATTGTGATTAATGCTGATGAGACGTTATAATTTATAGCAATTCGGGGTGCAGTTAATCCACTCCCCATGATCCCCACCAAATTAGTGGGATCATGAGTTTGACCGCCGCGCGCGCGAACACCGCACGCGATCGCCCGCACGCTCATCCCATTACCCGCACCATCAAAGCCGCCACCGCACCAGGGCCGCCTCCATCGCCGCCGAGCGGCCAGCGCCCGCCCGGCCGCTCCACGGCTTCCTCCCAGTCACGGAGCGCTGCCCGCTTGGGGCGGCCGGTCCACAGCCGCCTCCTAGCCGCAGAACGCCACACGCTAGGGGCGGCCGCTCCACGACCGTCTCTCGGCCGAGGAGCGCCGCCCGTTAGGGGCGGCAACTCCACAGGCGCCGCTCGGCCTCGAGGCTCCGCCCGCAAGGGGCAGCCGTTCCTCGACCGCCCCTCCCCGCGGTCGTGGTCCTCCTTCGTCGACGGCCGTCCGTCCTGGCCGGCCTTTCCCCGACGTTCGATTTCTACGTCGCGATCGCCACCGTCAATTTTGGGAATAACCACTCACTAACCAGCTAATGTGTGTGGGGGGGTGGGGGTGGGGGGTGGGGGGTTAATTAATTAAATAATTGAGAAATAGTATTAAGCAAATAATATTCCCCAAAATTATACTTGAAATTATGATATTGGTGGTTACGGTGTGCGGATAGCCGTGTAACTACCGAAACCACCTCCTAGAGACTATAAAAAGGCCCTTAGGCCTCCTCATTTGTCACATATTCTCCTCCGTGCTTTCTTTTTCCTCAGATCAGAGCTCTGCCAGAATTCTTCTACGAGCAACAATTTCTCCACCAGAATTCTCCTATGAGCTACTGTTCCTCCACCAGAATTCTCCAACGAGCCACCGTTCCTCCACCAGAATCCTCCCATGTGCCATCGCCGCTCCACCAGAAACTCGGCAAAGTCCGCAACATCACAACGAAGAAGACGCTCTGCTCGTTGTAGGAAGAAATCCTCGTTCGTGCTCATCCTCCAAAAAGCCCGCTCTAACCTCACTCCGCGCATTCCGCACCCGTCCACGCACCAAGATTGTGAAAGCTAAACCTCGCGCAGAGCAACTTGTTGCCCACCGATTGCCTATGATTCTCTCTCATCTCCCAATTGTAATGAGGAGCGGTCTGTCGCTCTCGATTTTATAAACAAGTTGTAACCTGAGCTGATAGTGGAGTATGACTGACACAGATCCGTTCACATGGTATTTTACCTGGTTGAGGGGTTTTTTCACGTAAAAATCTCCTTGTGCATTTACTTCTTACTCTGTGACTGATTGCACGCTCGACCGCTCCCGGGCTAAGACGGTCACGTCCAGACCGGTTTAGTAGCGTCGAGTTAGACCGCAACAATTTGACACAATATTTTAGAATCCAATTCCCAACATCCTCAGAAGACAGTACCCTCATCACAACGATACTCGTGACTAACTTCAATGGAGAGAAGAAGCTCCCGAACCATCAAAGGATCAATTCCCGAAGGACGTGTCTAGTCGGCTCCCTCTCACTCGCTCGCCAATGCAACTCTCGATATAGAGGTCGTCCTCGCACCCATGGCTTCCTTGGAAGGGCGCATGCGACAAATGGAAGAGCAGTAGGGCGAGATGCTTGCTCTACTCAGGAATCAAGGAGCTCCTCCAGCTCCCATTCAGCTTCCCTCGCTAGTCAATCCCCCACCTCCGGCTCTGAATCACGCCCCGCCACAGCAAACTCCCCACGGGGATGATTTGTCCGAAGAGTTCTCTGACGTCTCCAACTCCACGCACCCTGCCTATCAGAGTGATAGGGGTGGCCTTCGTCGTCACGCAGAAGAAGAAGCCTGTGCGCCGCTAGGCGAAAGACCCATCCGCGAAGAGACACGCGAGGTGATTGCTCAAGAATACGGACATGTGGGCGCCGGGATGCTTTCTCCCGCCATCATTTACAACAAGGCTCCCCACTTTCGCCCTAAGTTCTAGTTCATCCGATCTCACATGGATTCAAGCTCCCAAATATCAAGACGTTTGACGGAACGGAAGATTCGCTCTAACATATCAACCACTTCACTACCATTATGAAAGTTTACAATGCTTTAGATCAGTTGCTCTGCTAGGTGTTTCCAATAACATTGAAAGGTCAGGCCTGAACTTGGATCCATTCCTTGCAAGTTGGTGGCATTGTCAACTTCATAGAGTTGGCGCGTCAATTTATCGAGCAGTTCGTCGCCAACCGCAAAATAGTTCTAGATCCCTCACATTTGTCAGGGATTTGCTAGAACGAGGGGGAGACCCTGAAGGAATTATTCTGTCGGTTCACTACTGAAGCACGATAAATTCTATGAGTGGACCCCAAACTTTCGAGGGGTGTATTCCTTGGAGGCCTCCGTCCTAGTGGTTTTTATTCAACCTTGATGAAATAAACTATATTAAGTTAGCCGGACCTTGTACATTGAGTCGAGGCTTAGATAGCCGCAGATGAAGCTATCGAAGCACATCGATGACAGTTTGAAGGAGGAGAAAAGAGGAAGACGGGGCAGGAATAGGCCCCCAAAAAGAAAGAAGAGCGACATAATGAAGGACGTCGTAATACCGAGCGTCGTCGCGACTCCCAAAATGATAGAGGGTAACGATCGCCTCAGGTATACACTCCATTGAACACTACACAGACTAATGTACTCTACCCAATTCAGGACAATCCAGCGCTGCGTCGACCGAAAGTATTGTCGCCAAATCCGAGAAATGACCAATCAAGATACTGTGACTTCCATCGCGGAACCAGACACACCACCAAAGAATGTACTAGGCTCAGGGATGAAATTGAGCGTCTTGTCCGGCTAGGAATCCTTGGGAGAATTTTGCAAGAGTATATACATGAACATCAGGCACCACCAAGGCAAGTAAGAGAGAAGCAAAACGCGTTGTAGGGACTGCCGACGAAAGACAGATGGTGGGCAACATTGAGACCATCGATGAGCCCCCTCTCCTCTCCTCCCAGATATTCTCCATTGGAATTCCAGAGAAGAATTACGAAGATAGGGGACATTGACAAGGCACCACCCTCGTATTCGGTGACAAAGATCTTGAGGGGTTACGGTCGCCTCACCAGGACCCGCTCCTTATCAGTGTGAGAATCGGAGACCCCTGCTACAACGTCAAGAGAATCCTAGTGGATAATGGGAGCTACATCGACGTATTATTTTTATCTGCCCTTAAGAACATGAAGCTTACCAAACAACAACTCTGTCCCGCAGCAGGACCAGTTTACGGTTTCGATAACCACACGGTCCTAGTTCAGTGGACAATCACCCTACTCGTCATCATGGGTGAGTTCCGGAGGAAGGTTATGCACAACATTCTGTTCGTCGTCATAGATTCAAGCTCGATATACAATGCCATTTTCGGAAGACCGGTTCAGTCTATCTTTGGAGCGATCTCATCAATTCCTTACCTAGCAATGAAGTTTCCCACCCCCGATGGAATAGGGGTCATTCGAGGAAACCAAGAGGAAGCCCACGCTTGCTACTCAAGACAAGCTCAGTCGGTAGTTGTGACCACCTTCAACACTGACGACATAGACCCGCTCAGCCAAGCAAATATACGACAAGGATGCTTTTAAGAAGGAAAGACCCTCCTCACACATGAAGCGCACCAGTTTTAAGCCACTTTATCCTTTATTTCTTGTATTCTCATTTTCTTATATTCTATTTTTTGTTTTCCTGTTTTTATTTTATGTTTTTGATATTGTAAAAGTCGTGAGCTATGACTTGCACAAACTATCTTTTAATGAGCACCACATTATATTTATCTTCAATATTGTCCAAAGGGATTTCAATTTAGTAAGACTGCGCATGCAGTTTGACTGAGATGGCTCTTCGTCGACTCTGCCTTTCTACGTCGATGTTGCCCAGGTCTACCCCCCTCGCGATTAATCAAAACTCAATTTGGTAAGACTGCGCATGCGGTTTGAATGAGACAGCTCTTCACTGACCCTGCCTTGCTACGCCGACATCGCCCGGGGCTGCCGCCTTGCGATTAATCAAAACTCAATTTGGTAAGACTGCACATGCTGTTTGAATGAGATAGCTTTTCATCAACCCTGCCTTTCTATGTCGACATCGCCTGAGCCTGCCCCTCGCGATTAATCAAAACTCAACTAGGTAAGTCTATGCTTGCAGGTTTGAATGAGATAGCTCTTCATCAACCCTGCCTTTCTACGCTGGCATCGCCCGGGCCTGCCCCCCACCCCACGATCAACACCAAATAAAACTTAATTAAAGGAGGCCACACAACCGGATTTAGCAAGAAAATCTCTCCGTCGTCACTGCAATCCTACACTTCTACAACTACCAGAATCTGTACAACAATAGCGAGAAGAAGGAAACAACAACATCATACAAAAATAGGCACAAACACGCCGCCAATAACCACCAAAGGGTGATGACAAACATACATCAAATTTGACCAAAGGAAGTAAAAGTCTATCAGCATACAAGAGTAAAAAGTGCAAGCCACTACTCGTCGGCTACCTCTACATCAGAACTAGGGCTCAAGCCCTCGCCATTAAAGATGACATCAAAGCTAAGTATAGACACGACACACTTCAGGCTCCTAGCGATCAGGCAAAAATCCTTTGGCACTCCACGCCTAAGTGCGACCTCGCGAACATCTTCTATCTGGGGCTCTACCCCCCTAGTCTAGACCTCCTCTTGGATTTCCTCGCCAATCAAGCAAAGATCACACATATTGTCCAAAGAGTCCATATACTCGGCAAGCCCAGCACCCTTCAACTCTGATACTCGGTCATCAGAAGAAAGTTGCTCCACCTGAGCCTTCGAAGCCTCTAGCTCTACCTCTAAATGAGAAGTCTCCTCTTGAGCAGTCTTCAACAACTCAACGGTCTTCTCCACTAGGGACTTCTCCGTTTACAGCATCACACCGGTCGATTCCAGCTTTGTCTTCAGTTAAGATCCGATCTGTTGAAATCGAGACACATCTCAGTCATGTCCCTCCTTCGTGGCAGCAAGCGAAGCCTCCGTCACCCTAAAATTCTCCTAAAGGGTCAAGTATCCATCCTTCAAACTCACATAATGGTCGTTCCATGTGAACGCAATATGGGTCTGCGCCTCAATCTGTCATCAAAAAAAGGTCAACATTGCATGAAAGGGTCAAATACAAAAACAAGAAAGTACACTAACTGCATCGCTCATCGCCTTTAAAGAAGAAGACACTCGAGAAGCGGAGACCTCTAAAAGGGTAACTCGGGGGGCAGAAGATCCCAACACTTCAACATCAGGATCTGCAGCAGCAACCTCATCTCAAAAATTGGAAGGAACCTTCTTGCCTGGGAATCCTTCTTCTTTGAAGAAGATCGGGGTTCCGCATCCGCATCCTAGAGGCTGGCAAAAACAAGCTTTCTCTTTTGATCACGTACTAAAGGTACATCAGCGGTACACTCGGGGGTAACAGAAAGTCCGCACAGCAGCAAGCGCTTCTCATCTACAAACAAGGAAATTGAGAACAGATGATTTGCCAACTCCCGTGGCTCCGTAAATCCCAACATGGGATAAAAAGTCCTGCTCACGCCCCCTATGGCGACGACAACGATCGGGTAAGGAATTTCAAAGTTCTGGCAGGCCCCATGGATTTTGAACATATCCAAACAAAGTATTTCCATGGGGGTGATCTGTCCAACTCTCAAAGTCAAGCCAACTCTTGTTGCTATGAATCTCCACGCTCCCGCCGCCATTCACATGAACATCGCACCAGGCTCTGAACAGATCTAAGGAAAACTTTGAGTCATGCTCTATAAAGAATGCAACTATCCCCATGAGGCGCATCATCTAAAGTGGAGTAAACTGCGACATAGGGACGCCGCAAAACTTCAGGATATCAACCAATTTTTCGCACGACGGAAACTAGAATCCAGACCGTAATGTCGTCTCGCATATTGTTTGCCAATCCTTGGGCAGGTTCTGAACTCTTTCCTCGGCTCGGGGAATTCTTACTTCAAGATCGGCAGGTAACACATATCTTTTTATCCAAATTGCAATATGCTCTCCGGTAAGTGTAGAGCACAATCACATCGGGAGAGCATGCGCATACGCTTCGAGACCTGAAAGTCAAGGCAAAGAAAAATTTACACAGGCGGCGCTAAAATCACTCCTAGGGTGCTCAAAAGGGCTCCCCGTATACCATCATTCATAGACCTAAGCGCGTCCTAGTAAGCGCCAAAGGCGTGCCCGCTCAAGCACACACGGGTTCGCGCAATGGTTCGAAAGTGCCACGCACACACCAAAGGCACGAGCAACATCACGCGCACGCGCGTGAGGCGTGCGCGGATTCATGAGTGGCACAACACGCGCGGGCTCAAGGCACCGCCGCGCACGCAGCATCCTGCACGTGCGCTGTATTGTGTGTGCACCGCCACATGTGCATCATCCCGCACGTGCACGTAGTGCTGCACGCACTCATCGCTGCACACACATATCGTTGTGTGCGCGTGGCCGGGAGCGCGTCGATGCCCGTGCTCGGCCCACGCCGGCGTGCGGGAGGGGGAGCCCGCGTGAATACGCCTCTCGGATGCCTCCTTTTCCAAGCACCACCACTGTCACGCCTTCGTCGTTGTGCTTTCGCCTTCATGCTCCTCCACTACCGAGCGTGTAAATATTTGATTTAGGATTGAGAATGACCTAGAGGGGGGGTGAATAAGTCCAATTTAATTTATGACTACCCCTTTAAATATTAAGAGTTATACTTTCTTTATGCTGATTAACACAGTCAGATAAACAAGATAATCTTAACAGTAATTTAAAAATTATCACAACACAACAATCAACATTCACAGCATAATGCACACAGATTTATAGTGGTTTCCCAATTTATGGGTACATCCACTTTCCCCCTTCGCCTATCTAGCAATGAACTAGATTGGGCCAAACTCCTTTTTCTCAGATCTTACAGCTCAGGGCCCAGCTGGCTCCTACAACTCAGACTATACAAGTCTTACCACTTAGATCACCAAGATCCTACACCTCAAGTTCTTCCGAAGAACTTTACCTCAGAATGAATCCACACTCCTACTCCGCAGGCAAATCCTGACCTACAACTCAGAAAAATACCTACTCCTACCTCAAGTAATCCCAGCCCTACCTCAGCCTTTATAATACAGGCTTACAACTTACAGAGAATGATTCTCCTACACTCAGATCTATAAGTAGATCTTACACAATTAATGAAGATAAAAGAAATAGATTCAGAAAATATCACCCAGCAAGAGAGAAATGAGTGACAACTTCTTGATCTGATCCTGATGTGTTTGCTTCCATTGATCTTGTCAAGATAAATCTGATCCAACCCTTCTTAGCTTTTTAAAGATTCTTGAAGTTGAAGTTAGGGTAGATTTAGGTTGGAGAATGTTTAAGATGATTCTTGATCTGGCTTCTCTCCACCTTCTAAATTATAGCTGATGTTTTTAGGATCTGTCTTCACCAAAATGTTCTAGTTGATTTTTCTGAAGAGTTGATCCCTTTAAATAGGTTCTGTTAGGAGTAACTGGATGATCCAATTAATAACTGACATCTGACAGTTCTGACAGTTGTCAGTACCTCCGTCTTGATTTCTGTACTTAGGAAACAAATCTGCTTGATGTGTTGAAACTTGACTATTGAATGTGTCGACACAATTCCTGGGTGTCGACACTGCTCTTGTAGTGGTGTAGACATACTTCTGAATGTGTCGACACAGCCCTTCAAACTTGTCTCGGCACAACTTATGTAGAATGTGTCGACACTAGTCCTGAGTGTCGACACAGCTTGCTTCTAGTCATGACTCAGCTTGCTTCCAGTCATGACTCAGCTTGTGAAGTGTGTCGACACTAATCCTGAGTGTCGACACAGTTGTCTTCAATCTCGACATTGCTTGTATAGATTGTGTTGACACTTGTCCTTAGTATCAACACAGCTTCTCTTTGTCTCGACACAACTTATTCAGTGTGTGTTGAAACTAGTCCTGAGTGTCTCGACACAGTTGTACTTAGCTTTATTTGTCTGCACACATGAACTTAACATCCATCAAATATAACTATATGTGTATCTTGAATTGAAAGGACTTCTTCAAATCAAGTATATTGTGACAAATGTACTTAACAATCTCCCTATATTTGGAGAAGTTATAACCCCAATTCAATGATATAAAGTATGACACCAAAATATAATGATAAAGACATTAAGAATATAGTGCAATACTATATGTGAAATACCACAGATAAAAACATATATTAAAAACAATAATGCTGATCAAAAGATAAGGCAAACAATTTCAATCCTAATTAACAGCACATGAAATATTAAGTAAGCCAAGATTTTCATTAATTGTTTATCATAAGGTTTACTGCTACAAGCTTTGGTTATAAAAAAGTTACAGATCAAGTTATTCATATGAAATTTAAAACTAAGAGCATTCTAAGGCAGCTCTGGTTCTTTGATAACTATGTCTTTTCTAGATTGTATCTTTGCTTTCACCTCAGGCATCTTGTCATCAGTAACCTCATTTCCTTTGTCATTCTTAGCTTTAACTTTTGCAATTACTTCTTCTTTCAACCTTTGTCTTTCAAAATAATAGTATGGCTTTGGAAAATATTTGTTGGGCTCAATTGACTTAGCAGGAAGCTTTCCTTTCTTCAGATCATATCTAAACTTCTGGATAACTTGCTGCTGCTTAAGATGTTTGTCCCATTCCTGTTCATTATACCATTTGCCCCTATCTGTGACATTAGAATTTACAGCCTTTCATGCAGTAAGAATTATTTATCTGGAGGTTGGACTCCATTTCTCAAAATCTGTTCTAGTCTCAGCTTGTTCTCTAAATCTTTTCTTCGATAGCTGGGCCTCTATCTCCGGAGCAGTAGAAGACTTGTCCTCTTTCTCACAGATTACATTCTGATCTAAACATTGAGAAGGACAGTATATGTGTTGGACAGTTGCTTGGATAGACTAAAAAGTATCTTGTGCTGCAGGATGATTATATATGGTTTGCTCATGATCATAGATTCCAGTAGCATGAGATGCTTCAAGTTGAGATAGTTGACAACCAGATTCAGCAGTTTGATCTCCATCATACCATAGGGGAGGAAAGCCTAAAGTGTCTCTTATATTATTTGATATCCAGGTAGCATGCTCAGAACGGGCCTTAATCATTACCCTCTCCCCCTTTATGACTTCTCTTTCAATATGATCTCTTAAATCATTTTTGTGAAATCTCACTTGTCCATTTAGATAATTAATTCTTGATGTTACTGTGTTCTTAACTCTTAATAAATTGCTGTCCAAACTCTTATAAGAAGCCTTGATGTCCTTAAGCAGAGAATCTGAATGATTTTTCAGTTTGGTGTCTATATCTGCGGCAGTGGAATTAAGTTTTGTTTCCAAAGCAATGGTTTGATTCTTTATTTCTCCCAATGTTATATCATGCATAACTATCATATTTTCATTCATTCTATTCTAATTCTCAAGGACATAGCCTTGCTTGATTGCCATATCAGTCTCTAGTTGTTTGGCTTCCTGTTGTTGTTTGGCGAGGTAGACAACAACATTTGCTCCTTTCTCAAAGAACTCAATCATATCTTTCTTTAATAAGTTTACTTCAAATCTTATGGACTTGATGTCTTGTGCCAGCTGAAATTGCAACTGCTTGTTGCTTTCATCCACATACTTTTCTAGGTCTTGCCTTTGTTTATCAAGCATGATCTGTAGTTGAACTAGCAGGGAGTTAGAATCCATTATAGGAGCTGATGGTGATCCGGATTTAAGATACTTCTTGTAACTCTTACTTCCTTTTCTTAACTCAGATAATTTTCTTTTCTTAAGTTGTGAAGCTTCTTCTTACTCAGAATCAGATGAGCTGACCATCTCAACAGAGTTTTGCTGATCTGTACTTTCAATATTTGCATTAAGACTTTCAAAAGGAACATCTGCATGCTGAATTTCAGCATCAGACACTTCAATCTAGGAATTTTCAGCTATCTCCCCTGGATGTTATATACTTTAGACAAAAGAATTTCTTCTTCAGTCTCTTTTGGATTCTCTTCCTCCATCTCCTTTTCAGGCATTTCATGTTCATGATCTTTTGATTATTCTAGGTCCTGTACAACATCCATTATAATAGTAGTAGTTGTATCAATTGGCAATTCACAGAGGTTCTCCCCCTAAATTTGTTCTCTTCCTGGAATGTTCTCCCCTACACCTGTACACTAGTTCCAGGTGAGTACCTTGGATATCTGCCTTGTTCTTCCACAACATCCTTATCAGAACTGAAGTTCACCTCTTCTTTAAAATCACTAGAGGATATAACTTCCTCTACCACAGATTTCTTGCCTGTTACCTCCTTTGTCCTTTTAGGTTCTGGTGTCTCTTTAGACAAGACTTTGTCCCATCTAGATAGAATTCTCAGGTCTATTCTCCTCATATGATTTATCTTAGATCCATTTTTCTGATTGATACTATCTGGAATGACCTTTACCAGATACAAACTAATTATTCTGCCCATATTGGGCTTCTGAATCCCTTTTGTAATTTCATCAAAGACCACCCTGTTCCAGTCAGTTGTTATTTTGAAGATAATATTTGTCATCAGGCTAAACATAAACTTAGAAATCATGTCATGTGCTCCAGTCTTATAGAGGAGCACCTTTTCAACTATTTCAGATAGATATTTTCCTTGGGAATTCATTCCCTTCCTGTTTAAGGAATTGCAAAGTCTAGTGGTTGTAGCTAGTCCACACCAAAGGCCTCAGCAGTCTTGCTTGAATCCAGTTCATCTTCCTGTGCAATTCTTGGAATCTGAAAGATTTTAGCCAGTCTGTTGATTGTGACCTTTACTCTTGCTCCATTAACACTGGATTTAATCTTTCCTGACTTAGGATTTAATGAGGCATTAGAGTAGAATTCAGATACCTCTTTCTTCCATATGTTGGTTGGTTCTGAAAGTAAATACTCAAGACCCTCCTCATTGACAAGGTCAATCACATTCTTTATGTCTTCTGGAGCAGAGACGAAGGCATTACACACTAGTTCGTATCCCTCATTGATGTT
The DNA here is from genome assembly GCA_039513925.1 of Platanthera zijinensis. Lineage (NCBI taxonomy): Eukaryota > Viridiplantae > Streptophyta > Magnoliopsida > Asparagales > Orchidaceae > Platanthera > Platanthera zijinensis. Next base: position 25,202,087 of record CM077095.1, read on the forward strand.
GTTGTCCATCTTGGGTGCCATCCTTGTTGAAAGAGCTTGAGTTCGAGAGGAGTCGACTATGAATTTCTAGGTCTCGACACACATCGATCAGTCTCTCAAGATTTCTGGTAAGTAAAGTCGACAAATCCTTATACCTCCTATTTATAGTAACTGTCTTTTGAAGGTGAAAAGGCGTGCTGTATTTAGTAATTTTCTAACTATTGGGAAATATCTAGTGTCGAAATGGAAAACCTATTCTATCGAGATGTGTCGACTTAAGTCGACATAAGGTTCATGTCTCTCAACTCAGACCTCAAGGTCTCGACAATCTTATGTCTCGACACTAAATTATAATGTCTCGACACACTTTTGCTAATCAGTGTCGATACACGATCAAGTGTCTCGACACACGACTACTTATAGTGTCGACACATATTCTGGTGTCTTGACACAATACTACCTATAGTGTCGACACACACTATGTTGTCTCGACACAATTTCTCTGACTTAGACAAACTTTGTGTTCTGAATATAATTTCTTGACTTAGATCAAGTTTTTCTTGGTTATTTAGATTTATAGACCTGGTTAGTCATCTTTTTAAGAGTTGTACAAACTTTTGTTGCCACTAATTGTAAATATTTATTCAATGTTCAACATGCATAATTGAAATTTAAAGTAATTGAACTTGCTTTCATCTAAGGATTTTTTAAAAATGTCAGCAACTTGTATTTTTATTGGAGTATACTGTAAGCTTATATTTTCTTTTTAAACATTCTCTCTGAGAAAGTGATATCTAATTTCTATATGTTTAGTTCTACCGTGTGAAACAGGATTATTAGCAATAGAAATTGCACTAGTAGAATCACAAAACATAACAGATTTACTTAGCTGTACACTGTAATCCAGTAGTTGATGTTGAATCCACAGCAACTGAGCACAGCAGCTCCCAGCAGATATGTACTCAGATTCTACTGTAGAGATTGCAACACTTGTTTGCTTCTTGCTACTCCAACTTATAAGTCTTTTCCCTAGAAACTTGCAAGTTCCAGAAGTACTTTTTCTATCTTCTTTACACCCTGTAAAATCTGTATCTGTGTACCCTATAAGTTCAAAATCACTATCCCTAGGATACCAAAGCCCAAGATTGGGTGTGCCCTTAAGATATCTCAGTATTCTCTTGACAACAGTATAATGAGACTCACAGGGTACACAGATAAGAAGCTGTGTAGTAGATCAAAAGATTATGTCATTTACATAAATCTAGACTAGGATGCTTGATCCTTTGATGTCCCTAAGAAATAGTGTCTTGTCTATCTTTTCTCTAGAGAACTTGTTCTCTATAAGAAAGGTAGACAAGGTCTCATACCAGGCTCTAGGTGCCTATTTTAACCCATACAAAGCCTTGTGCAATATGAAAACATAGGTGTTGTGTTTAGGGTTAACAAAACCTGGTGGCTGCTCTACATAGACTTCCTCCTTCAGTGTACCATTGAGGAATGCTGATTTTACATCCATCTGGTATACCTTGTATCCTTTGAATGCTGCATGAGCTAAAAACAACCTTATGGCTTCTAGCCTAGCTACAGGTGCAAAGGTTTGGTCAAAGTCTAACCCTTTCTCTTGTCTATATCCTTTAGCCACTAATCTAGCTTTGTTCTTGACTATAACCCCATACTCATCTAATTTATTTTTGTAAATCCACTTAGTTCCTATGACATTGTGATCACTAGGTCTAGGAACTAGACTCCAGACTTTGCATCTCTCAAATTGAATGAGCTCTTCTTGCATAGCCATAATCTAGTTAGGGTCTGAATTGGCTTCTTCAAACCTTTTAGGTTCTGCCTAGGAGAGAAAACTAGAGTATAGAACCTCATTGTGATCTCTACTCCTAGTAGTTACTCCTAATCTGGCATCACCTATTATTTGATCAATAGGATGATCTCTAAGGTGTCTAACTGCTACTGGCAGGTTCCTACTATTACCTAGTACTGTAGGAGGATTAAGACGATTCTCTTTCCCCTAGACAGTTGTAGTATCTACTACAGGAATTTCTATATTGTCTATTGATAGAATTGATTTCAAGATATCCCAAACACCTAGAGGGGGGGGGGGGTGTGAATAGGTTTTTGTTCTTTTTCACTTAAGGCAGAATAAGAATTCAGTTCTTTAAAGAGAATCTAACAATTCTATAGCTATCACAATAACCACAACACAAAATTCACAATCACACACACATCACAGATTGCACACTAGTTTATAGTGGTTCCCCAAGGTCTGGGTACATCCACTTCCCCCCTTCACCTATCCAGCAGTGTGCTAGATTCGGCCTAACTTCTTCCTTCTTCTCAGATCCACAGATCTTACAGCTCAGAACCCTGAAAGGTTCCTACAACTCAGAATGTATCCACACTCCTACAGCTCAGGCTAACAGCCCTACCTCAGCCTTTACACAAGTCCTACAACTCAGAGAATGATTTCTCCTACACTCAGACTCAAAAGTCTTACCACTCAGAGATCTATATCTCCTACACTCAGCCTTTATATAATAGACTTACAACTCAGATCTTGAAAGATCCTACAGAATGAAAAATCTTATAGATTGACTCTTACCCTTGTTGAGAGAGAAAGGATAAAAGGTTTCTTGATCAGCTTTTGATAAAACTGATTGCTGAGATCAACCTGTTTTTAGCTTTCTTCAAAGCTTCTTGAATCTGAACTCAGTAGGGTTGATCTTCTTTGAAGTTGACTGGCTGGCAGCTTCCTTCTTAGATTTCAAAAATAGATTTGAATTCTTCTTAGCAGATTTGTTCAGGATCTGCTTCTTAAGAGACTTATAAATGTCTCCTACTTTACTTCAAATAGTTGGAGCTCTCTCTCACTCTCCAAATCTTCTGAAGTTCCTTCTGAATTCTTGTTTGAATTCTCCTTAGACAAATTCTGAGTAGATTGCTCCTTCAGATTGTCTTCTTAGATCTTCTCACGAAAATCTTCTTCTGTGTGACGTGCTCTTTCTTGATCAATGATCAATACTTCAATATTTGTTCATTTTTCGTGTGTTTTGATTTGACAGAATCCGTCTTTATATAGACTTCATCCACGGTAACCGGCTGATCTGGTTTCTAACCAACTTCTGACAGTTCTGATAGCCTCAGCAAAATTGTTGGAATTCACAGCTGTCAAGTCTTCAGTCATTTCTTGAACCTTTGTCTTTGTCAGCAAAGCGTCGAGACTGATCTTCATTATGTGTCGACACAAGTAGATTAAGTGTCGACACAAGCTTTGGTGATGTCGACACAGCTCCTTTGGTGTCGACACTACTTCTTGACACTGCATCTGTAGAATGTGTCGACACTGCTTCTTTGTGTCGACACAGTCACTTCTTCACTTCACAGCAATCAACTTTGTTGAAACTTTACTGTGTGTCGACACAAGTCCTGTGTGTCAACACAGTATATATAGTCTAAGAATTTTGTGTGTCGACACTGCCTCCAGGTATCGACACAATTGATGTCGTCTAAGAATTCTGTGTGTCGACACTAACTCCAGGTATCGACACAGTTGATGTTGTCTAAGAATTCTATGTGTCGACACTGCCTCCAGGTGTCGACACAGTTGATGTCGACTTACAATTCTGTGTGTAGACACAGTTGCTTCTGGTGTCGACACTGCTTTTCCAAGTGTCGACACATGCCTTCTTAAGTGTCGACACATGGACTTAGAAACCTTTTTTTATGCATTTTAGCATATTCTTAACCTGCACATATAAACTCAAAATAACATCAAATACACCTTGATGTATATCATTGAGCTAAGTGAGGCTTCTCCAAATCAGGTACACATTTTCCTATGTACCCAACAATCTCCTCCTATTTGGAGAAGTCATAACCCTTTAGTCAATGATATACACCACTTATAATAAACAAACATTATGATGTATATAAGCATTATATGATATGGTAACTTATAAACAAAATATATACCAAAATGACATTACAGAATAATGATGCAAACTTAATGAACATGAAACATTGTTTTGTTTATACTATCAAAAAGTTTCTTAACAATTGTTTACATAGATTTCTTTAATACTAAAGATTACATTGTTCTTGTAAAATCTAGTAAATCTATACTAAGGCTGATCAGGCTCCCTGATGACTATGCCTTTTCCTAGCTTAATCTGAGCCTACACAGTAGGTTCTGCATAATCAATGGGCTTATTTCCTTTCAACTCTGCCTTCTTCTGTGCTTCAGCCTTAATTCTCTGCCTTTCAAAATAATGAAAATCCTTAGGGAAGTATTTGCTAGGCTCCTGAACATTAGGAGGTAGCTTCCCAATTTTAGTCTTTCTTCTATATTGCAGAATGGCTTCTTGCCTAGCTTCATATTTCTGCCATTCTTGTTCTTTATACCATTTGCCCCTTTCATGGATCTGATCTTTCACAGCTTTCTAGGCAGTCAAAATGATATTCCTGGAAGTGGGGCTCCAATGCTCAAAATCAGGCTTTAACTCAGCCTGTTCTCTGAACCTTTTCTTTGACAGTAGAGCTTCCTGTTGAGCTTTCAAGGCAGCTTCTGACATTTCTACTTTCTCATTAATAACATTATCAAATTCCTGTGGAGGACTGTACATTGACTGAACCTATTGCTAAATCATATCAAAATCTGTTGGAGGGTAGATGACCTGAGCAACTTCAGGTTGATCACCTTCAATATAAGCAAGTTGCACACCTAATTCAGCAACATTATCATCATCACAAAGAGGTGGATATCCCATAGTGGCTCTGATGCTATTGGATATCCATTTGGCATGATCTGAACCTACTTTGACTAACACTCTCTCTCCCCTTTATGACTTCTCTTTCAATATGGTCTCTTAAGTCATCGTTCTGAAATCTCACTTGTCCATCACGAAAATTAACACCATATTTATTAAATGATTTTAACTTGACAAGCTTATCAGAGATTAAATCCTGAGAAGTAGTAATGGCTGTCTGAAATGAGTCTAAGGCAGTCTATAGCTTCTTATCAAACTCCTCTTTCTCTTTAGCTCTTTCTTCAGTCATTGCAATGACTGTATTCTTTATTGTAGTTACTATCGCATTGTGAGATTCAGTCAGATTATCATTCATCCTAATCTGATTCTCAAGGACATAGCCTTGTTTAATAGCAATGTTATCCACTTTAGCCTTTACTTCTGCTTGCTGCTTAGCAAGAAATACTACAGCATTGCCCCCTTTGTATGAGGAATCTGTCATCTCTTTCTTATGTAGATTCACTTCAAACCTGATGGATTTGATATCCTGAGCCAGATCAAATTGAAGTGACTTATGGCTTTCATCCACATACTTCTCTAAGGCTACTCTCTGCTCATCTAATTTCATTTGCAAGGCCACCAATAATGAGCTGTAATCAGCCTCTGGGGCAGGTTGTGGAGCAGCAGTTTGCAATGCTTTCTTGTAGCTTTGGCTCATTCTCTTGAAAACCATCAGTTTTCTCTTTTTGGTACTTGTGATTTCTTCATCTTCTGAAGTAGATGGACTGAGAATGTCTACTCTTTCCTTAGGATTAGGAGGGAGCTCCTTTTCAGTCCTAACCTGCTCCCCCTCAAAGTCAGCCTGCTCCCCCTCAATCCTTATTTGTCTCCCCCTGATTTGTTTCTCCCTCAATATCAGGAAACAACTCTGCAAGAGTAAACTCTTGTTGAGTATGGACTGGTGGTACTTCTTTCTCAGGAGCATCAGCAACTACAGATGTATCCTCCATGATAAAATCTTGTGCTGGAGAGTTGACATGAGGTCTCTCAATAATTGTTTGTGAAGCTATTTCACTTGCCAAATGTGTTGTCTCTTCCCTCTGCACTTGTGCATTATCAGTAATATCCTGTGCCTTTGTATGCTCAGTAATGTCCTGTGCCTGTGCATTATCTGGCTCCCCCTGCACCTGTGCATTATCAGTGATGTCCTGTGCAGGAGATTTCTCAGTAGCTTCTTGTCTTTCTATATCAGGTATGTCTTTTGTTAGGACCCTATCCCATCTGGAGATAATCCTGATGTCCATTTTTCTCATATGGTTGATCTTAGAACCAGGAATCTGGTGCATTATTTCTGGAATTGCTCCAACCATGTATAAACTCATCAGTCTAGCAAGATTAGGCTTCTTTATGCCTTCCTTAATCTTCTCAAAAATTACTATAGACCAATCTGTGTTTAGTCTAAACATGATCCTTGTCATTAGGCTGAACATATAGGCTGAAATCCTATCATGTCCCCCTGGCTTACACAGAATTACCTTGCCAACAACTTCAGAGAGGAATTTCCCTTGTTGATTCATCCCTTTCCTGTTTATAGCCGATCCAATCTTCAAGGTGGGATCCAATCTACACCATTATAGTGCTTCCCTTATCTTAGATATGGGTACTTCTTCTTCATCCAGAGTCCTTGGAAGATTAAGAATTTTCCACAAACTCTTCAAGGTCAACTTGACTCTAGTGCCATGAACCGTTGATTTAATCTTAAGGCCAGTTGAATCTACTGTAGCTGCGCCATAAAACTCAAGTATCTCTTTCTTCCATATCTTGGTTGGTTTGGAAGCCAAAAACTCCAAACCATTTTCAGCAATTAGGGTAATTACCCCTTTAATCTCAGATTCTGCATCATCAAAGGCATGACGAACCAACTCATATCCTTCGTTGATGTTATCTTCTACCTTTGGCGCCATTGGGATTGTGAGAAAACTTTGATTGAGAGGAGAGAGTTTGTCGACACAAGGGTTTGGTCTCGAAAACCTAGAGAGTGTGTTGACAGAGATTGTTCTTGACCTATTTATACCCTTCTAAACAAAGAAGGTCAAAAGGCGGACAAAAACTGTCTAAATGTGTTGACACTGTTGAAATGTGTCGACACATACTTCTAATGTCTCGACAACGGTGTTGACTCCTATGTGTCGACACCAATTGATGATGTGTCGACACTGAACTTACTTAGTAGTTCAACAGAAATTCTGTGTCGACTCTTATTGTAAGTGTCGACACAATTTTTGGATGTGTCGACACCACTACTCTGGATGTGTCGACACTGATTTACTGAAGTGCCGACATCACTTCTCTGGATGTGTCGACACAGATTTATTGAAGTGCCGACATCACTTCTCTGGATATGTTGACTCAGATTTACTTAGCCAAATATGTTAAACTAATCTATATTCAACATTCCTAATTCAATTTTAAATTTATTGAATTTAGTTTCATCTAGTGGCTTAGTAAACACATCTGCAATTTGATAATCTGTTTTGACAAGTTCTAGTTAGATGTCCTTTTTATCTACATGTTCTCTAAGAAAATGGTATCTAATTTCTATATGCTTAGTCCTAGTATGTGAAACAGGATTATTAACAATAGAAATAGCACTTGTAGAATCACAAAACAAAGGTGTTCTACTTACCTGAATACCATAGTCTTCTAGCTGGTGCTGAATCCACAACAGCTGTGCACATCAACTTCCTGCTGCCACATATTCAGACTCAGCTGTGGAAATTGCCACACTAGTCTACTTCTTACTGCTCCAAGACACCAATCTTACTCCTAGAAATTGACAGGTGCCTGTTGTGCTTTTTCTATCTTCTTTTCAACCTGCAAAGTCTGCATTTGAATAGCCTGTTAATAGAAAATCTCCATTCCTAGGGTACCAAAGGCCTAGATTAGGTGTGTCCTTTAGATATCTCAAAATCTTTTTTACTGCAGTGTAATGAGATTCTTAGGGCATGATTGGTACCTAGCACAGACACATGTTGCATACATAATGTCTGGTCTACTAGCAGACAGATATAGAAGAGAGCCAATTATTCATCTATACAAAGACTCATCTACAGGCTTACCTACATCATCTTTGCATATAGACATACTTGTTCCGATAGAAGTTCTCATGGTGGAAGATAATTCCATACCATACTTCTTAATTAACTCCTTGGTGAACTTAGACTGGGATATGGACAAGCCATCATCAGTCTGTCTTACTTGAAGTCCCAAGAAGAACTTAAGTTCCCCCATGCTGCTCATCTCAAACTTTCCTTGCATAAGTTTAGCAAACTTCTTGCAAAGGTTGTTTTCTATAGACCCAAATATTATATCATCTACATAAATCTGGACTAAGATTATCTTTCCTTTGGACTCCCTTAAGAATAGAGTTTTGTCAAATTTCTCCCTTGAGAATTTGTTCTCAATAAGGAAAGTAGACAGGGTTTCATACCAAGCCCTTAGGGCTTTCTTTAACCCATACAAAGCTTTCCTAAGTCTATAAACATAATCAGGTTTGAGAGAATCAACAAAACCTGAGGGCTGCTCTACATAGACTTCTTTTAGATTTCCATTTAGAAATGCTGATTTTACATCCATTTGGAATACCTTGAAGCCTTGATATGCTGCATAGGCAAGGAACATCCTAATTGCTTCCAGTCTTGCTACTGGGGCAAAGGTTTGATCAAAGTCAATACCCTCTTCCTGCCTGTATCCTTTTGCAACAAGTCTTGCTTTGTTCTTCATAATGATCCCACTCTCATCCAGTTTGTTCCTAAAGATCCACTTTGTTCCAATGATGTTGTGGTCTTTTGGTTTAGGAACTAACTCCCAGACCTTGCACCTTCTGAACTGATTTAGATCCTCTTGCATGACATCAATCCAATGTGGGTCTAGAATAGCTTCTTCAAATCTCTTTGGCTCCAGTTGAGATAGGAAGCTTGTGCAAAGAACTGTGTTCAAGTTCCTACTTCTAGTTTGCACTTCATGTCTTGGATCACCAATTATCTGATTTGCTGGATGATCCTTTAAGTGTCTAACAGCTGGAGATAGACTATCTTCAGGTTAAACACCTCCAGTCTCTTCAATATGCTGCACCTCTTGGTTTTCATCAGCATTTAGAGAGTCTTGTACTCCCCCTGGACTGTAGCCACCATTTTCCACTTCCTGCTCTGCAGTTGACTCTTCTGTAATGGTAAGCTTGTCCATTCTCTCACTTATACCTGTAGAACTGCATGAGCTACAAGGCAACTCACTGTTAATCAGTCTTGTTTCATCAAAGACAATATGTACAGACTCTTTTATAACTTGAGTAATCAAGTTGTAGACCCTATAAGCCTTACTATTGTTGCTGTACCCAACAAATATCCCTTCTTGGGATTTGGCAGCAAACTTAATTAGATAAGACTTGCCATTGTTAAGGACATAACACTTGCGACCAAAGATCCTAAAATAGGATAAGTTTGGTTTTCTACCCTTCATGATCTCATATGGAGTCTTTTTGTGGCTTTTGGTGATAGAAGCCCTATTGATCACATGACATGTAGTATTTACTGCCTCAGCCTAGAAATATTCTGGGAGAGAAGTGTCACTCAATAGAGTTCTACCAGCCTCAATCAGTGTTCTATTCTTCCTTTCAGCAATACCATTTTGCTGTGGTATTCTAGGTGAGGAGAATTCTTGAAAAATCCCAAATTCTTCACACAGTCTTGTCATACTCTCAGATTGAAATTCAGTGCCATGGTCACTTCTGATTTTGACCACTGTACTGTCAAGTTCATTCTGAATTTGCTTGACAAAACTATATAAAATACTTGGGGTTTCTGATTTTTGTCTCAGAAAGAACACCCAGGAATATCTAGAATAGTCATCTACCACCACAAAAGTGTAGACTTTCCTACCTAGACAATGAACTAGCATAGGACCAAATAGATCCATATGCAATAGATATAGACACCTCACAGAATCCTTGTTTTCAAGGCTATGAAAGGAGGATTTTGTCTGCTTGTCTTTTTGACAAGCTGAGCATATCCCATCCTTTATACACTTAACTTTAGGACCATTCCTCACTAACTCTTTGCTAAAGAGTTGGCCAATTATTTTGTAATTAAGATGAGCTAGCCTCTTGTGCCACTTGACATAATGTGAGGCTCTCTCATCAGCTACAAGATAAATAGGAGAACCTTTGTTCTCACACTCAAATTAAGACAGTACACATTTCTTTTTTTATATCCTGTCAATATGACCTTTTGATCACTTGACCTTTTGATATGACATCCATTCTTAATAAATGAAATGTCATATCCTAATTCACTCAGCTGACTTATGCTTATAAGGTTGTGTTTCAAACCCTTCACATAGGCCACTTGAGTGATAGTAATCTGGTTATTAGAAATATTACCAAATCCTTTGATGATTTCTGTTTCAGAACCACCAAAGATTACTTTAGGCCCATTTATGATAGGTAAGTACTCCTTCAGCAACCCCCTTGTTCCAGTCATGTGCCTGGAACATCCACTGTCCAAGTATCATATAGGGGCATGGTAACTTGGACTCACCTGCAATAAAAAATTACCTTCCCTTAGAGCCCAAGTAAGTCTTGGGTCCTTGGTTTAAGTTAGCTTCATACTTAACAAATCTACCTGCTTCTCTTCTAATAGGTATACTGTTGTTCTTCCTGACACTAATGTTGTGCCAGCAATTAAAGGCATAATGACCTGTCTTGCCACAGCACCAACATTCATACTTGTTGTATCTATTTTTAGATACATTCTTGGCAGTCTGGTTGACAACAAATCTTGTGTTTTGTGCTGGTACTGCTGTAGCTTCACCCACTATTTTCTTAAGAACATGGGGTTTATGGACATGGGCTGCCTTATTGACATAAACACCCTTGTCATTCAGAACTTCAGTCTTACTATGACCATGAGTATTCTCAAGATCATACTTGTTAGAAGGCACTTGTACCTTTCTAAAAACTACAGGGACTTTAAAATTCAGTGGCTGGACTGAGGCTTTGCCCTTTCTCTTAAATTGGACAGCCTTGGTGTCACCTTTAAAGCCTATTCCAGCCTTACCCTTTTGAGCCACAAACTCATCTATTAAGGGTAAAACTGATTTTGGCTTGGAATAACTAGCCACCAAATATTTTTCTTTTTGAAGTCCGGCTTCCAGACTTTTAATTAGATCATTTTTGTATGTGATTGTGCCCATCTGAATAACAGTTATAGTTTTTAGTTTGGCAATCTCATTCATTTTTTGATCCAACTCTTTCTCTAAATCAGATACAGCCAACTTAAGATCTGCAATTTCCTTAGCCTGAGTTTTGGCCAAGTTTTTGCTTTTCTTTAGTGCCTGCAACAAGTCCCCATATTCATCTATCAGCTGATGAATATCACCTTCAGACTCAGACCCATCCACATCACTTGATGTAGATGTAGCTGACTCTAAACCAGTACTACAATCTGAATTTCTAGAAAAACATTGTACCTCACTAGGACCAGGCTGATCCTGGCACTTGTCTTCTTCTGACACAGCCATCAGTCCCATACACTGATGGTATTCTTGTTCATAGATAGAGTTCAGCACTTGCATAAACTCATCTTCTTCATCTGCTGCATATAGACCAATATATGCCTCGGCTTCAGATTCAAACTCTGAAGATGATTTGTCTGTCAAGCTCTTCTCCTTCTTAGCAACAAAGGATTTCTCCTTCTTGCTTTTTTGTTGAGTCTTCCTTTTATCTGCAGACTCCTTTCTTTTTTCTGGACACTCAGCCACAACATGTCCAGACCTATTACAGCAGTAGCAAACTATCTTTGATGTAGTAGATTTGCTAGGCTTAGACCTGCTCCTATCCTTCCTAAATGACTTCCTCTTTTGATAATAGTCATCCACAAGCTGAGATATGGAGGGCCTAGACTTTCACTGCTTCTTCTTCAGGAATCTCTGAAACTGCCTTGTGAAGGCAGCAAAGTCTTTATCTGAGTCATTGCTGTCTAAACTTTGGTTGTCTGAATTATCTGAAGTAATTTCAGCAATAATCTTAGGAGGTGATAGAGACATCCTCCTATTCTTCCTAGTGGCTTCCACCTTGAAGGCCACATAATTTTCTTTATGCTCCCCTTTTGCACTTTTCTCTTCCTCTTTCCTAGCCATCAACTGCATCTCATATGACAGTAATTTTTCAAACAAAGTTGGAGGAGAGATATCTGTAAGTTTTGCCACTTCCATAATGACACAAATTTCAGTGTCCCAATCCTTTGTCAAGGATCTTAGGAATTTATCATTCAGTTCATATGTACTAAAGATCCTTCAATAGGACATCAGCTCATTTACTATTCTATAGAACTTTTTATAACACTCAGTTATACCATCTGACTTTCCTTGCCTGAAACTCTTATATTCCTGGTTCAGCATAGATTTTCTATCTTTTCTGACTTCTTCAGAACCCTCCATGTAGACTATCAAAGTGTCCCACATTTCCTTGGAGGTCTTGTAGTGAATAAAATTTTGAAAGGTTGAATCATCTATGACACTTACTATGATATTCTTGGCTCTTTTATCCATAGTTGTCAGGATGATCTCTTCCTTAGTCATCTCTGAAAAATCCTTGGGAGTTCTTTGATTTGAAACTAGAAATGACAACTTCATTGGAATGTAAGGACCTTCCATTACTGTAATGTAGATCCTTGGATCAGAAGCCTCCATAAAAAGCCTGACCCTTTCTTTCCATATTCCAAATATCTCTTTCCTGCATATGGGTAATTTCATAGAACCTAGTTCCTTATGATTTTCTCCTGAACCCATTTTCTTGATCTTGAATCTGCCTTATGGATCTAACTCAGACTGTTAAGTCCTTCTTTGAGCAACCTCCCTCTGATACCACTTGATAGAATTGATTTCAAGATATCCCAAACACCTAGAGGGGAGGGGGGTGAATAGCTTTTTGTTCTTTTTCACTTAAGGCAGAATAAGAATTCAGTTCTTTAAAGAGAATCTAACAATTCTACATCTATCACAGCAACCACAGCACAAAATTCACAATTACACACACATCACAGATTGCACACTAGTTTATAATGGTTCCCTAAGGTCTGGGTACATCCACTTTCCCCCTTTACCTATCCATCAGTGTGCTAGATTCGGCCTAACTTCTTCCTTCTTCTCAGATCCACAGATCTTACAGCTCAGAACCCTGAAAGGTTCCTACAACTCAGAATGTATCCACACTCTTACAACTCAGGCTAACAGCCCTACCTCAGCCTTGACAAAAGGCCTACAACTCAGAGAATGATTTCTCCTACACTCAGACTCAAAAGTCTTACCACTTAGAGATCTATATCTCCTACACTCAGCCTTTATATAATATGCTTGCAACTCAGATCTTGAAAGATCCTACAGAATGAAAAATCTTATAGATTGACTCTTACCCTTGTTGAGAGAGAAAGGATAAAAGGTTTCTTGATCAGCTTTTGATAAAACTGATTGCTGAGATCAACCTTTTCTTAGCTTTCTTTAAAGCTTCTTGAATCTGAACTCAGTATGGTTGATCTTCTTTGAAGTTTACTGGCTGGCAGCTTCCTTCTTAGATTTCAGAAATAGATCTGAATTCTTCTTAGCAAATTTGTTCAGGATCTGCTTCTTAAGAGACTTGTAAATGTCTCCTACTTTACTTCAAACAGCTGGAGCTCTCTCTCACTCTCCAAATCTTTTAAAGTTCCTTCTGAATTCTTGTTTGAATTCTCCTTAGACAAATTCTGAGTAGATTGCTCCTTCAGATTGTCTTCTTAGATCTTCTCACGAAAATCTTCTTCTGTGCGACGTGCTCTTTCTTGATCAATGATCAATACTTCAATAGTTATTCGTTTTTCGTGTGTTTTGATTTGACAGAATCCGTCTTTATATAGACTTCATCCATGGTAACCGGCTGATCCAGTTTATAACCAACTTCTGACAGTTCTGATAGGCTCAGCAAAATTGTTGGAATTCATAGCTGTCAAGTCTTTAGTCATTTCTTGAACCTTTGTCTTTGTCAGCAAAGCGTCGAGACTGATCTTCATTATGTGTCGACACAAGTAGATTAAGTGTCGACACAAGCTTTGGTGATGTCGACACAGCTCCTTTGGTGTCGACACTGCTTCTTGACACTGCATCTGTAGAATATGTCGACACTGCTTCTTTGTGTCGACACAGTCACTTCTTCACTTAATAGCAATCAACTTTGTTGAAACTCTGTTGAAACTCTGCTGTATGCTGACACAAGTCCTGTGTGTCGACATAGTTGATATAGTCTAAGAATTCTGTGTGTCGACACTGCCTCAAGGTGTTGACACAGTTGATGTCATCTAAGAATTCTGTGTGTCGACACTGCCTCCAGGTGTCGACACAGTTGATGTCGTCTAAGAATTCTGTGTTTCGACACTGCCTCCAGGTGTCGATACAGTTGATGTCAACTAACAATTCTCTGTGTAGACACAATTGCTTCTGGTGTCGACACTGCTTTTCCAAGTGTCGACACAGGCCTTCTTAAGTGTCGACACATGGACTTAGATACTTTTTTCTGCATTTTAGCATATTCTTAACCCGCACATATAAACTCAAAATAATATAAAATACACCTTGATGTATATCATTGAGCTAAGTGAGGCTTCTCCAAATCAGGTACACATTTTCCTATGTACCTAACATCTATAATGTGTAACTATAGATCAGGTGAGTCACTTATTTTTAGCTTTTCCATTCTAGAGTCTACAATACCTAGTCCAGAGTTGTTAGAGATCTCATTAAATAAAATAGATGATTCATCAAAAACTACTTTAATAGATTCTTATACAATTTGATGTTTCAAATTGTAGATCCTATATGCTTTTCTATGAAGACTATACCCTACAAAGATTCCTTCATAGAATTTCTTTGAGAACTTGGTTAGATAAGTTTTCCCATTGTCCAAAACATAACACTTACTACCAAAAATTTTGAAGTATGACATATTTGGTTTTCTGTCTTTCATTAGCTCATAGGGAGTTGATGAGTCCATATTTTATACCTGATTCCAGACTCATCTGGGCTCATTTTCATGTCATTGCACTTCCTTTTAGTGCCATTATCACCTCTTTTGGTTCACTAAATCATTCTACGCTTAGTGCACTGTTTTAGCCCATTTCCATGCATTTACTTATTTTATAGTTCATTCCGCATGCGTTGTGGTGTTTGTAGTTTCATTGTATCGTTGAACGCCATCTTCGACAACGCAATTGGTTTTCCTGCAGGTTCGGGGATCGCGTGGGAGTCCGGGATAGTGCTTGGCATCTTTTTATGCAAAGGAGTCAATGGTCGTGCGTTTTAACCCACGCACGACCAGAAACCCCTTTGGCGCACGATCATCGATCGTGCGTGGTCATGCCATATTTTCACCATCCCTGTCTCGGGCTATCGCACGATCACCAGCTTTGCCTCGCACGATCATCGATCGTGCGCTGCCGATCGTGCGCGTTCACGACCATTTCTATGCCATCCCTGTCTCCGCTATCGCACGAGCACTGACCATGCCTCGCACAATCACCAATCGTGCGCCTTTGCTCGTGCGCAAGTTTTTATTTTTATTACAGGTTCTACAGGTTGCTGCCGCACAGGCGCCGACATCAGGGCGCACGACCACTGGTCGTGCACTGATGACCGTGCGCGGTATTTAAAATCTGCTACTATAAATTGGATCATTCTGCGAATTAGGGCACGATTTTGCAATCGGGACTTGCCGCTAATCCGCCATTCCACCTTCCAGCTGCTCCATCCATCTCCATCTTCATCCCTTCCATCAGGAGTACATCGCCGGCGATTCTGAAGCTTTCTGAACCTTCCGGCGAAGCTCCCGACCATTGATGACCTCAACTCCAAGCTTTCCACTGGAAGTGGAGAAGAAGAAGATGACCTGGAGAACGGACTCAAAGGCCTTCGAGGTGGCAGCTCGTTGGTACCGGAAGCCTCCTCGGACTGAGGCCGGAAGCGGATTGACAACTCGCTATTCCGGCCACGACCCGCGGTGGACCTTCAACCTCTATTGGTTTTCTCCTCCTTCTCTTTCTTCATTTTATGGGATAACAAAAATTGTAATGAACTATAATGTTGTACGATTTCGTATTCAACTGTTATAGTTGCCTTTTGCTGTCGAGCTGCGTGTTGTGAATGCACCTCGCCCACTCCACATCCACACCATACATGTGCTTTTTCCCATTACACTCCACGCACGAACATTTCCATCCATTAACTTTCTGTCCACTCGCCCAACCGAAGTTCGGCATCACGGCCGATACACTCATCTCACCTTGTGAAGCGGTGCCTTCGACCTGCATAGTCCTAATTAGTTTATTAGATCAAGAAAACACAATCTCTCAAGCCCTCTTTTTAATCTTATGTAAGTATAACCCTTATAACAATATTTTTTGACTTAGACCACTTTATGCTAATTGCATTCCTCAAGAGACCGACACTCGAGGATTTTTTCCCACATATTATTACTTGTGTGACTGGTGCGCTTGCCAATTACCATGCATCAAGTTTTTGGCGCCCCGGGGAAAGCAACTATAGAGCGACTCTGGATGACTGAGAATATTATTATAAGAGTTATTGTTTTTTATTGCTATTTCCTTGTGTAGTTTGCCGCTGTGAATGCAGGTTCGAGCCACAAGAGATCTTGTAGCGTAGTACCCAGAGATCAAACGTACTATCTTAGCGTGAAGATGCGCCACAACCATCACTTTAGCCCCAATGACAGACTAGCTGAATATCGGTGCCAGCAACCGAGTTGGAGGGATACCTCCTGGCGACCGAAATGGCGATGAAAATAAAGTGAACCCTCCCCAGGTCTGCACTATGAGGGATTACACTACACCTACCGTCGGGAGCATATACCCCGGTTTCGGACCTGCTATCACCAACCAACAGTTCGAGATTAAACTAGCTATCTTGAATATCATTTAGAACAATGCTCAGTTCTCAGAAATGGCCACTGAAGACGCCCATCTTCACCTGGCAGAATTCTATGAAATTTGCGCCACGTTCCGCTACGCTGGAATCCCGGATGAAACAGTCAAGCTCCGCCTCTTCCCTTTTTCATTAAGGGACAAAGCCAAGACGTGGCTTCACTCTCTCCCACCTAGAACAGCCACCACCTGGGAGGCTTTGACCACAAAATTTTTAGCCAAGTTCCACCCGGTAGATCGGATCATGAGCATGAGGCGAGCAATTGCCAACTTCCGACAAGCCGATCAAGAAAGTTTAGCCTAAGTTTGGGAGCGTTTCAACGAGCTGCTGAGGAAGTGCCCTAACCATGGATTCCAAACTTGGAATCTCGTCGAAAGTTTCTACTTCGCTATTGAACCCCAACACTGAGCCATGATCGATGCCGCCTCTGGAGGAACAATTATGAACCTTGCTCCAGAAGATGCACTGAGAATCTTACAAGACACCGCTACCCACAGCGCTTACTGGACCGCCAGAAGAAACATTCCACGAAGCACAAGCGGAGTATTCACCGTGGATATCCCTAAGCCTGCCGCCACCGCCCCAGTGACGGCAATCTCATGCCAAGGTTTCGGAAGCACCGACCACCACAGCTTCGAATGCCTAGGAGTTGAGGTATCAAACGAATCTTCTTTTCTTAATGAATCTGTTAATTTTGTAGCGAATCAAAATAGGGGAGTGCCCTACGGAAACACATACAACCCGGGGGTGAGAAACCACCCCAATTTTTCTTGGAATCCAAATGCTTCTTGCCAAAAATGGCAACTGGGGCAGCATCAAAACGATGCGTATGCCTCCGGAAGCCAACCGCGGCTGCATCAACCGAATTATTTCCAAGGGCCCCCCGTCGTAAAAAAAAATTCTTTGGAAGAGATGTTCGAGAAATTTGTTGAAATTTCCCAAACCAATATGACAAATCAAGCCGCCTCGATGCGCAAATTGGAGGCACAATTGGGTCAATTGGCCCAAGTGGTTTAAGAGCGCACCCAGGGCACCTTACCTAGTAACACAAAAAAGAACCCCCATGAACAAGGTAAGAGCCTCGGGGAGGAAAATTTGGGAAAAGTCAACGAACTTGTCATAAATTGTAAAATAAACAACTTTGAAACCCACACATTATATGACTCCGGGGCATCCAGCAACATCCTCACCCCGCAAGATGTTGCGAAGATGCACCTACAAGTCGGCACGAAAAACCGGAAGTCGCTCGTCTTAGCTAACGAAAATTTGGTTGACACCGAGGGAGGTGTACGGGAAGTGGAAATCGAGGTCAACGGAAAAAGTATAACCACTGACTTCTAGGTTTTGGGACCAAAGGAAAATAACTCTATTCCTATATTGGGAGTCTCATTCCTGACGGCCAGCGGCGCATCCCTCGACTTCTCCAAAGGGTGCGTCACTTGGTTGGCCGATGATTCCGCCCACGATAACACATCCGTACATCCCTCTCCTATACAAAATAACAATTCTCTGAGTGTCACAGATTCGAAGATAGATTCAAGACCCCCAACATCGGAAGAAGCACGCCCGGATGAGAAGACAAAAAAGGGACTCTTTCAGGAGATTGATGAAAATCAAGAGCTATTGGTCGAAGAGAAGACCGGGTGCACCAAAGCTAATGGTGCCTTTCTACTTCCAGCCAGCACTGTTTTTGAGCATGGCGAACCGAGTTTTATCCGGGAGAAATCCTTAGACAATTATTTGTATAACTCAGCTGATAAATTTGTTAAACGATCTGTAACTTGGGCAGATCCGGTCGCCGTCGCGGTGCCGGAAAGGACGCCGCCAACCGCTAAAATAGGAACACCCGCTGGTTGCATCCATTGGAAGTCTCCCACAGTGGAGAAATTGAAGGAGGAAAAGCGTTTACACGACAAGCGCTACGCTGCCTTCCAGTGCGAGGAAGTGCACAATCGGAGCAAGGGGATACCCCCTTCACCCGATGCAAAATGACAATCTGCCGCCCCCTCGCACCCCACCGGAGAAACTTACCACAAATCCGCTTATAGCTGATTTCTTCTCCATCTTCCTTCGCTGTTTTTGGAACTTTATTCTGCTGCATTAATTTCTTTCTTAAAACTGCAAAGAACACTTATTATAACTGCTAATATAGGTATTTGGTCCACCTTAAGGACGGTAAACAAAAAGGCTTTTTGGGAGACAACCCATGTTTGGACCATCTGGTCCTGCTTTTGTGTTTCTATTTTACTTCTTTATATTTTGTTTGGCCATGTCCCATGTATTTCTCTAGTTGTGGTTGACCTGATTTGCAGGTCCAGCATTTGTGCGGTGCAGCAACCGCCGCTGGATTTTTCGCGTTTTGCTGGTATGCTCATTTATTGAGCATAGGTACTCTTTCCTTTCAGCTCTTTTGTCAATTTTAAATGTCCAATTATCATTCTTGTCTGTGTTTTCATTCAAGTCTTGGGAAAGAACCGGCTATGCACTCCACGAGCACCTTAGTTGCATGCCAGTAGTCTTTTATTATGTACTTTATTATTATAGAATCTTGTAGCACACCACTGCACCCACTTGAGCACGTGCTTAGCTTTTTGCGTGCTGCGAGTTATACCCGTATCTTTGTTAGATTTGGGAAAATTATTATGCTGACTTAGGATTGTGAGACAGAGTAAAATGTTGACCTTGCTGTGTTTTTAGTCAACTGCTCTCGTCTCGTGTAGAAATTCGTGTAGAATTAATTTTTCTTTATGCTTATAGCTTTTTATTTTTTTTCTTTGCGTAAAGATCTTTTTATTCTACTCAAAAGTTGTGAATCCGGTGTGAATCAAACGGTAGTGTAGGGATGTGTTTAGCCGTCACTAGACTCGTTTTGCTCGAGTCGGGAGGAAGGATTATCTTTCTTGGTGGCTAAGAACTTGCCCCAAGCTACTCTCGAAGTATTGGTGCATGGTTAGTCTAGCGTGAGTGTGATGTAGGCCATCATTTTGGCCTGGTTGAGCTTTGTACCATTCCTAACGTCGCCCTCGCTAAGCCCCGTTGTGCCTATCCACTCCTTTTGATTCTGCTCCACTATTTATCACCAAAGCCTCAAAGCCAATCTTAGTCGCACACCCAAGTCGAGCTTTAGAGTTTATATTTTCATATTGGGGTGTTGATGTGGTGATATTCTTGTGAAAAGGTGGTCGTGCTCTCACTTTTATTTGTGCTGAAAAATGTAAAAATAAAGAATATGTAAAAAAGGAAAAATATTTATGGAAAAGAAAAGTCGGAAAAAAAGTTTAATTGAATTATTTATTTGAGATGATTTTGATTTGGAGTAGGCGGTGCACACACCCATGTTATAAAAATTAAGTCTGGGTGTGTGGTGTACTTGTTTATATTTTGGATTAGCGGAGGATATCTTTTCGTTAAGCTCATTGAGGTTAGGTGTTTAGCCTTTCTGTTTATCATTGTTTACCTCACTGTAACCCAAGCCTCATTCTTATCCTAAAGTCCTACGGATTCACGCTCGATTCAAACTAGTGCCGTGGAGAGAGTGTGAATGGGCAAGCATATGGTCCCTGACATTGGTGGATTCCTTTGGAGGTGATCCTGAGCCCTGATCTTTGGCAAAGCTCACCTTCGTGGCCAGTCTACTTTCTTCCTATGCGTGACCGGATGATTCACCGTGATTCCGTTTTTGAGTAGTAATAAAATTTTGATACGCATTTTGAAAGATAGAAACTATTTTCGCATACTTGGAAATTTCTTCTATTGTATTTTTATGCACGCGAGCATGCGACTTCGCATGGTACTCTATATTCAATTTCCATGTCAGCTAGATTATTTTCCCTACCTGCTTAGCTTGTGTTTGCTCGGGACGCGCAAATAGTTAAGTCTGAGGGTGTGATGAGTCCATATTTTTTACCTGATTCCGGACTCATCTGGGCTCATTTTCATGTCATTGCACTTCCTTTTAGTGCCATTATCACCTCTTTTGGTTCACTACATCATTCTACGCTTAGTGCACTGTTTTAGCCCATTTCCATGCATTTACTTATTTCATAGCTCATCCCGCATGCGTTGTGGTGTTTGTAGTTTCATTGTATTGTTGAATGCCATCTTCGACAGCGCAATTGGTTTTTCTGCAGGTTCGGGGATCGCGTGGGCGTCCGGGATAGTGCTTGGCATCTTTTAATGCAAAGGAGTCAATGGTCGTGCGTTTTAACCCACGCACGACCAGAAACCCCTTTGGCGCATGATCATCGATCGTGCGTGGTCATGCCAGATTTTCACCATCCCTGTCTCGGGCTATCGCACGATCACTAGCTTTGCCTCGTACGATCATCGATCGTGCGCGTTCACGACCCTTTCTATGCCATCCCTATCTCCGCTATCACACGAGCACTGACCATGCCTCGCACGATCACCGATCGTGCGCCTTTGCTCGTTCACAAGCTTTTATTTTTATTGCAAGTTCTACAGGTTGCTGCCGCACGGGCGCCGACATCAAGGCGCACGACCACTAGTCGTGCGCCGATGACCGTGCACGGTATTTAAAATCTGCTACTATAAATTGGATCATTCCGCGAATTAGGGCACGATTTTGCAATCGAGACTTGCCGCCAATCCGCCGTTCCTCCTTCCAGCTGCTCCATCCATCTCCATCTTCATCCCTTCCATCGGGAGTCCATCGCCGGCGATTCCGAAGCTTTCTGAACCTTCCAGCGAAGCTCCCGGCCATTGATGACCTCAACTCCAAGCTTTCCACTGGAAGTGGAGAAGAAGAAGACGACCTAAAGAACAGACTCAAAGGCCTTCGAGGCGATAGCTCGTTGGTACCGGAAGCCTCCTCGGACTGAGCCCGGAAGCGGATTGACAACTCGCTATTCCGGCCACGAACTGCGGTGGACCTTCAACCTCTATTGGTTTACTCCTCCTTCTCTTTCTTCATTATATAGGATAACATAAATTGTAATGAACTATAATGTTGTACGATTTCATATTCAACTGTTATAGTTGCCTTTTGCTGTCGAGTTGTGTGTTGTGAATGCGCCTCGCCCACTCCACATCCACACCATATATGTGCTTTTTCCCATTACACTCCACGCACGAACATTTCCATCCATTAACTTTCCGTCCACTCGCCCAACCGAAGTTCGGCATAGCGGCCGATACACTCATCTCACCTTGTGAAGCGGTGCCTTCGACCCGCATAGTCCTAATTAGTTTATTAGATCAAGAAAACACAATCTCTCAAGCCCTCTTTTTAATCTTTTTTAAGTATAACCCTTATAACAATATTTTCTGACTTAGACCGCTCTATGCTAATTGCATTCCTCAAGAGAACGACACTCGAGGATTTATTCCCACATATTATTACTTGCGCGACCGGTGCGCTTGCCGATTACCACGCATCAGGAGTCTTGTTGTGATTATTGTTGATCAATTCTCTATTCTGAACATAGCATGCTGTGTCTATAGCCTCATCCCAGAATTATTCTGGTAGAGATGTATCACTCAGCATTGTTCTAGCTGCCTCAATAAGATTTCTATTTTTCCTCTCAGCAACTCCATTTTGCCGTGGTATTCTTGGAGAGGAGAACTCCTGAAAGATTCCTAGTTCCTTACAGAAATTTGTCATCTTTTCAGATTGAAATTCTGTACCATGGTCTCTTCTAAGTTTGATTAAAGAACATCCCATCTCATTCTAAATTTGTTTGACAAAATCAGCAAAGATGTCTAGTGTTTCAGACTTTCTCCTTAAGAAGAATACCCAAGAAAACCTGGAGTGATCATCCACAATCACATAGGTATAGGACTTCCTACCCAAACTAAGAACTTGCATAGGACCAAATAGATCCATATGAAGTAAGTACAAACACCTCTCAGTGTCTTTGAAATGAATTCTCTTAAAGGAAACTTTTGTCTGTTTGCATTTTTGACATACAGGACATAAGCCCACTTTAAAGCATATGAGTTGTGGACTATTTCTAACTAAGTTCATAGAGAATAGTTTACTCATAGCTGTGTAGTTTAAGTGAGCCAGCCTCTTGTGCCACTGTACACATAAAGAGTCTTTCTCACTAGCTACAAGGCATACAGGTGATTTTTCATTTATACTTAAGAAGTTTAGAAAATTAATGTTCCTACTCCTAGTGCCTGACAAGATGATCTCTTGATCACTTGAATTCCTTATCAAACACTTGTCATTGTGAAAAACAATTTCATACCCTATATCACAAAGCTGACTTATGCTTATAAGATTGTGGTTCAATCCTTCCACATAAGTCACTTTAGTGATGGTAACTAGGCCATTAGAAATGTTACCATATCCCTTGGTGAGTCCTTTCTATGACCCTCCAAAGATGACTTTTAGTACATTCCTAATTCGAGTGTAATCTCTTAATAAACTCCTTGATCCAGTCATGTGCCTGGAACAACCACTATCCAAGTACCATATTGGCCTGCCTTTGGTACTTGGCTCCACCTGCAAACACATATTTAGTTCACCTTAGGCACCCAAATAATTTTGGGGCCTTAGTTCCTGTTAGGCTTTGCTGTGTGAAATACAACAGGCTTTCTAAATAAAGCTGGTTGAATCTTATATGAAGGTGCTGTTAGATTATACCAACAATCTAGGGCAAAATGCCCAACCTTACCACAACACCAACACTCAAATCAGTTGTATCTTTTCTTTGGTTGCACATTTGGGGTTGTTCTTTTGTACAACACAGAATTGTCATCCAACTTCCAAGGTAGTGGTGCAAAATTCACACCCTTACCTTTCATATTTAGGTTAGATGCACTGGGAACAGCTCCAAGAATTCCTTGGCTTCTTGGATTGATCACCTTTTGTATTAGTTTTTGGCCTATATTGCCTTTAGATGTCTGATCCTTCCAACAAAGCTCTTTATTGACCTTATTGGTAGAGCACTCAGACCTCATATGTCCATGAACACATGATCTCAAGCATCTGTTAGAAGGTAGATACTTGACTGGTTGCCTTACTGGACAACTCAGAGCTTTACCCTTGGGTACAGAATTTTTTTAAACTTTTTGTTCTTACCATATCCTACGTCACTTCTAAATGGTTCTGAAAAGGTATGAAAGTCTTTAATTCAAGATAGCTAAATCACCTAGAGAGGGGGGGGGGTGAATAGGTTATTGGTCTCTCTTTCAGTTCTTTTATGTTTCTTCTTTAAGAGCTTTGGCTTTTAGTTATTTTATGCTTTAAGATGTACAAAACCTACATAAGGAAAACAACACAGAAAAGCACACGGTGATTTTATAGTAGTTCCCCAAATGGGTACATCCACTTTCCCTCTCACCTATCCAACTATCTTGTTGAACTAGACACTTCTCCAAAACTTACTCCAAAGAGCTTACACCTCAGATCCCTTAGGATCTCTAAGTCTCCTCCAGGACTTACTTTTTTGCCACAAGGGCCTACAACTTAGTGGTTAGTAAACCACCTACCTCAGGCGGTTAAGCCCTACACTCAGGTTGGGAGGACAGCCCTACCTCAGATCCACAAAGGATCCTACATCAGAGCTCTGCAGTGCTCCCACACTTAGTGAACCTCAAGCCACCTACCTATGCCTTATTTCTATGTCCTATAGCTCAAGCTTTTCAGCCTATAACTTCAGGCACAATGCCCTACTCTCAGAGTGCTGCAGCACTCCTACAGCTCAGTACCCAATAGGTACCTACCTCAGGCAAAAAAGGACCTACACTCAGATCCATACTTGGATCCTATATGATGAATGTGGGTTAGAGTCTTGATTGGACACAGGAGAAATTTATCTGTCCCAATCTACCTTGACTGAGTTAGACTCAGCCCAACTTTGACTCCAGTAAAGTATTTTATGAGTCTACCTTACTTGAACTGAGATATACTCAGTCCTAACTTCGCCTTCACCACACAAAGGATTTTTCCTACTAGAGGTGTGAAGAGAGTGCATCATATAGCTGCTACCTGAGCTGAGGAAGTCTCAGCTCAACTTATTCACAATAACAAGTATCCTTGTGCTAGAAGAAACTTGCAGAACCCTGTTCTGCCCTTTTCTCTTTCCTGGGCTGAGGTGATTCAGCTCTAATTTTGAATCCTGAGGAATAGTCCCCTGAGCCTTCTTTCAGTTCTCTGCTTCTTCAAGCTTTCTTCTCTTCACAGCTTCCAGACAAAGATCTTCAGGTGCTTGTGTTGCTGGAACTGTGAATAACCTACAGTAAGGGTCGGCCCTTGGCTGCTACCTTATGCTCAAAGAAAATTCTCTGAACTATCTTGCTGGTGCAGGTGAGAATGACACCAGCTATCTTGTTGTTGAAGATGTTGATTCCAACAGCTATCTTGCTCTCTATCTTGTAGAATTGAGCTTCTTGTTCTTCAACTCCACAACAATGGCGGAGAAGAACTTCCCCTGATTTTCTTTCCTCAAAAAGCTATTTTTCTCTGTAAAAGCCTTTTCCTTTTGTTGAATTTGTCCCAATGGCTCTTGAGCAGTGGGCTCCACGCCATTAATGGCCAGCAACAACTTTTCTTTAATGCCAACTATCGTACAGTAGGTCTGCCGTAACATTTGTCGCGTATTGTAGCCATCCCGCCACTAATTTTAAATATGTTGACTTGTTGACTTGCTGACATCATCAGCTGCGGACTTAGCCAAAAATCAAACAACATTAGCATAGGCATTGAGTGAGTAAGCATCACTCAACGCCAAAACACTTAGACAGATTTACTGTCTCTTGGCGTTAAGTGAGTAACCTTCACTCAACGCCAAACTACTTAAAATATAAATCTGATTCTAGGCATTGAGTGATTCAGCTCCACTCAATGCCAACTTGCTTTATCAGCCATCTGCTGCTTAGCGTTGAGTGTGTGAGCATCACTCAATGCCAAACAACTTAGACAAAATTCTGTCTTCACTAGGCATTGACAGCATTTAGTGAGCAACCTCCACTCACTGCTTTTTGCCTTAACCATGTTTCTGCCTCTGCAGTATCTTAGGCATTGAGTGTGTCTTCATCACTCAACGCTTTTTGCCTTGGCCAACTTTATGCTTCTTCAGCAACATAAGCGTTGAGAGCGTTGAGTGAGCAAGGCTCACTCAATGCTTTTTGCCTTAGCTAATTTTTTGTGTTTATAATCACTGGGCTAATACTGACTTTCTGAGTTCGACGAATGGTGAGCAGAGCTCGACGAACTCTGAACTCAGTTCGATGAATTTGAACATGGTTCAACTAGTTCAACATACAGCCTTTTTGCTGTATGGTGTTGAGTGTGTCTTCATCTCTTAACGCCAAATTACTTAGCCATATATCTGTCTATAGATGTATGGCGTTGTGTGAATGACCTTCACTCAATGCTTATGGACAACCACATTTCTACCTTGCCAACATTCTTCCTTACCTCCAGCGTTGAGTGAGCTTGCTCCACTCAATGCCTGTAGACTTGTTTGCATTTCCAATTGCTCCTTGAATTCTAGCATTGAGTGAGTTTACCTCACTCAATGTCTGTGGCTTTAGGCAGAATCCTGCCTTTTCAACATCTTCTCTTTTTTTCCACCTTTCTGCCTTATGACAACCTGTCACATCACTTAGACAATCTGTCTAGACTTATTCCATGGAATATCCTGCACATGATGAGCTTAAACAACATCAAATACAACTATGTTCTTAGTGTTGCTGGTGATGCCTCTTCAAATCCACTTTAGGGAACATTGTGGGCAATGGACCCAACAATCTCCCCCTATTTGAAGAAGGCAAAACACCCAGCAATACTGATAAGCATTAACATAATAGGCAGAATAAATCCATGCAGCTGTAAATTATAGTCTGCTACAACTGTTATCTTATGCTATATTAATTCAATGTGCTCCAATTAATTGTATTGACTCAATAAGTTAAGTCAATGCATCCTCATACTACTTGAGCAATTGCTCAAGAAATATGTACTCTCCTTTATACCACTTAATATTTAAATGGAGCACCACTAGAAGCACTTACCTCAAAATATGCACTGACACAATCATGGCTCAACATGTAGTCAGTCATTGCATTTCTCATACTACTAGAATCTTTTCCAGTAATATGAACCGACTCAACATGACCTAGTCATGCCAAGTATTGCTTCTATATCTCCCCCTTATGTATTTCCAGACATCTCCCCCTTTCTGTCTTCTTCAATAGGTATCTATTGAGGGAGGAGAAAGGATCATGGGAGAGATTATCTCTTGATCCTAGTCAAAGTCCTATGTTGATAACACTAAGGAAACCATCATAGTGATCAATCTACTAGATCAAGAGTCATACCTTTTGCATTGATACATTTAAACAACACAGCACTGCATCACTTGAACTTGTGATGTTGTATCTACAGAATCAACATCCACTTATGGTGATATCATTGATACACCACATCACTGTAGCTCCTTGGCACTTGAGTGAACCATGGATCCACTTGAGCTAGCTGGTAGCTGTCACTCTTCTCATGATCTCCCCCTTAGTCTATACATTGTCCTTAGGACAAACTGGTCAACAGTGAAGATCTCTGATCTACAGCAGTAGCTGCTTGCTCCTTCTTAACAGGAGGTTGATCCTGGTCCATCAAGTGCTGGACATGCTCCCCCTTAATGGGAGTATCCCTGTCAATCCCTTTGCTGGACACTTGAGTCCATCTTAGTCTTGATACCACTTAATGGTCTTTATAGTCTTGATGTCACATCACGGTCTTATCTACCTGCAAGAGAAGTGAATCCTATAACACAAGTATAACAGGGAGCAACTGAAGCTATACCAAGTTCAACACACCCAATCTCAACCTAGAGGGTGTTGAACTTGACTTAATCTAGTGGCATGATAAACATGTCAACCACTTGTCAGTGAGGACAAACTCACGATTGAGATCTTCCTTATGCTCCCAAACTTATTGATACTTAATCTACATATGCATAGTCCTTCTATGACAGACAAGATTCCTAGCAACTTAGATTACACCAGTAAAAAAAATAAATTCTACTTATCTGGAGGTTATGGTTCTGGTGCTGGATTTACAGCAACTGTGCACAATAACTCCTTTGCACCTTGCACAGTCTCTTCTTGCTGAGCCAGATCTTCTCTTATTCATTATCACCATGCTTGCCTTTGGCTTCAGCTTTCTGATCTGTAACACACAATAGTGGTCAGACCACTTAGTACTATCTTGATCATCACATTGATCTGCCCTCTTAATCACCATACTGGATACCACATAGTCCTTCTTAAATAGGAGGAATGTTGTCTGTATGCTGTTCTAGTCCCAATGTAGTTCTGATTCCATTGGCAACCCAGATATCCTACTCTCCCTTGATCATTGCCTTATTGGTTTCTGAATATTCAGGGAGGAGCTGATCTGCTGTGATTCTCTTCTCCCCTAGCTGATTTCAGATGATACCATTGGTGCAGCAGTCAGCTTTCTCTTCTCATGTGGCTGAATTTTATCCTACAACTGCTGGACTTTAAGACTACTTGAAACTTGAATGATCTTTCCATGAACCATCCTTTCATTTTGATACCAAGTCTTTCTTTACACTGTCATTCCAATATGAATGAGCTGACTTATATCAACACTAGCTGGAGCAATCTAGCTTTTCTTGTGAACTTGCTCATTCACAGCAGTTGTAATTATCTGGATGGTCTCCCTCTTATCCTTAGCATTGTCTATAGAGACAGTGCTGAACTTCAGCAGTAGTGCTGATCTTTTCAGTGTTGGAGGTACTCTAGGCAAGGTTCAAGCTTGTCAAGCAATCCTGACTAAACATGTTCCCAAAATATGAACATCTAGCTTGACAGTCTTCTCTTTGGAATTGGCACAAAGCCTATCCATAAATCCCACTGACTTGGACATACCTTGCTGCAGGTTCAGATGATATTGAATCCTGAGCATACATTTCTCTTCAAGTTTCCTCTGAAGAGTCTAACAGCTGATGATACCACTTGAGAACCTTTTCAGCTAAGCATAGTGTGCCTCTCAATTGCTGCTCATAGAGGAGCTACTTATGCTTTACTCAAAGATAAGTACAACCTACTTGTCCTTTCCAAATATGCTGGTGTGGCAGCAATACTTTGTCCAACCAGACATTCCTGCTGGCTGGATCTAGCTGACCTTTGCCCAATACTTGTGCAATTTTTCCTTCTTTAGGAGTGCACAAAACATTCTTATCCTTGGGGTAAGAACCATACAATGACTTTCTTATTCCAGTCCAAGTTCTGGAACATCTTCTGTCCAAGGACCATAAATGGGGGTATGGGCACTTGGACTAACCTAAAAAACCGAATTATCTTACCTAGGACCCCAATAGGTATTGGGTCCTAGGTTCATATTAGACTGAAATCTAACTTGCCTACCTGCAAAATTTGTGATAGGTAGGCTAACTCTTTCTCTAGACACTAAAGGATTGTGCCAGCAATCTAGGGCAAAATGCCCCACCTTAACACAACACCAACACTCATGAATATTATATCTTCTTTTCTAAGCAGGTCTTGTAGTGTGGTTAACTATTGACTGAACAGAAGGAAGAGGAGCAACAACTTTCTTCAGGTTACTTTCAGCAAGGATCTGACTGAAGGTTATTCTTCTAGTAGGCTTCCTTTGCTTGCCCTGAATGGTATTTATAGTTGTCTTCTTTGCAGAAGACAAGCTGTTTATATCATCAGAGCTAGCCAAGTTAGGCTTACTAGTCGACTGACCCTTAGTCTGAGTCCTTGGTGGATGGGCTTGAGTGAAATCCACTGCCTTTCCCTTGTGAGTTGGGGCTAAGGCACCAAATATAAATGGTCCAACATGGACCATTTGTACTTTTTCATGGGAAGCCTTAAAGGTACTCATTCCCCTACCCTTTCTTCTCCCATTATAAGATACTCTGGTATTCTTACAAGAGGAATTCCCATTCTCTCAGTGACCATGCATGCAGCCTTGGTCATACTTATGAGAAGGGAGAATTACCTTATAAAAGGTTGACTGAGGCACAACAGGAGCTTGGACTCTCCTCTGAGATTGGATAACTTTTATAATTCACTAAGATTCAGATTTTCTCTTGATAGCATCTATCTTAGAGAAATGGTCCACTATCCTCATTTCCCTTTAAAGTTTCTCTTCAAGAACCTTGATCTTAGAGTCCTTATATTTGATGGACTCAACATGGACATCTACCATGATCTTCAGATAAGCTACTTCCATTTCTTTTAGAGATAGCAAGGATGAGGTCTCATCTTGTTGGAAAGCAGCTGATTGGAGGGAGGCAATTTCCTCTGCTTGTTTCTTAACAAGCAACTTGCTTTCCTTGAAAGCTTTCAGAAGTGCAGCATGATTCTCAATCAATTGATTGATATCATCTTCTGATAGAGGACTCTCATCACCACTTGATGAGGAAGCATCAGAGTCTGAGCTAGTCTCATAACCTGAACAATAAGATGAACTAGACAGAGATTGTACCTGATCTGGACCAGGAAAATCCTGGCTGAATTCTTCTTCTTCTGGTGTAGCAATCGGCCCATAGAATCTACATACACCTTCCTCAGCTTCATTCACCCCTGAGTTACTATCTGAGTGTGATAGAGGGTCCCTGATCTCTATCCTTGCATCTGCATAGACATCATCATCTACAAGATCTACCAACAGTCCAATGTGGTCCTTGCTCTCACTGTAGACTTGAAACTTCATTGAGCTCCACTCTATATGGTTCTCTTTTGAACCCATCAATGCAAACCTTTTAACTATCCTTTGAGGTCTACTCAGATTATTAGATTCTTTTTGAGCAACCTCCCTATGATACCACTTGATAGTATTTAATTCAAGGATAGCTAAATCACCTAGAGGGGGAGGGGGTGAATAGGTTATTGGTCTCTTTTTCAGTTCTTTTATGTTTCTTCTTTAAGAGCTTTGGCTTTTAGTTGTTTTATGCTTTCAAGATATACATAACCTACATAAGGAAAACAACACAGAAAAGCACACAGTGATTTTATAGTGGTTCCCCAAATGGGTACATCCACTTTCCCTCCGACCTATCCAACTATCTTGTTGAACTAGGAACTTCTCCAAAACTTGCTCCAAAGAGCTTATACCTCAGATCCATCAGGATCTCTAAGTCTCCTCCAAGACTTACTTGTCTACCACAAGGGCCTACAACTCAGTGGTTAGTAAACCACCTACCTCAGGCGGTTAAGCCCTATACTCAGGCTGGGAGGACAGCCCTACCTCAGATCCACAAAGGATCCTACCTCAGAGCTCTGCAGTGCTCCTATACTCAGTGACCCTCAAGCCACCTACCTCAGCCTTATCTTTAAGGCCTATAGCTCAGGCTTTTCAGCCCTACAACTTCAGGCACAAGGCCCCACTCTCAGAGTGCTACAACACTCCTACAACTCAGTACCCAATATGTACCTACCTCTGGCCAAAAAGGCCCTACACTCAGATCCACACTTGGATCCTACGGGATGAATATGAGTTAGAGTCTTCATTGGACATAGGAGAAATTTCTCTGTCCCAATCTACCTTGACTGAGTTAGACTCAACCCAACTTTGACTCCAGGAAAGTATTTCCTGAGTCTACCTTACTTGAACTGAGATATAATCAGTCCTAACTTCTCTTTCACCACACCAGGGATTTTTCTTGCTGGAGGTGTGAAGAGAGTGCAGCATATAGCTACTACCTGAGCTAAGGAAGTCTCAGCTCAACTTCTTTATAGCAACAAGTATCCTTGTGCTGGAAGTAACTTAGAGAACCCTGTTGTGCCCTTCTCTCTTTCCTGGGCTAAGGTGATTCAGCCCTAACTTTGACTCTTGAGGAATAGTCCCCTGAGCCTTCTTTCAGTTCTCTGCTTCTTCAAGCTTTATTCTCTTCACAGCTTCTAGACAAAGATCTTCAGGTGCTTGTGTTGTTGGAACTGTGAAGAACCTGCAGTAAGGGTCGGCCCTTGACTGCTACCTTATGCTCAGAGAAAATACTCTGAACTAGCTTGCTGGTGCAGGTGAGAATGGCACCAACTATCTTGCTGTTGAAGATGTTGATTCCAACAACTATCTTATTCTCTGTCTTATAGACTTCAGCTTCCTGTTCTTCAACTCCACAATAATGACGGAGATGAAGAACTTCTCTTGATTCTCTTTCCTCAAAAAGCTGTTTTTCTCTGTAAAGGCATTTTCCTTTTGTTGAATTTATTCCAACGGCTCTTGAGCAGTGGGCCCCACATCATTAATGGCCAGCATCAACTTTGCTTTAATGCCAACTGTCGTACAATAGGTCTGCGGTAACATTTGTCGCGTATTGTAGCTATCCCGCCACTAATTTGAAATATGTTGACTTATTGACTTGCCGACATCATCAGCTGTGGATTTAGCCAAAAATCAAACAACATTAGCATATGTGTTGAGTGAGTAAGCATCACTCAACGTCAAAACACTTAGACAGATTTACTGTCTCTTGGCGTTGAGTGAGTAACCTTCACTCAACGCCAAACTACTTAGAATATAAATCTTATTCTAGGCATTGAGTGATTCAACTCTACTCAACGCCAACTTGCTTTATCAGCTATCTGCTACTTGGCGTTGAGTGTGTGGGCATCACTCAACGCCAAACACCTTAGACAAAATTCTGTCTTCATTAGGTATTGATAGCGTTGAGTGAGCAACCTCCACTCAATGCTTTTTTCCTTAACCATGTTTCTGCCCTTACAGTATCTTAGGCGTTGAGAGCGTTGAGTGTGTCTTCATCACTCAACGCTTTTTGCCTTGGCCAATTTTCTGCTTCTTCAGTAACATAAGCATTGAGAGCGTTGAGTGAGCAAGCCTCACTCAACACTTTTTGCCTTAGCCAATTTTCTGTGTTTAAAATCATTGGGCTAAGACTGACTTTCTGAGTTCGACGAATGGTGAGCTGAGCTCGACGAACTCTGAACTCAGTTCGACGAATTTGAACATGGTTCAACTAGTTCAACTTACAACCTTTTTGTTGTATGGCGTTGAGTGTGTCTTCATCACTCAATGCCAAATTACTTAGCCATATTTATGTCTATAGATATATGGCGTTGAATGAATGACCTTCACTTAATGCCTGTGGACAGCCACATTTTTAGCTTGCCAACATTCTTCCTTACCTCTTGCGTTGAGTGAGCTTACTCCACTATTGGCCTGTGGACTTGACTGCATTTCTAAGTGATCCTTTACTTCTGGAATTGAGTTAGTTTACCTCACTCAATGTCTGTGGACTTAGGCAGAATCCTGCCTTTCCAGCATCTTCTTTTAGTGTCCACCTGTCTGCCTTATGACAACCTATCACATCACTTTGACAATCTATCTAGACTTTTTCTATGGAACATCCTGCATATGATGAGCTTAAACCACATCAAATACAACTATGTTCTTAGTGTTGCTGGTGATGCCTCTTCAAATCCACTTTAGGGAACATTGTGGGCAATGAACCCAATAAGGTATCTATGATAGGTAGTACTGACTTAGGTTTTAAGAACGTAGTCAGGAGCTGTCTTTCTTGGGTAAGCTTTGCTTTTAGGTCCATGACAGTCTTGACCTGTTCAACTATTACCTCTGCCTGGCTATCTATCTTGTTAGTTAGTTCTATAAGTTTCAGTTTTTGTAGGTCCAACTTTATGTTGGCCCTTTCCAACTAAAAAGATACTCCTCTTAAAGATTCTAATTCTTTGGCTTGATGCTTAGCAAGCTGTTTGCTTGCAATCAAGGACTTTAGTAGCTTCCCATCTTTGTTGATAAGGGAGTTAAAATCAGCTTCAATGTTTCAATTATGTTCTTTATTATTAGAGGAGTGTGAACATGATTCATTTTCTGATGCAAAAAAAAGAATCTGAGGCTAAACTATGAGAGATTGATTTTACCTTAGCAGGATCTGAACAATCCTGATCTTCTTCTCCTGGTTTGGTCTCCTCAATAGCCATCATGCCCATAAGAGCCTCCTCCTCTTCTGATTCTGACGAATCAGACTCACTGTCAGATAGTGTCAACTGTCTTTTTGCCAAGAGGCTTTTGTCAGCCTTCTTATGTTGTCCATCTTTCAAGTTATCTGACTTTTTTTCCTTTCTTTTTGCTGGGCAATCAGCTATGACATGCCCTTTTCTATTGCAACAATAACACACTATATTAGTCTTAATATATTTATTCTGTGAAGACCCATATCTGTCCCCAGATTTCTTCTTCCTTGGTTTTTCTAGATGATTGGTCTTCTTGAGAGAAGAGTCTCCAGCTAGACCCTTCCAACTGCCCTGCCTTCTTCTCCTCAACATCTTCTTGAACTATCTAGAGAAGAGAGACAGTTCCTCCTTAGTGAGGTCTCCTCCTGATGAGGAAGATTCTGAACACTCAGAAGTTGTTTTCATTCTTTCTATGAGTGTTGACTTCTCTCTGACTTTTCTGGATGACTCAGCCTTTAGGGCCAAGGTCTTTTCTCTGCTGTGTGCTCTAGCTGAATCTTCTTCAGACTTTCTGAGATTGAGCTGTAACTCATGTGATAACAGCTTTCCAAATAGGGCCTGGGGGTCTATATTGGCTAAGTTCCCCATTTCTCTTATGGCACAGATCTTGATGTCCCATTCCTTGTTCAGGGACCTCGAGATCTTGTCATTAAGTTCATAGTTAGTAAAACTTCTGCCATAAGTCCTCAAGTTGTTTACAATTCTGAAGAACTTTTCAAAACATTCAGCCAGTAAATCTTTTTTATCCTGTTTGAAGGCTTCGCACTGTTGGTTTAGTTGAGATTTTTTATCATCTCTGACCTCATCAGTTCCTTCCATGTAGACAATCAAAGACTGCCACATTTCTTTGGTTGTCTTGCAATGAATCAGATTCTGAAAAGTGGAATCATCTATTGCACTGACTATAATATTCTGTGCCCTTTTGTCCATAGAGGACAGAATGATTTCATCCTTATCCATCTCCATGTAAGTTTTGGGTGTCTTGATGTTTGCATCAAGAACAGACACTTTCATGGGAATGAAAGGTCCTTCAATCACTGTGATGTATATTCTTGGATCTGCTGCCTCCATGAATAATCTGACTCTCTCCTTCCATATTCTAAAGTTTTCTTTGGAGAAGATATAGAGGCTTAATGAAATTGTTTTCTCTTTGAGCCATGATATATCTTTCTCTATAATCTGGATTCTCACTAGGCTGCTATGACTTTTTCAGTGAACCTCCCTCTGATACAAATTGTAAATATTTGCTTTAGGATTGAGAATGACCTAGAGGGGGGTGAATAGGTTCAATTTAATTTATGACTACCCCTTTAAATATTTATAGTTATACTTTCTTTATGTTGATTAATACAGTCAGATAAACAAGATAATCTTAATAGCAATTTAAAAATTATCACAACACAACAATAAACAATCACAGCACAATGCACACAGATTTATAGTGGTTCTCCAATTTATGGGTACAACCACTTCCCCCTTCGCCTATCTAGCAATGAACTAGATTCAACCAAACTCCTTCTCCTTCTTTTACTCAGATCCTCAAATCTAATAGCTCAGAGCCCAGCTGGCTCTTACCACTCAGATCACCAAGATCCTACACCTCAAGTTCTTCCCAAGAACTTTACCTCAGAATGAATCCACACTCCTACTCCTCAGGCAAATCTTGCCCTATAACTCAGAGAAATACCTACTTCTCCTACCTCAGGCAATCCCAGCTCTACCTCAGCCTTTATAACACAGGCTTACAACTTATAGCGAATAATTCTCCTACAATGAGATATACAGGTAGATCTTACACAATTAATGAAGGTAAAATAAATAGATTCAGAAAATATCACCCAACAAGATAAAAATGAGTGATAGCTTCTTGATCTGATCCTGATGTGTTTACTTCCTTTGATCTTGTCAAGATAAATCTGATCCAACCCTTTTTAGCTTTTCAAAGCTTCTTGAAGTTGAAGTTAGGATAGATCTAGGCTGGAGAATATTAAAGATGATTCTTGATCTGGCTTCTCTCCACCTTCTAAATTATAGCTGATGCTTTTAAGATCTGTCTTCACCAAAATGTTCTAGTTGCTTGTTCTGAAGAGTTGATCCCTTTAAATCGTCTCTGTTAGGAGTTACCGGCTGATCCGGTTAATAACTGACATTTGACAGTTCTGACAATTGTCAGTACCTCCGTCTTCATTTCTGTACTTAGGAAACAAATCTGCTTGAAGTGTTGAAACTTGACTGTTGAATGTGTCGACACAAGTCCTGGGTATCGGCACTGCTCTTGTAGTGGTGTCGACATACTTCTGAATGTGTCGACACAGCCCTTCAACTTGTATCGACACAACTTATATAGAATGTGTAGACACTAGTCCTAAGTGTTGACACAGCTTGCTTCCAGTCATGACTCAGCTTGTGAAGTGTGTTGATACTAGTCCTGAGTGTCGACACAGTTGTATTTAGTCACGACACTGCTTGTATAGAGTATGTCGACATTTGTCCTTAGTATCGACATAACTTCTTTTTGTCTCGACACAACTTGTTCAGTGTGTGTTGACACTAGTCCTGAGTGTCTCGACACAGTTATACTTAACTTTATTTGCCTGCACACATGAACTTAACATCCATCAAATATAACTATGTGTATATCATTGAACTGAAAGGACTTTGTCAAATCAAGTACATTGTGACCAATGTACTCAACAGAGTGCATTGCTTATTGTAAAAATTGCAACATACCTTGGCATTCGTGTCTTCGCTTGTCGCCCTCGCCGATGCCTTTCCATTCAATGTTGTCATGATCACACCAGAAGAAGACACAGAAAAATCCTCATTCTTCTTATGCTTTGGTTCTAAGTACCAAAAATTTTGGGAACATGTGATGGGGGCGTCATAATTTATAGCAATCAGGGGTGCGGTTAGACCACTCCCCATGATCCCCACCAAATTAGTGGATCATGGGTTTTACTGCCGCACGTAAGATCACTACACGCAATCCCATGCACGCTCATCCCTTTACTCGCACTGTCCAAGCCATCGCTGCACCAGGGCTTCCAGTGCCGCCCGCCGACGCTAAGCAGCCTGCACCCGCCCGACCGCTCCAAGGCCGCCTCCCGGCTAAGGAATGCCGCCCGCTAGGGGCGACCACTCCACAACCACCTCCCGCCCGCGAAGCGCTGTCCGCTAGGACCGGCCGCTTTGCAGCCGCCTCCCAGCCACAGAACACCGCCCGCAAGGGGCAGCTGCTCCACGATCGCCTCCTGGCCGAGGAGCGCCGCCGCTATGGGCGGCTGCTCCACGACTGCCGCCCGGTCGCGGGGTGCTTCCCGCAAGGGGCAATCATTCCTCAGCCACCCCTCTCCGCGGCCGCGACTCTCCTTTGTCGGTGGCGGTCCGTCATTAAGGCGGCCTGCCGTACTAGCCGGCCTTTCCCCAACGTCCAATTTCTCTGCCTCGATCGCCACCATCAATTTTGGGAATAACCACTTACTAACCACCATGACTAGCGGGAGGGGGGGGGGGGGGGTTAATTAATTAAATAATTGGGGAATAATATTATGTAAATAATATTCCCCAAAATCATACTTAAAATAATGATATTGGTGGTTACGGTTTGCGGATAGCCGCGTAACCACCGTAACCACCTCTTGGAGGCTATAAAAAGGCCCCGAGGCCTCCACATTTGTCACCTATTCTTCTCTATGCTTTATTCTTTCTCAGGCCAGAGCTCTGCCGGTATTCTCCTACGAGCCACCATTCCTCCACCAGAATTCTCCTACGAGCCACCGTTCCTCCACTAGAATTCTCCAACGAGCAAACGTCCCTCCACCAGAATCATCCCACATGTCATCGCTGCTCCACCAAAAACTCGGCAAAGCCCGCAACATCACAACGAAGAAGACGCTCTGCCCGTTGTAGGAAGAAAGCCTCATTCGTGTTCAGCCTCCAGAAAGTCCGCTCCAACCTCACTCTGCGTGTTTCACGTCTGTCTACGCACCAAGATTGTGAAAGCTAAATCTTGCGCGGAGCA
This sequence comes from Platanthera zijinensis, assembly GCA_039513925.1. Lineage (NCBI taxonomy): Eukaryota > Viridiplantae > Streptophyta > Magnoliopsida > Asparagales > Orchidaceae > Platanthera > Platanthera zijinensis. The sequence continues at coordinate 25,239,815 of CM077095.1, forward strand.
GCCTGTTTCCCACCGAGCGCCTAAGATTCTATCCCATCTCCCAAGTGTAACGAGCAGTGGTCTGTTGCTCTCGATTTTACAAATAAGTTGCAACCTGAGCTGATAGTGGAGTTTGATCGGCACAGATCCGATCACGTGTTTTTACCTAGTTGAGGGGTTTTTCCACGTAAAAAATCCTCTTGTGCACTTACATCTTACTCTGTGATTGATTGCGCGCTCGACCACTCTCGGGCTATGACGGTCACGTCCATATCAATTTAGGAGAGTCGAGTTAGACCACAACAAATGTCATTCAAGAAATCGAAAACTCGATGGCCCATAGTAACCAACACTCATCTTGGACGTCCCCGCCGATCAGATGGATTAAAATAAAATTTGATGGATCTGTTCTAGCAAAGAATTGTGAGGGTATTGGATGTGTCATCCGCCACCATCTTTGTAATTTACTAGCAGCTAATGGTGCCAAAATTCATAGAAAATGGATGGTCATGTCTAAGCTCAAGGGCGCACTAGCTGGCCTCATATTGGCGAAGTTTTCTGACATTTTGATGGAGATTTTTTTGGAAGGAGATTCTGCCAACGCCCGCACTAGCATCAACCGCATTCTTTTGGGGTTTTATAAAGGGGATGTTGAGACAAAGCTTGCAATGATCCGAGGACACCGGCCTGGAAATTATTTTTAACAGAGGGGAGGCCGGTGACTGCGGGCTCATAGGTCACCGGCCATCCTACGCTCATCCGCGTCCACACTGACGAGCGCAGGGCGGCCGGTGGACGGTGAGCCAGCTGTAACATCCCAATTTCGATCTTCTAGACCCCCTTCGTGTTATTCGACCCGTTAGTAGTTTTTGTGGGCTGGGTTGGCACCTAAATAGTCGGTTAATGACCTATTGGGTATTATTGGTCCAATAAGTCACTTTCTCCACCTTTAGGGTCACACGAGCTTTTTCCAACCTAGGCAAACATCAGACCCATATAGTTGTGTAAATTAACTCACTAGGTCTTTGTAATCCCAATAAACACATGAATAGTACACCAATACCCTAAACAAGTCAAATTGATCTACTGCGACACACACTTGTCACGCCGATCAACCTAAACTTGCGTAAATTCGAGATTGTTGTAATTAGTCTAAACGCACACCAAGCCACCCGACCCAATTAGCTCATCGACGCAATATGTGCTTAAGCCGCCAACACATGTTAAAATAGTCATTAGGCCACATGTCTAAAAGGATGACTTCAAAGTTAATTAAAATATTTAGATAATTATTTAATTAAATAATTAAGGAGAAATGGTACAAAAGCAAAACATATCCGAACAAATCCCAACTTTTTACCAAGAGACCCTAAAAATAGTAAGTTTGATTTTATGAATTAAAATAATTATTTAATTTAAATTTATTTTATTTTATTTTAATCATGCTAGACACAAAAATAAAAATACTTCCAAAAATTATGAAATAATTCGTGAAGCTTCCTGAGAGTATTGGAAGCCTTTGTTTAAAATTTTAATTTAAAATTTTTCATATTTAATTAGTTATTACATTTTTTGTGCCCAAATAGGTAATAAACCCACCCAAAATCAATTCTCTTCATCACCATGATGAGGGTCAGCTAGGGGGAGTTTATTCCTTACCTTTTAAGCCTAGTGAGGAGGCATATGTGGTAGAAATTAAGGGGGGAGGCATTTCTCCCCAAGGAAGGGGAATTATCTCCTTCCTAAAAAGCATAAATCCACCCTTACCCATATATGAACCCCAAGTGAGGGGGGATTTCGTTTTCCCTACCACCTTACACCCCAACCAGCAAGAACCGGAGCACCCGACAACATCCCGACGAGCCTTCTTCCTCAACTCCGGCGATCTCCACCACCCATGGCTACCCGTCGATCCCCTCGCCTAAATGGCACGCATGTAAGTTCTTACGACTCCTCTCTGCCCTAGATCTTTTTCTCGTCGATCCTCGCCGTCTCTGATCGCCGGAGTTGGCGATCCCGACCTTGGATAGCTTTGGACCACCCACACAAACCTCCACAGCCATCGTGGGTTTCGACCTTGTATGGGGTTGTGAAGGGGAGAGAGAGCCACCAAGACTCTCTCTTACAGCCCTTGAGGCGGAGGATGTAACATCCCATTTCCGGCTAGACCCCTAGGAGTCGGTTGGTTGCGGTAGAACCCTAGGGAGCCCAAAAGTTGAAATAAATCGACCAGGATTTCGGGTCACGGGTTGGTCACGCCCGTGACCCAGGTGTCACGCCCGTGACCCAGGTGTCACGCCCGTGACCCAGGTGTCACGCCCGTGACCTGGGGCGTGACTCCCTCGACGATCGTCGATCTCAGGTAGACGATCGTCGGGCGCAAAATTTTCCACCCGGCCCTGTCACGCCCGTGACCCAGGTGTCACGCCCGTGACCTGGGGCGTGACTCCTTCGACGATCGTCGATCCCAGGTAGACGATCGTTGGGCGCAGAATTTGACTCATGGCCTGTCACGCCCGTGACTCACAATGTCACGCCCGTGACTCACAATGTCACGCCCGTGACATAGGGCGTGACCACGCTCGACGATCGTCGATTTCAATTCGACGGGCGTCGACCCAGAATTAGTCCCCAGGCATGTCACGCCCGTGACCCTCAATGTCACGCCCGTGACATAGGGCGTGACCACCCTCGACGAGCGTCGATCTCAGTTCGACGCTCGCCGACCCAGAATTTGGCCACACGGGCCAGTCACGCCCGTGACCCGGGTGTCACGCCCGTGACCACCCTTCGACGATCGCCGATCTCAGTTCGACGATCGTCGAATCCAGAATTGGCTAACCGGGCCTGTCACGCCCGTGACCTATGTGTCACGCCCGTGACCAAGGCCGAAACGACAGCCAGACTGGAAATTTCTGTAACCGACGCAATAATAAATTCTGATTATGGGAATGAAAACCAATGGTATTTATGGGCCGTTTCCTACTTTAATTATTTAAATAATTAAGGAAATGTTGGTCCAATAGGAAATCGCCACCTGACGAGCACCTCTTCATCTCCAGCGCCATTCGTCATAACCGAAACGTCATTAAGGGGATTATTAATGGCCGCCAACGTTTCATCCTTTCCCCTCCCCATTTGCTGATCTATAAAAGGCTCCTAAGAGCAAGAGGAAAAGGTTACACTCCCTCAAACTGTTTCAGACTTCCCCCTTGCTGATGAAGAATTTCCGGCGACGCCACCACCGCGCAAATGGCTTCCCGAAGCTCTGCACGCCTCCAACCCGCGAACAAGGTCCTCCCCTCCCTCTTCTTCTGCGGATAGATCTTAGGAATCGTTAGGAGAGATATCGGGCTCAAAAGAGCCAGATCGGGTGAGCGTATTCGTGGTTTTTCCGAAAATTTCATGGTGGCGGGTTCGCCGAAAACCGCCTCTCCGGCGGCCGTGCCGCCGCCCGACGATAGCCCTCGCCTCAACGGAGGAGGTGGTGGTGGTGGCCGGCCAGGGAGATGGCTGGATGGCCGGGAAATAGCTTGGAAAAGCTACAGGAAATTAGGTTTTCAGGCCTCTGGTTCGGGCTGTAGAAGAAGATGAACAGTGTCGTCAAATTAGAGTTTATTTTTAAAACAATTTTCTGAATGAAATATCTGTCATGTTAAATAAGTTGGGAAAAATACCTAGAGGCTCCTACAGGAAAAATGATCAACATAGAAAATGTAGCCCTTGAAGTCTACTTTAATTCAAAATTAATTTCACCCGATTTGGAATCGTGGTTAGACCACAACACCCTTTTTGGTGAGGTCTATCCAGAGGGCCGTCTGGACCTTAGAAAAATTCCCCACTCTAAACCAGTCATCAAAATGACTTGAAATTTGGGGTGTGGTCTAATCTTACATATATCTAGGTGCTATCCAAAAATGAGAATTTTTGGAGAATATTTTTCTATAGTTTTTAGAAAAATTCAATAATCCTAGCCGAATTTAATTAGATAGTTAAATAATTTCCAAACCCTCCCAAATTCTGGTGAGTGGTCCCTGGGGTCACCATAAGGTTCTGTATAATTTTTCATCTCATTTGTAGATGGTTTGGATTAGAAATGATCAACCCTAAGTTTTGCCCTAATAAGGGGTCTTAGGTTAAAAGTGCACTTTTGAAATTTGAGTGGTCAGATCACCTCAACAGAGGCTGAGATTTTTACCACTGGCTAGTAATATTCTCTAGCACCCCCTCATGGAGTTTGAGGTGGATCGGGGTAAGTTTGCCCTAAGGACCAAGGCCAAACCCTAAGGATGGATCTTGGTGGTTTGTGAAGGTCATGTGGTCAAATGACCTTGGATTGATCCGAAATTGGGTGAAGAGAACCATAGGGTCAATATAGTTCTCTGGATGAAATCTTAGTAAATTTGGAGACCGTTGGGATACCTAAAAATCTAACCCTAGTTTGGGGCGCAAAACTTGTAGAGATAGGAAATGACACTAAATCACATTGAAAAGTGGTGAGATTTGGGTAGAGTGAATTATAGGGATGGTACAAGCTCTGGATATTTTTCTATGAATTTTATGATCATTATTTTGGATACTTCCTTTAATGATTTAGTAGTTGTATGATTTGCTTAGAAAATTTATTAGGGAATACACACTCTCTGGAAAGTGATGAAATTTAAGCAGAGAACGTTTATTATGATTTTAAATCTCTGTGAATTTTTATGGGATTTCTGGAAGATTAATTCTAAGGCTTGCTTCATTAAGTATGTTTTACCTTGATTATTTGATTAAATATTTAGTGATGTTTAGCAAGCTAGTAAAATTATGATTCTCTGCACAAAGATCTTTTATGTATCATACTACTGACTAGTGATTTTTCTATAATTTTTAGATGAATAATTTCAGTACTTCCTTCATTACGTAGAATTAACGTGATTATACTGAATAAATTATTTAGAGGTTAAATACTTTCTATAAAATTCTGAGAATTTGTATTTGAGGTTATCTTGCTGTTATTTAATGATCATGATTTTTGAGTAGCCATTACTTAGGAAGATCATGTAGTTCATGTTTAAAATGACCCGTGGCACGTCCTTTGGGAAAATTAAATAAATATCAGATTAATTAGGAAAATTATAAGTTTCTGGTTTTAGGCAAAGTATGATATGGTAGACCTCCAGTAAATATTATAGGAGATTTGGAAGACAACTTGGTGTACCTCCCCTTGGGTACCTCTTATAGTTTAGGATGGTCTGCATATAGTTAAGCCACGGAATTCTAGTAATTGATGGTTGGTAGGGCAAGTTAAGATTGAGTTCAACATTAGAAGTCAGGATAAGTAGAGTGTGGGACTGATTAGGATAAGGGAGTACGGGAACGACAAAAGATCGTCCATCCCGTGAAGAAGAGGAAGAGTCTTAATACTCTAGGGTTAGAACTAAAGTAACTAAAAGAGGATCGGGTTAAGGGAGATCAACCAATAATAATAAGTGCCTTGCGAAAGGGAACTTCGGGCAGTAATGCCGCCGTCTTGGTTCCTAGTGCCCCTTGAGAGCCCTTCACGGGGTATACCAAGGGCAGTCCTAGGCTAACGTAAACCATAGGAATAATAAATTAAAAGAGCAACTAGTATAACTAGGGTTGCACACTCTCACTCCCCGATAGCTAGGAAAGTAGAATAATAGGACTTGTTGCCATTCAGACAGTAGCTCTGAAGGTAGATGCACGGACAGGACTATCCGGGGGGTCGAGGGCTCGAGGGTTGGAGTACAGAATAAAGGTGGTGGGTCTTCGGTATCTGATTGTCGTTCACACCGACATCGGTACGCTGACTCGGCGGTGTGGGGCACTTAGCCAAAGAAAGTCTGGTGGGTACAGCCAGCAGTAGTACGCGGATACTCTAGGTTGTGTTCTTCTAGGGGCGTACGGAAGGGCTAGGCCTGGTAGTGTGGATGCCCGCCTAGGAGTGGGGGGCCCGACCCACTGTCTCCGTTTGCCACTACGGAGGTTCCTGGGAGTGAAGCTAGCTGCCCGAACAGGGGGAACTAAAGGTCTGTGCGCATAGAGTCGTGTGCGTGAGTTGCACTTGTATGAATCATGGCATAGCATATCACTACACTCATAATTGCATACAACCGACACCCCAACGTATAAATCGGTATGGGACTTTTTATACGATGGGAGCCTTGCAGAAGACCCCTTAACTTATAAGTTTGTATGGGCATTCATATAAGTTAAGGTTACTTACTTACTTACTTGTTTGTTTACTTACTATTCTCTAGCTGCCTTCTTTTTATACAATTTGCTATTTATTAATTGCTCTACCTATTACAACATTTACACTGTTCACCTATTATAACTTGCTAGTTAGGTCCACCGTCACCTGCTTGTTTATTCTCCACTTTTGTAGCTTCCCTTTCCTTCTCTCCGCCCGGTGCCTAGGAGCCGTGGTGGGAGGGGTAGGGGATGATAGGGCTTAGTCATTATGACTAATGGTTTTCGAACCAAACATTACAGGAGCTCCGGATGGGAGACAGGGACCAGCACCAGCGGAGTACGGTGCGCATGGAGGTGGGACAGTCTAGCACGGTGCACCTGCGACCAGTTCCGTGAGTGATTAGTATTTTCTTAGCTTCCGCGATGAGTGACTTGTAGTGAGGTCTCTGATGTACTGGGCTCGAGCCCATTTATCTATTTTCCTTTTATTACTATTGATGGACTGGTTATGATTTCACTTTTATTTACATGTTTCTGTGGACTTGTTTACACTTTTGTATAAATGCTTCTCTCTCTTGTGATCGAAAAGGGCCGGCAGAATTGGCGTTTTGCAGTGGTTGCCTTTCCGTGAGTCGGTGCCACCGCAAAGCGGCAATTCTGGGCTAAGACCCCGGTGGTTTAAAAAGAAAAAAAAGGGGGTCTTACAAGTGGTATCAGAGGAAACCTCGATCGGAAGAGAAGTAGTCCACAAAACCTTGGGCCACCCCCGTGCGAGCTTAGTTTGCGGACAAACTAGCAGCGGAAGCAGTGGTGTGCCCATAAGTGAAATCACATTTGAAAGTCCATCCTAACTCTTCTTAAATTCCATTCATTCGGACTCTAACAAATGGAATTTCTACTTGTAGCCTGCAACGAACCCTATATCGCAGCAGGGGACACCCCAGGATCAGAATGAGGCCCCGCCTCCGCCAGCACCAGTTCCGTTCCAGCAGACGGAGATGGGGCAAACACTGACGGCCATCCTGGAGGCCTTCAGAGCCCAGCAAGCCCCGGCCCCACAGCCAAACCCCGGGGCCAATTGGATGACTGTCTTCCGGGGACTTTCCCCTCCATCCTACCAGGGGACGAAGTCTGCAGTACGTACGGAGGAGTGGTTGGAAACTATTTACGAGATGCTGGCAGGGATTCGATGCCCCACGGAGGAGGCAGTCGCTTTGGCAGTCTCCTGTTTAGAGTCACATGGAAAGAGATGGTGGAAATCTCAGTTGGACACCACCTTTGCAGGGATGGACTGTGCTGATATTACTTGGGAGGAGTTTAGAGCAGCGCTCTTGGGACATTTTGTACCTCAGTCGGCGAAAGATGACCTGGAAGATAGGTTCCTGCGGTTGAGGCAGGGGAACAGGACTGTGGTGGAGTACTATCAGGAGTTCACTCACCTGGCCCGTTATGCGGATGCTTACCAGTTAGACGATGCTGGCTATGCCCGGAGGTTTTATAAGGGGCTGCAAGATGACATGAGGCAGGCCCTCCTCTTCGTATCGGAGGGGAGTCTGGCCAGAATTCTGGAGATGGCTAAGAAGAGAGAGGCGGATCAGCTTACAGTAAGGAGCCGGAAGAGACCGGCTGATGATACAGTGATTGGAGGATGTAGAGATCGTTCTCGAGGCCAGGTTATTGGAGAGAGAAGGAACGGGGATCAGCCTCGTCAAGAGTTTGGGCAGGAGCAGAGGAGTCAAGGGGTATTGGCTCCCCAGCCTATACAGATGCTGGAAATGCTAAGGACGGCAGAGCAGCCACCGGTATGCTATCAGTGCAACCAGCCGGGGCATATCAAGAGGAATTGCCCTGTGAGGCGAGCACCCCCACCAGCACATCAGGGCGCTCCACCTCCCCGACAGTTTGGCAGACGAGGACAGGACCGAGGACGAGGATTCCAGGATCGAGGTCGTAGGCCAGAGAGAGAGCAGGTGTATGCTCTAGACCTGACACAGCCCCGGGACCCGGAGCAGGTTATCATAGGTATGGCAGTACTTTTCAGATTTTCTTCATATAAACTACTATTTTAAACATAACCTGGTTAGAAATTAAGAGAAGATAAACTACAATAAGAATACTAAGACATTTAATTACCCCAGGCATAGTCTTCGTGAGCGGCAAGCCCGCTCACACCCTCTTCGACACTGGTGCGTCGCAATCATTCGTGTCGGAGGATTTCGTGAAATGACTGGCAGGAGTGGAGCCATTCACCGGGAAGATGATGAGGGTGCACCTACCCGACGGGTCAGAGATATTGACCTCTGCTCATTGTAATATGGAAGCAAGGATCGGCGGAAAGGCGTTTGAGGCACCAGCGACGGTTCTGAAGATGCCAGATTACGATCTGATCCTGGGCATGACTTGGCTTTATTGGAACCATGCCCAGATCGATTGCGTGGCAAAGAGGATCACCGTGAGGCACGGCGACTCCTTCATTGTTATCGAAGGTATTATACCAGCACCCCGTACCTTGCTATCGTCTGTGCAGGCTGTTAAGGCCCACCTACAGGGGAAGAGGTTTATCAGGTCCTCTTTGAGGCGGTCGTAGCCAAGGACTCCATCGCAGATATTCCAGTAGTGCGGGACTTCGCCGACGTGTTTCCGGAGAAGCTACCAGGGTTACCCCCGCACCGAGAGAAGGACTTTCAGATTCAGCTCGTACCGGGGGCTAAGCCGGTATCCAGAGCTCCCTATCGAATGGCCCCAAAGGAGTTGGTGGAATTCCGAAGCCAGCTTCAGGAGTTGGTGGAGGCCGGGTTCGTTCGGCCTAGCTCTTCACCGTGGGGAGCTCCGGTGCCGTTCGTTAAGAAGAAGGACGGGACCCTTCGACTGTGCATCGATTACCGGGCTCTGAACAGATTGACAGTCCGGAATACTTATCCCTTACCATGGATAGACGAGCTTTTTGACCAGCTGGAGGGAGCCCATTGGTTCTCAAAGCTGGATCTGAGGTCAGGGTACTACCAGCTTCGTATTCGGGAGGAGGACATCCCGAAGACGGCCTTCAGCAGCAGATATGGCTTGTACGAGTTTACCGTGATGCCGTTCGGGCTCACGAATGCACCCTCCGCATTCATGACTTTGATGAATTGGGTGTTCGAGGAGTATCTGGACGTCTTTGTCATTGTATTCATCGACGACATTCTCATCTATTCAAGGACGGAGGAGGAGCACGCGAGACATCTGGCCTTGACCTTGGGGAAGCTGTGTGAGCATGAGATGTATGCCAAGTACAGCAAGTGCCAGTTCTGGCTAAAGGAGGTGGCCTTTCTGGGCCATGTCATCAGTGGAGCAGGTCTGACAGTGGATCCTGCAAAGATCCAGGCAGTACGGGATTGGCCATCGCTAAAGTCGACCACGGATGTTCGAAGTTTCTTGGGACTTGCCGGCTACTACCGGAAGTTCGTCGAGGGGTTCTCTCAGATTGCCCTCCCTCTTACGTCTCTGACGAAGAAGGAGTCCCCTTTTATATGGACGCCTCGATGCGAATCTGCCTTCCGGGAGCTAAAAGACCGTCTCACCTCGGCTCCCAACCTTGCTCTTCCATCAGGGAAGGAGGGATTCCAGGTGTATACAGATGATTCCTATCAGGGGATGGGTGCCGTTCCGATGCAGAACGGGCACGTAATAGCCTACGCCTCCCGTCAGTTGAAGCAGCACGAGCAGAACTACCCCGTGCACAATTTAGAGATGGGGGCAGTCATTTTTGCTCTTAAGATCTGGCGACACTATCTCTACGGAGTACATTGTGATATCTTCTCCGACCACAAGAATTTGAAGTACGTCGACACCCAGAAGGAGTTAAACATCAGGCAGAGACGCTGGGTGGAGTTTCTGTCGGACTACCAGTATACCATGCACTACCATCCTGGGAAGGCGAACGTGGTCGCAGATGCTCTGAGTCGGAGAGCGAGTACGACAGGAGTAGGCCCGCAGCTGATGGCCTTGGAGTTGATTAGATCATTCGAGGAGATGCAGATTTCGCTAGTGTCTGAGGATGACCCGGAGCTGTACATGGAGTACCTGGGGTCGATGGCTACTACTGATGACATTCGGGACCGCATCAGAGATGGGCAGATGCTGGATGAGAGAGCTGAGCCGATATTCCGAGCCTTGGAGGAAGGCACGACGGGAGATTACTCTTTGAGGGATGGGCTCCTGTGTTTCCGAGGCAGAGTCTACATACCAGCAGGAGGACGGATCCGGGAGGATATTTTGACGGAAGCTCATTGCAGCCGATATTCGGTACACCCGGGGATCACCAAGATGGTAAAGGATTTAAAGAGGACGATGTACTGGCCGGGTATGACGAAAGATATTACATATTTTGTGATGCATTGCGAGGCCTGCCAGCTCGTGAAGGTGGAGTGTAGGAACCCGGCAGGTTTGCTGCAGCCGCTACCGGTGCCGGAGTGGAAGTTTGAGGATATAGCCATGGACTTCATTCATGGGCTACCTAGATCCCGTGCGGGGAACGACTCGATCTGGGTGATAGTGGACAGGCTGACAAAGGTGGCCAGATTCATTCCAGTGGCAAAGGGCGCACCAGTCAGTGTATTAGTACGGAGGTTCATTGAGCAGTTTGTGCGTTATCATGGGGTGCCCAAGACCATCGTTTCGGATCGGGATGGGCGGTTTACATCCAGGGAATGGAGGTCAGTCCAGGCCCGTCTGGGTTCTCGGCTGACATTCAGCACAGCTTTTCACCCTCAGACCGACGGACAGACAGAGCGCACTAACCGAACACTGGAGGATCTGTTGCGACTATGTATTTTGGACCGTGGCGAGCCTTGGGAGAGATTGCTGCCACTGGTCGAGTTTTCGTACAACAACACTCATCAGTCCAGCATAGGCATGGCTCCATACGAAGTGTTGTACGGAAGGAGGTGCAGAACCCCACTATCATGGGTTCAGGATGAGGATCCGCAGGCACTAGGCTCGGAGTTTGTGGGAGATACAGATGCTCAGATTAGATTGATCCGAGACAGGATGTTGGAAGCCCAGAGCAGACAGGCGAAATACTACGATGCGAGGCATCGCCAAGTAGAGTTCCAGGTAGGAGACTGGGTTTTCTTGAAGATACGGCCGATGCACGGAGTCTCGCGGGTTTGCGGGCGGAAGAAGCTTCAGTCCGAGATATATGGGGCTCTATAGGATCCTGGAGCGGATCGGCCCCTTAGCCTATAGACTGGAGCTACCGCCGGAGTTAGCGGGATTGCATGACGTCTTCCACTTCTCCTCACTTCGGAGGGCTATGCTACGCCCTGAGCAGCTGATTTCCTCGGCAGATGGCCCGGTGGCCTCGGATCGGTCAGTCAACTTGGAGCCTATCAGGATTGACGACACAGCAGTGCGTGTCCTGCGACGGAAGAAGGTTCCGTTGGTCAAGGTTCTGTGGAACAATCATGGGCAGGAGGAGCATACATGGGAGCCACAGGACTTGATGCGGCAAAAATACCCGGAACTTTTTCGTCAGGTATACCTCACAACCCCCCCTGGACAATTAATTTGCCTTCCTGTTTTAAATCAATGGGACTGAAACTTCAAGAATAGGGGCTAATCTTTTTTTTATTGGGTTGTATATACCTAGTTAAGTGGGCGAATTAATCTTAGATTTGAAACCGCATAAAGCCAACATAACGTAGGGAAATAATTTCTTTAATTCTCATGGGATGTTACAAGCTTCTTTTCCCGATTAGAGTCCCGTAGGCTTAACCTTGATTTCGGGGACGAAATATTTGTTTTGTTTATTGGGATTTGTAACATCCCATTTCCGGCTAGACCCCTAGGAGTCGGTTGGTTGCGGTAGAACCCTAGGGAGCCCAAAAGTTGAAATAAATCGACCAGGATTTCGGGTCACGGGTTGGTCACGCCCGTGACCCAGGTGTCACGCCCGTGACCTGGGGCGTGACTCCCTCGACGATCGTCGATCTCAGGTAGACGATCGTCGGGCGCAAAATTTTCCACCCGGCCCTGTCACGCCCGTGACCCAGGTATCACGCCCGTGACCTGGGGCGTGACTCCTTCGACGATCGTCGATCCCAGGTAGACGATCGTTGGGCGCAGAATTTGACTCATGGCCTGTCACGCCCGTGACTCACAATGTCACGCCCGTGACATAGGGCGTGACCACGCTCGACGATCGTCGATTTCAGTTCGACGGGCGTCGACCCAGAATTAGTCCCCAGGCATGTCACGCCCGTGACCCTCAATGTCACGCCCGTGACCCTCAATGTCACGCCCGTGACATAGGGCGTGACCACGCTCGACGAGCGTCGATCTCAGTTCGACGCTCGCCGACCCAGAATTTGGCCACACGGGCCAGTCACGCCCGTGACCCGGGTGTCACGCCCGTGACCACCCTTCGACGATCGCCGATCTCAGTTCGACGATCGTCGAACCCAGAATTGGCTAACCGGGCCTGTCACGCCCGTGACCTATGTGTCACGCCCGTGACCAAGGCCGAAACGACAGCCAGACTGGAAATTTCTGTAACCGACGCAATAATAAATTCTGATTATGGGAATGAAAACCAATGGTATTTATGGGTCGTTTCCTACTTTAATTATTTAAATAATTAAGGAAAAGTTGGTCCAATAGGAAATCGCCACCTGGCGAGCACCTCTTCATCTCCAGCGTTTCAACTGCCATTCGTCATAACCGAAACGTCATTAAGGGGATTATTAATGGCCGCCAACGTTTCATCCTTTCCCCTCCCCATTTGCTGATCTATAAAAGACTCCTAAGAGCAAGAGGAAAAGGTTACACTCCCTCAAACTGTTTCAGACTTCCCCCTTGCTGTTGAAGAATTTCCGGCGACGCCACCACCGCACAAATGGCTTCCCGACGCTCTGCACGCCTCCAACCCGCGAACAAGGTCCTCCCCTCCCTCTTCTTCTGCGGATAGATCTTAGGAATCGTTAGGAGAGATATCGGGCTCAAAAGAGCCAGATCGGGTGAGCGTATTCGTGGTTTTTCCGAAAATTTCATGGTGGCGGGTTCGCCGGAAACCGCCTCACCGGCGGCCGTGCCGCCGCCCGACGATAGCCCTCGCCTCAACGGAGGTGGTGGTGGTGGTGGCCGGCCAGGGAGATGGCTGGATGGCCGGGAAATAGCTTGGAAAAGCTACAGGAAATTAGGTTTTCAGGCCTCTGGTTCGGGCTGTAGAAGAAGATGAACAGTGCCGTCAAATTAGAGTTTATTTTTAAAACAATTTTCTGAATGAAATATCTGTCATGTTAAATAAGTTGGGAAAAATACCTAGAGGCTTCTACAGGAAAAATGATCAACATAGAAAATGTAGCCCTTGAAGTCTACTTTAATTCAAAATTAATTTCACCCGATTTGGAATCGTGGTTAGACCACAGCACCCTTTTTGGTGAGGTCTATCCAGAGCGCCGTCTGGACCTTAGAAAAATTCCCCACTCTAAACCAGTCATCAAAATGACTTGAAATTTGGGGTGTGGTCTAATCTTACATATATCTAGGTGCTATCCAAAAATGAGAATTTTTGGAGAATAGTTTTCTATAGTTTTTAGAAAAATTCAATAATCCTAGCCGAATTTAATTAGATAGTTAAATAATTTCCAAACCCTCCCAAATTCTGGTGAGTGGTCCCTGGGGTCACCATAAGGTTCTGTATAATTTTTCATCTCATTTGTAGATGGTTTGGATTAGAAATGATCAACCCTAAGTTTTGCCCTAATAAGGGGTCTTAGGTTAAAAGTGCACTTTTGAAATTTGAGTGGTCAGATCACCTCAACAGAGGCTGAGATTTTTACCACTGGCTAGTAATATTCTCTAGCACCCCCTCATGGAGTTTGAGGTGGATCGGGGTAAGTTTGCCCTAAGGACCAAGGCCAAACCCTAAGGATGGATCTTGGTGGTTTGTGAAGGTCATGTGGTCAAATGACCTTGGATTGACCCGAAATTGGGTGAAGAGAACCATAGGGTCAATATAGTTCTCTGGATGAAATCTTAGTAAATTTGGAGACCGTTGGGATACCTAAAAATCTAACCCTAGTTTGGGGCGCAAAACTTGTAGAGATAGGAAATGACACTAAATCACATTGAAAAGTGGTGAGATTTGGGTAGAGTGAATTATAAGGATGATACAAGCTCTGCATATTTTTCTATGAATTTTATGATCATTATTTTGGATACTTCCTTTAATGATTTAGTAGTTATATGATTTGCTTAGAAAATTTATTAGGGAATATACACTCTCTGGAAAGTGATGAAATTTAAGCAGAGAACGTTTATTATGATTTTAAATCTCTGTGAATTTTTATGGGATTTCTGGAAGATTAATTCTAAGGCTTGCTTCATTAAGTATGTTTTACCTTGATTATTTGATTAAATCTTTAGTGATGTTTAGCAAGCTAGTAAAATTATGATTCTCTGCACAAAGATCTTTTATGTATCATACTACTGACTAGTGATTTTTCTATAATTTTTAGATGAATAATTTCAGTACTTCCTTCATTACGTAGAATTAACTAGATTATACTGAATAAATTATTTAGAGGTTAAATACTTTCTATAAAATTCTGAGAATTTGTATTTGAGGTTATCTTGCTGTTATTTAATGATCATGATTTTTGAGTAGCCATTACTTAGGAAGATCATGTAGTTCATGTTTAAAATGACCCGTGGCACGTCCTTTGGGAAAATTAATAAATATCAGATTATTTAGGAAAATTATAAGTTTCTGGTTTTAGGCAAAGTATGATATGGTAGACCTCCAGTAAATATTATAGGAGATTTGGAAGACAACTTGGTGTACCTCCCCTTGGGTACCTCTTATAGTTTAGGATGGTCTGCATATAGTAAAGCCACGGAATTCTGGTAATTGATGGTTGGTAGGGCAAGTTAAGATTGAGTTCATCATTAAAAGTCAGGATAAGTAGAGTGTGGGACTGGTTAGGATAAGGGAGTACGGGAACGACGAAAGATCGTCCATCCCGGGAAGAAGAGGAAGAGTCTTAATACTCTAGGGTTAGAACTAAAGTAACTAAAAGAGGATCGGGTTAAGAGAGATCAACCAATAATAATAAGTGCCTTGCGAAAGGGAACTTCGGGCCGTAATGCCGCCGTCTTGGTTCCTAGTGCCCCTTGAGAGCCCTTCACGGGGTATACCGGGGGCAGTCCTGGCTAACGTAAACCATAGGAATAATAAATTAAAAGAGCAACTAGTATAACTAGGGTTGCACACTCTCACTCCCCGATAGGTAGGAAAGTAGAATAATAGGACTTGTTGCCATTCAGACAGTAGCTCTGAAGGTAGATGCACAGACAGGACTATCCGGGGGGCCGAGGGCTCGAGGGTTGGAGTACAGAATAAAGGTGGTGGGTCTTCGGTATCTGATTGTCGTTCACACCGACATCGGTACGCTGACTCGGCGGTATGGGACACTTAGCCAAAGAAAGTCTGGTGGGTACAGCCAGCAGTAGTACGCGGATACTCTAGGTTGTGTTCTTCTAGGGGCGTACGTAAGGGCTAGGCCTGGTAGTGTGGATGCCCGCCTAGGAGTGGGGGGCCCGACCCACTGTCTCCGTTTGCCACTACGGAGGTTCCTGGGAGTGAAGCTAGCTGCCCGAACAGGGGGAACTAAAGGTCTGTGCGCATAGAGTCGTGTGCGTGAGTTGCACTTGCATGAATCATGGCATAGCATATCACTACACTCATAATTGCATACAACCGACACCCCAACGTATAAATCGGTATGGGACTTTTTATACGATGGGAGCCTTGCAGAAGACCCCTTAACTTATAAGTTTGTATGGGCATTCATATAAGTTAAGGTTACTTACTTACTTACTTACTTGTTTGTTTACTTACTGTTCTCTAGCTGCCTTCTTTTTATACAATTTGCTATTTATTAATTGCTCTACCTATTACAACATTTACACTGTTCACCTATTATAACTTGCTAGTTAGGTCCACCGTCACCTGCTTGTTTATTCTCCACTTTTGTAGCTTCCCTTTCCTCCTCTCCGCCCGGTGCCTAGGAGCCGTGGTGGGAGGGGTAGGGGATGATAGGGCTTAGTCATTATGACTAATGGTTTTCGAACCAAACATTACAGGAGCTCCGGATGGGAGACAGGGACCAGCACCAGCGGAGTACGGTGCGCATGGAGGTGGGACAGTCTAGCATCGGTGCACCTGCGACCAGTTCCGTGAGTGATTAGTATTTTCTTAGCTTCCGCGATGAGTGACTTGTAGTGAGGTCTCTGATGTACTGGGCTCGAGCCCATTTATCTATTTTCCTTTTATTACTATTGATGGACTGGTTATGATTTCACTTTTATTTACATGTTTCTGTGGACTTGTTTACACTTTTGTATAAATGCTTCTCTCTCTTGTGATCGAAAAGGGCCGGCAAAATTGACGTTTTGCAGTGGTTGCCTTTCCGTGAGTCGGTGCCACCGCAAAGCGGCAATTCTGGGCTAAGACCCCGGTGGTTTAAAAAGAAAAAAAAGGGGGTCTTACAGAGGAAACCGTTAGAATCCGCTCTGGCGGCCTCCTCCATCCAAAAATAAAATAAAAAAAAAGAAAAAAACAAACAATACAATATTTTTTCGGCCATACCGACGACGGTCGACCGCCGACAACTACCCCACCGGAGCTCCCTCCTGGGATGCTCCTACCTGAGGTGATGGCCGGAGCTAGATCCCCACCTGCGGCGGTGGGGAGGCCCCGCAAAAGCCCAGGTTCCGGGTGGCGGGCAACCACCTTGAACCTAGAGCTTTTGCTCCAGATTTCCGACCGCCGGAGGCGGCGACCGACCGCCGGAGGCGGCGACCGACCGCCGGAGGCGGCAACAGACCGTCGGCTGACACTCTGCCAGAGCGCCCTTCCCAGGAGAGGACACCAGGGGCGGTGGCCGGAGCAACGGTGGCTCCGGCGGGCCGTGGGAGGGCCCGCAAGGCTCGGATCTACGGTGGCGTACATCCACCATTAGATCCGGCATCACAGGCCGCCTGATTACCTCGGACGACCTGAACCAATGATTGCCTCAAGTCCCGATCTTGTGCAACCCATGTGCATAACTCTCTCCTGGTGCCATTGCAGCTGTCGATCTGCGCTAAGATCCGTCCGCAAGAATTTTTATTTCCTTATGCTGAAACCTGACCAATTTGGAAAATTTTCATCACCCCTTAAAACAAATTTTAAATTAGCTTAGAGCCGGATTTTGAAAATATTTGTGAGATATGATACTGTAGATAATTTTATTTTTTACGAGTTTAATGTAAAAAGTTTTCTAATTTGATATCTCTAACTAATTTAAATTTTAGCCGAAAAATATATTTAACCGTTTGGAAACCCAGAATGTTATCTAGCCCTAAAACAAATAATTTTTGGCCAACTTTAACCACTGTTTTGGAGACCTTAGATGCCAAATTAGAAACTGCATGTTAGAGACACTTCTGTAGAATAATATTTTTCCTACAACCTTAATGTTTTGGACTTGATAATCAGAGGGCCCTAAGCTAATTTAAATTTGTCTCGAACATAAAAAATAAATTGTACCTGCTGTTTATTTGTAAAACAAATATTTTTGGCAAACTTTAACCACTGTTTTGGAGACCTTATAGGCCAAATTAGAAAATGCATGTTAGAGACACTTCTGTAGAATAATGTTTTTCCTACAACTTTCATGTTTTTGCCTTGATAATCAGAGGACCCTATGTTAATTTAAATTAGCCTCGAACATTGCAAAATAAATTGTACATGCTGTTTATTTGTAAAACAATTATTTTTGGCAAACTTTTACCACTATTTTGGAGACTTTAGAGGCCAAATTAGAAAATGCATGTTAGAGACATTTTTGTAGAATAACATTTTTCCTGCAATATTCATGTTTTGATCTTGATAATCAGGGGGTTCTAGATATATTTAAATTAACCCCAAACATAGTAAAATAAAGTTGTAACTGCTGTCTACTTGTGCAATAAATATTTTTTTTTGGCAAACTTTAACCACTGTTTTGGAGACCTTAGAGGTCAAATTAGAAAATGCATGTTAGAGAAATTTTTATAGAAAAATGTTTTTTCTGCAACATTCATGTTTTGATCTTGATAATTAGGTGGCTCTAGATAAATTTAAATTAACCCCAAACATAGTAAAATAAAGTTATAACTGCTGTCTATTTGTGCAATAAATATATTTTTTGGCAAACTTTAACCACTGTTTTGGAGGTCTTAGAGGCCAAATCAGATGATGCTTGTTACAGAAACTTTTGTATACAAATGTTATATCTATAACTTTTATGTTTTATTATTCTTAATTTGAAGCTTATATGTTAAAGTAAAATTGCCTTGAACATACCTACTAAGTTAAAATTGTTATGAAAGCATAATCCATGAAATTCTGGTTGATGTCATTCATAGCTTAACCATATGATAAACCTCAAGTTGCTAGTCGATCCGTGAACACTTATTAACTATATGCGTACTAGCATGTCGTCATGTCATTCATTACTAATGCATGGGAATATGGGAGGCTACATGGACACCGATGTGGCAGGTTCGTCGGCTTCCCCTATTATACACTATGGAGAAGTTGTGACGATGAACTCTATGGTTGCTAGGCAGTGAAGAGGACCGGGGGCTAGCTACCATTTCCACATAGGTCCGTCTCACACCTGTTTGGTTACTTTCCGAGAGGGTCGATCTCCGTATGGGTGAGGATGTATTGCCACCAAGAGTACCTAGTCTACATATAGGTAAGAAGGTCTAGGGATTTGGGGTGTATCCATAACCTAGAAGTGGGAGCGACCGACCCACTGTCATTGTCTGACCACGGCTGGTGAGGCCTGAGAAGTGAGCTCCTTCTCTTAACAGGTCACTATATCGACATAGTGGAAAGTGATTGTGACACATCATATGAGTGATAGAGAGATTAAGCATTCATACACAACATACCATATACATATATATACTCATGTGCATTACCTGTACTCATATCTTGGTCTGGCATCGTATAGCTTTCGACAGGATGAATTATACAATGAAGGGAAATTTTAAAAAGTTTAGAATGTTATGCTTATTCAATTTTGACGCTACTGCTTCTCTCATTGATGCTCACACACTTATATTATTAGAAAACCAGCTCAATCAATTATTGATGTCTCTGCTCCTCTTACTTATTACTAGTTACTGGTATATATATATACTGCTTTGACTATTATGCTAACTCTTCTTGCAGGTTTCCTTCTTAGTACCGACTAGGGGGCTGGGGAGGAGCGTGAGATTTACTTGGTCATGATGTGTCTAACGTACTTTTGTATGTATCCTTTTAGGACCCGATGCGCCTACCGATGGAGCAAGAGCGGATGGAGGAGCGTAGACATGCACCTATTGGAGAGGAGTTCCCTGAGCCCGCTCGGGAGATTTATGAGGACGTGAGGGTACTACTTTTAGGAGAGGAGAGGATGAGAGCTTTTATCTTCTTATTATTGGACTTTTTGCTTTGGTCATTTTATGACTTAGACATTATTACCATTGGATATTTGTACCCCTTCGTGGGTTTTTCATTCATGATTTATATTTTCCTTTCATGCTGAGCTATCCTGTGATGAATTTCTTCCGCATAAATAAATCTTTTTACTATTTGTGAATGTTTTATTATGATGCATAGCCTTATAGGGCGAACGTTCCGCCAATTGGGTCATGGGTTAGGTAAGAGGATAACACATCTTCGGACACACAGACCTTTTGGGGGGATGCCCTCCCTAGGCATAAGGATTCCCTATGGTTTTTGAAAGGGGGTCCTTACAAGTGGTATAAGCTATAAAAACAATCATGATTATAAAAATCATCACAAACGGTCTACCGTGCCATGAAAGATAGTTCGTGGACGAACTATGCAACGGAAGCGTGGTGGACCGCAGCATAATCATGATAAAAGTCCACGCAAATCTCCGCAAATACAAACCAAAAGATTCAAGTCTTTAACTTAATACCTAGTCTTGAGCATGAATGGAAGTTCTGACACATCTATTTTAATAATTTTGAGCAGGAGGTTCAGGAACCCAGCCTCAGGGTGAGAGATGGGGACTATTTTGATAACATTGATGAGGACATGTACAATCCGGACACCCCGGTTGAAGACTGGGCCCCTCCACCACAAGTTGTACGCCCTGCCCCTTCAGTGCCTGCTCAGCCGACCCAGTTCCACCAAACAGAGTTAGGGCAGACACTCAATGCATTATTGGACACCTTTCGAGCCTCACTTCTGCAGCACCAACCACAGCAGGCACAAAGCCCTACAGATGCTGAGAGACTAGTGATGTTTAGGAGCTTCCGTCCCCCGACCTTCAGAGGGATAGAGTCGGCCATCCAGATAGAGGAATGTCTGTATAGGATCAAGGAGTTACTGCGAGGAATGCATTGCCCTCTCTACTATACGGTTTCCCTAGCTACCACCCTTCTAGAGGGATACACGAGGTAATGGTGGAGGTCCAACCTTCAGACGACTTATAGGCACCGCCACCTAGCTGAGATTTCTCGGAGGGACTTCTCCATCCTAGTGATGGAGCACTTCATTTCTAACGCCGACCGGACAGAGCTTCAATAGATTTTTCTTCACCTTCAACATGGAACTATGACAGTCATAGAGTATCAGCAATAATTCTCCCACCTCGCTCAATATGCGGGAATCATAGCCACTATAGGCTATGATCAGGCCAAGAGGTTCTTTCACGGCCTTAATGATTCTATCCGACAACCATTGATGACTGCATCACATGCTCTCTTTGATGTTATTGTACAACTTGCCAAGATAATGGAGGCAGATATTAAAACCACTCAGGAGAGGAACAAGCTAAAGAGGCTAGCAGAGACACCCCCAGGACAAAACCAGAGGGATCAGGGGAGGCAGCAGCGCGGACGTGGAAATGGCAGGGGGGACTATAGGAACTATGACCGAGGAGACTGCCACCAGCTGCGTCAAGACCAACACCCAAGGAGGACACCTCCACCTCTTCCAGCTCAGCACCAAGCCATTCTTGCACCAGCATATGCGGCTGAGCAGCGACCTTTCGAGAGACGTTGCTATCATTGTAATGAAGTGGAGCAATTATGACCTCAGTGCCCACTACTAGCACCCAGAGGGGGACACTAGGAGTTTCAGCGAGGTGGAGGTTGTGGTCGGGGTAATCCTAGGAGAGGTTAACAATGACCTCCCCCACATGCCTGTGCATTAGACTTAGAGAGGGCACGCACCACCGCTGACGTGGTGAATGGTACGTGAATTTATTTTACGCACCTTAACTGTGATATTTGCTTGGGTATACTTATTTACAACATTGTTAAAAAAAATCAATTGTAACCACAGGGATCCTATGGATCAATGACCGAGCAGATCGAGTGCTCTTCAACACAAGTGCCACTCGTTCTTTCGTGGCCCATGACTTCATACATCGAGAGTCGGGAGTGGTTTATCTCCCAGGAAACCCACTACGTGTGCGACTCCCTGATGGCTCTGAAATGACGTCTTCGAACATTTGCAAATTTAAAGTCAAGATCGATGATCAGGAGATGGAGGTAGAAGCGGAGGTACTACAAATTTCAGGTTTTGACCTGATATTGGGAATGGATTGGCTCGCGGAACATGCGGCCCAGATCGATTGCCAGAATAGGAAGGTGTCTCTCTAGGTGCCGACGGGAGGAACAATCACTTATCAAGGTATATCCTCTATTTCCCGCTTAACGCTAAATTCCATACAAGCAACAAAGGCTACTATAAGTGGTGAAGAGGTGTTTGCCGTCTACTTCGAGATGACGGGGAAAATATTAGAACTGACCGATGTTAAAGTGGTGAAGAAATATCCAGATGTCTTCACGGAGAAGCTCCTAGGTTTACCCCCACGCCTAGAGGTGGATTTTCAGATTCACCTTGTACCTGGAGCTCGCCCCATCTCGAAAGCTCCCTACCAGATGGCACAGAAGGAGCTAGCAGAATTCTGAGTGCAGCTTCAGGAATTTGTGGATTCGGGATTCGTCCGACCCAGCTCTTCTCCTTGGGGAGCACATGTGCTCTTTGTGAAGAAGAAGGATGGATCCCTCCGGCTTTGCATCGAATATCGAGAGTTGAACCGGCTGACTGTGATGAACACTTACCCCCTTCCAAGAATAGAGGAACTGTTTGATCAGTTAAACGGGGCTCGGTGTTTCTCCAAACTCGACCTCCGATCAGGATACTATCAGCTCAGGATTGAGGACAATGACATTGAGAAGACTACATTCAGCTCTTGTTATGGGCAATACGAATTCACAGTGATGCCATTCGGACTCACCAATGCACCAGAAGCATTCATGACTCTGATGAATCAAGTGTTCGAGCCATACCTCGATCATTTTATGATTGTATTTATTGACGACATCTTGGTATACTCGAACTCAGAGGAATTACATGCCACCCACCTGGAGAAGGTACTCCAAAAACTTTGAGAGCATTAACTGTACGCAAAGTTCTCAAAGTGTGAATTTTGGCTAAAGGAGGTTGGCTTCTTAGGTCATATTATCAGTGCTGACGGTATAGCGGTGGACCCAGCAAAGATACACGCCATCAAGGATTGGCCAAAACTTTGTTCTACTGCAGATGTGAGGAGTTTTCTCGGGCTGGAGGGCTAATACTATAAGTTCGTGGAGGGGTTCTCTAAAATAGCGCTACCACTGCCGTCACTGAGAAAGAAGGATGCACCATTCATATGGTCCTCATAATATGAAGAGGCTTTCCAGAACTTGAAAGGGAGGCTTACCTCAACCCCCATACTGACCATTCCATCAATCCAAGAGGGCTTCCAGGTATACACAGATGCTTGCCAATAGGATTTAGGAGCAGTCTTGATGCAAAATGAGAAGGTGGTTGCCTAAGCCTCTAGGCAGCTAAAAGTGCACGAGAAAAACTATGCCACACATGACTTGGAGTTGGGGGCAGTTATCTTCGCATTGAAGATATGGAGGCACTATTTATACGATGTTCGATGTGAGGTGTTATCGGACCACAAGATCCTCAAGTACGTCTTCACACAGAAGGAGCTGAATTTATGACAGAGGCGGTGGTTGGAGTTCTTATGCGACTATAATTTTGATCTCCAGTACTACCCTGGAAAGGCAAACACGGTCGCGGATGCTCTGAGTAGAAACCCTACAGCCTTTGCCAGTTGGATGGTGTGTCCCCCGAGAGACATAGTGCGGGCCCTCGAAGAGATGGGAATCATGGTGATTGCCCCGAGAGATTCAGTTGCGGCCGCACATCAATTATATTGGACGGAGATCATGTGCGATGTTCGGGACAGGATTAGGGATGCCCAGTCGGATGACCCATTGTTCGAGGACGGGATTGCCCGTTTAAAGGCCGGAAAGGAGCACCCGGATTTTCGAATAAGGAACATAATCCTTTACTTGCGTGATAGGATGTTCGTTCCTTCTGGTGGTCAGTTTTGGCACGAGATTTTGTATGAGAACCATCACACTCGCTACTCGATCCATCCAGGCATCACAAAAATACATGTAAATCTGAAGAAGACATTCTAGTGGCTAGGGATGAAGCGAGATGTCATATCTTTTGTGACACATTGCCCGATATGCCATCTTGTTAAGATAGAGTGCAAGAGCCCCGCCGTGTTGCTACAGCCACTTCCCGTTGCAGAGTACATATCCATGGATTTCATACATGGACTTCCCCGCTCTCGAATGGGGAATGACTCTATTTGGTTGGTGGTTGACCGATTGACGAAGGTGGCAAGATTCGTCCCTAACCGCCAAGACGATGGGGTTGGTAAATTGGCGCGTCTTTTCATTGAGAATGTGGTTCGATATCATGGTGTGCCAAAGTTCATAGTTTCTGATCGGGATGGCCGATTCACCTCGAATGAGTGGCGAAGCGTTCAAGTGTATTTGGGGACCAAGTTGGCATTTGGTACAACTTTTCATCCTCAGACGGATGGGCAAACAGAGCGCACGAATCGAACCTTGGAGGACCTCCTCCGGTTATGCCTGGTGGATAAAAAGGAGCCATGGGAGCGGCTCCTACCTTTAATCGAATTCTCCTATAACAACACATATCAAGCAAGTATTGGCATGGCCCCATATGAAGCATTATATGACCGAAAATGCCGAACTCCACTTTCTTGGGCCCAAGATGCGGATCCGAGGGCTCTGGGGCCCGTTTTCATTGAGAATGTGACAAAAATTGTACAAATGATACAAGAGCGGATGCGTGAAGCACAGAGTCGGCACGCCAAATACTACGATGCCCGTCATCGACATGTTAAGTTCACTGTAGGTGATAAAGTTTACTTGAAGATCTGCCCTCGACACAGTGTTTCTCCGCTCCGTCGACAAAGAAAGTTGAGCACAAGATACATGGGCCCATATACCATCACAGAACGTATCGGTGAAGTGGCGTACAGGTTGGAGCTACTCCCAGAGCTTCAGGGGTTGCATGATGTTTTTCATGTATCTTCATTGAGGCGTGCACTATTACGCCCGGAGCATGCTATTCAGGAAGTCCCAGGATCGATAGAACCCGATCGATCGGTATCCCTCAAGCTGGTATGGATCATGGATACCGAGACAAAGGTCTTGCGACGAAAGAGAGTTCCTCTTGTCCGAGTGCAGTGGGACAACTGCGGGACCGAGGAGTCTACTTAGGAACCCGAGGACCAGATGCGAGAACTTTACCCCGGCCTCGTTACTCCAGGTAACACGTAACAAATTTATATCTCTTATTTAGAGTGTAATTTCTTTACTTTTCAGAAATGCTATGACCCAATCGAATTTTTGTGGACGAAAATTTTGTTAGACTTTTTGGATTTGTAACATCCCAATTTCGATCTTCTAGACCCCCTTCATGTTATTCGACCGCAAAGAGTTTTTGTGGGCTGGGTTGGCACCTAAATAGTAGGTTAATGACCTATTGGGTATTATTGGCCCAATAGGGTCACACGAGCTTTTTTTGGCCTAGGCTAACATCGGACCCATATAGTTGTGTAAATTAACTCACTAGGTCTTTGTAATCCCAATAAATACATGAATAGTACACCAATACCCTAAACAAGTCAAATTGATCTACTGTGACACACACTCGTCATGCCGATCAACCTAAATTTGCGTAAACTCGAGATAGTTGTAATTAGTCTAAACGCACTCCAAGCCACCCGACCCAATTAGCTCATCGACGCAATATGCGCTTAAGCCGCCAACACATGTTAAAATAGTCATTAGGCCACATGTCTAAAAGGATGACCTCAAAGTTAATTAAAATATTTAGATAAATTATTTATTTAAATAATTATTTAATTAAATAATTAAGGAGAAATGGTAGTAAAGCAAAACATATTCGAAAAAATCCCAAATTTGTACCAAGACACTCTAAAAATAGTAAGATTGATTTTATGTATTAAAATAAATTATTTAATTTAAATTTATTTTAATTATGATAGACACACAAATAAAATTAAATAAAATATAAAAATACTTCCAAAAATTATGAAATAATTCGTGAAGCTTCCTGAAGGTACTAGAAGCTTTTGCTTAAATTTTGAATTCAAAATTTTTCGTATTTAATAAGTTATTACATTTTTGGTGGCCAAATAGGTAATAAACCCCCCCCCCCCAAATCAATTCTCTTCATCACCATGATGAGGGCTAGCTAGGGGGAGTTTATTCCTTACCTTTTAAGCCTAGGGAGGAGACATATATGGCAGAAATTAAGGGTGGAGGCATTTCTCCCCAAGTAAGGGGAATTATCTCCTTCCTAAAAAGCATAAATCCACCCTTACTCATATATGAACCCCAAGTGAGGGGGGATTTCGTTTTCCCTACCACCTTACACCCCCCAACAAGCAAGAACTGAAGCCCCGACAACATCCTGACGAGCCTTCGTCCTCAACTACGGTGATCTCCACCACCCATGGTCACCCGTCGATTCCCTCGCCTAAATGGCACGCATGTAAGTTCTTGCGACTCCTCTCTGCCGTAGATCTTTTTCTCGTCGATCCCTGCTATCTCGGATCGCCGGAGGCGGAGATTTCGGCCTTTGATAGTGTTGGGAATTGTGCCCTTCAATGTTCCTTAGGATTTGAAGAGGCATCACAAATCATGCTAAGGGGCATAATGTATTTGATGTGTGTTGGAGTTATTGCATGCAGGTTATCCTTGATTGGACAGGTGAACAGGAGGAGGAAGCTGGAAGTTAGACAATTTGACTAAGGCAAAAAGCAATGAGACCGCTGAGATAGCTAAGAAGAATGTCTCAGCAGAACCGCTGAGATAGCTGAGAAGCTCAATACATATCATTGAGAGAAGTGTTGGTCTCAGCTAAACCGCTGAGACAAAAGACCGACTCAGCTGTGGAAAAGTGTGAAAGAAGCGAACATGCGAACAAAAAGGAGCCAAGAACTTTGAATAATTGAAAGTTTTATTATCCAAAAAAATTATCCTTTACAAAGGTATGCCCTCCCTTTTATAGAATGGAGGAGAGAAGAGAGAATACATATAAACAATGTGGGACTAAAAAAGCAAAATACAGAGCTGGGCGGCTAGAACATAGTGACCGATCAGGCTGACAAGGCCGCGCGGTTAGAAACCACTAACCGCTCGGCAACACCAGAGACAGAAGAGAACATGTCGTAGTAGTAGACCGCAAGACTGCCCGGACACCAATAGCAATAGTCTGGACATCAATCCGCTCGAGATAAGCCGCCTGACCGCGCAGTTAACAACCCGCTGATTTTAATCGCAAGTCCGCCCAGTCATACTTCAACACTCCCCCTCAAGCTGGAGTATAAATATCAATCATGTCTAGCTTGTCATAAATGTTGAAGAAGGAAGTAGAGATCGGCTTGGTGAAGATATCTGCTAACTCTTTGTCGGAGGTGACGAACGAAGTACAATTCTATTTACTCACGATCTCTTCACGAATGAAATGGAAGTCGACTTATATATGTTTCGTTCTCTCATGGAAGATCAGATTTTTAGATATGTGTATAGAGGCCTTGTTGTCAAAGAATATAGGAAGAGGATAGTTGTAGACCTCTCCTAAGTCAAGCATGAGAGCACGTAACCATTTTAACTCACAAGTAGTTGACGCCATTCTCTGATATTCGGCTTCTACACTGGATCTGGAGACAACAGACTGTTTCTTGCTCTTCCAGCTCACAAGGTTCCCTCCAACAAATGTGCAAAAACCTGATGTGGATTTGCGGTTGCCTTTATCATCTGTATAGCTTGAATCTTAGTAGGCTTCAACCCTCAGATGACCATTCTTCTGAAAGAGAAGCCCTTTTCTCGGTGCTGCTTTGACATACTCTAATATCTTCAAGGCAGACTAAAGATGGCATTCCCTAGGAGCTTGCATGAACTGACTAACCTTGCCTACATCATAAGAGATGTCTGGTCTAGTCACTGTGAGATAAATGAGTTTGCCCACCAGACGTCTGTACCTCATGACATCGGATAGAAGGGGTGAGTCATCTATCCATGTTTTGTCTTCCCCAATAGCCATGGGAAACCGTGCTGGTTTGGCAACAGTTAGTCCTGCCTCTTGTAGAAGATCAAGAGCATATTTCCGTTGGGAGAGAACCAATGATTCAGGCTTTTGAGAGATTTCTATCCCCAAAAAGTATTTCGGGGATCCCATATCTTTGGTGACCAGTTGTTGACGGAGATGTTTCTTTGTCAAGTCCACCCCAGCCTGGTCATCGCCAGTCAGAAGAATATCGTCCACATATACCGCTAAAACTACCAGTCCCGAGGCGGTTTTGAGAATAAACAAGGAGTGGTCGGCCGAACTCCTTGCAAAGCCGATGGCAGCCATAATTCCACTGAACTTGTCGAACCACGCCCGAGGGCTCTGTTTCAGGCCATAGATGGCCTTATTTAACCGGCATGCTCGTGTCTCCCCCTAAGCAACATACCCAGGAGGTTGCTCCATGTAGATGTCTTCCTGAAGATCCCCATAGAGAAAGGCATTCTTGACATCAAG
Source organism: Platanthera zijinensis (assembly GCA_039513925.1). NCBI lineage: Eukaryota > Viridiplantae > Streptophyta > Magnoliopsida > Asparagales > Orchidaceae > Platanthera > Platanthera zijinensis. The sequence continues at coordinate 25,268,031 of CM077095.1, forward strand.
TTGGGAAACTGCCCAATCCTTGTTGACAGCCACAGAGAGAAGAACCCTGATGGTGCTGAGGCGAGCCGAGCCTTGTAGCGATACGTCTGTGTAAATCCTTTGGCCACCAGCCGAGCCTTGTAGCGATCCACAGTGCCGTCTGGGCAAAACTTCACAATAAACACCCAACAACAGCCAACGACATCAGTACCCACCGGTGGACGAACAAGTTTCCAGGTCCCTCTTTCAATAAGAGTGGTAATTTCCTCATCCATGGCAGTTTTCCAATGCGGAATGGCAAGGTCCTCTTGGTAGGTGCGAGGAATGGCAGTGGCCGAGATAGCCAAAGCAAAGGACCTGCGAGACGAAGTAAACCGATCATAAGAAACAACTGCCGCAAGTGGATGTTGTGTACATGCCCGCACCCCTTTACGGAGAGCGATGGGAAGATCCAGCTCGACGTGTGCCTCAGCGACCGGAGCATCCGTGGCGGAGAATGCTTGCCCAGGACTAGAGAGCGATGATGGCGGAGAAGAGGGAGAAGGAGATGGGGAGGGAGGATAAGACGGAGGAGGAGATAATGTAGGAGGAGATACATCGCCCAGCGTTGAAGGAGTGGAGGGAGACGGTGGAGAATCAGAGTCAGCATGGCAAAGAGATGAGTCAGGAGGGAAGTAGGATGCATTTTTGAAGAAGGTGACGTCCGCAGAGACAAATTGCTTGCGTAGAATGGGGACAAAGCAACAATAGCCTTTCTGAGTAGTAGAGTATCCCAAAAAGACACACTTGGTGGAACCAGGGGAAAGCTTGTTGCGGGTGGCAGAAGAAGCATACACAAAAGCCGTACACCATACGATACGAAGAGGGAGAGAAAATGGTTCCTTGCCCGGGTAGAGAATGGAGAAAGGGTTCTTGCCATGGAGAACGGTAGAGGGAATGCGATTGATGAGATAGTAGGTGAGAAGAACAGCATATCCCCAGTAGGAGCGGGGTACCTACATCTGAGTCATGAGAGTGCGAGCGACATCGAGGAGATGGCGATTTTTACGCTCCATCACCCCATTTTGCTGGGAGGTGTAAACACAACTGGTCTGATGAAGAAGCCCATATTGTACGCAAAAAGAAGAAAACTAATGACTTAGATATTCCTTAGCATTATCAGAGCTAAATACTTTAATAGAAATATCAAACTGAGTCTTAATCATATAATAAAAAGATTGCCATACAGAGAATAGTTCAGAGCGATCTTTTAACAGATACACCCAGGTACATCTAGAGAAATCATCAATAAAAGTTACAAAATAAGAGCTACCCCGACCAACGGTGAGGGTAGGAACAGGACCCCAGATATCAGAATGAATGAGATCAAACGGGCGAATGGAGCCACGAACTTGTTTCGCCGGGAAGGAGGAGTAGTGATGTTTGCCAAGCTGACACGCATCACAGTTGAGCGGAGGGCTGGCGTGAGGTAAGTGGGGCAAAAGCTGATGAAGAATTTGAGGAGGAGGATGTCCAAGGCGAAGATGCCATTGAATAAGATCTATGGAAAATGAGGAGAAGGCGGAGAGCACGGAAACGTTGTCGAGGAAGTAGAGGCTACCGTTCTCAGTCCCAGTAGCAATCGTCCGTTGGGTTCTCGGGTCCTGGAAAGAACACTAAGTAGGAGTGAATAAGATGGAGCACTGAAGTTGCTTGCATAAAGTAGTAATAGATAATAAATTGCAAGGAAACTTCGAGATATAAAGAGTGTCCGCCAAGCGAAGCGACGGGGTGACTTAGACGACGCCGATCCCATGAACCGGGGAAGGAGAACCATCAGAACAAGAACTGGGGGCAATCGATCTTGTGTTTCTAGAAGAGAGAAGCACTGAGGATTGCCGGTCATGTGATTTGTAGCACCAGAGTCAATCAGCCATTTACCTTGGGTAATGACGTGGGCACTACATGAAGTCGTGGCCGCAGGGGCTGACGGCCGAGAGGAGGCAGAGGTAGAGGAAGATGTATCACTAGAGGGGCGAAGATGAGGATGTTTCTGCCAGTAGCATTCGATAGGGTGGCCGGTACGACCACAGTGAGAGCAGAGAAATTTGGACGAGCCGCGACTTTCTGAATGGTTGCAGCTACTCGAGCCACCCTACTGAGCTCGGTGAGCATAGGAGTCTTATGGAGGAGGAGAGGATAACAGAGGACGTTGGAGCTGTGAAGTAACAACGGCGATGCAAGCCGCAGTAGCATCCAAAGTGGGAGATTCCGCCTCGTCCAATATTTGCTGACAGATCATATCATAGGACTCTGGAAGTCGCAGAAGATTACAAACAACCAGGAGTTACTTGAGGTGCTTGTGCTGTTCGGCCAAATCCATGGAGAAGGGGCGATTCTGGAGGATCTCGGCCCCAAGGGACTGAACCTGCTGATACGCCGCAGCAAGTGACATGGAAGGGCAAGCGAAGAGGTCCGCATAAAGAGTTTAAATGCGGGACGTCGGGGCCCCCTTCGAGTAGAGAGCAACGAGGTGAAGCCATGCTGCCTTGACCGTCTCGTCATGGCGAATAACGAGAAGGCATTCATCAGAGAGGCTGTTGGCCAGCCAAGTGCGGACAAGAGCATCAATTGCATCCCATTCATCAAATTGAGCAGATCCGGGAGGAGGAGGGTCATCGGTGAGATGATGACATTTTCAATGAGAATGAAGGAGAAAGGTGAAAGACACGCTATAATCTGGATAGTTGGAACCAACAAGTTTAGAAACCGTGCCAAGGTTACCGGAAGGAGTGAGAGGAAGAGGGGAATGAGCCACAGGAGTGGTGGAGGTAGAGATGACAGGGGTGGAGATATCGGAATTGGCCATAGAGAACACAGCAAACCGCGCGGGAAGAATAGAAGTCGCGCGGATAGGAAGGGAAGAAAAAGGCCGCGCGAACATGAGGGAACCCGCACGACTAGGGGATGTACGCAGCGGACAAAAGAGGAGAGGCTGCAACGGTCACGGTGTCAGCACACCAGCCGCAAGAAGGGCCACGACCTAGAAGCAGAGCAGAGAACAGGAGCGGAGATCGCGCGAATAGAGAAGTGTGCGAGAAAAATGAACCCGTGCGAACACCAGGGAACCCGCGCGACTAGAAGAAGTTCTGAAAGAGAGGGATAGATAAGTTTTACTCTAGAGGGGGGGGGGGGGTGAATAGAGTATTTAAAAAAATTATTTAGATTTATTACTGAATTAAAATACTGATAACTATAACTAGTGAAATAAAATAGGCTAGACTACCACCGCATAACACAACACACAAAGAAATTACACAGCAACCAGATGACACAAGAAAATTTATAATGGTTCCCTAAATCTGGGTACATCCACTCTTCTACCACCTAGGTAGGAATCCACTTAGGTTTTTGATCAGGTGCCCCCTATCACCACAAGATCTGCTGCAGGTAGATCTAGAGAACCTTTGAGCTTTTGATCAGGAGCTCAAAATCTAATAGGTTTTTGATTAAGTGCCATATCACCACAAGTGTTCACTTTTGAAGGGAGAGATAACCCTGTACAGATGGAGGTAAAAGAAACAAGAATGATTGGAAATCTTCTCTTTCTCAGGAAAATGAGAAGACTGTGTGGATTAAAGTTGAGTGTCCAAACTCCCCCTGAGATGGTGTATATGTTCAGGAAGAGGAAACTTGGCCCTGGGTGTAGGTCTTCAAAATATGTTGCAGAGCCTTTTGATTCTGTGAACTGTTGTAGATTTGTGGATCTCTGTAAATCTTTGAAGACTGAGGAAGGAAGAAGACTGGAGAGAGTTGTTGTTCGAAAAAGTTCTTCTTCTTCTTCTTTTTAGCAAAACATGCAAGATCCTTTGAGAGCAATATTCTTCTTTGACTACTAATTGATTACTGCTGTGTTTCTCTTTTTGTCTTTCTAAGATATATATTTTGTCAGAAAAAAGAAAATGGCATCAATTTGAATTCCCAAGACAAAACATAATTCTTTGCAAGAATTGAGGAGCCCTAACAGCTAGATATTGCTGGCAATCATAAATGCATTACCATAACTGTCTTGATAAAATATTCTGTGAATACCATAATTAATGCTTCATGAATACGGCTATCAACCTTGAGAGAATCAACATTAATTATCATAATATATTTGCCTTGAAAAACTTTATCATAATCAAAATAAATAACTCTGGCCGTTCAGAAGAAATGATAACTGAAAGCAGTACAAAATCATAGAGCTCCGTTCAGAGATCGTCAAACTGAGTTAAGAGATCGTCGACCAGAGAACGACTATCGTAGAACTGAGATCACTGCTGAGAAAAACGAAATCGTCGACCTGAGCTCGTAGATCGTCGAGCTCAGTTCAGAGTAGAAGACTCTGAGATCATTGATGGGAGATCGACGATCGTCGAGATTAGTTTGACTATAGTCGAACTGATATAGATAGTCCACAACATTTATCTGAATCTAAGTCTGAGTACACTGCAATACTGGTCTGCACAGAACCTGACCTAGAGAGGACCTAACTAAGACTTAGACAGAGACCCTGGCTATACAAGGGGGTCAAGGCATCCTAAGAGTGAACCTAGCACAAATCCAAACAAGGGTTCCAACAATCTCCCCCTATTTGTGTGAGGTCACTCAAAAACAAAAGCTGAAAAGAAATGAAATACAACGACCATAAATATCTGAAGGGATGAAATAGCATCAGTAGATATGTAATAGCAGTGCATTGTACATAATCAGTTAAGCAATAGACAAAGAGTACAAATTATAATTTATCAGATGGAGAACCAGATGAGGGTTTAAAGAAAATTATCTTCCTGCTTGGGTCTGGTACATTCTTCTTAGATGTCATCAAGTCTTGCCCACCAAGAGATATCTTAGTGCTGGTCCTGGGCACAATTACTTCAGGATGCAATGCCATATATTTAGCTGGATCAAAGACTTTCTTGCTAACTTGAAGTTTATTCAGCTCTTTTTCTCTGTAGGAAGACATAGTAAAGAATTTAGATGGATCTTCTCCTTCTTCTATAACTTTTCTGATCTGAGAGAGACCAATTAGTTCCTGAAGCCTGGCCATCCTAAAGTTTGGGTCAAGTTCCTGTTCAACAGGTGGCTGATCTTCTTGAGGAGGCAACATTGTAACTGCTTTGAACTGAGTGGATTGAGCTTGAAACTTTGTTGAGTTGTGCTGTTTATCACTTTGAGAATAAAGAGATCTTGGAGGAGCAGCCTAACTGTACTTTCTTTTATGAGATACAACAGGTCTTCTTGACTAATAAGTAGCTGTATTCTGATCCTTGGGAGGAACTTGTTGTTGAGGAGGAGAGAAGGAGGGGTTCTGATAAATCACTTCTTTTACTTATTCTAAGGAACTTTAACTTCTATGCTGCTGGCTGTCTCCTTGGGAATGAGTCCTGGAAGATCTATCCTGCCTTTGATATGATCTTGAGAAAGAGGAAGGTTGGGAAGATGCACCAGATGCTTGAGAAACAACACCTGAAGCACCAGCAGTAGGAGGAGGAGGACCTCTTCTGAATTTCTGAGGAGGAGAATATCTCCTGCTCTTCTTCTTGGCTTTCTGCTCATTTTTGGATTACCGCATCCAGCTCTCCATGCCAGGGTATGGAGTAATCCCTTTCAAGATGTAATAAGGGGTATCATTTGTATTTCCTGGCTTCGGATTAGCCTGGGGAGCAACTTTTCTTTTCCTTGAAACTTTCTTTTTCTTAGAATTATCATCCTCTGAATCATCATCATCATCATTAGAAGAACCCTGAGGATTATCATACAAATCATCAATTTCCTTCACCTGTTTGTCAGCAATCTTTTTTGCAGCCTTTTCTTTGGCTTCTTCCTGAATATTAATAGCAATGAAATCATCTAGAGAGGGAATAGTATTGTAAGACTCACATAGATTAACTATACTTGTTTCTAGGGCTAAGGCCAGATTTTCTGAGGCCACTAGATCAAGTAATTCATCAGCAATTAAGATAGCATCAAACTCATTCTTTTTTTTTGACAAAAGCATAGGCTCAACATCCAAAGGGGATGACATATCTATACACAATGTAACTGATGGAATATCTGTATAAACTGGAGCTGATTGAATCTGCAAAAGCTGTTTCACAATAGAAGGACTCATGGGTCTAGTATAACAGACCATGGCCCTTGAAGAATTGATCTCAACTGAAAACAAAATTGATCTAAACAGAGAGAATGAATGTAAAAGAATTTGTAAATCAATGGAGGGATTAATAAAACAGTAACCACTGGAAATCCCAGGAGTTGACACATCAGTGTCTTCATCTAACATCAGTAAATCTGAATAAAGAACTATGTCTGTACAAAATTTCTGAAACACTTCTTCTTCCTGCACTGCTGGAGGAGACTGAGCCTAAAGTTCTTCTTCCTGCACTGCTGGAGGAGGCTGAGCCTGAAGTTTTGCTGAGACTAAACCTGCAGCATCTTCATTGGACATCTCCCCCTGCCTGGTTTCAGTGTAAACTAGAGCCAGGCCCCTAGATGAAGAAGGGACAGAGGAAGCAACAAGGGAAGCAGATAGAGTATATATAGAGAGAGCAAGAGGTGAAATAGCCTCTGCTATTAATAATTTGAGAGTTGGAGTGATGAGCTCAAGAAGATGAGGAAGAAAAGAGGGATCAATTGGAAGAAACTCAGTTGGAGTCTGAGTTGAGACAGAATGAAAAGAGGGAGGAGGAGTGAAATCAGTCATGATTTCATCCTGAATAGGTGAGTTTTTGTAAGAATGAATAGGGGAAATATGTGGTGAGGTTTCAGTGTTGATGGGTGAATCAGGTTGGTTAAAAGGAGATGAGAGAGGTGAGAATAGGTCAAAATTTGGAAAAGTTATTGTCTGGAGGTTTTGAGATTCAAGTGGATGGAGGGGAAGTGGTGACTGAGTAGGAGATGAGATGATAGCGAAGGAGGAAGTAGAGGTTTGAATCACAGTGGTAGGAATGTAAGTTACTCTGGAGATGACTGGGGAAGCTGGAGGAGGAGGAGGAGGAACTTTTTCATTAGGGTGAGGAGTGGTTGTTACTGCCCTTGTGTCCTCAGATAAGTTTGAGGAGGTTCCAGCCTTGGAAGGCTTTTGAATTGTCCTCTCCCACTTCCCAAACAAAGAGGAGTCCAACCTCTTGCTGGCATTGATTGCTATTGTTGTAGAAACCAACAGCTCTGGAGCCTTCTTCTGAAGGAAGATTCCCAGAATCCTTCCTAGACAGACTTCCTTCTTACTGTTCTTTCTCTTAATCAAATCAAAGAACAACCCAGCCCAGTCTATGGACTTCTTATTAACTAAAGCAGAAATAATGGCAAACTGTTGCCTTTTTATGTTGTAATGCGCTGAATGCTTACCCAGCAGCACCTTGCCCACTAAATCAGCAAGAAACTTAAAAGCAATAGATAAATTTTTCTTTAAAAGCTTAGATGGAATGCCCTCAGCATGAATCATCTCTAATAACATCCTGCTATATTCAGAGCTATCCTGTTCTAGCTCATCTGTTCCATTTTTAACTCAAAAATCTCTGTAAGAGTCACAAGGTTTAGAGTCACCTGCTGTCTAGAGATGGATCCGATCATTAAACCGTCATCAGTTGAGGAAGAGAAAACCCATTCTTTAATTTCAGCAACAGATAACTTTATCCTTGTAGTCATTAACTTCTACAAGCCCTGATCATCACATAACTGTATCATTTCTTGAAAAATAGGATCACAGTGATTGAAGGAGTCGAAGTCGACATCGAATCTTGTGTCAAACTTCATCGCTGCGAGAACTGCTACAGAAATCGCCATGGAAAACCTGTAGACTTAAGAGAGAAAGAGAGATCAAGAGCAAAGGGAAAATGAAAGCGTGGGACAGAGATCGAAGAGAAACCTATATATAGGTTTTCTTTTTGGAATATGAAAAGACGATCTCTGTCTGATGATAAAACATAAAAACGTCGATCTTAGGTTAAAGATTTAATTTATAAACACATACCATCTTTGATCTCTGATCTCGGTACAAAAAAAATCGATAGTCGAGCTTAGGTCGACGATTGATTTACTGAAGCAAAGTCGTCGATCTCCGGTCGACAATTTTTGTCTTCACACAGAGCTGTCGTCAATCTAAGGTCGTCGATTTTGCTCTAGATGAGTTCAAAGATCATCGATCTCTGTTCGACGATCGTTGACCACATCTTCACAAAGACAAAAGTCAATTTTAATCCATACCATTTATCATTCCAAGCTGATTCAAAAAGAATAGATGTTTTTGCACATCCAGAGGCTTGGTAAAAATATCTCCTCTTTGAGAATCAGTGGAGATAAACTTGAGTTTAATCTTGTTTTTGTCAATACAATCTCTAATAAAATGATGCCTTATGTCTATATGCTTGGTCCTAGAATGCAGGACTGGATTTTGTACAATAGATATGACACTGGTACTGTCACAAAATATGGTGGAATTTTTGAGAGAATACCCATAATCCAGTAGCTGATTTTGAATCCACAAGATCTGTAAAAAGCAATTACCAGCTACTATATATTCAGCCTCTGCAGTTGATGTAGACACAGAAGATTATTTCTTGTAAAACCAGGATACTAACCTATCACCCAGGAATTGACAAGTTCCTGAAGTGCTTTTTCTATCAACTCTACATCCAGCATAGTCAGCATCAGAATATCAAGTTAATTCAAATTCTGACTCTATGGGATACCAAAGTCCTAGATTATGACAACCCTTTAAATATCTAAAAAATCTCTTGAGGAGAATTAAATGAGATTCTTTAGGGTTGACTTGAAATCTAGCACAAAAATATGTTGCAAACATTATATCAGGTCTACTTGCAGTAAGATATAGTAGGGACCCAACAATGGCCCTAAAATTTTTCTGATCAACAAGTTTACCCTTTTCATCAGAATCAATTACTGCATTAGAAGCCATGGGTGTCTTCATTGCTGAGGCATCAGCCATCCCAAACCTTTTTACTAATTCCTTAACATATTTGGACTGGGATATGAAGATGCCATCAGGAGCTTGCTTTACTTGAAGACCAAGAAAGTAAGAAAGTTCACCCATGCTACTCATTTCAAACTTGGAGTGCATAAGGTCAAAAAAACCTTTTGCAAAGTTTAGAATCAGTGGAATCAAATATAATATCATCAACATATACTTGAACTAATAGAATCCTATCATGATGATGTCTAACAAACAAATTCCTATCTATAGTGCCTCTAGAAAATTTATGCTCTAAAAGAAAGCTAGCTAGGGTTTCATACCAAGCTCTTGGAGCTTGCTTTAGACCATAGAGAGCCTTATGCAATTTGAAAACATAAGAGGGGTGAGTTGAAGAGATAAAACCTGGAGGCTGTTCCACATATATTTCTTCCTTAAGTTCCCCATTGAGAAAAGCACTTTTGACATCCATTTGATATACCTTAAATTTCTTGTGAGTAGAAAAAACTAAGAAAATTCTGATAGCTTCAAGCCTTGCAACAGGTGCAAAGGTCTGATCATAATCAATACCTTCTTCTTGCCTGTAGCCTTGTGCCACTAGTCTTGCTTTGTTTCTTACAACTATACCTTGAGCATCCAATTTATTTTTGAATACCCATTTAGTTCCAATAACTAGTTTTCCTTTGGGTCTGGGAACCAAGTTCCAAACTTGCATCTTTCAAACTGATTTAGCTCCTCTTGCATTGCAATAATCTAGTGTGGATCTTGCTCAGCATCTTTAATGGATGAGGGCTCACTTTGAGATAAGAAGCAGGCATGCATCACATCCTCATTTAGTTGGTGCCTTATTTGCATACCCACTGACATGTCTCCTATCACTTGAGATATGTGATGATCTCTAAGTGTAACATAGTCAGGAGGTGGAGTTTGTTCAACAATAACAACATCATGAACTAATTCCTCTTGTGGAATTAAATTTGCTGTTGGAGAAGCTTCAGCAATTTCCAAAGATTCTTCTTCACTATCTTCATCAATCTGTGAAGAGGGATGAGATGTCACTTTTTGGGTGAGATTTAAATCATCTAATTTCTCACATAGATTGGGTACCTGCAAATGATTACTGGTAGAAGCTTCCTTCTCCTTATAAAACATATTAGCTTCATCAAAAGTAACATGAACAGATTCTTAAATTTTCAAGGATGATTTATTAAAAACCCTATATGCCTTTCTTACTTGGGAATATCTTAGAAAGATTCCCATTATAGCTTTGGCTTCAAACTTTCTAAGATACTCTTTGTTATTGTTGTGAATAAAACAGATACAACAAAAAATTCTAAAGTAATCTATTTTATGTTTCTTCTCTTTGAGTAATTCATAGGGAGTCTTGCCCTTAAGTTTGTGTATCAAACTTCTATTCAGGACATAATTTGCTGTGCTTACAGCTTCTGCCCAATAGGATAGAGGCATGTGAGCATCAACAAACAATGTGCCTGCAGCTTCAATGGGTGTTCTATTTTTCCTTTCAACTACCTCATTTTGTTGAGGAGTTCTAGGAGCAGAGAAGTAGTGCCTGATACCTTCCTTCTTACAGAATTCTTGCATAGGAAGAGATTCAAACTCAGTGCCATGATCACTTCTGATCAATGCAACTTGAGTAGAGTACTCAATATTTATGCATTTAACAAAGTCTGTAAGAACTTTGAAGTTATCAAACTTGTTTCTCAAGAAGAAAACCCAAGAGAACCTAGAGAAGTCATCTACAATAACTAGAGTATAGAACTTCCCTCCCAGGCTTTGTACAATAATTGGTCCAAAAAGGTCCAAATGAAGCAGATATAAGATCCTAGGTGAATCACTCTTATTAACTGATTTAAAGCTATTTTTAATTTGCTTGCCTACTTGACAAGCCTTGCAAAAGCTTTCCTTCTTTTAGGGGCAAGAGGGCAATCCTCTAACAAAGTTGTCCTTAGATAACCTAGCAATGTTTCTAAGATTTACATGTCCTAGCCTTTTATGCCACAATGTATTATTATTGCTAACTTGATTAAACAAACAGATTTCTGAACAAGCAGAATTAAAATCAACTAAATAGATATTGCCTAACCTTCCTCTGATACCAATTGAAAGAGAGGGATAGATAAGTTTTACTCTAGAGGGGGGGGGTGAATAGAGTATTTTAAAAAAATTGTTTAGATTTATTGCAGAATTAAAATACTGATAACCATAACTAGTGAAATAAAATAGGCTAGACTACCACAACATAACACAGCACACAAGGAAATCACACAACAACCAGACGACACAAGAGAATTTATAGTGGTTCCCCAAATCTGGGTACATCCACTCTTCTACCACCCAGGTAGGAATCCACTTAGGTTTTTGATCAAGTGCCCTATCACCACAAGATCTGCTGCAGGTAGATCTAGAGACCCTTTGAGCTTTTGATCAGGAGCTCAAAATCTAATAGTTTTTTGATCAGGTGCCCTATCACCACAAGTGTTCACTTTTGAAGGGAGAGATAACCCTGTACAAATGGAGGTAAAAGAAACAAGAATGATTGGAAATCTTCTCTTTCTCAGGAAAATGAGAAGACTGTGTGGATTAAAGTTGAGTGTCCAAGCTCCCCCTGAGATGGTGTATATGTTTAGGAAGAGGAAACTTGGCCCTGGGTGTAGGTCTTCAAAATATATTGCAGAGCCTTTTGATTCTGTGAACTGTTGTAGATTTGTGGCTCTTTATAAATCTTTGAAGACTGAGGAAGGAAGAAGACTGGAGAGAGTTGTTGTTAAAAAAAGTTCTTCTTCTTCTTCTTTTTAGCAAAACATGCAAGATCCTTTGAGAGCAATATTCTTCTCTGGCTACTAATTGATTACTGCTGTGTTTCTCTTTTTGTCTTTTTAAGATATATATTTTGTCAGAAAAAAGAAAACAGTATCAATTTGAATTCCCAAGACAAAACATAATTCTCTGCAAGAATTGAGGAGCCCTAACGACTAGATATTGCTGGCAATCATAAATGCATTACCATAACTATCTTGATAAAATATTCTGTGAATACCATAATTAATGCTTCAAGAATACGACTATCAGCCTTGAGAGAATCAACATTAATTATCAGAATATATTTGCCTTGAAAAACTTTATCATAATCAAAATAAATAACTCTGACCGTTCAGAAGAACTGATAACTGAAAGACGTACAAAATCGTAGAGCTCCATTCAGAGATCGTCGAACTGAGTTAAGAGATCGTCGACTAGAGAACGGCTATCGTAGAACTGTGATCACTGCTGAGAAAAATGAAATCGTTGACCTGAGCTCGTAGATCGTCGAGCTCAGTTCAGAGTAGAAGACTCTGAGATCGTCGATGGGAGATCGACGATTGTCGAGCTGAGTTCGACTGTAGTCGAGCTGAGTTCGACTATAGTCGAACTGATATAGATAGTCCACAACATTTATCTGAATCTAAGTCTGAGTCCACTGCAATGCTGGTCTGCACAGAACCTGACCTAGAGAGGACCTAACTAAGACTTAGACAGAGACCCTGGCTATAAAAGGGGGTCAAGACATCCTAAGAGTGAACCTAGCACAAATCCAAACAAGGGTTCCAACAAGTTCGCAGCGGACAAAGGAGATAGGTGCAACGGTCACGGTGTCAACACACCAGCGGCAAGACGGGCCACGACCAGGAAGCAGAGTAAAGGACATACAGAGGTCGCACAAACAGTACAACGATTAGGGAAAAGCGGCCGCGTGAGCCGATAATAATCCGGGCAAGAAAAGAGCGAAGTCGCACGGATAGGATGCAGAGAATCAGGAGGAATCGATCGTTTCCTCTGATACCATGTGAAAGTAGCGAACAGGCGAACAAAAAGGAGTCAGAACTTTGAATAATTGAAAGTTTTATTATCCAAAACAATTATCCTTTACAAAGGTATGACCTCCCTTTTATAGAATGGAGGAGAGAAGAAAGAATACATATAAACAATGTGGGACTAAAAAAGCAAAATACAGAGCTTGGAGGCTAGAACAAAGTGACCGATCAGGCCGACAAGGCCGCGCGGTTAGACAACACTAACCGCTCGGCAACACCAGAGACAAAAGAAAACATGTCACAGTAGTAGACCGCAAGACCGCCCCGACACCAACAACAACAGTCTGGACATCAATCCGCTGGAGATAAGCCGCCTGACCGCGCGGTTAATAACCCTCTGATTTTAACCGCTAGTCCGCCCAGTCATACTTCAACAAGAAGTAACCGCTGAGACATTTGCGACAAGTGAGAAGAAAACCACTGAGACAGTTGATAAAGTGCTGAGACAGAAGTGACTCAGCTATGAAGAAGAAACCACTGAGACAGTTGAGAAGGAACCGCTGAGACAAAGCCAGTAAAAATTTTCTAAGTCCATAAAGTGGAATTTGTCGAGCTCAGCTCACAGATCATCGAGCTCAAGTTAAAGGTTGAAGAATCAGAGTTCATCAACCTGAGCCCGCCTTTCATTGAGCTCAAGTTGAAAGTTGAAGATTCAGCATTCGTCGAGCTCAGCTCATAGATCGTCGAGCTCAGGTTGAAAGTTGAAGATTCAGCATTCGTCGAGCTCAGCTCATGTATCGTCGAGCTCAGGTTAAAGGTTGAAGATTAAGCATTCGTCGAGCTCAGCTCATATATCGTCGAACTCAGGTTAAATGTTGAAGATTCAGAGTTCATTTCGTCGAGCTCAAGTTAATGTTGAAGATTCTGAAGTTCATCGAGCTCAACAAAGAATTTGTCAAACTCAGATCGACGATTGTCGAGCCCAGTCCAACTAACTCTTGCCGTTGCTTGAAAGCTACAGTAGCGCTAGAAGCTATGTTTTTCTTCTTCTGAGGGAGGTGGCACTCACCATACTTGATTGGGCCCACATTCAAATAGTGTTGTTGATTCAAATCAACTAGTATAAAAGAAAGAGAAGAACAGAAGATTAGGGTTATCAAAACACAAGAACGAAACCGTGAACAAGAACGAAAGCATAATGCAAAACAGAGGCGGCTGGACTTTGATCTTCTTCGACAAGCTTGAAATCAAAAGTCCAACAGGCAATCCAGAAGGCTAAGGGAGGAATATAGCTGGTACTTCAGTAAGATTGTTTCCTTGAGAACAAGTTAGCTGATTCATACAATCAGCAAAAGGAGAGAGCTGTGTGAAGGACTGTAAGCCTTCCACAGCATGTAGTTGTAGAATAAGACTCATCCCTTCTACAACAAGTGGACTGGACTGATATCTGCTCAGTCCAGCATGTTGGACTCAGCGATTTATCTCTGAGTTAGTATTTCGATTTACTTGATTATTTTCTGTAGGATTTGGTTTATCTAAATCTGAGTGTAGAGCACTTTGTGTCTGAGAATTAGATGACTAATTATTCACTAAGGTAGGATACAAGTGTGGATCTGAGCTGTAGGGCTTAAGTGCCTAAGGTAGGAGAGTGTTGCTCTCTAAGGTAGGATCCAAGTGTGGATCTGAGGTAGGGATGTACTCCTAGCCTGAGTGTAGGGCCTAGTGCCTGAGGTAGGTGACTGGTGAGTCACTGAGCTGTAGGCGACAAGTGTTTTACTGAGTTGTAGGACTTAGAGGAGGCTAAGTTGTAGGTGCCTGGAAGGGCACTGAGGTAGGTACTTGGATTGGTACTAAGTTGTTGGAGTGCTGCAGCACTCTCAGAGTAAGGCCTTGTGCCTGAAGTTGCAGGGCACTTTGTTCCTGAGCTGTAGGCCTTAGAAGTAAGGCTAAGGTAGGCGGTCAGTGGACCACTGAGCTGTAGGAGCACTACAAGGCTCTAAGGTAGGAACCTTTGTGGTTCTGAGTTATGATTCTGAAAAGAATCTGTGTGTAAGGCTGAGGGCTTGAGTTGTAAGCTCTTAGGATCATATTGGTGGAGTTTGTGCATAGTCCAACAAATCAGTTGGATAGGTGGGAGGGAAAGTGGATGTATTAAATTGGGGAACCACTATAAATATTTATGTGTTTGCTGTGTTGCTTCTTTATTTATTACATTGTAGGTAATTAGGACAAGATCTAGATCACCAGCTTATAAACATCACAAAAAGGGTTAAGTAATTTAAAAGACCTATTCACCCCACCCCCACCCCTCTAGGTGACTAGCTAACCTTGAAGTAATAACTTTCAAGTGGTATCAGAGGGAGGTTGCTCAAGAAGTGACTTAACCGCTGAGACAGTTGAGACAGGTGAGAAGAAATCCGCTGAGACAGTTGATAAACCGCTGATACAGAAGTGACTTAACTGTGAAGAGGAAACCATTGAGAAAGCTGAGACAAAGGCAACAGAAATTTTCTAAGTCCAGAAAGTGGAATTAGTCGAGCTCAGCTCACAGATCGTCGAGCTCAAGTTTAAGGTTGAAGAATCAGAGTTCATCAACCTGAGCCCGTCTTTCGTTGAGCTCAAGTTGAAGGTTGAAGATTCAGCGTTCGTCAAGATCAGCTCACAGATCGTCGAGCTTAGGTTGAAAGTTGAATATTCATCGTTCGTCGAGCTCAGCTCACAAATCGTCGAGCTCAGGTTAAAGGTTGAAGATTAAGCATTCGTCAAGCTCAGCTCACAGATCGTCGAGCTTAGGTTAAAGGTTGAAGATTAGGAGTTCATTTCATCGAGCTCAAGTTAATATTGAAGATTCAGAAGTTTGTCGAGCTCAGCACAGAATTCGTTGAACTCAGATCGACGATCGACGAGCTCAGTCCAAATACCTCTTGCCGTTGCGGGAAAGCTACAGTAGCGCCGAAAGCTACTGTTTGTCTTCTTCTAAGGGAGATGGCGCTCACCATACTTGACTGAGCCCATATTCAAATAGTGTCGTTGATTCAAATCAACTGGTATAAAAGAAAGATAAGAACAAAAGATTAGGGTTAACAAAACACGAGAAAGAAACTGTGAACAAGAACGGAAGCATAAAGCAAAATAGAGGCGGCTGGACTTCGATCTTCTTCGACAAGCTTAAAAGCAAAAGTCCAGTAGGCAAGCTAGAAGGCTAAGGGAGGAAGATAGCTGATACTTCAGCAAGATTATTTTCTTGAGAACAAGTTAGTTGATTCATACAATCAGCAAAAGGAGAGAGCTGTGTGAAGGACTGTAAGCCTTCCACAGTAGGTAGCTGTAAAAGAAGACTCATCCCTTCTACAACAAGTGGACTGGACTGATATCTGCTCAGTCCTGTAAGTTAGACTCAGAGATTTATCTCTGAGTTAGTATTTCAATTTACTTGATTATTTTCTGTAGGATTCAGTTTATCTGAATCTGAATGTAAGGCACTTTGTGCCTTAGAGGTAGGTGACTAATTAGTCACTGAGGTAGGATCCAAGTATGGATCTGAGCTGTAGGGCTTAAGTGCCTGAGGTAGGATAATGCTGCTCTCTGAGGTAGGATACAAGTGTGGATCCAAGGTAGGGCTGTCCTCCCAGCCTGAGTGTAGGGCCTAGTGCCTGAGGTAGGTGACAAGTGTGTTACTGAGTTGTAGGCCTTAGAGGAGGCTGAGTTGTAGGTGCCTGGAAGGACACTGAGGTAGGTACCTGGATTGGTACTTAGTTGTAGAAGTATTACTGCACTCTGAGAGTAAATCCTTGTGCCTAAAGTTGTAAGGCACTTTGTGCCTGAGCTGTATGCCTTAGAAGTAAGGCTGAGGTAGGTGGTCAGTGGACCACTTAGCTGTAGGAGCACTACAGGGCTTTGAGGTAGGAGCCTTTGTGGTTCTGAGTTAGGATTCTGAAAAGAATCTGTGTGTAAGGTTGAGGTCCTGAGGTGTAAGCTCTGAGGAGCATATTAATGGAGTTTGTGCCTAGTCCAACAAATCAGCTGAATAGGTGGGAGGGAAAATGGATGTACCCAATTGGGGAACCACTATAAATACTTATGTGCTTGCTGTGTTTCTTGTTTATTTATTGCATTGCAGATAATTAGGACAAACTCTAGATCACCAACTTATAAACAACACAAAAAGGGTTAAGTAATTTAAAAGACCTATTCACCCCCCCTAGGTGACTAGCTAACCTTGATGTAATAACTTTCAGATAGCTTCAGACCACCCACACCAACCTCCGCATCCATCGTGGGTTTCAACCTTGCATGGGGCGTGTGAAGGGGAGAGAGACACCAAGACTCTCTCTCACGGACCTTGAGGTTGAGGAAGCCGTCAGAATCCGCTCCGGCGGCCTCCTCTATCCAAAAATAAAATAAAAATAAAAACAGGAAAAAAGAAGAATATAATATTTTTCAGGCCATTGCCGGCGGTGTTTGGCCGCCGGTAACTACCCTACCGAAGCTCCCTCGTAGGATGCTCCCACCTTAGGTGATGGCCGGACCTAGCTCCCTACAGGCAGCGGTGGGGAGGCCCCGTAAAAGCCCAGGTTTCGGGTGGCCGACAACCACTGTGAACCTGGAGCTTTCGCTCCAGATTTCCGGCCGCCGAAGGCGGCGAAAGACCATCGACCGGCACTCTACCAGAGCTCCCTTTCTGGGCTAGGCCACCATGGGAGGTGTCCAGAGCAACAGTGGCTCTGCCGGCCGGGGGAGGGCCTGCAAGGGTCGGATCTACGGTGGCGTACAACCACCGTTAGATCCGGCTGACAATCACATGCCGTCTGATTACCTCAGATGGCCTGAACCAATGATTGCCTCAAGTCCCGATCATGTGCAACCCCTGTGCATAACTCTCGCCTGGCGCCATTGCAACCGTCGATCTGCGCCAAGATCCGTGCGCAAGAATTTTTTTTTCCTTGGGCTGAAACCCGACCATTTTGGAAAATTTTCATCATCCCTTAAAATGAATTTTAAATTAGCTTAGAGCCGGATTTGGAAAATATTTGTGAGACATGATATTGTAAATAATTTTATTTTCTACGAGTTTAATGTTAAAAGTTTTCTGATTTAGTATCTCTAACTAATTTAATTTTTAGCCCGAAAGTATATTTAACCGTTTGGAAACCTAGAATGTTATCTAGCCCTAAAACAAATATTTTTTGGCCAATTTTAACCACTGTTTTGGAGACCTTAAAGGCCAAATTAGAAAACGCATGTTATAAACACTTTTGTAGAATAGTATTTTTCCTACAACTTTCATGTTTTGGCCTTGATAATCAGAGAGCCCTAAGTTAATTTAAATTAGCCTCGAACATAGCAAAATAAATTGTACCTGCTGTTTATTTGTAAAAAATATATTTTTGGTAAACTTTAACCACTGTTTTGGAGACCTTGGATGCCAAATTAGAAAATGCATGTTAGAGACACTTCTGTAGAATAATGTTTTTTCTACAACTTTCATGTTTTTGCCTTGATAATCAGAGGACCCTAAGTTAATTTAAATTAGACTCGAACATAGCAGAATAAATTGTACCTGCTGTTTATTTATAAAACAATTATTTTTGTCAAACTTTAACCACTGTTTTTGAGAACTTAGAGGTCAAATTAGAAAATGCATGTTAGAGACATTTTTGTAGAATAATGTTTTTCCTGAACCTTTCATGTTTTGATCTTGATAATCAGGGGGATCAAGATAAATTTAAATTAACCCCAAACATAATAAAATAAAGTTGTAACTGTTGTCTATTTGTGTAATAAATATTTTTTTTTGGCAAATTTTAACTACTGTTTTGGAGACCTTAGAGGGTAAATTAGAAAAGGCATGTTAGAGACATTTTTGTAGAATAATATTTTTCCTATAACATTCATGTTTTGATCTTGATAATCAGGGGACTGTAGATAAATTTAAATTAACACCAAACATAGTAAAATAAAGTTGTAACTGCCGTCTACTTATGCAATAAATTTTTTTTTTGACAAACTTTAACCACTGTTTTGGAGGTCTTAGAGGCCAAATAAGATGATGCTTGTTAGAGACACTTTTGTATACTTATGTTATATCTACAACTTTCTTGTTTTAATATTCCTAATTTGAAGCACGTAAGTGAAGTTAAAATTGGCTTGAACATAGCTACTAAGTTAAAATTATTGTGAAATCATAGCCCATGAAATTTTGGTTGATGTCATTCCTAGCTTAACTATATGATAAACCTTAAGTTGCTAGTCGATCCGTGAACACTTATAAACTATATGAGTATTAGCATGTTGTCATGTCATTCATTACTAATGCATGGAAATATGGGAGGGTGCATGGATACCGATGTGGCGGGTTCGTCGGCTTCCCCTATATGCACTACGGGAGAAGTTGTGACGACGAACACTACGGTTTTTAGGCAGTGAAGAGGACCGGGGGCTAGCAACCCTTTCCATATAGGTCCATCTCACACCTATTTGGTTATGTGCCGAGAGGGTTAATCTCCATATGGGTGAGGATGCATTCCCACTGAGAGTACCTAGTCTGCATAGAGGTACGAAGGCCTAGGGAGTTGGGGTGTATCCATAACCTAGAAGTGAGAGCAACCAACCCACTGTCACTGTCTGGCCACGGCTAGTGAGGCCTGAGAAGTGAGCTCCTTCTCTTAAAAGGTCACTATGTCGACATAGGGGAAAGTGATTGTGACATATCATATGAGTGAAAGAGATTAAGCATGCATACACAACATACCCTATATATATACTCATGTGTGTTTTCTGTACTCACATCTTAGTCTGGAATCATATAACTGCCGACATTATGAATTATATATTGAAGGGAAATTTTATAAAGTTTAGAATGTCATGCTTATTCAATTTTGATGTTACTTCTTCTCTCATTGATGCCCACACACTTATATTATTAGGAAATCAGCTAAATCAATTTTTGATGTCTCTGCTCCTCTTACTTATTACTGGTTACTGGTACATATATACTGCTTTGACTATTGTGCTAACTCTTCTTGTAGGTTTCCTTCTTAGTACCCACTAAGGGGCTGGGGAAGAGCGTGAGATTTACTTGGTAATGATGTGACTAACGTACTTTTGTACGTATCCTTTTAGGACCCGATGCGCCTACCGATTGAGCAGGAGCGGATGGAGGAGCGTAGACATGCACCTATTGGAGAGGATTTCCCTGAGCCCGCTCGGGAGATTTATGTGGACGTGAGGGTACTACTTTGAGGAGAGGAGAGGATGAGAGCTTTCATCTTCTTATTGTTGGACTTTTTTGCTTTGGTCATTTTATGACTTAGACATTATTACTGTTGGAAATTTGTACCCCTTCGTGGGTTTTACATTCATGATTTATATTTTCCTTTCATTCTGAGCTACCCTGTGATGAATTGCTTCCGCATAAATAAATATTTTTATTATCTGTGAATGTTTTATTATGATGCATAGCCTTACAGGGCGAACGTTCCGCCAATTGGGTCATGGGTCAGGGAAGAGGATAACACCTCTTCAGACATACAAACCTTTTGGGGGGACGCTCTCCCTGGGCATAAGGATTCCCTATGGTTTTTGAAAGGGGGTCCTTACACCAGCAGTTGCCGCCCACCCCTCTCTTAAAAAATTTGCAGCAGCAAATTTTTTTATAACCGTTGGATTAAATTCAACGGCTAATTAAGATAGCATGGATTCCCGTTGTATGCGCGTAACGCTGATACAACCAACCCATAATGATATACAATTAACCCATAATGATATACAAACAACCCATACTGATATACAACCAACCCATAATGATATACAACCAACCCATCGATCGATCGATGGATCCATCAATCCATCGATCCATCGGTACAATGCATATACATTTAATGCGTAAATAAACATATACGTGCCTTTTTGAACTGCATCTTATACGTGCATTTTCTAAAAATGCATTTTACTAGGTGTATTTTCCGTATTACGCATCCCTGCATGTATAACTTATTTTCCATATTATGCATCCCTGAGTATATCTCTACTATTATACGAAAACTACTCTTTGGTGAAACATTGTCTGATGTCCCTATATTGCCCTTATAGTTGTATTCATAATTACACAATTACACCAAACTTTATATTAGTATATTATAAAGGCAATATACTTTTAGGTAATTACACAACTTTACATTATTAAAATACAAAAAATAAAAACACTAGATACCCTAAACCTATTGTCTTTAGTTAGGAATGCCAAGAGAAAGATTAATGTTTTAACGTTAAAATATATTTTGTTTTACAAAATAAAAAATTGTATTCTTGATTTATATTTTTTTACGGTCATTTTGAGTACTCATATGTATATGTTGCGAGTCGGGCAGAGCCAGCTGCGGACGGGCGAAGCCCGTCGGGAGCGGGCGAAGCCCACCGGGAGCGGGCGAAGCCCATCGTCGCCGGTCGGGTACTGTCGCGCGAGGCCATAGGGGCGGGTACTATCCATGACAAATGTCGCCGTCCACGATAAATGCCGCCGCCCACGGCAAATGTCGCCACCCACGGCAAATGTCGCCGCCCATGACAAATGTCGCCGCCCACGACAAATGTCGTCCCCATGACTAATATCGCACTACCGGAGAATGTCGCATCCCGCCGAATGTCGCACCCTACAGAATGTCGCACCCTGCCGATTGTCGCACCTCCGCCGAATGCACCCAAGGGCGAAGGCCCATGCCTGTAACTTGTATATATATATATATGTATATATATATATATATGTATATATATATATATATATGTATATATATATATATATATATATATATATATGTATATGTATATATATATATATATATATATATATATATGTATATGTATATATATATATATATATATTGTATATGTATATGTATATATATATATATATATATACGGAAAAATCTAAATCTACGGAACCCGGATATAATTAAATCCGGGTTCCGCGCGCCATTTGAAAATATGCCTAGTATATGGCATTTTTAGGAAAAGTGTCCAACATTAAAGTTGTATATCTCATCGAGATCTACAACTTTGATATTGGACACTTTTCCTAAAAATGTAATAAAGTAGGCCTTTTTTCAAAAGGGGCCAAAACCGTGCGGAACTATGCAATTCGCCCCTTTTGAAAAAAGCTTACTTTATGACATTTTAAAGAAAAGTGTCCAATATGAAAGTTGTAGAACTCGACGAGATACACAACTTTCATGTTGGACACTTTTCCTAAAAATTCCATATACTAGGTCTATTTTTAAAAGGCGTGCGGAACCCGGATTTAGCTTAAATCCGTGTTCCGTGGATTTACATCAACCCCATATATATATAAATATCAGAATAACATATATAAACTCAAGTTTTTTAAGCCTAAAAAAGCTTGAGTTGGTTTTCTCATAATACATGTCAGAATTAGCCAAATAATATATGCATTTTGTATCCAAGGACGAGATCTAAAACTTTCATATTGAACTTTCTTTCAAAATTTGCACGGTTTGGCCGAAATCTCGCCCGAAATGTTGCTGGCTCGAAATGAATATAATAATAATAAATTTCAAAATTCGAGCCAGCAACCTTTCAGGCCAGATTCTGGCTAAACCGTGTAAATTTTGAAAAAATGTTCAACATGAAGGTTGTAGATCTCATTCTTGGCTATAAAATGCATATATTATTTGACTAATTCCGACATATATTATGGGAGAGAAAGCTAAAACTTTTTTAGGCTTAAAAAAGCTTGAGCTTATATATTCGAAATCATATCTTTATTATATAAAACAATATATATATGTTGAAAGCACACCAAAGATTCACTATCATCCATTGGATCTTCAAATTTTTAATTCTCAGCTGTTAGATCTGATGTGGAACAATTTATCAGTGATTTCCCATTACTCAACCCGGATACCTTCCCACAACCGCGATAGAATCTCTCGCCTTTTCATTTCTTCCTCCCATGCCCTAGCGAGTTCTTCTCGCCGCAATCCAGGCTCTCCATTATGAGCATCGCGGGCGCTCCTTCGTCTCCCTGCTTCGACTCGCTGGTGGGGCTCTTCCACCCGTTCTCGATGGGGAGAGAGTAGAAACCTAAAATCTCTCTGCTCCCACGATCCAACGAAGTTGCAGGTTTCTACTCTCTCCATTCTTCTGATTTCATTTCCTATTTCTCCATTTATAGTTTCTACTTTCTCCATTTTTAGGTTTCTTTGCTCCGCATCTGCACATCTCGCGCAAACCCCATCTTTCCCATTTTCAGGGCAATCTCATAATTCAAAGTAGTTAAAGTTTTCTATTCTCTCCATTCCTCCGATTTCATTATCTACTTCTCCATTTACCAGTTTTACTCTCTCCATTTCCAGGTTTCTCTCAACACAGTTAAAGATTTTGTTATTCTGTTTTTAGCACTCACCTTAAAGATTTCATTTTTCTCATCGCCACCATTCAAATATTCCATTTCTTCTCCCCATTATAATGATTTTGTTTTTTCTTCTCTCCATTCTTAATTGAAAAGGAAAATGCTAACTCAAACTTAGCAATAAGTTTCTTATCTTCCAAAATTATTTACATCTGCACATAAGGTGTTTGACTCATGCACTGATATAACACATAATTTCAAGATATGGGAATTACATTGCTGCTCTTTGGAAATGTTAAACGACATGTTAGTTGTTAACTGTTCATCGCAGTTCATTCTTAACCTATGATGCACCTATTCCTATTTTAGATCTGGAGTTGTATAAATCTGAAGCTATAAAATCCTGTTTTGGAGTTGTATAAATTCATGTTTTGGAGGAGTTGTGTAAATTCCTATTTTGGCCAGGAGGTGAAATATTTCTATTTCCTTTGCTCTATATTTGGGTTGATTTGGGGCTTTTAGGCTACAATTCATTTTGGTTTTCCTATTTTTGTGGTTCGTTTGTTTAGGATTGCTTTGATAAATTGTTGTGGTATGCAAGTGTTTCTATTATTATAGTAGGAATGTTGTTTGGCTCCAATGTATATTAGGAATGTTGTTTAATCTCAATCAACTTAAGAAACGCGTAAAAAGTCATTGTAGTTTTATGTGTTAGAAATAATAATAATAATACAAATTTTATAATTAAATGCAAATAAGAACTAAATAGTATTTAAGTCCGTTCTGTTGAAATTGTTGAAGTTGGCGAATAAGTGGATTTGGGCGGTCTGACTAGGCAGACCGTAGTATCCGCCGCGGCCTGGCGGATAGGTTTGGCGAATTGCCTTGGGCAGGTATCCTTGGTATTCTGGGCGAATACATTCGCATAAGATCCCGTGCAAAGAAACCAAAATTCATCGGCGGCGCCGACGACGATGGGCATCACACGTCCATGAAATTCTCACCGCCATCGCCACCGGCCATGAATTGATTTTCAGATTCCTTCCTATCTTTTTTTCTCCCATATCAGATCCACTTTGCAAAAAGTGGTGTTGAACACTATTTCAAATAATTCAGAGCTCCCCAGATATGGGATTGTCCAATGATTTTCAGGAATTTATGCATACATGTCGTTTTATATAGAGCATTGATTTGGAATTTCTATATACATATGCATGTTCTGATTATGTTGTGATTTAGATTTGCTTCAAAAACTTTGTGATCTCTATATTTATACGGATTATCCACCGAATTATCAGAAAGCCATATGCATTATTACAAAACCATAAACAATACTTCTGAATTGCTGACTGTGACTCTAAGATGAAAATAGCTTACACATTTGCTTTCAATTGACGTGAAAATTGTTTTAATGTAATTTATTCACCTCTTATATATTTGATTAACATGTGAGCTTCAAAAAATACATATTGTTAGCTATTTTTTTAAAAAAATTAGCGACATTTTTGTATAAAGGTTCCAAGATGGTACTGCTTAATTAGTTCAACTATAATTTTTGTGTAATGATGGTGAATACCAATTTTTGTCACCATGCTTTGCTTTTAAATAAATTAGTAATCCTAATTTTATGTATGGCAGATCTCCGGCGACGACGGGGCGGATCTTCGCAATAAACACGATCTCATATTCACTGCTTGATTACAAAGGAATAAATCCTTCATTCCAAAGGCATAATCTGGTAAGCAATTATATAGCTTTTGCATTCTCATTGATCAAACACATAAATCCTTCATTTCTTCTCCATAGTGACGATGTTTGCATTCGTATACTCAGTAGTGGTACAGGGATGCTGCGATTGTTTGAGCTTTTTTTACGCATAAAATTGTTTGAGCTTTTTTGAATGCACCTCGCTTTGAGAATGCACCTCATTTATGTTCTGCAGTATTTTAATGAACGGTCCTACATATGGAAATAACTTAATCATTTTTCTTGCTATGTTCTACTCAAATCATTTTCACGCTCCTACAGTCTTCAGTTTTTTTCCAATGGCACAACTAGGGCATCAAATGCCTCTTCTCTACGCCACTTCCGTCCCCAAGCTTCAGCTTTTTTCCAATGGCACAACTAGGGGATCACGTGCCTCTTCTCTATGCCGCTTCTGTCCACACCCTTCTCCACCTCTCTAGGTAATCGAGTCTCTTTACTAAGTAAATGTTGTGTTTAGGTTTATTTCCATTAGATTATTAATCATCTCAGCATGTGGGTGTATCACCATTCAAGTATTTTGAAACACTATTATATGAGGTGTTCTCATCACATCAATTAGGTATGAGAAAAAGCACAAGTTTTATGTGACCTTCCATTTATTTGACTGAATTCCTAAAAGAAATAACTTAGCATCAAGTTTTCAAAAAAATTGAGTGTTTTTTTCTCAAATTTCATTACCTCCCGCATGTTCAATGAATGTTTTATAGTTCTTTCCAATGTATGTGTTGCTGTGTGATCTACATAAGAAAATGAATTTGGGTTCTCATTTGCTTTAGTGTCAAAACTGAATGCAGTCAGCCATTTGCTAATTTTAACTACTTCACATTAGTAAGTTTTCAATAATTTTCCATTTTACAATCACACTCATCTTCCTTCCAATCATTGCCTGGATGCGGCTGCAGCCCTCCTGGTGTGGGCGCAACCCGCTTGGTGGGGGCACAGCCCGCCTTGGTGCGGGCGCAACCCGCCTTGGTGTGCGAGCGTAATGTTTTTTTCATGAGCACATTCATATGTTAAATAGATAATTTCATCAGCACTTCATGTAAGACCCCCCTCCCGGAACACAAGAACACGACACGAGAGGGGTCTTTTGCCCAGAACAGCCGCATTGCGGTAACACTAACACTCGGGTCAGCCTGTACCACAAGACGCCTATCCTGCCGGCTTCAACCAATATCAACATATAAATGCCAACCCAACCATAATAATAAAAGAAGTCAACCCATACCAAGCATAAGTCCATAAGTACAACAAAAGAGAAGCTAATCAAGCTTCTACATAATCAGAGTACGTAAATAGAATTGCCCCGAAGGGCTATAATAAAATCTCTCTCACTCACATCTGTAACCGACGGTAGCGACGGTACCGTCCCCTCAGGCTCTGTCATCCTGGCCTGGCTGTCCAGCTGCATAGCCTGCTGCTCCACCTGCAAGGTTTCCTCCTAAAAAGGGAGACGTAGCAACCGTTAGTCATAAAGACTAAGTGGCTTCACATCCGCTCCCCCGGCGACTCCTCGGCACTGGGCGGAGAAAGGAACAGGTACAGTATATATAAAACAGTAGTACAAGCAGGTGAAGTAAGTATACAAATCATAGGTAGCAATAAAAATAGTGTACAAATGAACAAGCTCTTATTCTACAATTCTACCATATACAGCAGTAAGAGAGTATAATGTTATAACAGTAAGTAACTCAACTTATATGGATGCCCATACAAGCATATAAGTTGAGGGTCGTTCAGCAAAAATTAACTCATCGTATAGGAGTGCCCATACAAACTTATACGATGAGGGTCTTGTGTATGCAATGAAGTGCAATGCTATGTATGCAATGCAATGACACACCCATGATCAAGCACATGCAATCGCTTTGTCGACACAGACTTATAGTTCCTACTATTCGAGCAGGTAGCTAACCTCTGAGGCGTCAACCGTCGTGGCCAAACGGTGACAATAGAGCGGGCATCTCCACTACTAGGCTGGTCTCCACACTACCTGGACTAGGCCTCCGTATGCCTCAACGCTAAGAACACAACAGCGGAGCTCACACGCATACTACGGCTCAGCGGGTTCTCTTGGGTAAATGTGCACCAAGATCCTAGCCCCGAACTGGCCTATGCGTGACACGTAAGGAGCCTCAGAAATTAACACGAGGACCAAGCCCAACCGTTCACATGGCACGGAAGGAGCCTCGGGACATGAACACCGAGGACCAAGCCCAACCGTCCAAGGTCTAGCCGTCAACTCCCATCGGTATGACGATTGGCGAGCCCGTAGACCTGCCACGCTATCCTTAACCCGGGATTACGACAACTCGTGTCGACTCACACCACATGCAGTTTCACAATATCGTGGCATGGAAGGAGCCTTGGGACGTGAACACCGAGGACCAAGCCCAACCATCCATCAAATGTGGAAGGAGCCTCGGGACGTGAACACCGAGGGCCTAGGCCCAACCGTCCAACTTTACTCATCTCAATCTCATTCCAACTAGTGACGGTCAACACCGCACTTGTTACTTCCATAATGCTACCCATAGGGAGACGACACTCTAAGCATTGGATTACTAATTCCCTTTTATCCATTCAACATACATCGTGGCCATAGTTAAATCATTTATACATCTAACAATTTTTAACTACCCATTTATATCAGACTCTTTCCTTCAATTAAGCTTGTCCACAACTCGTTATATGAATTCAGATTTATAACCTCAACTTATCATATCACTATGATGATTAGGTTGAAAGAGTTCACCCAAGCCTCGAGTTGGATCGCAACAATAAATTCCATAAAATCGCATTCCACGTTACACAACCCAGAATTTAGGTGCAGCCTAAATCCGGGCAGCAACTTCGACCAAGGATTCTCGAGGCTACAGAAATCCGACGAGTGCGTGTAACCACTCGTTGGAAAGATAATTTCAAGGGCTACAACGTTCGTGTTTAGTCGAAAGCCCAAATTCTATTGCATCACACCAGAAATTCACTCGAAGCCTGCTGCGTGCAGGATACAGATTTCCTGTGTGCAATTTTCCCCAATCGCAGCAGATTCGAACTGACTTTCCCGTGGCCACAAGTATCTCCTGGAAACGTGCAACCACTCGTTGGAAAGATAATTTCGAGGGCTACAACTTTCGTGTTTAGTCGAAAACCCATATATGACCAGAACACCCCCTAAATTGGCCACGAAGGTCGTTGCGTGCAGGAAACAGATTTCTGCACGCATCTTAAGGCGAGATGAACGGCATCCGTTCATCTTCCTCCTTTCACCAATCTCCCAAAAACTCCTCTAGAAAATCGTCCACCCTTATTCACCCTCACGAAGCCATATTTCTCCACGAATCACTCTCTCATCTTTACTTTGAAGAATGAAGAGGTTGGAGGGGACTAAGCCTAGAAAACGACCTAGGCATGACTTTTCCCTAAGAAATCTCCTCCTCACCATCAAGACTCTAAGGAGTCAATATCTCTCCTAGAGTATTAACTACAGATCTAGCACCAAGGGAGAGGGGAGGAAGCTCACCTCGTTTCCAGCGGTACCACCATTTCCGGCCATGGATCTAGTCATTCTTCTTTGCGGTATCTCTTGCTTGGTGCAGTTGTTATTCACGGCAAAGGAAGGAGAGAGAGAGAGAAGGCTGCCTCCAGAAGCTCCGACTGCTTCCCGCGGCTCTGTCGGATTCGCGAGATCCACGATGACGGCAAGAACGATCGGCAAGGATGGCTAGGGTTCGGCTTTATCTCCTCTTATAAACCGATGTATTAGGTTAAATCCTTCTGCCACGTGTCAACGCCCCATTGGACCGCCCCTAATGGGTCAAATTCAAGTGACCCGGTCCAAGGAATCATAATCAGCACGAATCCCGAAGTTCGGTTCGGTCCGCCTGTACAAGCCGGCGAATCTGCCTGGGCGAAGAAAACGCACAAGTCAAATTCGACGGGAATCAACCGTCATTCTCGACGATCGGCGAGAATCATCGGGCATTCTCGACGAATTCGTCGGGTATCAACAATGATACCCGGCGAATTTCACTTAGCACACTTATCGGAAATTCCTGGCGTTGAGTGCGTTGAGTATTAGTCAGCGATACTCGACAAACGGTGGGTATCACCGGGCATTCTTGACGATCGGCTAGAATCGCCGGGCATTCTCGACGAATTCCTCGGGTATCACCAATGATACTCGGCGAATTTCCCTTAGCCTAATTCTCATTCAGCAGTTCTGAATCCGGCGGGTATCGACCATCGATACCCGTCGAATCGGCGAGTATCATTCCCGATACCCGTCGATCGGCGAGTATCATTCCCGATACCCGTCGATCGGCGAGTATCAACTCCCATTCTCGTCGATTTTCCCTTAGGCCATTTCCTTTCGATCCGTTGGATATCACTCAACCCTACACTCCATTCAACGCACTTGACACCTTTTGCCAGTGCGTCCCGAGCCCGAGTCAAGTCTCTTGACTCAAAACTCGTGCGAGGGGCCTAGCGCGAATTGGGACGTTACACTTCATATGTAATTTCATCAACACATTCATCAGTGACATCAATAGTTTTTTTTTCATCAACACATTTATTAAGTAGTAACTTACCTATAGAATGGTTGTTCTTCCTCCATGTTTAGTTCTTTGAGTCAATATTTTCTTGGCGATTGCTCCCGTCAAGCTCAATCTTTTCTTGGCAACAAATCGTTTCTGGTTTGGAGACATAAACATAACAAAATACTACATGCATCTACTGTTCTAAACTCAAAAGAAGACGAAAAAAATTAAAAGGTTCCTCTACTTACTAAGGCTATGGGCACTCCCGACAAATGTCGCCGTTCCCGAACAATGTTGCCGACCCCGCCGACCCCGAACAATGTCACCGCCCCCGAATAATGTCGACGCTCACGAACAATGTCGCCGCAAACGAACAATATCACCCACGACCAATGTCGCCTCCCAAGACAAAGTCGACCCCACGACCAATATCGCCGCCCACGACACATGTTTCCGTCCACGACCAAGGTCGTTGCCAAGCAGACGAACCCCGCTTGGTTGCGGGAGAAGCCCGCCGCGACGCATCGAGAATGGGCGAATCCCGTTCGAAGATGCTAGTATATATATATATACATACACACACGGCTTGTGCACATAAGTAATAAACGCACGAATGCGTAATACGGAAAATACACCTAGTAAAATGTGTTTCTAGAAAACGTGGTCAACATGAAAATTATTAATCTCGTCGAGATCTACAACTATCATGTTGAACACTTTTCGTAAAAATGCATTTTACTAGGTGTATTTTCAAATGGAGCGGAACCGGGCGGAACTATTGTGAATCGCAATAATTCCGCCCGGTTCCGCGCCATTTGAAAATACACCTAGTAAAATGCATTTTTAGGAAAAGTGTTCAACATGAAAGTTTTAGATCTCGTCGAGATCTACAACTTTCATGTTGACTATATTTCCTAAAAATGCAAAACCGTACCTAAGTTATGTGCACAAGCTGCGTTTTTACATTAAATTCATATATATATATATATTTAAAGTTTATACGCGGCCCGCGGATATAACTTATATCCGCGGGCCGCATTTATGCATTAATGGGGAGGCCGGTGGCCGGCGAGCTCGTGGCTGCCGACCGCCCCACCTGTAAAAAAATTTTGCAATTAATGGGACGGCTGGCGGCTGCGGGCTCGTCGGGTATATATATATACATATATATACCCGAGTGCCCGACACGGGGCTCCGCCCCTGTGGCTACGCGCCACAGTACCCGGCCGGTGACGTCGGGCTTCGTCCCCACCCGGTGGCTTTTCCCTCCCATGACGGGTCGCTGCGGGTTGCGCCCGCATCAATGTGGGATGCGTCCGCATCTAGGCGCGACAATACCCGAGCTACACTTGCATTCGTGCCGGCTGTGCTACTTTTCGAGCGGGCTGCCCCCACATTAGTCCGCAAGCAGGAGGGTTTCTCCCGCATATGCACGGGCAGCCTGTCATAGAGCTCTGCATGAATGCAGCCCGACATGGCCGGGGATCCGCCCCTACGATAAAATGCGTTCGTACTCGACAAACATTATCGGTGATCCGATGATGGAATGGACCCGAGAAATCACGGGTTGAAAGGGAGGAGCGATGGATTTCAGAGCATGACGACAACCAATGCGCAAAAATGAAAACAAAAATCTTACCAGCGATCGACGTCAGAATGGAGCCGAGAAAGCACAGATGGGATGGGAGGTGCGATGGAATTCAGAGCACGTTGGAGAGGAAGAAGCTACCTAGGGATTTCAGGGTGTTGTTCCGTGCAATGCGAAAGGTTTCAAAAATAATAAATAGACATAGAAGGATTCAAATTAAAGTAGAATCAACGGTATTGATTTAATGATGAGCTCATATTAGATGGTCAAGATCTTTTATTGGAATTCAAAAGAACTTCTTTATAATATATAATGCCCGACACGGGGCACCACCCCCATGGGCAAGCGAGACAGTACCCTTCCGACGAGGCGGGATTCGCCCGCCCCCAGCTCGATGAAGTCGGGTGACTTTCAGCCTCAACCAGGCGAGCTTCGCCTGCCACTGTCGTGCTCGGCTTCGCCCGTGCATGATGAATCTTAGTAAAATGACATGGAGTCCTTCCTCATCACAGTAACGCATTTTGTAAGAGATGTTTATAATGATATTCAATTTTGTGTTTGTGATGATATAATGAACACATTCCCCCTCACAGTTGTGGCATATGAGCATGGAGAATTAGCCAATATGAAAAAGGCACAAAAAGGGCACATAAACCTCTCGTGTCACAGAATGCGAGAAAAGTAAGTATATTATCAAAAACACAGGCTATCAAATGAAATGTTGCACTAAGAACCTTGAGCGGAGACACGATTTCGATTTCCAAAGTTTGAAAGATTCAATTTTTAATTTTTCTGAAATGGGCATCAGCCACTCTATCGTACCTAATGTGAGTAGTATATGATAAAGAACATAAGAACTAATCACATTAGGTACGATTAAGTAGCTGATGTCCATCTCAATTTATTTGAGCATACATTTAAAGCTGCAATAAAAATAGAACATCAAATTTTGAATGTTAGATTAACCGGAGAGGCCACTTAAAATTGCAAAGAAGTATTTAATATATGATAGAGTTGTGGTGTATTGCACTCATATCGATTTCGATCACCTGATCCAAACCGCATATGTGCTCACAACTAAAGGAATATTAAGGACACTAATCGTCCATGACCGTGAAGGTGACATATGGCAATTAAGTGTATCAACTGCATATAAGCCAATCCTGCTCCCATAAATATTTATTTGCAGGATCATCCCACATTAATTCACATATAAACCTCTAAATTTTGGATGGAAGATAGACATGATTCAGCACAGAAATTGTGGTATCGATTGCCTAACTATCATGAATAAAGTGGTACTTATGCTACAAACACATAGTTGATTACAAAATTGAATGACAAAAAATTCAACAACAAAACCTGCAAACACGCACAAAAATTTCATTGGGTCACGATGTTGAATTCATAGAAATATATCGGCATCCCCTTCCATCGCAACAATCCAAACCCTAGTATTGTATGTTTCATCTAGTGTCCATGGGAGATCCTGTTTCAATGAAGGTTGGAAGAAAAAATCAGTAAATAACATGATGTAATGTGTTGAAATCCAAAATTCAAAGCATGGTATATGTTCTTTGTTAAGTGTTACCTCCTTATCATATCAAAAACAAATTGCCACTTTTCTCTGGCACTCAAGCCTCTTGGCACTGACGGTATAATTAGCCTGAAACCTTCAACTTCAGTACACGGAAGATCAGACCACCTGGTTGGACTCATGGGGCAAATTTCATTTTAGTAATCAGAACCGGCGTCATTGGTTGCACTGGTATTGCAGGTTTTAACTATTGAGAGCGGCAGACCTGAGAAACAAATGGTGCAATTTAGTTAAACGAAAGTAGTTAACTTCTTACACTATTTTAGACTATTTAAAATGCACCCAATTAGATCCGTACACTATAAGGCACTTACGTTGGGGAAGCCCACCCCGATTTGGCAATGATGACGTCACCTCAGAGTGATATTGGTCTACCATCTGCATGTATTTGAGATGAAGCATGGAGCAAAATAAAGGGAATGTCGTTGAAAACAAAGAAAACATTAGGGCAACCAAATGAAAATATTGGGCTATCACGCTGCTCTTACAATAACATAAGCGACCATGCTCCTAAAAGTGAACGCTTATGCCACTCTTATTTATGAATAAAGTGGACTATAAATGTTAGTGGAAATCAAGCAGAAGCATTGGTTATTTTGGAAAGCAAACTCTATTGTGGTATTCCCAGTGTCATTTTGGTCTTCTCTAGCGTGTGTCATTAGTGAATAAAAAATTGACGTGACATTCCCAGTAATAGATATAATATAATTATAGATGGAGGTTATCATAAAATTCATGTGGTTGAACACAAAATCATGTTGAGCATAAAATATTGTGTAGAAGACATGAGTGAGGTTTAAAAACCTAATTAGAAAAAGTGACAGTAAACATATATCTCAAATACACAATCAAATATGGGCACGTAACAAGAAAGAATCAAGTAAACTTTGTTATCATGACAAAAACCACTTTGCACATGTAAACGAGTGAGGCAAAATTAATTGAAGGGACATAATAAATGAAAATATAGCTGAACAATTAACAAAAAATAAGAAAGGCGAAGTGTAACCTTGGGTCAACGGGCTTGATATCTGCGAATGAGAATGGAGAATGAATCCTCCCTGTAAGGTAGAGAATTTTGTGGGTCTTGAATATATCACTATGAATTTGTCAGACTCCTCATAGTAAGATCAAATATCTCCGTGTAGACAATGTTTTAGTGTACACGCCTTTATGACCGTCGACTACACAGTTCTTGACCAAAATCTTTGTAGTACTCTCCGAGACCCCCTGCGATAATGCAACGTACAGTTGGCTGTGACTGAACACGTGGTTTGGCAGGAATATTCTGACATTACCAATAGTCTGGACCTAAGACTTGTTAATTGTAAGTGCGAATCTTAAACGCACTGGAAATTGCTTCTGTGTCAATTCGAATGACATTTTTGCGTCCTCTGCACTTTTGAGTGTCATGCATGGAAGAAACACTCCGAGGCCTTTGAACCTACCTCTAAGGATATCAGCTTCGATGATATTTCTCCCAAAGGTTCTAAATATAAGCCTTGTGTTGTTGCACAATCCGATTTTTGGGTCGATGCTTCAGAGAAACATAATAGGTGCACCCCTTTTCAAGGTCAACATATATGGAGGTAGATTTCCCGGATTAATAGAGTTCAACAGTTTAGGTAGGTATAAGTTTCCAAAATTGTCACTGATAGAGTTGAAAGAGTAGTAAGTGGTTTCCTATTTAGGAAAAAGATATAGGCACTTTGCATTTAGCTTGTTGACATCCTCGTTAAGAGGAGTAATGAGTGCCCTTATTTCCATGTAAGTAGTGTCATCAGAGTTGAAGTTATATTCATTTGAATTAGGGAAAAAAAATTTATTAAGTCAACAATAGAGTTCTATCCTTCCCACAACAAAGCCATATTATCGGGAATTCGAATCATGTTCTTGGCACTACAAGGTTCCTCTCCATCCCCAAACCTAAGTAATAACTCAGAGAACTGAATATCATTTTGGGCTCTCATATTGTCTGTTAACCACAACAAACGGACATCCGACCATAAAAATGATTCAATGATGCTATCACAAATAATTTGTAGTTTGGTACCATTGATCACAACTGACATAACCTGATGAAAGTATCCTCCCAATATAACCACTTTCCCACTGAATGGTTTCTCGTTCCCAAGCACATCTCAAAAAGTACGATCAATAGCTTCAATATATAGATCTGGCTCGTTAGAATGAATTGGTATTTCTACCCTAACAATAGAGTTGTAATCATCAGGATTATTAACTTACTATTGTCTTGAAAAATAATGATCATGGACGTGTGCGGTAACCCTACCAAGTATGCCTTTTAGAAAAATATCATCTTTTAAACATTCAAATTTTGCATTGAAAATTCTGGATACTAAATCCGGACGGTCCTGATGCGTTTGTCCAGGCACAACTCTTGTGTTATTTACCTCCAAGAGGGATTGCAGGTCATCGTTAGGAAGACGTCTGGCCTACCATAATTGCGTACTATAGCCAGAGCATCTCTGTATCGCTGATACATATCATGCAGACTACCTATAAAAGAAGACGACATAATAGTTCTTCGTCCAATTACAACTGCAATTAGTTTACATAATGAATTAGAGGTATATTAAAGTAATGGCAGCGCGTGTGGAGGTTGCTATATATGTAACAGTTTATGAAAATATGTATATGTATCATTTTCTCCGACATTTAAACTATCTTGCAAACCCTGGTAGAGCTCGGCACGAACATCACTCTGATGTGACCTAATACATTTGAGTTTCTGTGTTTGAGTTTTGTTGTAGTGATCAACTACATATTGATGCAGCAAACACCCAGAGTGGAGAAGCATTGATGGTATACTACCGCAGATCTAAAAAAATTTTATCGTAAGCAAACATAATTAAAAATCACTGCAAATGCAGCAGATTGTTGCTTGATGCGCTCACCTGTAGCAAATATGTGTAGTAATCACAACAACTTATTTGTTCTATGCGAGGTATTCGCTCGTCGCCATGCCACCCATAAGTTCTGTAAGGAAGTAACAATGGATACCTCAAAGGGTCATAATAACCGAAATATTCCTTGATAGGCACCCGATGACCATTAGTTGTCTTGACAACTATGTCTCTTTTATTTTCTTCCATGAAATCTTCTTCACCAACTAACATTACATTGACTTGTGAGGCAGATAGAGGCGAGTATTATCGCTCTACCGATGGCCTTTCCTTAATTAGTAACTTGCACTATTGTATGTTAGGGTACTGTTGGGTATTGTATCCACGATTACCTGGATTTGAGGAAGCCTCCTATCAAAGCTAAGATGAATTCACTATGTATTTGATGAATTTCTTCTAGTTGTGCTTGCAGTTATTCCATGTTAAGTACACACCAATGTCAGGGTGTAGTGGGTCAATATACACGGGTCTGTGCAACGTAATCCCTCGTTGAGCAGATCAGTGTGTTGGCCCACGTGTACTCTCTCTATTGGGGTGTACTTAATTTCAAGTACAGGGCTATGATAAAGCAAGAGCAGACAAGGAGCAAGGATGGGCCAAAGACCATCTCACGGGTTGAAAGACGAGAATCGTCTAAGTGTAAATCGTCGAGAATCACTAAGTGATTCTCACCGATTCGTCGAGAATCACCAGTGATTCTCGACGAGTCGTCGAGAATCACTAGTTGATTCTTGCCGGGTTGGGCCGGCTGTCTCGACGCAGTCAGAAAAATCATCCAAGGCAGAATCGACGAGAATCACCAAGTGATTCTCGCCGATTCGTCGAGAATGACTTTGCATTCTCGACGAGTCGGCGAGAATCCAAGGTGATTCCCACCGATTCTCCCCGGCCTCTATAACCTGTGCAGCCAGAATTCTCTAAGTAGAATTCGGCGAGAATCGTAAGTGATTCTCGCCGATTCGTCGAGAATCACCCACGATTCTCGCCGAATTTGACTTGGGTATTTTTCCGACTCTGTCTGGACCGGTCCACGTTATCAGCAGGATTTTGAACCGGACTTTGGTCTTACTACTGGTGGGGCCCACAACGGTCATCTTCATGACCTAAGGTATAAATATGCTGTATTTGTGAACAGTAAAAGTACGGATTACAGATCGAAGAAAAAGAAGCCGCCGTCGAGCCCTAGATCGCAAGCGAGCTCGGCTGACCTTCTCCGCCTCTCGCTAGTTGCTCGCCACCGTTGATCAGGGTTTTCGTTACCTCTCCCGGTGACAGAAGCCTAGTCGGGCACAGCGTCTCACTCGTCTATCCAGAGATCTTTTGTCTCTTGATTTGTGATCGGGAAACCTTCCCCATCCGAATCGATCGAGACGATCGATCCTAGTGTGACCGTTCGAAGACCTTGCCGACTTTGCTAAGAAGATTGGATCTACATAGCATCACCGCCTCTCTTGTTGAAGCCGTCGATCTAGAGAAGATTCTCTCCAAGAGAGATCTAGGGTTGTGGACTCTTCGTTGACTTCAAGAACTCGTCGTCGAACGAAGAGGGACACCTTAGTCTCCATACGTTGTTTGTATTTCTTACAAGCTATTTTCAATTCTTTGTAAGAGACCAATTGGTCTCTAGTTGTAGGGTTGGGTGCAACCTGTGTGGTGGGAGTGTTGACTCCTACGTGTGGAAGGGTTCCTTCCGTCAGTGCAAGGATTGGATTTCAATCCTGTTGGTGAAGTGACCGAGTCGTCCCTGGTTGGGAGATAGGTTGAAGGGGGAAAGTGGACGTACCCAAATCGGGGAACCACTATAAATTGCTTGTGTATTTTCTGTGCTGTGTGGTTTTGTTTTCTTATGCAGGTAAAAATTTAATTCCGCACATACGCTGCAAATACACCTATCCCCCCCATAGGTGTAAGTAGTTGACACTAGGTAGACTTTCAAGTGGTATTAGAGGGAGGTTACTCAGCAATAGGGTTAACACCTTGAGTAAGATCCTGCCTCTAGTGTCAACTAGAAGACGAGACTCAAGCATGGAGCTGGAATTTGATGTCCCTCCTCTGAGACTCCCTGCGTGCACAACAGAGTATTACCCTATCTGGAAGATGAGAGTTATGTTTCATCTGGAGGCCATCGACCCTCGGGCGTCAATCATCTTGGAATAGGGTCCCTTCATTCCCATGAAGGCTTCTGATTCTGGAAAGGATATCCAAATCCCCAAGAATCCCGAAGAGATGTCTGAGACCGAGCTCTCACTGTACAACTTGGACAAGTTAATACGTCAGATCATCACTGACGTCTGGTCTGGTGTATCTCGTTCAAGAATGGACAAGTGTAGGACGGCCAAGTCCATGTGGCAAACTATCTCAGACCTCATAGAGGGATCAGAGAAAGCTGAGACCAGTTGTCAGCAAGAGGATGAAGCCTATGTAGAGGTCCTTATTTCTGAAGATG
This sequence comes from Platanthera zijinensis, assembly GCA_039513925.1. Classification (NCBI taxonomy): domain Eukaryota; kingdom Viridiplantae; phylum Streptophyta; class Magnoliopsida; order Asparagales; family Orchidaceae; genus Platanthera; species Platanthera zijinensis. The sequence goes on from CM077095.1 coordinate 25,306,007, forward strand.
AAGGGCATGATCAATATGTCAGTATCAGGGCTCCTGTGTCCTTGTCTGAGACTGAAGAAGAAGCTGAGGAAAGCAGTTCTGATGAAGCTGACTCAACAGTCTCTGCCGATCTGGATGGTAACCCTGAACAACAAAGTCAGAAGTAGGTAACTTCTTCCTCATGCCCCTCTCCTCTTGAAGTTCCTGAAGACAGGAATAGTTTAGAGAGTAGTCCTTCCAGTGATGCAAGGGATACAGATAGCTTCCATCAAAAGATTGAAAACCTTGATTCCCTTGAGAGTGCCCTTCAGACGAGCAACTTACTTGTTGAGGAACAAGCTAAGGAGATTGCTCAGCTGAAGATCTTGATGAATCTTCAACTGGAATCCATCAAAGTAAAGGACTCAAAGATCTCGGATCTAGAGAGTCGTCTAGAGACCGAGAAGAGGATAGTTTCTAATTTTTCCAAGATTGATGCTATCAAGAGAAAAGCAGAAAATGGGTGGATCTCCCAAATTATTAAGTCATGGAGAAAAGGGGAAACGGTATTTAGACCCCCCACTGCAGAAAGGAAGGGTACTCATCATGCCTACAGGTATGATCACAGGAACAACTGTGGTCACTGCAAGGGTGATCTGCCCTCATGTGGAAGCACCCATAATGCAAGGGCTGTCATGGCCACCCTTGAGAGAATGCCTAAGGCTCGTTCTGAACCCTTTGTATTCTCGGCCACAGCCCCAACTCTGCATGAATCTGCTGATCTCAGCTCTCACTGCGCCTCTCACCACCCTAGGACACAAAAAAGAGGGGTTAGAAGTCATGCAGTTAGTGCTCATGGGGCCTCTGATAGGGTGCTGACTGAAAGGAAGGCACCACCTCCCAGGCCCCATGACGCTCACTACATGCCTTCCTTCCACCCTTCCAAGTGTCACGATGGAAGAGGAAATTTTGAGAACAGATCCGGCTTTGTCCTGTTTAGGCCTAGGTCTTTGACTACCTCAGTCACCGGTTCAGGTCACAAACGGCGGTACAACATTCATGAATGTTGGTGTTGTGGCAAAGTGGGTCATTTTGCCATAGATTGTTGGCACAACCCTTCTGTGTCAAAGGCAAGGGGACTTCCACATCCTCGAGGCAATGTTAGTCCTCCCTCCAGGATCCCTGAGGGGAGGCATCCCAATTATTATACTAACAGGAACCTAGGACCCAATACTTATTGGGTTCCTAAGGCAAGATAACTCTTTCCTGCAGGGTGGTCTAGGTTCCCGTAAACCTAATGGGAACCAGACAGGAGATGTTCCAAAAATGACGTGGAACAAGTATATGGAAAAGGAGCAGTGCCATCAACACGGGCACGTTCAAGTTGACACTAGGTGGACTTTCAAGTTGACCACCTGGTGTGCCTTGAGCAGAAGTTCTAAATGGTACATCTTTCAATCTCATGTAATTGCAATCAGCTTCAATATATGAGCTATAGTGCATCGATTTTTACATAGATGTATATATGTATGTCTACATATCCACACTAAGTCATGAATTCTTTCTCTCGAAAGTAAATGGTCATGTATAGACTTACACTTATATGCTTGTTCACCTAAGGAAAGATTAAGAATGTAAAAATAACCTTTAGATACATTGTTAAAGATTTATATGTAAATACACTGGTAGATTCGAGAATGAACCTCAACAGGCCTAAGTCAGCCCACTGAAAATTAATGAAGATACGCCATTGGAAGTCACTAAAACTTACAACTGACATCAAGAAGATTGTGTATATCTCGATCGAAAAATAATCCATTAAAGTTGCCTTCCACGGTTATTGTCTTGGGTATACCAAGGTTGATATGCCTCCTAACTCTGTGTGGAAAACTCCTTCCAAACCCTCTATAGATTCATGTATTAAGAAATATATATATTCCGAAGATTAAGAAATACATATATTTAGAAGATTTCTCAAACCCTTTGATAACACAAGATTTCGAGAATCCGGTATGCCTCCAATCCCGTCGATTTCTATTTAGAAAAACTCCCGCCGACTCTTCATCTTCCGCATTTCGTAGAGAAACCCGTCGATATTCCTCAGGAATCCCGCCGACCCTTCCTTCCCTCCTCCAGGCGACTTCCCGCATCTTAGGTTCCAAATCTCGTCGACCTCGTTCCGGATTCCGTAGACCTCTCTTCTCGCGTCCAGGGCGCTCGTCCAAGTTTTCATTCTCTGCGGTTTCGATCAAACAAGGGCACGAGCTCCTCCAGGCTTTCCGTCGTCTCCGTGGACTCTCACTTCCTCCGCATTTGGGTAACCATTTCCTCTCCCTTATAGTGACTCGCTGTTAGTATAGCTTCCCTTTTTATTTCTGATTAGGTGTAAACTTGGGATTCCCTCCCTAGGTTTGCTATGGCTCCAAGGACCACCGCCAGCCTGGTCACTGGATGTGAGTTGGTTCGAACCGGGTTCTCACATGCCTCGGATGAGTTCAGAAACATCATCATCATGCTGGAGGAGGCTGGACTCACGTTTGTACTGGAGCACCCCTGCAAAATTCTGGATAAGGAAGTGATGGAGTTCTTCGCAACCGCCAAACTTCGGAATGAAGACTCTATCATCAAGAGTAAGGTTGCAGGTGCAAGGATCAAGATGTCTGCAAGGAAACTGACTCAATGCTTGCAGCTCTCCAGTTCTGAGCACGAGGATTATCTGGAGGAACATGATAGAGCCAGGACCCTATTATTCTATGGGCTAGCTAGGGGAACCAGATCGATAAAGAGAAAAGAAATGAATGAGGAGGGGAAACTCTTGTCCGACATCATTGGGAAAGTACTGATATGCAAACCCGGCTCACACGACCACATCTCAGCTGGCATGTTCAAGATTCTTGTGGTGATAGTCTGCCGAAAGAGATTCAACTGGGGGGCCATGCTTTTTGAGAAGATTAAGGACACTCTCAGATCTCCAAGTTTTGGAAGAATCATCAGCCTATTTCTCAATCAGTTGAACGGAGATAGGTTCGACATGAGCAAAGGAGTTCCTTTGCATTATTTGAAGAAAATGGACTCCAGCGTATTTGACAGATGGGAGCGACTCATAGGGCAAGCTGTAGTGGTAGTTGAACAAGAAGAATCTCCTACCGAGGACAACAGAACTTCAGCAGATTTCGTGGCAACACCCAGTGAAGTTCCTGACGCCCTGATTGCAGGAACTGAGGGGGAGCCTGTAACCAGTTCTGCAAACATCTTATCTGACATTTCTCTGATAGCTAAAGAAGCTGTGGAGATGGTGGCAGATGAAGTTGTAGATGATGAGGAGGTTGAGAACGATGAGGCAGCTCTTATCGACGATGATCTGGGAGATGACGTGGCTGATGAGGAGATAGAGGAAGAAGTAGAAGAAGATGTGCACAACTCTGCCGATAAGCATGATCACTTGGAGACTGAGATAGAGGAAGAAGTACCAGAGAATGAGAAAGCAGCAGATTCTCAAGAGGATGCTGAGGTTCCATTTGAGGAACATGCTCCTAAGCAGTCAGATGCAAGGATGGAGGGGGAGCAATCCTTTGTTCCCCCTGTGGACTCCATACTACTATCCAGCTCTCCCAGTGCTTCTGCGGGGGAGCCTGACCAGGGTCTGCCTGCAGCTCCTCCACTTCAAGCAAACCTAGCAAACCACACTATTAATTTTGTCCAAGGAATGCTTGATGAGCTCAAGGATACGTTTGAGAAATCGCACAACAAAGTGCTAAAGAGACTGCGGGAGTCTGAGGATCTCATGCTTAAGAATGTGGTTCAGATCAACCACAAACTAGATGTGATGGAAAAGAAATTTGATGAAAAATATACAGAGGCAGGCACAGCCGTATCTCTCCTCATGCAAGGACTGAAGAAGAATACTGACGATCTGGCTGTAGTCAATAAAAATGCACATATTGTGGCAGACAGCATACGAAAATACGATGGCAACATGGTAACGCTGAACGCAAATCAGAAATCTCTGCTGGACGACTTCAGTAAAACCGTGAAGCACATTGATGCCTCTTTGCATTCCTATACAAACTCTATAGCCGCCGAAGCCAAAAAGGGGGAGGAAGCGTATAACGCTAAGATGGCAGGGCTTCAAGAGTTAGTACTTCTAAACTTCGATCAGACCAATAGGTATGCCTTTCAAAACTACCACATCATAACTGCACCTTTAATCAACTTAATAAATAATAATTGACAAATACAAATTCGATAATTCGAATAGGTACGTGTTTGAAACGGCCCACTGGCTGGTAACAGAAGCATCGGGAATACATGTCTGTTGTTGCTCCACCTGAGGATGAAGGCCGTGCTGGTACTAATGAGGGTGATATAAGGACTGAAGAAGTACAACTGGGCGAAGTCGAGTTGAAGAAAGCTGCGGAGAGGGCTGACAGAAGAAGCTAGTTTGACCAAGATGCCTTAGCAAAAGCCAAAGGAAAAAGGCAAATCAAAGAAGGAACTTCAAAGGAAACACCAGCTGAAAAGAAGATCAGATTGTCGGAGGAGGATGTGAGAAACGAAATATGGAGTCCTGTATCAAAGAATATCATCTTGGACACCTTTGCATTACTACAAGGAGGGCAAGTCAAAAGGAATGACGTATATAGCCAATACGAGTGGGAGCAGCACAAAATGTATGAAGCCAAAAGAAACTTGTTCTTCAGAAGCAACACTGTGGCAAACAAAGCTCCCCCTCCGAGATACTATCCTAAGCCCAAGGAGTATTTTGAGCGACAAAGCAAAAAATTCTTAGCTCAACAACTCAAAGAAGGCATAGCTAAGGATAAAGATCTGTAGGATGTTAGCTCTTGTGGTTATCTCATTTAAACTTTTGATTAAGTAAACTGTGAACATTTATGTGTGGATATTCACATTTATATATTCATGTGTGTGGTTTATTAAGTGACTCTCATATTGGTATGATTACGTCTGTTGTTCACTCTTCTAGTTTATGCATATTTTATTTGGAATGTTGAAATTCATCTTAGCTCAGTAGGATTTTGGCTTCGTCAAATAGGGGGAGATTGTTGGGTATTGTATCCACAATTACCTGGATTTGAGGAAGCCTCCTATCAAAGCTAAGATGAATTCACTATGTATTTGATGAATTTCTTCTAGTTGTGCTTGCAGTTATTCCATGTTAAGTACACACCAATGTCAGGGTGCAGTGGGTCAATATACACGGGTCTGTGCAACGTAATCCTCGTTGAGCAGATCAGTGTGTTGGCCCACGTGTACTCTCTCTATTGGGGTGTACTTAATTTCAAGTACAGGGCTATGATAAAGCAAGAGTAGACAAGGAGCAAGGATGGGCCAAAGACCATCTCACGGGTTGAAAGACGAGAATCGTCTAAGTGTAAATCGTCGAGAATCACTAAGTGATTCTCACCGATTCGTCGAGAATCACCAGTGATTCTCGACGAGTCGTCGAGAATCACTAGTTGATTCTTGCCGGGTTGGGCCGGCTGTCTCGACGCAGTCAGAAAAATCATCCAAGGCAGAATCGACGAGAATCACCAAGTGATTCTCGCCGATTCGTCGAGAATGACTTTGCATTCTCGACGAGTCGGAGAGAATCCAAGGTGATTCCCACCGATTCTCCCAGGCCTCTATAACCTGTGCAGCCAGAATTCTCTAAGTAGAATTCGGCGAGAATCGTAAGTGATTCTCGCCGATTCGTCGAGAATCACCCACGATTCTCGCCGAATTTGACTTGGGTATTTTTCCGACTCTGTCTGGACCGGTCCACGTTATCAGCAAGATTTTGAACCGGACTTTGGTCTTACTGCTGGTGGGGCCCACAACGGTCATCTTCATGACCTAAGGTATAAATATGCTGTATTTGTGAACAGTAAAAGTACGGATTACAGATCGAAGAAAAAGAAGCCGCCGTCGAGCCCTAGATCACAAGCGAGCTCGGCCGACCTTCTCCGCCTCTCGCTAGTTGCTCGCCACCGTTGATCGGGGTTTTCGTTACCTCTCCCGGCGACAGAAGCCTAGTCGGGCACAGCATCTCACGCGTCTATCCAGAGATCTTTTGTCTCTTGATTTGTGATCGGGAAACCTTCCCCATCCGAATCGATCGAGACGATCGATCCTAGTGTGACCGTTGGAAGACCTTGCCGACTTTGCTAAGAAGATTGGTTCTACATAGCATCACCGCCTCTCTTGTTGAAGCCGTCGATCTAGAGAAGATTCTCTCCAAGAGAGATCTAGGGTTGTGGACTCTTCATTGACTTCAAGAACTCGTCGTCGAACGAAGAGGGACACCTTAGTCTCCATACGTTGTTTGTATTTCTTACAAGCTATTTTCAATTCTTTGTAAGAGACCGATTGGTCTCTAGTTGTAGGGGTTGGTGCAACCTGTGTGGTGGGAGTGTTGACTCCTACGTGTGGAAGGGTTCCTTCCGTCAGTGCAAGGATTGGATTTCAATCCTGTTGGTGAAGTGACCGAGTCGTCCCTGGTTGGGAGATAGGTTGAAGGGGGAAAGTGGACGTACCCAAATCGGGGAACCACTATAAATTGCTTGTGTATTTTCTGTGCTGTGTGGTTTTGTTTTCTTGTGCAGGTAAAAATTTAATTCCGCACATACGCTGCAAAGATACCTATCCCCCCCATAGGTGTAAGTAGTTGACACTAGGTAGACTTTCAGGTACCTTGCAAGTTGCCTCAAGATTTGGGCGAATGGATTAATTATATTAAATATATTGGTGATCCTTTCACCAATCTTGCATTAAGCCCTGAATTTTCCCGCAACCGGTTATATAATTCGTGTTTAGTATCATAAATGAACATCTGTAGGTACCATGGCTGACTTTCGAGTGCAGGTAGAAGATAACCAATTCGGTGATACATTGTACTGTGTGCCCTAAAAGTGTAGACTCTGCGATTAGCAGCTGGTATATGTTCGTTAAGCGTGACCCCCAATGATGTGAAGGAGAAGATGTGGTTGTAAGCACGTGTATGTTGTCTAGAAGTGTGTGCCGCTATGCTTTGTTTGGCAAAGAGATTAAGCAATTCAGTGGATTTAGGAATGTGGTTAACATCTACCCTACCAACAAAACAACACAAAGTAGAAGTCTCCTTGTAGAATAACTTTGCATGGCAGTATGGACATGCAGATTGGTGCAAGAGATGATGCTCAGGAACTCGAGTAGCGTGATAACAATTCTTTGCACATGAATTGTGTGTTGATGGCTGGGTAGCGGGAAGACGAACATCGATAGACATTCCTTCATCTAAGTTATTTTATGGAAACAACAATGCAGATAGACAATCATTGATCGTCCCATAGGTGGTGTTTGGATTCATGACACTAGGTACACCAACTAATCATCTTTTTCGAATACACTCACTCCTCTGATTTTGCAGTTCTAGCTGCGTCTGCCTGAGATTACGACGATTGTAGTTTTTTCGTAACGAACCTAATAAAAATGATAATATTATAGATCAGCTTGATAAATGGATTATCGTAGAAGTGTGAATCCTATTAGATTCAAGTAAACCTACTGTAAATTATAGTACCTGGGGGATTGTCACGTGGTTATTGCGCATTTGTCGAGCATTCATCGTTATTTCAGCATGTCCCTCGTCTACATGCGTGTCGGATCACATTACGATATGTGTCATGACTGGATTGTGAGTGGTGAGTTTTGATGGGGAGCAGTAATGTGAATAATAGAAGCAGTTTGATCTATGTCTTCTGTGTGTAGTTAGAATATTGACTGAAACAAAGAAGTATTGAAGATGTAATGATGATAAGGGTAGCTCATAGGTGTAGTATAGTACCTGTTTCCTATCATAAATCACACACTAGTTGGTGTAACGTTCCTTCGACAAACTTATTTTGTGGAAATGTTAGTTCATCTGGACGATCATTGATCGGTCTATAGGTGGTGTTTGGATTCATGACATTAGGTACACCGAATAATCGCCTTTCTCGAATATGCGCACTCCTTCTCTAATTTTGCATCTATAGCCGTGTCTGCCTGGCATTACGACGATTGTAGTTTCTCTGCAATGAAGCTAATAAAAATGAAAAATTGCAGATCAGTCTGATATATGGATTATGGTAAAAGTTGTAATCCAGTTAGAGTCAAGTGGACCAATTATAAACTGCAATACCTGGGGGGGGGGGGGTTGTCAAGTGGGTATTGCCCATTTGTCGAGCATTCATCCTTATTGTGGTTTGCCCCTCATCTACATGTGTGTCGGATCGCACTGCGGCACATGTCAAGGCTAGATTATGGGTGGGTGAGCTTTCTTAGACAACAATAATGTGAATAATAAAAGAAGTGTGTTCCATGTCTTCTGCGTGTCATTTTAATATATCCTTTTCAGAGAATTATTGAAGGTGTAATGCTGAGAAGTGTTGTTCAAAAGTGTAGTTTAGTTCATGTTTCCTGTTGATAATCATGTACCGGTTGGTGTAACACATTTATCAGTTGTTGTCCGGGATCTAACGGATGATGATGTAGATCAGCTTGTGTTTGTGGTGGTAGTACGCCCGGTGAAATGATTTCTCTCCTCCATTGTTGAGGTGTAAGTTGTCTTGGTCATCTTCCCCTAGGGAGAAATGTTATAGGTGGGATGTTTTTCATACTATTCAAAATGGTATTTGTCGATGAAGCATGTCGAGGTGGTATATGCGAACTCCGTTCAACCATGTTTAGTTGGGCTCGAAGGGCATCCTCCCACAGATGACGAAGCTTGTGTCTCCTTGTGTTACGCGCATCTCGTTGTTCTGAAGTTGGCATCTTTTACTTGAGGTTAAAAGGATTCAAAAGCTACAAACATATGAGAAATCTAAGCCTTCTTTTATAGTACGATAGGTTGAGTAAATATATTCATATTTTGATATTGCATGGCATCGCTCTACGCCAGGCATCAAGACTGGATTGTGAGTGGGAGAGGTTTGCTGGACAACATTAACTTGAACAACAGTAGTAGTATGATCCATGTCCTCTATGTGTGGTTAGAATATTAATGGATCAGAGAAGTATTGAAGTAGTGATGGTGATAAGTGTAGTTCAAACGTGTATTTTAGTACCTGTTCCTTGCCGAATATCGTGACAACTAATAGATGATATTCTAAATCGACTTGCGCTTATGGTGAGAGAAGGGGAAGGTGAGAACTACCCAGCCAAGAGATAGCTTCATGGAGAGCAAATAATAGAGGAGGAGAGAACTACCCGGCGAGGAGAGAACTACCCAGCTATTGACTTAGCTGGAGGAAGGGGCTCATCTGTTTTGAGGGGGGTATAAGGCAGACTAAAACTAATGAATCGGCATAACCCAAAAAATAAGCAAGTAGGAACTATAATAAACTAATACACATGTACATCACACTTCCAAAGAACCATATTCTTAATCAACCAGGGGCATAGGTGTAACATCCTATTTCCTTCTAGACCCCTTAACTTGATTTAGGGTAGAACATGTGGTGAGTGAATGGGGTTAGAAAAGGTTTAACCCAAGGATATGGGGTGGATTCAATAGGCATCGAGTGACCACGACGCCGCTCGACGAAGCATCGAGTGCAGAGTAGACTCAATGCCATGCTCTTTAATCAATAGGAATCGAGTGAACACGACGCCATTCGATAAAGCGTCGAGTGCGTTGAGTGGACTCAACACAGTGTTGAGTGGACTCAACGCGGCGTTGAGTGGTCTCAATACCACTCAACGATTTTGGACAGTATTTTTATCTTGCTACTACCATTGAGTGGACTCAATGTGGCGTTGAGTAGTCTCAACACCACTCAACGCTTTTAGATAGAGTATTTTCATCTTGTTTTTGGCGTTGAGTGGACTCAACGCCACTCAACGCTTTTGGACAGTATTTTCATCTTGCTATTAGCGTTGAGTGGACTCAACGTGGCTTTGAGTGGTCGCAACGCCACTCAACACTTTTGACTTAGAGGATTTTTAATTCCACACTGTGTTTGCTGGTTCAATGTACGGGCTGAACCGGGTTCGGAATGAGCGCCAATTGACCTATTGGACCCGGTCCTTTCAATCAAGACCTAATTAAAGTAATAATTGGACGGTCTATTATTATGGTGACACTTGGCGGCAAGGAGGAACCTTGCTCAAGGATGACCAGCCATGCCCCGCCACTCCCAACCACTCCCAGCCACCCCCCTATTCAAAGTCCTTAAACCACCCACTCCCAACCTTATCTCCATTCCACCCCACCATAACCTTCAGTGAGCCAAGATGAGTACCGACAGTTGGAAATAAGAGTTTGTTGGAGCAATCGTCGAACATGGCTCACCACCATTGTACTCGCTACCAAGCGCGACTAATGGTATGTTTCTCCTCCCCTCCCTCGGTGCTAGCCGTCTAGTTATTTTAGGTGATATATCAGGCTCAATTGAGCCCGATACCATGTGAGGAAGATGATATTTTATTTTTGAGCATTTCTCCTTGCTCGGGTTCGCCGGAGGAGCCGCCTCCGGCGGCCATATCACTGGGAAATGCTAGCCACCACCTCAACGGAGGTGGTGGCGACAATCACCGGTGGTGGCGGTGGCCGGATGGCCAAGAAAGTGGAGATAAAAGAGCTACAGATCGGGATGATATAGAACATCGGCTTATTGGGGAAGATGAGTTGATGTCGTCCATTTAAATGTATTATAAACTATAGTTTTAATTACCTACTAGTGTAATTTCTATCATATAAATACAGTCACATTGCATGAGTTATTTAGGCCTCTTAAAGTAATTTCATGAAATAATGTCCAACATGAAAAAGGTAGATCTAAGTCTCACCTTTAATTTGACACCCTAAACTTGTAATTTGATATACTGTAGTTTCCTGTAGGACAGTCCTTCTAAGACAGCTCCTAAGCTAGGGCAGAATTTTAAATGGATGTCTAGGTCAAGCCCTAAGTCCACATGCAATGAAATTTAGGTCATGCATGTGTTAATGTTATACTTAGGTCCTGCCCAAGAATCAAAATTTTTGGGAGGTATTTTTCTATAGTTTTTATAGAAATATCAATTATTAATTAAATGGAATATAGGGAGATTCCCTTTTCCAAATGTCCCCAAATTTGGGTACAATGGTCATTGGATCATTATATGACCATGGAAAAAATTTTAGACCATTTGGACTCTGCATGTTGTAGAATCCAACATGCATGGTGGAGGTAGATTTGTAAATGGAGTGCCAATAGTAAAAATTGGAAAGTGGGAAGTTAGCCCATTTGGCCCAATGCATGTCCATGGGATTTTGTACAGAGGCTTATAGGGATGAATTACACCTCCAATAGAAAGATTGGGATTCTTGGGATAAAAAATCCCATTATTTTGAATTATAGGAAAATAGGCTCTTTTAGAAATAAAAATGAGATATAGGTCTACAGACCTTGTAAAATTTTAAAATTTTGATACAAGTCCTAATATGATATTTTACATCTCTGGAAAAGTTATGAGTTTGCTGGAGAATTATATCTTGTGTATTTAGTAGATTTACAATTTTACCTTTTTGGGATTTAAATTAAATATTGGGGTAATACTATTTGGAATATTATGGAAAAATGTATATAGTCTTGTTTCTGTAATATAAACCTCTGTGAATTTTTTTAAAAATTTTGGATGACTAAGTATGCTTAAAACCATAGTAGTGGAATTTTTGTAATAATGTTCACCTGTAATTATTTTTGGTCAAATCACTGGTTAGGGGTATGAATTTCTGTTTGGAGTATTATTATGACAATGTTAATCACTGGTAATTTTCTATGAATTTTCAGTTGAATATTTTAGGTACTTAATTTGGAAAATAGAATAATTGTGATTATAATCATAAATAAAAAATGAATGGTAAATCAAGTGGGAAAATTAGTATCTTTGGTGAACAGCTAGATGAACTCCAGGTAAATTATCTAGACATAATGGACCACTTGATATAGTAGCTCATGTATAAAGTGACCTAGGTCACCTAATTAAACGATTTAATTTATGGTCCTAAATTCTTAGAACAATGATGAACTTCTAAATGGTCAACTTCATACACATAGCAAACTCATGATAAATATTTATGGGTCTTCAGACCAAGGAATTGGAAGTCATCTTATAAGGGTCAGAATTAAATCGTGGGCTGCGCTTAGAAAAAGTGATGTGTAACACTAGGATCCATGGGGAATGATAGGTGGTTGGATTAAGAGAAGTATTAGGAATTTGAAACCCTGCTTGGTGTCTCAAGTATGTCACTACATAGTAACGAGTGTTAGAGTGCAAGTTACAAGGAGAATAACGATAACGGGATCCGGCGAAAGATCGTCGCTCTCCCAATCTGTGCCTTAAGTCATTAGGTTTACTCAAGAGTAATAATGAGATTGGGGTAATAATAATGGGCAGACACTAATACAAGTAAGAGTCCTTGAGAAAGGGAGCTTTGGGCTTCAGCCCATCATAGTTCCTAATGCCCTCGAGAGCCCTTCACCGAGCATGCCCTGAGCAGTCCAAGGACTAACCCTAAGTTGTTATGTATAATAAGCATTAGACAAGAGTAGTCTAATAGGTTAAGGGAACCATGTGACAATCTCACCCATATAGGGTTGGGGGGTTACAGGATGAGTTTAGTCCTACGAGTTGGATGCTTGGATGTTTGGATATAGGATGGGTTTAGTCCTGCGAGTTGGAGGCACGGGTTGGAAATAATTTGCATGTGCATAGAATATATTAATTGCGGGTCATACAGTACTGGACCAATCGTCACATCGATGGCAGTACGGTGACTCTAGTGTGGTGTGAGGGTTGTAGGGGACAGTAGATGATTTATATTGCGGTCTGGACGACAATCCCCAAAAATGCACACCCGACCAAAAAGACTGGTGGATTTGCCAACAATTAGTACTCAAAGACTCTAGAATGTGAACCTAGGACGTCTACGGAGGATTACAAAGGGTCTAGGCCTAGTTGTGTGTATACCTGCCTAGTATGCGGAGATTCCCACTCTGATACTATCGTAGCCATAATGGTGGTACCCGAGAGTTAAGCTAACTCATAAAAGTGGGAACTAAAGGTCTGTGATCACAGAGTAGTGTGCGTGAGTTGTACTTATATGAATCATAACCCGCATACCATATCATACATACATACTTAGGACATACGCACCATAGATACTTATCATATAAATTAGTATGAGATCTTTTATATAATAAGTTATATTTCTGAAACCTTAATTTATAAGTTTGTATTGGCATTCATATAAGTTAAGGTACTCCTGTGATGTTAGTGTAGCGGTAGATAGTTTACTTTATGCTCTTTCTTCACTTTACTTACTGCACTTCTTTTCATTACTATTTTATATACTTTACTTGACAATATAAAACTGCTAGAGTAGAGATATAACTATTAATATATATCCATGATAAAATAGATCCACTGTCACATGTTATCCTTTTTATACCCCTTGTTGTACTCCGCTTCATACTCCTGCTCGGTACCTAGGAGTCACGGGGGTGAGGCAAGGAAAAAATGGCTTAGTCTTTATGACTAACGGTCGGTTGTGACCGTAGGAGATCGATGAGCTGGAGCACCAGCACAACCAGCAGGACGAGGTGGCATGACATGAGGAGAAGATACCACGTACTACTACCGTAGCTCAGCCTCAGGTGATAACGAGTATTTTAGTTATCATTTTCGCATAGTGAGAGGGAGAGAGAGATTTTATTTGGAATGTATCAGGCATAAGCCCTTCTCTCATTTTGTACTCATTTGGGCTATTGTACTTTTCATTTACATATTTGATGACATTTTACTATGACATTATGGACTTGTGAGTTTTATTTTCTACTTGTTATACTTCTTCTCTCGATTGGTCAAACAGGTTGAATGATCATACTAGCTGGCAGGATCGGCGTCTTGCGGTGTCGACTAGCCCGTGTGTTATTGTCATCATAAGGTGGCAGTTTTGGGCATAAGATCGGGTAACCTCCTTGGTGGGGGGGGGGGGGGGTCTTACAACTGGTATCACTTGACAAATGATCATATGAGAAAGAAGTCCACAACACTAGGTCACCTCGCTCGAGCATTAGTTTGCGGACAAACTATGCAGTAGAAGCAATGGTGTGCCCATGTGTAAAAAGTCATAGAAACAGTCCATATTAAATAATGAGTTAGGCCAATCCTAATATAAACCTTAATTTCATGCACCCTCCACAGGTCATTGTACCACAGGATGTGGTTCCTCCCCCTCCGACTACCATTCCTTTTCAGTAGACGGAGATGGGGCAAACTTTGACAGTCATTCTTGAGATTTTCAGAGCTCAACAGGTCCCGACTCAGCAGCCAAATCTGGGATTGAATTGGCTGAGTGCCTTCAAGAATCTATCCCCGCTGATGTACCACAGGACAGAGAATGCGGTAAAGACGGAGTAGTGGATCGAGGCCATATAGGAGATGCTTGCTGGCATCAGCTTACCGGTCAGCCATGAAGTTCCCTTGGCAACCTCTACACTAGATGTTCACGCGAGGAGATGGTGGAAGTCCATGCTAGACTCCACATATGTAGATAAGGAGCTGTCAGATATTTCCTGGGATGAGTTCAACGAGGCCTTCTTGGAGAACTTCGTGTCTGTTACGGATAGAGATGAGTTGGAGGAGGGGTCCTTAAACCTCAGGCAGGGGACCAGATCAGTGACAGAGTACTATAGGGAGTTTTCCCATTTGGCCAGTTTCTCGGGGTTACACGATCTAAATGATAGGAGGTATGCAAAGAGATTCTACCGAGGACTTAAAGACTCTACGAGGCATTCCCTACTATTTATTTCTCATGGCACGTCAGCTCAGATCATAGAGATGGCTAAGAAGCTGGAGGCAGACCAGCTTATGGTACAGAGCAGGGGAAAGAGACTGCTGGATGGGTCGTCCTTCAGGGAGAGTAGTCGAGGCTCACAGAGAGGCAGAGTGATGAGCCACAAGAGGGGTGGGGGATGTTATCATCCCAACTTCAGGTAGGAGAAGAGGCTTCTTGTAGTACAAGCTCCCCCACTACTGCAGATACATGACCCGATGAGACAGGATGACCGTGGCCACCGATAAGTGATTTGCTATACATGCCAACAACCGGGGCACGTAAGAGCTGTCTGCCATCAATAATTTAGTCCACCTCCTCCTCCTCAACCACCAGTAGTGTTGGAACACCCTATTACTGATTTGGGTAAGGATCACTATGTCCTTAGGAATATGTCTTGACCTCATTGTATAGTTTTAAAGGTCAACTAGAATAGGTCTAAGACTTAGAACTTAGGTTTGAAAGCTGCCCCCAAGACCTTCTAGTTCAGAATACAAGTACAGAAGTCTAAGGCAATTATCGTCGAGCTCAGATCGACGAGGCATCGAACTCAGTTCGACTATCTCTGAGCTCAGTTCAACGAGTCATCAAACTCGGTTCGACGATCTCCGAGCTCAGATCGACGTTTCTGTCTCTAGCCAAAATCCAGATCTCTGAGCTCAGGTCGACGATAGTCGAGCTCAGATCGATGATTTCTATCTCAAGTCTAATTCCAGTCTCTGAGCTCAGGTCGACGATAGTCGAGTTCAGATCGACGACTTTTCTTGAGAGATCGATGATTTCAGAATTCAAATTCAGTCAGTTATGGAATTCAATCTAATTCATATCCAGCATTTATTTCAAAGGATTTTATAGCCGTTTCAATCAATCTGGTGCAAGTTTCAAGGAAGACTAAATGGAATGTCTTTTAGGACTTTCCTCCAGAGATAGATATCATTTAAGGAAGTCATTTATGACTGGCTAACGGCTATCTAGAAGACTGAATTTCAATATATCATCTCAGAGTAATTGAGACAGCATGATGATTATTATTATTCTAAGGAATAGATTTTGAGACACAAGTAATACAGGATTACAAGTTAGAATTCTTACAAAACACAAGGAATACAACAGTGAAGGAGATCACAACACAAGAAAAGAATTCCTCTATTCTTTCAAGATCTCTTCTGATTCAAGTGTTCAAGGCTTCATCAATCAAGGACTCCAGACACATCACATTTCAGCCTTTGTTAAAATCATTCTTTGCTGGAGATCTCAATCATACTAAAGGCCTATCACCCTGTACAAAGCTTCTCTTCCTGAACAACTACAAATCTCAGGGGGAGCTTTGATAACAACAATCCACTAGTCTTCTCTTTGACTGTTGACAGAGAAGAACATCAACTCTTTCTTTTTCTTTTATTCTGCTGTAAAAGGGTTACTAGAAACTCCCTTCAAAAATTTTGTGGTTGGTTTCTGAGACCTTGTCAAAACTCAGTGGTGGCAAGACACCTGATCAAAAAATCTAATTTTTTTTTGAGCACCTTATCAAAAGCTCATTGGTGCCCAGGACACCTGATCAACTATTCCTGTAGTGGATTCCTACCTAGGGTGGTAGAAGAGTGGATGTACCAAGGTTGATTGGGGAACCACTATAGATCCTTGTGTCTTCTGGTTACTGTGTTTGATTTGCTGTGTGCTATGATTTATTTCTTGCTTACTTAGTTTTTATTTATTGCAAGCACAATACACATATATATAAATCAAGTCTTCCACTGCTGAATAATTTTTTTAATTTGGAAAATTATTTTAATATACTCTATTCACCCCCCTCTAGAGTAAAGGTAGATCTTACCCTCACTTTCAATTGATATCAAAGCCAGGTTAGTTATTCAACAGCTAAATCCTCATCATATTTGTTGTTCCTACAGGCTAACACCTGAACCAAAAGATCTCTGATAAGATCAATCTTTAATAGAGGGTTATTACTTTTATTATATTTATTTTCATATAAAACCATGGAACAGAACAAAGATTATGCTAGCACAAGACCTCCAGTGTGCAATCTTTCTAAGTTTGCACTTTGGAAGGCAAGGATTAAATTATACATGAATTCTATTGATGAGGACATCTTTAATTCTGTTTTGACAGTGTGTCTAAGACCACCAGCAACTACAAGTACAAGTGTTGTTCCACCCCCCTCAGGAACAGATACAGAAATCAAAAAGTTGAAAGTTGTTGATGCCAAGGCAATGAACATATTGGCTCATACTATGTCTGATGACATATTTCAAAAAGTGGTTGAATGCAACTCAGCAAAAGAAATTTAGGACAAGCTATCTCAGCTTGTGTCAGGATCAGCTGATGAAAGAAAGGATAGAAGATCCCATCTCATAACCCAGTATGAGAATTTCAAGAAGGGAGAAACTGAGTCAGTTGCTGACATGTACAACAGACTCAGTCTAATTGTCAGTGAACTGAAGACCATGGATAAGGAGATCTCATTGACTGAACTCAATGATAAGATCCTAATGTGCTTCCCCAACACTTGGGATTGAAGGATCTGGCCAATCAAGGATGCTAGAAGCCTAAATGAGATCACCACTGAAGCTCTATTAGGCAAGCTTAAGTCTTATGAGCTGCTTATCAAGAATAGAGAAGAAGAGCAAAAGATAGCTTCTCCAGCAACAAGGAAGGAGAAGACAATTGCTTTCAAAGCTATAGAAGAATAGCCTGAAGACAAAGTCACAGGAAATGAAGAGCTATTGAGTCTACTGGCCAAAAGATTTTACAAGATGGCCAGGAAAGATTTCAGGAAAAGGTCATCCAGAGGCCATAAAAAGCCAAGGTATGACAAGTCCAGTAACAAAGAAATTATTTGTTTTGGATGCAGGAAACCAGGCCACATTGTGCCTGACTGTCCAGAAAACCAAAATAAGGACAAGAAAGATAAGAAAGACAGGAGAAGAGACAAAGACTTCAGAAGAAACAACAATGACAAATCCTCCTCCAGCAAGAACAAACACACCAGGAAGGGATTTGTAGCTGAAACCTGGAGTGAGACTGAAGAGGAATCAGAGGCTTCATCAAGCTCAAGTGATGATGAAGATGATGCTCAAGAGAAGGAGTTCTGCATGATGGCTATCAATGCCTCTCAACATAATTCTGATGTAGAACAAGAGTCAGAATCTGAATCTGAACATGAAGCTGAAGAGGATCAGGTAATAGATTCTTTTGATTTCAATTCAGAGGACTTTAAATTTGAATTTAAGGCACTATGTTTTGACCTACTCAAGTCTGAGAAGGAGATTATCTCGCACAGAAATCAACTATCTGAACATAGCACTTTAAAATAAGATAACCTCAAACTCTCTGAGGAGTTAGAATGTTGTAGGGAGGAGATAGCATCACTGAAAAGTGAACTATCTCAGGCAAAGAAGTTTGAAGAATCCCTTAATGGGAGAAGCATTAGACTGATGAACATCACAAGCACAGTGAACTCAAGACTTAACAGCACACTGGACTTGGGTGCTTCATCCAGCCAACCTATAGTATTAACAACCCCAATTAAATTTATCTCCGATAAAGGAAAGGGTGTTGTAGAGGTAGCTAGGAAGAATTCTGATTTTCCTAAGAAAAACAAGGTTCAACGGAAAACGTCGAACAGAGCTCGATGATCGTCGAATGGAGCTCAGTGATCTCAAGCTGAATCGTCGAACTCAGGTCGACGATCACTGAACTCTGAACTCTGGCAAAGTCGATATTCGAATGGAGCTCGACGATCTGACCCAAGATCGTCAAACTCAGCTCAGAGATCATCGAACAGAGATCAGAGCTTTGAACAAATTTTTAAGGGAAAATGAAAATTCAATCCTAGAGGTCCTACATCTCAAAGCTTTAACCCTTATGCTGAATGGATAATACCTCCTAGGAGATATCATCCTGAAGGTTATAAGAGTCAGCCAGGGATGTCTTTTATTTTAGAATTTAAAGGTTATCAACCTAGGCCCAAGGTAAACTGGGTCAAAAACAAATAAATTATTATGTATGCAGGTGAAGACCTATCCAACAATAAACCTGTAATGGTATCTGGAAAGTGGGTGCTCAAAAAACATGACAGGAAGCAAGGATAATCTAACATCTTTCAAAGCCAAGCTTGGACCCAAAGTCATATTTGGAGATTCAAACTTTGGACAGACCAAGGGATATGGTGCAGTCCAAATAGGGTCAGTCACATTCAAGAAGGTTGCCTATGTGGAAGGACAGAAGCACAATTTAATCAGCATCAGTCAATTGTGTGATGAAGGCTACCAGGTGACATTCAACAAATCCTCATGCAAAATCAGATCAGAGGACAACACAACTGTGTTGACAGGTAAAAGGAAAGGTAACATCTATCTTGTAGATTTTCATTCAACTAAGGTAGATATCTGCTTGTTAAACTCTGTTAGTAAACCAAATGAACTATGGCATAAGAGATTAGGACATATAAACATTAGAACCATTGCTAGGCTATCCAAGGACAACCTTGTTAGAGGACTACCTTCTGGCCCCTACAAGAAGGAAGGACTTTGTAGGGCTTATCAGTTAGGCAAGCAAACTAAAAATAGTTTTAAGTCACTTAATAAGAGTGATTCACCTAGGATCTTGTATCTGTTACATATGGATCTTTTTGAACCCATTACAGTACAAAGCTTAGGAGGGAAATCTTACACTTTAGTGGTTGTAGATGACTTCTCTAGATTCACATGGGTGTTCTTTTTGAGGAAGAAGTCTGATAACTTTAAGTTTTTGACAGAGTTTCTCAAATGCATACAGATTGAGTTCAATAGTAACATTTCCCTGATCAGATGTGATCATGGGATAGAGTTTGATTTTCTTCTTATGCAAGAGTTCTGTCAGAGTGAAGGGATCAGACACACTTTCTCAGCTCCTAGAACTCCTCAACAAAATGGGGTAGCTGAAAGGAAAAATAGAACCCTTATTGAATCTGCTACTATATTATTGACAGATTCTCACCTTCCTCTATCCTTTTGGGCAGAGGCAGTGAACACCTCAAACTATGTGTTGAATAGAAGTTTGATACATAAGCTAAAGGGAAAGACTCCCTATGAATTACTCAAAGGGAAGAAACCTAAAGTAGATTATTTCAAAAAATTTGGTTGCATTTGTTACATACACAATAATGACAAGAAGTACATAGCAAAATTTCAAGCCAAAGCTGATGAAGGAGTGTTTCTGGGATACTCCATGATCAGTAAAGCTTATAGGGTGTATAAAAAAACTTCTCTTAAAATTGAAGAATCTGTACATGTATCTTTTGATGAAACTAACATGTCTTATAAGGAGAAGAATACTTCTACCATAGAACCTTTGCAGGTACATTCTCTTTCAGAAAATTTGGACAGGTTACACATTATAGAAAAGGATACAACACATTCACCTATCCAATAAAGAGGTGAAAGTAGTGAAGATGAAGAGGATACTCAACATCTTGGTGAGAATTATCTTGAAGAGCCAGTTGTTGTTCCACAAGAGGAAACAATAACACAGGTTGGTGAACAATCAACACCCCCTGTTGATTTAGTAACATCAAGAGATCATCCAATCTCCCAAGTGATTGGAGATATATCAGCTGGTGTGCAAACCAGAAATCAGATCAACCAAAACCTGATGCACACCTGCTTTCTATCTCAAATTGAGCATCGATCCATACAAGATGCAGAACAAGATCCACACTGGATCATTGTAATGCAAGAGGAGTTACATCAATTTGAAAGGAACAAAGTTTGGGAGCTAGTTCCAAGGCCAAAGGATCACTCCATTGTTGGAACAAAATGGGTGTTCAAAAACAAGTTGGATGATCAATGAATTATTGTAAGGAACAAGGCAAGGCTAGGTGCACAAGGATACTCACAAGAAGCAGGAATAAATTATGACCAGACCTTTGCACCCGATTCAAGGTTGGAGGGCATAAGAATATTTCTAGCTTATGCAGCACACAAAGGATTCAAGTCTATTAAATGGATGTGAAGAGTGCATTTCTCAATGGAGATATCAAAGAAGAAGTCTATGTTAGACAACCCCTTGGTTTTATCTCTCCAACTCATCCTGATTATGTTTTTAAATTGCATAAAGCATTATATGGTCTCAAGCAAGCTCCTAGAGCATGGTATGAGACCTTAACATGCTTTCTTTTGAAAAATGATTTTATAAGGGGTAGAGTAGACCAAACTCTTTTTATTAGAACCCATAAGTCCAATACCCTACTAGTACAAATTTATGTAGATGACATTATCTTTGGATCTACTGATTCAAATTTGTGCAAAAAGTTTTCCAACCTAATGCATTCTAAATTTGAAATTAGTAACATGGGTGAGCTTTCCTTCTTTCTAGGATTGCAAGTCAAACAACATGTTGATTGCATATTCATTTCTCAAACTAAGTATGCAAAAGAACTGATTAAGAAATTTGGTATGTCTGAAGCATCATGTATAAAAACACTTATGCCTACTAATGTTGTATTAGATGCTGATGAACATGGGAAACCTGTTGATCAGACAACATATAGAGCAATGATTGGCTCTTTATTGTACCTTACAACTAGTGGACCTGACATAATATTTGCTACATGCATATGTGCTAGATTCCAAGTGTTGGGTCCGGCGTTCCTTCACTTGACCCGTGGCACTCTGCTACTTATATAAAAAATTAAGTAGCACCCTCTCCAACAGTCCGGGCTTTTGGTGCAGTTGGGTATGCGCTTGATCCTTCAATTGGCATCAGAGGAGGTCACGGGTTCAATATCGGGGGGGGGGGGGGGGGGGGGGGCGCTATTAAATCCTGATTTTTCCCTTCTACCTGTGTGGGTCCGGTGGGTCAGGCAACCGTGGACATGTGGTAACCCCACCTCTGAGCCGTGTGGGCCATGTGGTAACCCCACCTCTGAGCCGACGGGTTGTGCTGGACGCCGGGGGGGGGGGGATTGTTGGGTCCGGCGTTCCTTCACTTGACCCGTGGCGCTCTGCTACTTATATAGAAAATTAAGTAGCGCCCTCTCCAACAGTCCGGTCTTTTGGTGCAGTTGGGTATGCGCTTGATCCTTCACCAAGTAAGCCCTAAAGATTCACACCTAACATTAGTAAAAAGGATTCTTAGGTATGTGAAAAGTTGTCCAAATCTAGGTCTCTGGTATCCAAAAGATTCAGGATTTGAATTAACTGGATTTTCAGATGTTGATTATGCTGGATGCAGAGTAGACAGGAAAAGCACTAGTGGAACTTGTCAGTTTATTGGTGACACACTTGTCTCCTAGTTTTGTAAGAAACAAACATCTGTGTTCACATCAACTACTGAAGCTAAATATATGGCAGCAGGTAGTTGTTGCTCACAGATATTATGGATTCAAAATCAGCTCCTAGACTATGGTTACAACTTAGATAAGTCAAAAATATTTTGTGATAATACCAGTGCTATTTCTGTTGGGTATTGTATCCACAATGTACCTGATTTGAAGATGCCCCTGAACAAGCTAAGGTAAATAGACAATGTGTTTGATGAAATCTTTTAAGTTGTGCTTGTAATTATTCCACGCTATACACACCATGGTCAGGGTGCAGTGGGTCAATATATACGGGTCTGTGCGACGTAATCCCTCGTTGAGCAGATCAGTGTGTTGGCCTACGTGTACTCTCTCTATTGGGGTGTACTTAATTTCAAGTACAGGGTTATGATAAAGCAAGAGCAGACAAGGAGCAAGGATGGGCCAAAGACCAGCTCACGGGTTGAAAGAGGAGAAATCGTCCAAGTGTAAAACGTCGAGAATCACTAAGTGATTCTCGCCGATTCGTCGAGAATCACTTGTGATTCTCGACGAGTCGTCGAGAATCACTAGATGATTCTCGCCGATTGAGGCCTACTGACTCAATGCTGCCAGAAAATTCTCTAAGGCAGAATCGTCGAGAATCACTAAGTGATTCTCGCCGATTCGTCGAGAATGTCTTTGCATTCTTGATGATTCGGCGAGAATCTAATGTGATTCCCGCCGATTCTCCCCGGCCTGTATAACCTGTGATGCTAGAATTCGTTAAGTGGAATTCGGCGAGAATTGTAAGTGATTCTCGCCGATTCGTCGAGAATCACATTCGATTCTCGCCGAATTTGTCTTGGGAAAATTTCCGACATTTCCTGGACCGGTCCAGGTTTCAAGTAGTATTTCGAACCGGACTTCGGTCTTTGCTTTGGTGGGGCCCACAACGGTCATCTTTATGACCTAGTGTATAAATACACAAGTATTGGTGAACAGTAAAACACGAATACAGAACACGAAAGGAAGCGTCGTAAAACACTAATCTCGCGAACCTTCTCCATCGCCGCCGCTCGTATAGTGATCACCATTGCTGATCTCGATCTTCTCCAGATCCAAGGTGATAGAAGCCAAGTCTTGTATAGCATCTCACGTGTCTAACCAGAGATCTTTTGTCTCTTGATTTGAGATAGGGAAATCCATCTCCGTCCGAATCGATCGAGACGATCGATCCTAGTGTGACCGTTGGAAGACCTTGCCGATTTCGCTAAAAAGATTGAATCTCCAGTGCTTTGCTGCTGTCTTCAGTTGCCGCCGCCAACACCGAGAGCCTTGCCGCCGCTCGTCGCCGCCGCCGGTCTCGGGGAGATTCTCTCCAAGAAAGATCTAGGGCTGTGGACTTTTCGTTGCCTACTAGAACAAGTAGACTAACGAAAAGGGACACCTAGATCTTCAAGTTGTTTGTATTTCTTATACACTCTGATTTCGTTTTCATTGTAAAGGAACATTTGGTTCCTAGTTGTAGGGTTGGGTGCAACCCGTGTTGTGGGAGTGTTGACTCCTACGTGTGGAAGGGTTCCTTCCGATAGTGCAAGGATTGGATTTCAATCCTGTTGGTGAAGTGACCGAGTCGTTCCTGGATTGGGAGATAGGTCGAAGGGGGAAAGTGGACGTACCCAAATCGAGGAACCACTATAAATTGTCTGTGTTATTCTCTGTGCTGTGTGTTTTGTTTTGAATCTGCAGGTACACTCTTAATTCCGCAAATACGCTGCAAGTCACCTATCCCCCCCCATAGGTGAAGCTAGTTGGCACTAGGTGGACTTTCAAGTGGTATCAGAGGGAGGTTACTCATCAAAAAGGTTCACACCTTGAGTAGAATCCTTCCACCAGTGTCAAGAAGAAGACCGATATCTTCCATGGACGGACTCAAGCACTCTGGCAAAATCCCAGTATGCACCAGACTGAACTTTCCTATCTGGAAGGAAAGAATCAGATTCTACATGGAAGCAGTCAACCCCCGGCTCTTCATGATAGTGAAGGAGGGACCTTACATTCCCACCAAGGCCTCCACCATTGATCCAACCAGGAAAGTGCCCAAGAAACTTTCGGAAATGGACAAGGACGAAATGGTGCTGTTCGGACTCGACAAGAAAGCTCAGAACATCCTGGTAAGCGCAGTTGACGACTCTATGATGCAGAACTTCAGCAACTGCAGGACAGCTAGGGATCTCTAGAGCTGTCTGATTGTCCTAATGGAGGGCACAGATGAAGTGAGGGACGATCGGAGATCCCTCCTCAATCAGAAATATGAGGCCTTCAGGCAAGGGCCAATGGAGGAGATCGGAGTTACCTTCGAAAACTTCCTCAAGATCGTCAATGAACTCAAAGGATATGGAAGAGTGTTCACTGAAGGTGAACTCAATGATAAGTTCCTTAGGTCCCTCACTAAGGAATCAGACACAAAGATCTGCGCCATCCGCGAGTTTGGCAGACTTGCGGAAACTGATCCACAGATTCTGTTCGGGAAGCTCATGTCCTATGAGCTTCAGTTGAACACAAGGAAGGCTGAAGAGGAAGCAGAGAAAGCCGCAGCCAAGGAAAAGACGGTGGCCCTGAAAGCCATTCAATCCAGAAAGAGCAAGGGTGCCGCTTCTTCCCATGCGTAGAAGAGGGATGAAGAGGAAGACTCTGAGCCAAGCTCCTCCGGCTCAGAATTGTCAGAGGAAGATTTATCCCTTATCACACGGGAATTCAAGAAGTTCCTCAAGCTGAGGAATCAGAGAAAGAGAAACGGTTCCTCCTCAAGAGATCAGAAGAAGAACTATTCCTCTGACAGGTATGTTTCCAAACCGAACAAACACCGCTCTTCTGACATTATATGCTTTGGTTGCAACAAGCCAGGACACGTCGTGGCCGACTGCCATCAAGGCAAGAGGGAAAAGGGAAAGGGAGAGGAGCACAGGTCCTCAAAAGACAAGAAGAAGGAGAGGAGTTACATCGCAAAGAAGCCAAAGACGCTGAGTGAATCTGACACGTCAGACACCAGCGATGATGAGGAAGCCTACTTTGGGCTAATGGGTCGCTCTGACTCAGAAGGAGAATGCCGCCCATTTACTGGGAAGGTAAAAGCTCACACCCCTCTCTCCGACTCTGACTCTGATCCTGAGTCTCAGGATGTTGACCCTGAGGATAGCCCTTCTGCCCTTGAAGCTGAGCTCCTCGATAAGTATGAGCTTCTGCTCAATACTTTCCTGAAATTTCGAAAGAAATTGAAGGCTGAGAAAAAGGAAGTTAAATTCCTTAAAGGTGAGAGTGTATCCCTGAGGGAAGAGATCACCAGTTTGATCTCCCTCCGATAGGAGCACTTGGACCTGACTTCAAAGCATTCAGAGTCTCTTAAGCTCCTTGATCTTAAGTAGGAGGAAGTCGACAAGTTGGAAGAACTACTTGCAGTAGAAAGGAAGATCGTCAAGAGCTTCTCTATGCCAAAAACTGTTCTTCCATTAGTTGATACCTTCTCTGCTTAAGCCAAAGGAGCTGGCTTGGGGCATGTAGGGGTATCTAGCTCCTCATCCAGGAGAAACAGGAATAAGAGGAAGAATAAGGCTGCCAAGAAAGCCTCTGCTGATGAGAAAGGAAATGCCCCACTCAGCCCTGTTGAGTTCAGAAAGCCTAGCTTTCCCTGTAACCAACATGACTTTGAGTCAACATATGGGCATCACTTTAGGCCCTCGGTTGCAAAGCCGAAGAGCCGGTATGATGGGTGGACCTTTCCCCGTAACTTCAGTGAGAGTGTCTTCAAGGCACCTTATGAGGAAATCCACTTGGGAAATTATGGTCAATTCTCTAGCGGCCATAATAGGAAGCAGGCACCTAAGGCCAAGCCTGTTACACTGAAAAGCCAAGAGGTGAAGAAGTCATGTGACTGTGGTCATCATGTTGCCTCCACCTCCAGGTCTTCGGCCCCGGCTGAACCCCACGTTTCAAGGGTAAAGCAGGCGCCCAAGAGGAAGTATAAAAGGTTTGACAGCTGGTGCTGTGGCAAAATTGGTCACTTTGTCGTGGATTGTTGGTTTAATCCAAGGTATAACGAGACTCCTTATGTTAGCAATGCGAGCCCGACCACTCGTAGAGTTAACCAATCGAGGGGGAGTATGCTAACAAGGAATCTAGGACCCAAGTTCGATTGGGTTCCTAAGGCAAATTAATTCTGTTTTGCAGGAATGTCCAAAGGCCAACAAAACTCCTTTTTGGTATTTGGACAGTGGATGCTCCCGTCACATGATCGGGACAAGAAGCCTGCTGAGGGAGTACTCTCCAGTCGAGAATGGACCCAAAGTCATATTTGGGGGATCTGATCGGGGAGTCACCAGAGGTTACGGTACGATTTCCAACGGTATACTCTCTATCACTAACGTAGCTTATGTTGAAGGATTAAATCATAACCTGATCAGCGTAAGCCAATTATGTGATAAAGGGTATGACGTTAAGTTCTGCAAGGATAAATGCCTGATAATATCATGTGATTCTTCGGAAACTGTATTAACTGGCATTAGGAGCAGAAATATTTTCTATTTAGATTTTCTTAGTTTAGATTCTTCTACCCCAGTATGCCTCATTGCTAAAGGCAGTGCATCTCTTTGTGAACAATGACACAAGAGATTGGCACACATTAATTACAAGACAATTAATATGCTATTTTCCAAAGACTTGGTAAGGGATGCTCCCATCATTAAGTGCATTAAAGATAGTCCATGTCCTGTGTGTCAAATGGGCAAGCAGACTCGGGCTACCTTTAAGGGCATCACAGACAAAGACTCCTTCAGATGTCTTTATCTTCTGCATATGGACCTGTTTGGTCCAATGCAAGTTCATAGCTTAGGAGGGAAGTCGTATACGCTAGTAATTGTCAAGCAGATACGTTTGACATCTTCACCAGTTTTGTCAAGCAGATACAGAATGAACTTAACTGCTCAGTGGTCAAAATCAGAAGTGACCATGGAACAGAGTTTGAGTCTGGGGCTATGACAGAGTTCTGTGAAGAGCTTGGTATCTTTCATGAGTTCTCCTCCCCTCGCACTCCTCAAAAAAATGGAGTGGCAGAGTGGAGGAATAGAACACTCATTGAGGCGTGCACGACAATGTTGAATGACGCTTCTCTTCCAGAATACTTCTGGGACGATGCTGTCAATACGGCTTGTCATGTACAAAACCGGGCGTTAATCAACAAGAGCCATCGTAAGACTCCTTATGAGCTACTGAAAGGCAAGAAACCAACCATGTCCTATCTGAGGATCTTTGGCTGCAAATGTTATGTACTGAATAATGGGAAGTACCCTCGTACTAACTTTGGTGAAAAATGCTTCGAAGGCATATTCATGGGATATAGTAGCCACAGCCGGGCATATAGAGTTTTCAACAAGAAAACCCTAGTGGTAGAGGAATCAATAAATGTTGTATTTGATGAAGGAAGCTTGCTTAATTGCAAGACTTCTAGTTGTCTTCCTGAAGCTGCAGGTGCCAGACTCGAAAAGTTACAACTGGATGATCCCGTGAAAGATGCAACTCCAAAATATGTCAAGGTCTCCACATCAACGCCGATCGGAGAAGTTGAAGATCAAAATGAAGCAAATCCTTTAGAAGAAGGAGATTCCCAAGAAGTAGTCGAAGCTCCTGAGGCAAGACTTCTAGAGCTCAGACACGTGAGAGATCATCCCAGAAATCAAATCATTGGAGATCCCCGAGACGGTGTCAGAACTCGCCGAGGTACTCTTAACGAGATCTTGCATCTTAGCTTTCTGTCGCAGGTGGAGCCAAAGAAGTTCGACGAAGCGAACAAAGACGCATCATGGATTTTGGCCATGCAAGATGAGCTGCATCAATTCGAAAGATGCAAAGTCTGGACGCTGGTTCCCAGACCGAAGACGCAAAATGTAATTGGCACCAAGTGGATATTCAGAAACAAGTTGGATGAACATGGAGTCATCATCAAGAACAAAGCCAGACTGGTGGCTCAAGGATACAGACAGGAGGAGGGGATTGACTTTGACCAGACGTTTGCACCAGTTGCACGGCTCGAGGCAATCCGGCTATTCCTAGCCTATGCCTCTCACAAAGGATTCACAGTCTATCAGATGGACGTGAAATCGGCTTTCTTGAATGGAGATTTGAAAGAGGAAGTATACGTTGCTCAACCTCCAGGTTTTGTCCATCCTACTTATCCTAATCATGTATATTTTCTTAATAAAGCGTTATATGGCCTAAAACAAGCTCCTCGAGCTTGGTATGAGACATTGTCTAGTTTTCTTCTTGAGAACAAGTTCTCTAGAGGAAAAATAGATAAGACATTGTTTCTCAGGGAAGTCAAAGGCAAGATTTTGCTGGTGCAAATCTATGTTGATGACATTATATTCGGCTCAACGGACAACAATCTTTGCAAAAAGTTTTCCAAACTTATGCAAGGAAAGTTTGAAATGAGCAGTATGGGAGAGCTGAAGTATTTCTTGGGACTTCAAGTGAAACAGTCTGAGGAAGGAATCTTCATTTCTCAGACGAAGTTCACAAATGAACTCCTCAAGAAATTCGGAATGGAGAATGCAACCTCTATGAGGACTCTAATGGGATCCACCATGTCTCTGGATAAGGATGAGAAAGGGAAACCTTTTGATGAAACCAAATACAGAAGCATCATTGGATCTCTACTCTATCTTACTGCGAGTTGACCGGATATCATGTTCTCCACATGTGTTTGTGCCAGATATCAGGTGAACACTAAGGAATCTCATTATGGCGCTGCAAAGCGAATTCTCAGATACCTTAAAGGTATCCCTAATCTTGGCTTATGGTACCCGAGAAGCAATGATGTCGAGCTAATAGGGTTTTCAGATGCTGATTTTGCAGGAAGTAGGGATGACAGGAAAAGCACCTCCGGGACGTTTCAATTCCTCGGAAGAAGGCTTATTTCATGGAACAGCAAGAAGCAGAATTGTGTAGCAACCTCCACTGCAGAGTCTGAGTACATCTCGGCTGGTAGCTGTTGCGCACAACTCCTATGGATAAGAAACCAGTTAGCCGACTATGACCTCCAGTTCAAGGAAGTACCAATGTATTGCGACTCCTCAAGTGCAATTGCTATTGCCAACAATCCGGTATCGCACAGCAGAACGAAGCATATTGAAGTACGCTACCACTTCATTCGGGAGCACGTGGAGAACAAGGACATCTCTCTCTGCTATGTCCCCACGGACAAGCAGATTGCAGATATTTTCACTAAGCCCTTAGACGAAGCCAAGTTCAGTCTCTTCAAAACTGAATTGGGGATGCTCAACTATGAGGAATGAAGACTACAGAAGCTCATGGCTCGTGCATCTAGAGGGAGCATCTGCCAGGCCCTCAAGTGTAAGCATAGGTGCAAGAACTGAGGGGGAGCTTGGGGTCATATGCACCAGACCCCGATTTGCAAAAGCCAAAAAGGGGGAGATTACCCTCTCGGCTAAGGCTAAGGTGGCTCCAAGTCTGCTCTCAAGTAATTGGTAATGAATATCTCTCTCAACTCAATTTTAAGTTTATGAGTTTCATTCCTATTTGCTCTATTCACCTTAGCTTATAGGGTTTAGGCTTCTTCAAATAGGGGGAGATTGTTGGATATTGTATCCACAATGTACCTGATTTGAAGAAGCCCCTGAACAAGCTAAGGTAAATAGACAATGTGTTTGATGAAATCTTTTAAGTTGTGCTTGCAGTTATTCCACGCTAAGTACACACCAAGGTCAGGGTGCAGTGGGTCAATATACACGGGTCTGCGCAACGTAATCCCTCGTTGAGCAGATCAGTGTGTTGGCCTGCGTGTACTCTCTCTATTGGGGTGTACTTAATTTCAAGTACAGGGCTATGATAAAGCAAAAGCAGACAAGGAGCAAGGATGGGCCAAAGACCAGCTCACGGGTTGAAAGAGGAGAAATCGTCCAAGTGTAAATCGTCGAGAATCACTAAGTGATTCTCGCCGATTCGTCGAGAATCACTTGTGATTCTCGACGAGTCGTCGAGAATCACTAGATGATTCTCGCCGGTTGAGGCCTGCTGACTCAACGCCGCCAGAAAATTCTCTAAGGCAGAATCGTCGAGAATCACTAAGTGATTCTCGCTGATTCGTCGAGAATGTCTTTGCATTCTCGACGATTCGGCGAGAATCTAATGTGATTCCCGCCGATTCTCCCCGGCCTGTATAACCTATGATGCCAGAATTCGTTAAGTGGAATTCGGCGAGAATCATAAGTGATTCTCGCCGATTCGTCGAGAATCACATTCGATTCTCGCCGAATTTGACTTGGGCAAATTTCCGACATTTCCTGGACCGGTCCAGGTTTCAAGCATTATTTCGAACCGGACTTCGGTCTTTGCTTTGGTGGGGCCCACAACGGTCATCTTTATGACCTAGTGTATAAATACACAAGTATTGGTGAACAGTAAAACACGAATACAGAATACGAAAGGAAGCTGCCGTAAAACCCTAATCTCGTGAACCTTCTCCATCGCCGCCGCTCGTACAGTGATCACCATTGCTGATCTCGATCTTCTCCAGATCCAAGGTGATAGAAGCCAAGTCTTGTATAGCGTCTCACGTGTCTAACCAGAGATCTTTTGTCTCTTGATTTGAGATAGGGAAATCCATCCCCGTCCGAATCGATCGAGACGATCGATCCTAGTGTGACCGTTGAAAGACCTTGCCGATTTCGCTAAGAAGATTGAATCTCCAGTGCTTTGCTGCTGTCTTCAGTTGCCGCCGCCAATACCGAGAGCCTTGCCGCCGCTCGTCGCCGCCGCTGGTCTCGGGGAGATTCTCTCCAAGAAAGATCTAGGGTTGTGGACTTTTCGTTGCCTACTAGAACAAGTAGACTAACGAAAAGGGACACCTAGATCTTCAAGTTGTTTGTATTTCTTATACACTCTGATTTCGTTTTCATTGTAAAGGAACATTTGGTTCCTAGTTGTAGGGTTGGGTGCAACCCGTGTTGTGGGAGTGTTGACTCCTACGTGTGGAAGGGTTCCTTCCGATAGTGCAAGGATTGGATTTCAATCCTGTTGGTGAAGTGCCCGAGTCGTCCCTAGATTGGGAGATAGGTCGAAGGGGGAAAGTGGACGTACCCAAATCGGGGAACCACTATAAATTGTCTGTGTTATTCTCTGTGCTGTGTGTTTTGTTTTGAATCTGCAGGTACACTCTTAATTCCGCAAATACGCTGCAAGTCACCTATCCCCCCCCATAGGTGAAGCTAGTTGGCACTAGGTGGACTTTCAATTTTTATAGCACAAAATCCAGTCCTCCATAGTAGGACAAAATATATAGAGATTAGGCATCACTTTTTAAGAGATAATGTTGAGAAAAATAAAATTGAACTTCAATATATCCCAACTGATTTGCAAAGGGGAGATATTTTCACCAAACCCTTGGATGAAAAGAAACACACATTCTTCCTGAATCAGTTAGGAATGTTAGATGGAGGATGTTTAAATTAAGATCCAAGATTTTAAAACCTTAAAATTGACCAAGACTAGGCTAAAAAATTGTTTTTTTCTAGTGTATATA
The DNA here is from genome assembly GCA_039513925.1 of Platanthera zijinensis. Taxonomy (NCBI): domain Eukaryota; kingdom Viridiplantae; phylum Streptophyta; class Magnoliopsida; order Asparagales; family Orchidaceae; genus Platanthera; species Platanthera zijinensis. The sequence continues at coordinate 25,337,678 of CM077095.1, forward strand.
GGCTGTTTCTGTTCTCTGAACTGCGCTCGACGTTTTTCCCAAAGATCGTCAAACGGAGATCGACGTTCTCAGATATCGTCGACCGGAGTTCAGCGTTTTCCAGATAGTGCTAGGCTATCTCTTTCCGGTCAAAGATCGTCGAGCGGAGCTCGATGCTCTCCAATATCGTCGAACGGAGATCGACGATGTTGAAGACCTTTCAGATTCCTTTAGAAGCCTAGATCGTCGAACGGAGTTCTACGATCTTTCCTTTTCAGAGTCGAACCCTGATATAAAATTCATTTTTCGACCGTCGTTCTCTTTTGCGCATTCATACTTTCTGCAGAACTTTCTTTCCCTCCAAACCTCTCTGCACTCGGTCTTGTTTGTTCATTTTCTCAGGTAAACATGGCCGTCTATATTGTTGTTTTAGCAGCAATGAAGTTCGACACCAGTTTCGACATCGACATGGATTCATTCGAAGGAAGTGATCAAATCTTCAAAGATATTCTTGAACTGTTCAAGTAACAACAGTTGGTTCCTATCATGTCTACAAGGATGAAATTGGCTGCAGATGAAATTAAGGAATGTGTGTATACTGCACACAACTTGGATCACAACACAGTGATTGGAATAATATCAGGAACACAGGTATCCCTAACTCCTACTCTCCTAACAGAAGTCTTCCATTTGAGTACTGGGCATGATTCTATAGAGTTATTTAGAGAGGAATTTGCTAGTATGCTGGATAGAATGGGTCACTCAGGAGCAAACCCTAATAAGTTGCTTAAGAAAAATCTGTCAATGGAGTATAGATTCTTAGCAGATGTTGTGGGAAAGGTACTGGTGGCAAAGCATTCTGCTCATGATACCATCTCTAGGTATCAGTTCTGTTTGATGGGTGCATTAGTTGATAAGAAGCATTTGAATTGGGGAGAGATATTCTTTGATTTAATTAAAAAAGATAAACAAGAACTTTGTTAATTTTGGGAGAATTCTAGGACTATTTCTGCATAACAGATGCCCTCAACTGCTTGTTTCCAGTGGCATGCACATCAATGCCTCCAAGAGACTATCCCGTGCCCTCTTTAGAAAGTGGTACAGGCAAATTGCCAAACCCAGTAGGGCTCCTGCAGTGGTTCAAATTCAGGCACAAGGACTGTACAAGTCACTTCCCCTCAGGCAACTGCCCCCTTGGAAGAATTGCCTGCCTCCTCCTCATCTCCACAGTCTCCACCTCTTGTTTCTTCATCCATCCCTACATCCACCATCACCATTTCAATTTCATCCCCCATCACAATCTCCTCTCCCATCTAACCTCCATCTCCAACTATTTCTTCACCACCTCTAGCAACTCATCTAGAACAATTCCATCCTCTACAATATTATCCACCTCTTGACATTGATTCATCCATCCAGCTTTCATCATTCAATCTCTTAGATGATTCCTTCATGGATGATTCTCATTCCTCACCCCTTGAGCCCCCATCATCCTCTACCTCTTACCAATAATTGCTTCAAGACATTCTAGCTCAACCATCCTTCACTCCATCCATTTTCATTCTAGTGGCATCCATCACAACCATCCCCATATCATAACCATCCATTTCACTACCATCCACATCATTTCTCCACATCACTACAGCTCCTCCAACACCATCAACTTATGTCACATATTCCTCTACCTCTACTCAAGCATCCCTTGAGCAAGTAGATCTTCCAGCTCTAGCAGATAATCTTTATGAGATGTTAGCTCCCAGGCTAGCACTCTTGCTGGAGACCTCCATGGCTCCACTCCTTAAGTCTATATAGGACTTATCTGCCAGGCTCTCCTCTTTCTGTCCTCCTCAGGCAATCCCTTCTGTGGGGTGCATTGATCCAGTATATACTGAATCCAGGCAGGGGGAGATGCCACATGAAGAATAAATGCTGCCTGTTTCAGAAGAAGTTATGACAATTCTACCAGAGATTCCAGCCCCAGCTCCAGCTCTAGCAGTTGACCTCAGGTCACTGTTGTCAGTATTTGATGTACTTTACTTCAGTTTTCTTCCAGCTCAAGAAGCTGAAGACCTTACTAAGGCTATTGTGCCTATTTTCAGTTGTGATCCTAGCCTGATATCTTCATATATCAATTCTATAAAGGCTGTGGAAAGTGTTACTTCTACTGATGTTGTGAATGCTAATTCTGTTGCTGATGAAGTTAGTTGTGATATTGCTGATGATTTGTTGATGACAGAGGCTAATGATTTTGAGCCTGTTGTTCATGTTGATGAGTCTGTTGTTACTGCTGCTATTGTTTCAGAAACTACTGCTGTTATTTCTATTTCTGATGTTCCTGCTGCTCCAGTTGTTTCTATTGCTACTTCTGTTTCTGCCAGTATTGCTATGTCTGCTGTTATTGCTTCTGTCACTGCTGCTGCTGCTGCTTCAACTGAACAATCCAAACAACAGAAAGAGTATATTAAAAGGATTGATGAATTGTATGACAATCCTCAAAGCTCAGACAGTGACAAGTTTAGAACTGATTCTGATGACTCCTCTGCAACCATTGCAAGGAAGAGGAAAGCCAGAAGCAAAGCCTTGAAGAGAGTTCCTCCAGAGAAAGTGAAGAATGATAATGATATTCCTTATTATATTCTACATGACTGCCCTATAACTGAACAATGGATGCAATTCTCAAAGAATTAATTAAAGGCCATGAAGAAGAGGAGGAAGTATGACAAAGGCACATCTCACCATAATCCTCCTCCTCCTTCTCCAGATGCAGGAACTGGTGGAAGTTCTGCTTTACAATCCTCTTATGCTAAAAATCAAAGTTCCTCTCAAATTCAAGACAGATCACAATCCAGAGGATATCAACAAAGAGGCTACAAATCCAGAAGAGGACAATATAGAGGAAATCAAAGAGGTTATAGAGTTTATTCAAGAGGACAATCAAGGCAACATACTTATCACAGGGAAGGACAAGGCCCCATTGATTCAACTTCTGGTCCTTTCCCTTACAAGCTTAAAGAAATTGTTACTTCAAGAGCCCCTCCTGCTGATACAATCAACAGATATGAACCTCATGTTCCCTTTGAAGATCCAGAAAACAATCCTCTTTCTTGGACTGCAAGGATGAAAGAATTGGCTGCCTTAGATCAAATAAAGAAGGCAAGAAAACAAGGGAGAGATACTTCAAACATCACTACTTTATCTGAGCAAAGAAAGAAAGAACTAGAAAGATACTCCTCCAGAAAAATTCTTTGATCCAGAGAGTTACTTGAAGCTGCACCAAGAGGCTATTGTTCCCAGACCTAAATCTCAAACCTCCCTAGGTGTTGTTGATGACAGAAGATCCAAGAAGGAAGCTCAAGATCCCAACAAAGAAATCTTATTCAAAAAGAGAGAAGAAAAGGACTGATTGTGTAAGCTGAATGATATATATCTATCTCTGACAATCTGTTGTGATTATTTCTGCTTCTCCATTGCTGCATTTCATTATTCTGCTATGTTGTATTTGCTTTTATTTCTGCTTGTATGCTTATTATTTCCTATATATGCCATGTAAATAGTAATCCTAACCCAAATAGGGGGAGATTGTTGGAACACCCTATTACTGATTTGGGTAAGGATCACTATGTCCTTAGGAATATGTCTTGACCTCATTGTATAGTTTTAAAGGTCAACTAGAATAGTTCTAAGGCTTAGAACTTAGGTTTGAAAGCTGCCCCCAAGACCTTCTAGTTCAGAATACAAGTACAGAAGTCTAAGGAAATTATCGTCGAGCTCAAATCGACAAGGCGTCGAACTCAGTTCGACTATCTCTGAGATCAGTTCAATGAGTCGTCGAACTCGGTTCAACGATCTCCGAGCTTAGATCGACGTTTCTGTCTCTAGCCAAAATCCAGATCTCTGAGCTTAGGTCGACGATAGTCGAGCTCAGATCGACGATTTTTGTCTCAAGTCTAATTCCAGTCTCTAAACTCAGGTCAACGATAGTCGAGCTCAGATCGACGATTTTTCTTGAGAGATCGACGATTTCAGAATTCAAATTCAGTCAGTTATGGAATTCAATCTGATTCATATCCAGCATTTAATTCAAAGGATTTTGTAGCCATTTCAATCAATCTGGAGCAAGTTTCAAGGAAGACTAAAGGGAATGTCTCTTAGGACTTTCCTCCAGAGACAGATATCATTTAAGGAAGTCATTTATGACTGGCTAACGGCTATCTAGAAGACTGAATTTCAATATATCATCTCAGAGTAATTGAGACAGCATGATGATTATTATTATTCTAAGGAATAGATTTTGAGACACAAGTACTACAAGATTATAAGTTAGAATTCTTACAAAACACAAGGAATACAACAGTGAAGGAGATCACCACATAGAAAAGAATTCCTCTATTATTTCAAGATCTCTTCTGATTCAAGTGTTCAAGGCTTCATCAATCAAGGACTCCAGACACATCACATTTCAGCCTTTGTTGAAATCATTATTTGCTAGAGATCTCAATCATACTGAAGGCCTATCACCCTGTGCAAAGCTTCTCTTCCTGAACAACTACAAATCTCAGGGGGAGTATTGACAACAATAATCCACTAGTCTTCTCTTTGACTGTTGATAGAGAAGAACATCAACTCTTTCTTTTTCTTTTATTTTGCTGTAAAAGGTTTACTCAAAACTTCCTTCAAAAGTTTTGTGGTTAGTTTCTGAGACCTTGTCAAAACTAAGTGGTGGCAAGACACCTGATCAAAAAATCTAATTTGGTTTTTGAGCACCTTATCAAAAGCTCATTGGTGCCCAGGACACCTGATCAACTATTCCTGCAGTGGATTCCTACTTAGGGTGGTAGAAGAGTGGATGTACCCAGGTTGATTGGGGAACCACTATAGATCCTTGTGTCTTCTGGTTGCTGTGTTTGATTGGCTGTGTGCTGTGATTTGTTTCTTGCTTACTTCATTTTTATTTACTGCAAGCACAATACACATATATATAAATCAAGTCTTCCACTGCTGATTAATTTTTTTAATTTGGAAAATTATTTTAATATACTTTATTCACCCCCCCCCTCTAGAGTAAAGGTAGATCTTACCCTCACTTTCAAGTAGCCCCTCCAGCACACTAGGACCGAGGTCAAGGACAAGGTCGAGTCCGAGGTCAAGGACAGGAGCAGATTTATGCTTTGGACCTCGTCGAGCTGAGGAACCCTGAGGAGGTTATTATAGGTATTTAAATGCTATTATAAATTTAAAATTTCAATTATAGTACTTCGACCTTGTAGAATAACAATCCCAATTTAACTCAAACCAAACCTCAGACATAGTCTTTGTTAGCGGCAAGCCCGCTCATACCTTATTCGATACAGGTGCTTCACACTCGTTCATATCTAAAGCCTTCTTAGAAGGACTAGCAGGCGTAGACCGATTCACTAGCATAACTAGGAGGGTGCATCTACCAGATGGATCAGAGCTTCTATCAACTGCCAAGTGTAACCTGGAGGTAGAAATTGGAGGAAAGACATTTGAAGCGCCGACGAAGATTTTGATAATGCCAGACTTCGATCTAATCTTGGGTATGACTTGGTTGCATTTGAACCATGCTCGGATCGATTGCCCATTGGGGAGGATCACCTTACAACATGGGGACTCCGACATCATCATTGAAGGTATTAGACCTATCTCCCGTACCTTATTATCATCTGTGCAGGCTGTCAAGGCCTATGAGCAAGGAGATGAGGTGTACATGATCTGCTTCGAGGTGGCGGAAGCAGAGGCCTCCATCGATAGTATTCCAGTGGTTCGGGATTTCTCCGACGTGTTCCCGGAGAAATTGCCCGGATTACCTCCGACTAGAGACGTAGATTTTCAGATCAAGTTGGTGCCAAGAGCGAGGCCTGTGTCTCGGGCACCTTATCGGATGGCACCATAGGAACTAGCGGAGTTCCAGACTCAGTTACAGGAGTTGGTAGAGTCTGGATTTGTCTGGCCAAGTTCATCGCCATGGGGAGCACCAGTGTTATTTGTGAAGAAGAAGGATGGATCCTTACAACTCTGCATTGACTACTGGAAGCTGAACCAGTTGATTGCATAGAACACGTACCCACAGCCGCGGATTGATTAGTTATTTGACCAGCTACAGGGAGCCTTCTGGTTCTTAATGCTCGACTTGAGGTCAAGATACTACCAACTACAGATTCAGGAGGAGGACATCCCGAAGACGGCCTTCAGTTCGCGTTACAGACTCTACAAGTTCACGGTGATGCCCTTTGGGCTCACGAATGCTCCTTCCGCATTCATGAGCCTGATGAACCGGGCATTTGAGCCCTACTTGGATTGGTTCATCATAGTCTTCATCGATGATATCCTGATTTACTCTAAGAAGAAGGAGGAGGATACCCAACATTTGGCACTGGTGTTTGGCAAGCTGAGAGAGCATCAGATGTATGCAAAGTTCTCCAAGTACCAGTCTTGGCTGTAGGAGGTGGCATTTCTGGGGCATACCATCAGTGGATCTTGGTTGGCTGTGGACCCAGCCAAGGTGCAGGCAGTTAGAGATTGATCGTGGCCAAAGTCAGCTTCAGACATCCGTAGTTTCTTAGGATTGGCAGGATATTATCGCAAGGTTGTGGAGGGGTTCTCAAGGGTAGAACTCCACCTCACGTCCTTGATAAAGAAGGATGAAACTTTTGTTTGAACTGATAAGTGCGAGGCAACGTTCCAAGATTTGAAGGACAGGCTCACCTCTTCCCCATCCTTACACCTCTGTCTAAGAAGGAAGGATTTCATATTTAATCCAACACATCATATCAGGGGATGGGTGCAGTCCTGATGCAACATGGGCAGGTCATCTCATATACTTCGAGACAGCTGAAGAAGCACAAACAGAACTACCCCGCACATGATTTAGAGCTCGGGGCAGTGGTATTCGTGCTGAAGATTTGGAGGCATTACTTGTATGGGGTTCATTGTGATATCTTCTCAGATCACAAGAATCTCAAGTATATTGACACACAGAAGGATCTAAATCTGCGCCAACGAAGACGGCTTGAGTTTCTGTACGAATGCGACTACAAGTTGCATTATCACCCGGGGAAGGCGAACACCGTGGCGGATGCCTTGAGAAGGAGAGCTGGCACTACTAGACTAGACCCCCGGGTGATGGCTATGGAGCTAGTACGGATGATGGTGGAGATGCAGATTACTATGGTTTCGGAGTTCGATCTAGAGGTTTATCGGGAGTACTTGAACTCCTTGGTCATCGAGTGTGACATACGAGAGTGCATCATAATATAGCAGAGGCTGGATGTATCTTTGGAGCCAGTATTAAGAGCCCTGGAAGGGGTCGAGTCAGAGGATTATTCATTGCATGATGAACTCGTTCATTTCTGTGTCCGTGTTTATATACCCGTAGGAGATGGTATCCGGGAGGATATACTCAGGGAGGCATATTATTCTCAGTACTCGGTGAACACCATTATCACCAAGATGATAGTGGACCCACAGAGGAGCTTGTATTGGCCGGGATAAAGAGGGAAATCATATATTATGTGACACATTGCGAGACCTTCCAGCGGGTAAAGGCAGAGTGCAAGAGCCTAGGAGGACTACTACAGTCATTGTTGGTGCCAGAGTAGAAGTTCGAGGATATAGCTATGGACTTCATGCACGGTTTGCCTCGCTCTCACTCTAGCACGAATCTATTTGGGTCATTGCCGATAGACTGACCAAGGTGGCCCGATTTATATCGATCAGGAAGGACAACCTAGTTGCTATTTTGGTGAGGTTATTTGTGGAGTTGTTCGTCAGGTACCATAGTGTCCCCAAGACGATTATCTCAGACTGTGATGGTCAGTTCACCTCTAGGGAGCAGAGAGAGGTGCAGGCGTACTTAGGTTCTTAGCTTGCTTTTAGCACTGCTTTCCATCCGCAGATCGAAGGCTAGACTGAGTGGACCAACCAGGCTATGTAGGATCTATTGCATTTATGTATACTAGATACGGGGAAGCCCTGAGAGAGACTATTGCCACTGATTGAGTTCTCCAACAATAACAGTCACCAGACGAGCATTGGTATGGCATCATATGAGGCCCTATATGGAAGAAAGTGTCGGACACCACTATCTTGGGTCCAGGATATGGACCCCAGGGCACTTGGATCGGATTATATTAAGGATACAGATGCTCAGATACGGCTGATCAGGGATCGGATGTTGGAGGCATAGAGTAGGAAGGAGAGGTACTACGATGTGAGGCATCAGAAGGTGGAGTTCCAGGTGGGAGAAGATACGTTCGGTGCATGGTGTCTCGGGGGTGCGGAGGCACAAGAAGCTCAGCCATCGATTTATGGGATCGTACTTGATCCTTTAGCGGATCGGTCCCTTGGCTTACAGGGTGGAGCTGTTGCTAGAGTTAGGGACTCTGCACGACGTCTTTCATATCTCCTCGCTTCGGAGAGCTCTCCTTCGGCCAGAGCAGTATATTACTATTACAGTAGGCCCGGTAGCACCAAATAGATCAATCTGTTTAGAGTCGGTCCGGATCGATGATACATCGATTCGAGTGCAGTGGAAGAAGAAGGTTTCCTTGGCCAAGGTATTGTGGTCCAATCATGGACGGGAGGAACACACCTGGGAGCCGATGGATTTGATGCATGAATGATACCCGAGACTCTTCACCTCAGGTATATCATAAGTATTTTTTATTTGAAAAGTTCATAAATTCTTTTGCATAGGAACCCCGTAGACCCGAACTTTAATTTCGGGGACGAAATTATTTTTTTGTTTATTGGGATTTGTAACATCCCATTTCCTTCTAGACCCCTTTACTTGGTTTAGGGTAGAACATGTGGTGAGTGAATGGGGTTAGGATCGGTTTGACCCAAGGAGATGGGGTGGATTCAACAGTCGTCGAGTGAACATGACGTCACTCGACGAAGCGTCGAGTGCGTTGAGTAGACTCAATGCCATGTTCTTTAATCAATAAGCGTCGAGTGAGCACGGGCCATTCGACAAAGCATCGAGTGCGTCGAGTAGACTCAACATGGCGTTGAGTGGTCTCAACACCACTCAACGATTTTGGATAGTATTTTCATCTTGATGTTAGCGTTGAGTGGACTCAACTCGGCGTTGAGTGGACTCAACTCGGCGTTGAGTGGACTCAACTCGGCGTTGAGTGGTCTCGACACCACTCAACGCTTTTGGACAAAGTATTTTCATCTTGTTGTTGGCATTAAGTGGACTCAACGTGGTGTTGTGTGATCTCAACACCACTCAACACTTTTGGACAGTATTTTCATCTTGCTGTTGGCATTGAGTGAACTCAACGCAGCGTTGAGTGGTCGCAATGCCACTCAACGCTTTTGACTTAGAGGATTTTTCATTCTAGACTGTGTTTGTTGGTTCAACGTACGGGCTGAGCTGGGTTCGGAATGAGCGCCAATTGACCTATTGAACCCGGTCCTTTCAATAGAGACCCAATTAAAGTAATAATTGGACGGTCAAATATCATGGTGACACTTGGCGGCAAGGAGGAACCATGCTCAAGGACGACCAACCATGCCCCGCCACTGCCAACCACTCCCAGCCACCCCTATTCAAAGTCCTTAAACCAGCCACTCCCAACCTTACCTCCATTCCACCCCACCATCACCTTCAGTGAGCCAAGACAAGTGGAAACCGATAGCTGCAGATAAGAGTTCGCTGGAGCAATCATCGGCCATGGTTCGCCACCACCGTATTCACCGCCAAGCGTGACTAATGGTCTGTTTCTCCTCCCATCCCTCGGTGCTAGCCGTCTAGTTCTTTTAGGAGAGATATCGGGCTCAATTGAGCCCGATACCATGTAAGGAAGATGAGATTTTATTTCTTTGCATTTCTCCTTGCTCGGGTTCGCCGGAGGAGCCTCCTCCGATGGTCAAATCTCCAGGAAACACTAACCACCACCTCAACGGAGGTGGTGGTGACAATCGCCGGAGGTGGAGGTGGCCGGATGGCCGGTTAAGTGATCAAAGAGCTACAGCTCATGATGATCTGGACCATCAGCTCATTGGGGAAGATGAGCCGATACCGTCCATTTAAATGTATTATAAAATATAGTATTAATTACCTACTAGTGTAATTTTTGTCACATAAATACAGTCACCTTGCATGAATTGTTTAGGCCTCTTAGAGGCATTTCATGAAATAATGAAAATCGTGAAAAAGGTAGATCTAGGTCTCACCTTTAATTTGATACCCTAAACGAGTAATTTGATGTACTGTAGCTCCCTGTAGGATATTTCTTCTAAGACTGCTCCTAGGCTATGGTAGAATTTTAAATAGATGCCTAGGTCAAACCGTAAGTGCACATGCAATGAAATTTAGGTCATGCATGTGTTAATATTATACTTAGGTCCTGCCCAAGAATCAAAATTTTTGGGAGGTATTTTTCTATAGTTTTTATAGAAATATTAATTATTAAATAAAAGGAATATAGGGAGATTCCCTTTTCCAAATGCCCCCAAATTTAGGTGGAATGGACATTGGGTCATTATATGACATGGTAAAATTTTCAGACCATTTGGACCTCTGCATATTGGGCAATCCAACATGCATGGTGGATGTAGATTTGTAAATGGTGTGCCAATAGTAAAAATGGGAAAGTGGGAAGTTAGCCCATTTGTCCCAATTCATGTACATAATATTTTGGACAGAGGCTTATAGGGATTAATTACACCTCCCATAGAAAGATTGGGATTCTTGGGATCAAAAATCCCATTATTTTGAATTATTGGAAAATAGGCTCTTTTAGAAATAAAAATGAGATATAGGTCTACTTACCTTGTAAAATTCTAAAATTTTGGTACAAGCCCAAGTAGGATATTTTACATCACTGAAAAAAGTTATGAGTTTGTTGGAGAATTATATTTTGTGTATTTAGTAGATTTATAATTTTACCCTTTTGGGATTTAAATTAAATATAGGGGTAATACTATTTGGAAATTTTGGGAAAATGTATATAGTCTTGTTTCTGTGATATAAACCTCTATGGATTTATTTAATAATTTTGGATGATTGAGTATGCAGAAAACCATAGTACTGACATTTTTGTAAAAATGTTCACCTATAATTATTTAGGTCAAATCTCTGGTTAGGGGTATGAATTTCTGTTTGGAGTATTATTATGACAATATTAATCACTTGTAATTTTCTATGAATTTTCAGTTGAATATTTTAGGTACTTCATTTGAAAAATAGAATAATTGTGATTATAATCATAAATAGAAAATGAATGGTAAATCAAGTGGGAAAATTAGTATCTTTGGTGAACAGCTAGATGAACTCCAGGTAAATTATGTAGACATAATGGACCACTTGATATAGTAGCTCATGTACAAAGTGACCTCGGTCACCTAATTAAATGATTTAATTTATGGTCCTAAATACTTAGAAAAATTACAAACTTCTAAATGGTAAACTTCATACAAATGATAAACCTATGATAAATATTTAGGGGTCTTTGGCCCAAGGAATTGGAAGTCATCTCATACGGGTCAGAATTAGATCGTGGGCTGCGCTTAGTAAAAGTGATGTGTAACACTAGGACCCACAAGGAATAATAGGGGGTTGGATTGAGAGAAGTATTAGGAAGTTTAAACCCTACTTGGTGTCTCAAGTATATCGCTACATAGTAACGAGTGTTAGATTGCAAGTCACAAGAAGAACAACGATAACGGGACCCGGCGAAAGATCATCGCTCTCCCAATCTATGCCTTAAGTCAGTAGGTTTACTCAAGAGTAATAATGAGATTGGGGTAATAATAATGGGCAGACACTAATACAAGTAAGTGTCCTTGATAAAGGAAGCTTTGGGCTTCAGCCCATCATAGTTCCTAGTGCCCTCGAGAGCCCTTCACCGGGCATGCCCTGGGCAGTCCAAGGACTAACCCAAAGTTGCTATGTATAATAAGAATTAGACAAGAGTAGTCTAATGGGTTAAGGGAAGGATATGACAATCTCACCCACATAGGGTTGGGGGTTACAGGACGGGTTTAGTCCTGCGAGCTTGAGGCTCGAATGTTTGGATACAGGACGAGTTTAGTACTGCGATCTGGAGGCTCGGGCTTGAAATAATTTGCATGTGCATAGAACATATTAGTGGCGGGTCATGATATACTAGACCAATCATCACACCGATGGCAGTACGGTTACTCTGGTGAGGTGTGAGGGTTTGAGGGGCCAGTAGGTTGTCTATACTGCGGTCTGGACGACAATCCCCGAAAATGCACACCCGACCAAAAAAACTGGTGTATTTGCCAACAAATTAGTACGCAAAGACTCTAGAATGTGCACCTAAGACGTGTATGGAGGTGTGCGAAGGGTCTAGGCCTAGTAGTGTGTATACCCTCCTAGGATATGGAGATGCCCGCTCCGCTGCTGCCATAGCCACAACGGTGGTTCCGTAGAGTTAAGCTAACTCCAAAAACTGAGAACTAAAGTTCTGTGATCACAGAATCGTGTGCGTGAGTTGCACTTGTATGAATCATAACCCACATTCTATATCATACATACATAGGATATATGCACCATAGATCCTTATCATATAAATTAGTATGAGCTCTTTTATATGATAAGTTATATTTCTGAAACCTTAACTTAAAAGTTTTTATTGACATTCATATAAGTTAGGGTACTCCTGTGATGTTAGTGTAGCGGTAGATAGTTTACTTTCTTCTCTTTCTTCACTTTACTTACTGCACTTCTTTTCATTACTATTTTATATACTTTACTTGTACTATATAGAACTGCTAGAGTAAAGATATAACTGTTAACATATATCCATGATAGAATAGATCCACTGTCACCTGCGATCCTTTTTATACCCCTTGTTGTCCTCTGCTTCGTACTCCCACACGATACGTAGGAGTCGCGAGGGTGAGGCGAGGACAAAATGGCTTAGTCTTTATGACTAACGGTCGGTTGTGACCGTAGGAGATCGAGGAGCTGGAGCACCAACACAACCAGTACGATGAGGTGGCAGGACAAGAGGAGCAGATACCACGTACTACTACCGCAGCTCAGCCTCAGGTGATGACGAGTGTTTCAGTTACCGCTTCCGTATAGTGAGAGAGAGAGAGATTTGATTTGGCATGTATCGGGCATTAGCCCTTCTCTCATTTTGTACTGATTTGGACTATTGTACTTTTCATTTTTATATATATGATGACATTGTACTGTGACATTGTGGACTTTTTAGGTTTATTTACTACTTGTTATACTTCTTTTCTCGATTGTCCAAACAAGTTGAATGATCGTACTAGCCGACAGGATCAGCGTATTGCGGTGTGGACTAGCCTGTGTGTTAGTTTCACCGTAAGGCGGCGGTTCTGGGCATAAGACTGAGTAACCTCCTTAGTAGGGGTGTCTTACAATAGGAACTTATGTTGATTTAACCCTTATAAAAATCAAACTTCTCTCATCATCAAACATCAAAATTCCCATGACAGTTATGTCATCGTGTTTCAAAAAAGTCCACTTAATTAAGTAGATCATGCATTTTTTGTGCTTGACTGGTGATGTCAAAATGATGGGATGAGAAGAAATCACTGAAAACAAAAAACATAAGCTTTTTTCATTGTAGTTGTAGGCCTCAGATGAGTCCTAAGTGCTCATGTGCTTACTTGATATAATTTAATTAGATTTTGCATATATAATGGCTGAATGGGATTAGATATCAACGTTGGATGTAAACAATTTTAAATTCTAGAATAATCATGATTTCTATTTTACCCTGAAAGTTTGTGGATATGAAATAACATCTTCTAAACATGTTCCCTATAAACCCCGCCAAATGGAGCCTAACTCAACAAATCCACCACTATTTACCCAGCATGCCATGCTCAAATATGGTGCAAAACAGAGACTAAAATCACATTACATATATAGTCTTTTACCTGGCTCCACTAAAGTATAAAGACTCAAAATACATTATTAAATGACAAATAATATTTGTACAGTGTGAAGCTGCTCGCGACTATGTTTATCATGACAATGTTTAGCATGACAATGGTTTGGAAGTGTGAATGAAAGATGAGCAAAAATGGATTTAATATACAGAAGGTCAAATCACTTTAAACCCAAACATGAACAATGAGTTTATGATAGAGATTAAACCACAAATTATTATGAGAATATTTTTTGAACTATATTATAAAGATGTATATTAGGTAGCATCAGAGCCATTGAATCAGTTCAACGATTTCCATCTTAGCCACTAAATAAAAATCTGTAATTTATCTTTTCATTTCTTTGGACAAACCCACTGGCCAGCTGTTAAACCCGCACGCCCATGCTTCTTCCGGTAAAAAGCTGCTACAACAACAAAGCTGTGTAAAGTCTCTTCTCACCGTACGCATAGGAAAGCTGCAATAATGCTCCTCCCGTACGGCAGAAAACCTCCGATATTTGAAATTCTAAGGCGGAAAATCTCCCGCACAATTGCACGGGACTTCAGGTCTTATTATAACCCGCTTACACATTCTACAACAAACTAGCTTCATGACAGCATCTCTCGCTCACGACCGTTTGCCCTTCCTCACCTGGTATGCCTCCATCTTCAACTCCTAATCTTATTCATGTTTTTCAGGGTTGCAATCCATCTCTAACTCCAACCTCTCATCATTAATTTCCTTATAGGTCTTCGAAATCTTCAGTGAGAGATAATCCTGAATAGGTATTCTACGACTTCCACTTCAAGTAAACTTCAGCTCTTTCTCTCCCTCTACCAGTCCAAGGTTGTAAAAAATAAATAAATTTATAGTAGTTAGAGGAGATGAAATGCCTGATGTTAACATGTTTGATGAAATGCCTGTTAGAAGATGTTAACATGTAAATTAATTTCCTTATGATGTTAACATGTTTGATGAAATGCCGGGTAGTTCTCACCATAAGCAATCACTTGGCCGGGTAGTTCTCACCTTCCCCTTCCCTCACCATAAGTGCAGGTCGATTTAGAACATCATCCGTTAGTTGTCACGATATTCGACAAGGAATAGGTACTAAACTACACGTTTGAACAATACTTCACATCAATACTACTTTAATACTTCTATGATCCGTTAATATTCTAACCACACATAGAGGACATGGATCACACTACTATTGTTGTTCAAGTTAATGCTATCCAGCAAACCTCTCCCACTCGCAATCCAGTCTTGATGCCTGTCGTAGAGCAATGCCATGCAATATCATAATAGGAATATATTTACTCAACCTATCGTACTATAAAAGAAGGCTTAGATTTCTCATATGTTTGTAGCTTTTGAGTCCTTTTAACCTCAAGTAAAAGATGCCAACTTCAGAACAACGAGATGAGTGTAATACAAGGAGATGTGAGCTTCGTCATCTGCGGGAGGATTCCCTTCAAGCTCAGCTAAACATGGTTGAACGGAGTTCGCATATACCGCCTTCACATGCTTCATCGACAAATACCATTTTGAATATTATGAAAAACATCCCACCTATCACATTTCTCCCTAGGGGAAGAAGACCAAGACAACTTCCACCTAAATAGAGGAGGAGAGAACTCATTTCACTGGGCGTACTACCACCACAAACGCAAGTTGATCTACATCATTATCCGTTATATCCCAGACAACAATTGATAAATGTGTTATACCAACCGTTACATGATTATCAATAGGAAACATGTACTAAACTATACTTTAGAACTACACTTCTCATCATTACACCTTCAATACTTCTCTGAAAAGGATATATTCAAACTGCATGCAGAAGACACGGAACACGCTGCTTTTATTATTCACATTACAGTTGCCCCAAAAAGCTCACCCACCCACAATCCAGCCTTGACACATGCCGCAGTGCGATCCGATGCACATGTAGACGAGGGGCAAACTGCAATAAGGATGAATGCTCGATAAATACGCAATACCCACATGACAATCCCCCTAGGTACTACAGTTTGCAATAGGTTCACTTGACTCTAATATGATTCACACTTTTACCATAATCCATTTATCAGACTGATCTACAATATTTTCATTTTTATTAACTTCGTTGCGGAGAAACTACAATCGCCGTAATGCCAGGAAGACACAACTATAGATGCAAAATCAGAGAAGGAGTGCGCGTATTCGAGAAAGGCGATTAGTCAGTGTACCTAATGTCATGAATCCAAACACCATCTAGGGACCAATCAATGATCGTCCAGATGCACTAACATTTCCACAAAATAACTTGGTCGAAGGAAAGTTACACCAATTGGTGCATGATTTACGACAGGAAACAGGTACTATACTACACCTATGAGCAACCCTTATCATCATTACATCTTCAATACTTCTCAGTTTCATTCAATATTCTAACTACATGTAGAAGACATGGATCATGCTGCTTCTATTATTTACATTAATACTCCCCATCAAAGCTCACACACTCACAATCCAGTCATGACACCTGCCGCAATGTGATTTGACACGCATGTAGGCGAGGGACATGCCGTAATAAGGATGAATGCTCGACAAATGCACAATAACCACGTGGCAATCCCCCCAGGTACCGCCAATTATAGTAAGTTCACTTGATTCCAATAGGATTCGCACTTCTACGATAATCCATTTATAAGACTGATCTATAATATTTTCATTTTTATTAGGTTCGTTGTGAAGAAACTACAATCATCGTAATCTCAGGTAGAAACAGCTAGAACTGCAAAATCCGAGAAGGAGTGAGCATATTCGAGAAAGACGATTTGTTTGTGTACCCAGTGTCATGAATCCAAACACTGCCTACAGGACGATCAATGATTGTCTAGCTACACTGTCGTTTCCACAAAATAACTTAGACGAAGGAACATCTATTAAAGTTCATCTTCCAGCTACCCAGCCATCAATACATAATTCTTGTGCAAAGAATTGTTATCTCGCTACTCGAGTTCCTAAGAATCATCTCTTTCGCCAATCTACATGCCCATACTGCCATGCAAAGCTATTCCATAAGGAGACTTCTACTTTTTGTTGTTCTGGAGGTAGGGTAGATGTTAACCACATTCCTGAATCCACCGAATTGCTTAATCTCTTTACCGAACAAAGCGCTGCAACACACACTTTTAGACAACATATACGTGCTTACAACCACATCTTCTCCTTCAAATCATTGGGGGTCACGCTTAATGAACGTATACCAGCTGCTAATCGCGGAGTCTATAATTTCAGGGCACACGGTACAATGTATCACCGAATTGGTTCTCTTCTACCTGCACCCAGAAGTCGGCCACGGTACCTACAGATGTTCATTTATGATACTAAACACGAATTAGATAACCGATTGAGAGGAAATTCAGGGCTCAATGCAGGACTGGTTGAAAGGATCACCAACATACTTAATATAATTAACTCATTCGTCCAAATCTTCAGGCAACTTGCAAGGCACCCTAACATACAACAGTGCAAGTTACTGATTAAGGAAAGACTGTCGGTAGAGTGATAATACTCGCTTCCTACTGCCTCACGAGTCGCTACAATATTAGTTGGTGGAGAAGATTTCATGGAAGCAAATGAAAGAGACATAATTTTCGGGACTACTGATGGTAATCTGGTGCCTATCAAGGTATATTCCGGTTATTATAACCCTTTGCAGTATCCATTGTTACTTCCTTATGGAACCTATAGGTGGCATGGCGACGAGCAAATACCTCACACAAAATGAATAAGTTGATGTGATTACTATGCATATTTGTTGTAGGTGAGCGCATCAAGCAACAATCTATTGCATTTGCTGTGATTTTCAGTTATGTTTGCTTACGATAAATTTTTTTTAATCTGCGGTAGTATACCATCAATGCTTCTTCACTCTGGGTATTTGCTGCATCAATATGCAGTCGATAACTACATCAAAATTGAAATACAGAAACTCGAATTGATTAGGGCACATCAGAGTGATGTTCATGCCGAGCTCTACCAGGGTTTGCATGATAGTTTAAATGTCGGATAAAATGACACATGTACATATTTTTATAAACTGTTACATATATAGCCACCTCCACACGCGCTACCATTATTTTAATATACCTCTAATTCATTATGTAAACTAATTGTAGCTGCAATTGGACGAAGAACTATTACAAGAAGGGCTTTCCAAAACATTTTTCCTAATGATTACCTGTAATCCCTCTTGGTGGGAAATAAGACAATAGTTGTGCCCTAAACAAACGCATCAGGACCATCTGGATTTAGTATCTAGAATTTTCAATGCTAAATTTGAATGTTTAAAAGATGACATTTTTCATAAAGGCGTACTTGGTAGGGTTATTACACAAATCCATATGGTCGAATTTCATAAGAGAGGACTACCACATGCACTGAAGCTCATTATTTTTCAAGACAGTAATATGTTAAATAATCCTGATGATTACGACTCTATCGTTAGGGTAGAAATACCAATTTAGTCTGACGAGCCAGATATATATATTGTAGTTATAAAACACATGATGCATGGTCCATGTGGTCATTACGTGCCAAATGCACAGTGCATGAATAATAATCTTTGCAAGAAGGGCTTTCCAAAATAGTTTTCAGAACATACTACTTGTGGCATGAATTTTTCCCATTATATCATCATCAGAATGATAACAAGCACATTGCCTTAGGCCGAAATGTGGATTTGATAATCGATAATAGACGGGTTATTCTGTATAAGCCTTGTCTATTACTTAAATATGACTGCCATATTAATGTTGAAATATGCAGTAGCATAAAAAGCATCAAATATCTATATAAATATGTATACAAGGGTCCACACTTGGTGTCATTCGAGGTACGACCAGGTCCAAACTATGACGAAGTTAGTAAGTATGTGGACGGTCGTTGGATTTGTGCACCAAAAGCGCTGTGGAAATAATTCAAGTTCTAGATGTATCAAACCTACCCATCAGTGGTGAGTCTACATATCCACTTTCCTAATCAACAACAAGTTCAGTATCAGATTAACCAATCTATTTCAGAAGTGTTGGCTGATGATAGAAACTCAAAAACTATGTTAACTGAATTTTTCAAAATATGCAATGACAGTCTCGAAGAAACTGCATATTTGTACATTGGTTTTGCAAAACACTACAGATGGTTAATCGCAGCGCGAAAGTGGGTCAGAAGGGCCAGAGCTCGGAAAGTTGTAGGCTGGTTATACGTTGTATCGCCCACTAAGGGCAAACGATTCTATCTTCGTCTTTTGTTGAATCACATTCCTAGACCTAAGTCCTTCGAGCATCTACGCATGGTTAATGGTCAAAAGTGTACAACACTTAAGGCAGCTGTTGAGCTTTTGGGGCTTCTCTAGGAAGATAGTAGCATTTTCAATCACTTGGAAGAGGCACGAGGCTTCAAAATTCCATCCGCTCTACTGAGACTTTTTGTAACTATTTTACTATAGACCAATTCACATTCAAACGTTATGGGATGATAATTTTTCTGCTATGATAGAAGATAATGAGAGTATAAGCACTACAAATACTACTTTTTTAACTAACAAATTACTTCACGATTTGGATACTATACTGCATCAGTATAGTAAGAGTACACTATGTTTTGACTTGCCTTGCGCATGCGGAGACATACATGATTTTGCTAACATTTCGAGCCTGATCGAAGACGAACTCTCTATTCCCGTGTCAATAGACGATTTAGCAACAACCAACAATCTTAATGACGGGCAACTTGCTTCTTTTAACATTATTAGTGATTACATGAGACAGAAGAAGGATGCAGTATTCTTTGTGGATGGGCCCGGAGGAACTGATAAATCATTTCGATATCAAGCCATATTGTTGACTTTTTGACACGAGGGGAACATTATTCTAGCTACTGCCTCATCGGGCATTACAGCAAACTTGCATCCGGGAAGGGGCACCACTCATTCTAAACTGAAAATTCCTATCAACCTCGATAAAAAACTTTTTTGTGATATTAGTAAATAATCTGAAATGTGTGCATTAGTTAAACGAGCATTTGCAATCATCTGGGATGAAGCTCCTATGGCGCATCAAAAAGATTTTGAAGCAATTAGTCGAACTTTTCGAGATGCGCTTGGGAATGAGAAACCATTCAGTGGGAAAGTGGTTATATTCGGAGGAGACTTTCGTCAGGTTATGCCAGTTGTGATCAATGGTACCAAACTACAAATTATTCGTGCTAGTATCATTGAATCATTTTTGTGTTCGGATGTCAATTTGCTGCGGTTAACAGACAATATGAGAGATCGAAATGATATTCAGTTCTCTTAGTTCTTACTTAGGGTTGGGGATGGAGAGGAATCTTGCGTTGCCGACGACATGATTCGAATTCCCAACAATATGGCTATGTCATGGGAAGGATAGAACTCTATTGTTGACTTAATAAATTTTGTTTTCCCTAATTTAAAGTAATATAACTTCAACTTTAACGATGCTACTTACATGGAAACAAGGGCACTCATTACTCCTCTTAATGAGGATGTTAGCAGGCTAAATGCAAAGTGCCTACATCTTTTTCCTGGAAGGTAAACCACTTACTAATCTTTCAAGTCTGTCAGTGATGATTTTGGAAACTTATACCTACCTGAATTGTTGAACTCTATTAATCTGGAAAATCTACCTCCACACAAGTTGACCTTGAAAATGGGTGCACCTATTATGCATCTTCGAAACAACGACCCAAAAATCAGATTGTGCAACAATACGAGGCTTATATGTAGAACCCTTGGGAGAAATATCATTGAATTAGATATCCTTGGAGGTAGGTTTAAAGGCCTCAAAGTGTTTCTTCCATGCATGCCACTCAAAAGTGCGGAGGATGCTAAAATGCCATTCGAATTGGCATGGAAGCAATTTCCAATGCGTTTAAGCTTCGCACTTACAATTAACAAGTCTCAGGGACAAGCAATTGGTAATGTAAAAATATTCCAGCCAAACCACGTGTTCAGTCACGGCCAATTGTACGTTGCAATATCGCGGGGGGTCTCGGAAAGTGCAACAAAGCTTTTGGAAAAGAACTGTGCAGTCGACAGTCATACAGGCGTGTACACTAAAAACATCATCTACAAGGAGATATTTGATCTTACTATGAGGAGACTGACTAATTTGCAGTGATATATTCAGTACCCACAAAATTCCCTACCTTATAGGGAGGATTCATTCTCTATTCTCATTTGCAGATATTGAGCCCGTTGACCCAAGTTTACACTTCGCCATTCTTATTTTTCATTAATTGTTCAGCTATATTTTCAGCTTTTGTGTCCCTTCAATTATTTTTGTCTCATAGGTTTACATGTGCAAAGTGGTTTTTGTCATGATAACAAAGTTTACTTGATTCTTTCTCTATTATGTGCCTGTATTTGATTGTGTCTTTGAGATATATGTTTACTGTCACTTTTTCTGATTAGGTTATTATACCTCACTCTTGTCTTCTACGCAATATTTTGTGCACAACATGATTTTGTGTTCAACCACAAGAATTTTATGATAAACTCCATGTATAATTATATTATATCTATTACTGGGAATGCCACGTCAATGTTTTATTCACTAATTACACATGCTAGAGAAGACCAAAATGGCACTGGGAATACACAATAGAGTTTGCTTTCCAAAAAAACCAACACTTTTGCTTGATGTCCACTAATATTTATAGTCCACTTTGTTCACAAGTATGAGTGGCATAAGAGTTCACTTTTAGGATCATGGTTGCTTATGCTATTATAAGAGCAGTGTGATAGCCCAATGTTTTCATTTGTTTTCCCCAATGATTTCTTTGTTTTCAATGACATTCCCTTATTTTGCTCCATGCTTCATCTCAAATACATGCAGATGGCATACAAAGATCACTCCGAGATGGCATCATCATTGCCAAACTGGGGTAGGCCTCACCAACATAGGTGCCTTATAGTGTACAGATCTAATTGGGGTAGGCCTCACCAACATAGGTGCCTTATAGTGTACGGATCTAATTGGGTGCATTTTAAATTGTCTAAAATAGTTTAAGATGTTAACAACTTTCATTTAACTAAATTATACCATTTGTTTCTCAAGTCTGTCGGTCTCAATAGTTAAAACCTGCAATACCATTGTAACCAATGATACTGATTCTGATTACTATGATGAAATTTGCCCCAGGAGTACAACCAGGTGGTCTGATCTTCCACATACTGAAGTTGAAGGTTTTAGGCTAATTATACCAACAGTGCTAAGAGGATTGAGTGTAAGAGAAGAGTGGTAATTTCTTTTCGATAAGGAGGTAACACTTAATAAAGAACATATACCATGGTTTGAATTTTTGGATTTTAACACATTACATCATGTTATTTTCTGATTTTTTTTTCCTGCATCCTTCATTGAAATAGGATCTCCCATGGACACTAGATAAAACTTACAATACTAGGGTTTGGTTTGCTGCGTTGGAAGGGGATACTGATATATTTCTATGGATTCAACATCGTGACACCGATGAAATTTTTGTGCGTGTTTGAAGGTTTTGTTGTTGATTTTTTTTGTTATTCAATTTTGTATTCAACTATGTGTTTGTAGTATAAGTACCACTTTATTCATGATAGTTGGGCTATCGATACCACAATTTTTGTGCTAAATTATGTCTATCTTCCATCCAAAATTTAGAGGTTTATATATGGTTGAATGTGGGAAGATCCTGCAAATAAATATTTATGGGAGCAGGATTGGCTCATATGCAGTTGATACACTTAATTGACAATGTCACCTTCATGGTCATAGGCGATTAGTGTCTGTTAGAGCATGCGTTCCACGCTTCTTGGTTTGCTAATAATAAATCTCATTTGTATTTGATTATCGTGTGTTTATGATGTGCAGATATAGCAGGTCTAACACTCAAATCATTTTTGGCTTAGATTCAGGATTGCAAAGAGAAGTTAAGGTGATATTGCCTGGCGATATCCAATATTGCCACCAGGCGATAGCTCGCGGAACAGTTACCGCATGATCTCAACTGCATTTAGTTAAATTTTACATCGCTCAGCGATATCGATATTGCGCAGGAGATAGCGTACGATTGGTCATGACCAAATCATCCCGCAGAATCCTCAAAATCATGGGACACGTGGCAACCAGATAAGATATCGCTAACAGGTGATACCCAGTATTGTCGGCGATAGCGCCAAAGTATATATTTGGGTCATTGTTTTCTATAGAAATCACGACTTTCATATTCTGGAGTATTCCTTCCTGTGCAACCTATCTAGAGAGCTCCAACATCCAGAAAACCTCCATCTTCCTAAGAAGGTTCAAGAGCGAAAAAGCGACGACTCGTACGCGACATCTCAAGCAACCTTGACAAGGATTCGTCAGCATCTTCAGCACTACATTTAGAGGGAGTTTTAATTCTGAAATTTATTCTTTGTAATTCTTCATTTCATCATTGTAATCGATAGAGGAAATCGCCGCCTTGTGTGGGGCGTCTAAGTCTTTGCGTGACTTAGGAGAAAATCGCCGCCTTGTGTGTGACGTCTGAGTCTTAGTGTGACTTACAGAGTTTTTGCAACCTTTTTTGCAACGTCTAGATCATGGTGAGATCTAAAGGGAGGGTAGTAGCAAGATCTAGGGAGAGATACGTTATACCAGGCCGATTCTTGGTAGAAGGACCGGTGAAATCAAAAAAGGAGTTTATTTTTCGTAGCCTTGATCTCTAGCTTTATATAGAATCTTTGTACTTAGTTTGTAACACTTATTAAATAAATTATAATCATTTGTGTTCTTATGATTTACTAAGTATTCATCATTGATTAAGAAAAATTTACTCTTGATTTCTGTAATTATTTCATCAAGTAAGAATAGACTAATTGAAATTTTTTGTTGACACTTATTCACCCCCCCCCCCCCTCTAGGGCACCTCACGATCCAACACTTGGTATTAGAGCCAGGTTACTCGAAAAGAGTTTCATCACCGGGAGTAATGGCGCATATTGATCACATGTTTTCTGAGGGGCAAGGGATTAGTAAACCTCCCTTGTTCACTGGCACAGATTATAAAAATTATAAAACTCGAATGCGATGTTTTCTAATTGCCTTAGATATTAATGTTTGGGGTATGATAGAACAATGCTACACTCCACCTACAACGGTAGTTAGAAGTGTCATTATGGAAAAACCTAAGTGCAAATGAGATGATATTGACAAATTAAGATGTAAAAATAACGCTAAGGCGATGAACGCTTTATTTTATGCGTTAGGTAGAACTGAGTTTAATTGAGTGTGTGAATGTGAAACTGCATATGATATTTCAAATTTACATAAAGGTGCATCACAGGTGAAGGACTCAAAGTTGTTCTAATTAGAGTCAGAATTTGAAAATTTCAAGATGGAGGTTGATGAAGACATAGACTCCATGTACACGAGATTCAACAAAATTGTGAATGGCTCTAAGGTTCTTAGAAAGAGTTTTTCAAATGGTGATTTAGTGAGGAAGATTCTTAGATTGCTTCCCCCAAAATTCAATCAAAAAGTAACTACCATCTCAGAGTAACACAATCTAAATACTCTTCAAATTGGGAATCTCATCGGAAATCTGAAAACTCATGAGGTGGAACTAAGGATTCAACAACAAGAATACAATTTGGAGCCAAGAAAGAAAGCATTGGCGTTGAAATCTAAGAGGGAATAGGAAAGTGAATCTAATGAGAATGATGAGGAAGATGAGGAGAGCTTGTTCGTTAAGAAGTTCAAGAGGTTTATGAGAAACCCTGAAAGAAGAAATTATTTCAGAAAGTTTTTTAATAAGAAAGAATCTTGGTACAAGAAAGGAAAAGCAAAAGCTGATGTAGACAATGATGAAGAGCGTCCACTACTTGAATGTTACCACTACAAAAGAATCACACATATCAGGAGCAAGTGCCCAAAATATCTGAAAGAGATGAAAGAGAAGAGACACAAGAAGGAAGACAAGAAGAAAGTTCTTAAGGTTGAAACCTGGGATGACGTCACATCTGAGGAGTAAAGTGGATCAAGTTCAGAAGCTGATAAGGAGGCCAACATGTGTTTGATGGGAAAGAGCGTCTCACAATCCGATGACAGTGTAGTGTTGAGAGCGACACTGAGGGAACTCCTCCAACTTATGATATATTCTGAATTTCTGAAAACATGTAAATATTTTGATAAAAGTTTAAATGAAATTGAATTACTTAAATTTGAAAATAAAATATTGTTAAAAGAAAATAAAAAACTAACCACTGAATTAAAAGTACTTGGGAAGGAGAAAGTGACTCGTCAAGAAAACTCTCACTCTTTGACAAGGATACTAGAATTAGAAAAGAATCTTGCTAAGTCTCAATCTCATGCTGGTTCTCTTACAAAGAAAAGGGGGGACTTAGAAAGATCTCTAAAAATTTTTCAATCTCAGGTAGAAGGTGGTAAGAAGGCCTTTACAAACCGATGCGATATGTTAGTTATTGAAAACACTTCCTTGAAAGCCTGAGTTTGTGATTTAGAAATAGCCATTAAAAATTTTGGAGTAGGCCGAAAATCACTAGATATAATTTTGGAGAATCAATGCTATGGTTCGGTAAAATTTGGGCTTGGTTACACTTCAGCAGCTATCGCCCGGCGATAGACACTATCGCACGGCGATAGACACTATCGCTAGCGATAGCAAAAAATTCAAAATTCAACTTTTTAGGAATAAAACAATAAATCTGCTATCAATGCTACTTCCAGCAAGAATTCTAAAAATGTTTTGAAAAATCTTTCAACCTCATTTATCATGTGTGCTAAATGTAATAAGTTTGTCACACCACTCACACTTATAGAAAGACAGGTTACTATTTTGTTAAACAAGTCTGGGTACTTAAGGCTTCCACCTACACTATGGGAGAAACTACTTGGGTAACTAGATCTTTACTCTCATCTTCTTTTTAGGTGTGTTAGCAGGCTAAGGACAAGGAAGACATGTGATACTTGAACTTAGGATGTTCAAACACATGACAAGCAACAAGTCAAAGATCATGTTGGGTATTATATTTACAATAACCCTGATTTGAAGAAGTGTCCCTTGAACTAAGATGAAATGAGATTGTATTTGATGCTGTTTATTTATTTATGTGCTTGCAGGAATATATTGCTAAGTACAATCCAATGTCAAGTTATTGTGGGTCATGAAACACAGGACTATACTCATGTGAAATCTCTCTATTGGGGTGTACTTCTGATTCAAGTACACTAGGAGGAACAAGGAAGGACAAGTTGTTGCATTCAGAAGAACATAATGTTTCCCTAAGTAAAATTCATCGAGCATAGTAGTGAATACTCGTCGAATTCATCGAGTATCTTCATGTATACTCGTCGAATTCATCGTGTATACTTATTGGCACTCGTCGAATTCGTCATATTTACTTAGGGAATAACCTCTGAGTTCTTAGAAATCAGTTATGTAAAAAATCGTCGAGTATATTCATATATACTCTATCGATACTCGTCGGATTCGTCGAATCTATATGTCGATACACGACGAATTTGTCAAGACTCGCTGGATATGCCTTGAGTTCTCGAACTTACTTCTCTGGATTTCTCTTAGTTATATTCTTTGAATATCACTTTGCCTATGCGTCAAATACGTTGAGAGTATCTCCCGATACTCAACGAATTTGTGGAGTCTCTCTATAGGAAAGCATTGAGTTATCAGTTAGATCTGTCTGGAATAGTTTAAGTTGTTTTCATCAAGTTTCGAAGCATTTTGACAAGTATACCCATATATACTCGACGATACTTGACGAATAATACTTAGGGTTTTTTTTCAAATGTCTGACTCGGATCGTCTAGACTGCCATGTATAGTAACTCACGGACTTCAAGGAATCTTCTAGCCGTTAGAGAAGAGGAGTTCCTATAAATACCTTGGGTGGATTTTGAGAAGCCCTAAATCTGCTATAGTTCAAATCGAGATATTTCAAGAAGGAAAACTCATGTCGGCGTACGATACGGCTCTTCGTGATTCTCTCAGCCGACGACAACTTGCTGTACGATTCGTTCTATTGGGTATATTGGGAATTGTGTACCTGATTTGGAGAAGCCCTTTCAAATCAATGATATACACAAATTTGTATTTGATGTATGTTGAGCTTACTTGTGCAGGAAAAATAAACTAAGTACAAAACTGTCGAGACACTAGACAAGTGTTGATACCTTTCTAAAAGCAGTGCTGAGATAAGGAATCAAGTTGTGTTGACACTCAGGACTAGTGTTAACACCCTTATTCAAGTAGTGCCGTGTAACACCTCTGTACATCACATGAAATATAAAAGAGGTTCAGTCGGGGCCCAATGCGATATTCTACAGACAGTCAGCGACGTTACGCATGAATATCCAAACTTAGTATACTAACCTAACTCAGAGCATTCTAGCGGAAGCTTTAGGGGTTATTATTGAACTCATCAAACATGAATGTCCACTATATATAAACCAAACCATTTATATATATAATAGGAATGTATACAGAAATACACAAAAGTGTTTGGCCTTAAGGCCTTATAGTTAAACTTTATAGGTGTGGATTGCAAACATCGGCACGCAGGCCGACCAAAAATGAAAATAGTTAAACTTTTCCTTTCGGACTTCGAGGGCCAGCATAGTAGCAAGGGCTTCAACCCGTTATTTCCCGCTCAGATCTCCAACACATGCACAAAGACAATCCACCACAAGGGTTACAAACAAGGCAACGATCAGCATTCAACTGACTAATTTATAACAACCCTACTCCTTTCCCGGGGCAGTGGTATTCCTTCCCTACAGGCATAGTATTTGCACAAGCAAATATATCACAAAAACTTTCACCCACGCACAGTTCAATATATCACAAACGTCGGCCGCACGGCCCGACGCTCCATGCACTCAGGGCACATTATCGGTGTACCGGAAAACCAGGGTCCCACCATCGTTCAGAGGTCCCAGACATAACGACAAGTTTGAGCATTCTAGTCTTAATGGCATGTAGGCCTAAGACTCTCATTATGCTCCCCAAAGAGACCAATAACCTCGGTCTACCAGTCCATCAGACATAACGTGGGTACGGTTCAGCCTTGCCCGTTGCTCAAATCATCAATCAATGTGGGTCAGCTTTCCCCTTTCCCGTTCGGCTCCCTAGCCTTTAAGAGCTTGCATCACACAATTGCCATAGTATCCTCCAAGGATTAGCTTCACAATAGGTTTTTTGGGATCTATCGCCAGTGACTACCACTGTCGTCGGGCGTTAGCGATAGATTTCAACTTCTGTCCCTAACCTCAATCATAGTTGGACCAACGATCCAGAAAACCCTACAGTAACCTGCAGTGCCAGAAAACTGCTCTTTCACACCACAAATAGCTCTCTAAGAGCTATTGTCGTTGGCAATACTCACTATCGCTCGCTGATATCCAACTGGTCTTAAACAGTGGATTTCTTGGGTATTTTCTTGAAATGCAACTCCAGTACTGCACAGACCACGTATATTACTTGTTTATACTCAGAGTCTTCTCCGACATGCAAAATAAACATCACCAATCCATACCAATATGTCCAGATGGGCTTCACACACCATGTATATTCTATACAACACATTTCTGGATCAATATGCAAGACTCACTGGGGATTTCATGAATCAACCATAAGGAATTCCCTCGATTCTCCACCTTTTGGTGGGGGATTCCATGCATATGCCAAAAGGACTTCACTTATCCAAGAAGGAAGATCATTACCCTTATAGTTCTCTTTGGAGCCATGACCGTGATCTTTGATCCGGATGGAATTGATCGTCACAACTTACTCTCCGCAGATCTAGCGTCGACTCGCGATTCCAATCACAAGCACACCTTGGATCAATCTCCACAAGAGTTCCTGGACATTCCTCCTCTTCCCTCTCCCAGAGTAAAGAAGAGAAAGTAAAAGAGAAGATGAGAATAAAATCTCAAGTCCATCCTTTATACAAAAGCTACCGCCACGCATTAACTCCTACCGCCGCGCGGTAACACGGGCGGTAACCACTTTGACCAGCCGGTGCCACTATCCAGAGCTATCGCCCCGCGATAAATCTTTAGCGCCTAGCGGTAGACTGGTTACTCGAGAAATCCTTTCGACATCTGTCAAGAGGCTAGCACGGCACGGTGACGCTTATCGCCTGGCGGTAGTGCTTTTGACGGTTCCTAGAAAGCATTGAGTGGTCTCGACGAAGGCATTTGCTACTGCAGCACGATAGTTTACTATCACAAAGCGATAAAAACCCGAGCGCTTGGTCTTTTAATTCACTATGCTACTACATGCGATAAGACTATCGCCGCGTGATAGCCTCCAATGACCAATACTCGTTTGGGGTGTTATAATCCTCCCCTCCTTACAAAAATTTTGTCCCGAAATCATACACATCGATAAGGAAACCTAGCAATTAATATGTTAAAACATATTATTTTCCTTTCACAAAACAAAGTTACAACTTCATTTTATAAATAACTCGGGATATTCTTCGCACATGGTTTGCTCTTGCTCCTATGTCAGTTTTCACGGCCACAGTTGTCCCAATAGACCTTGACCA
This sequence comes from Platanthera zijinensis, assembly GCA_039513925.1. Lineage (NCBI taxonomy): Eukaryota > Viridiplantae > Streptophyta > Magnoliopsida > Asparagales > Orchidaceae > Platanthera > Platanthera zijinensis. Next base: position 25,367,186 of record CM077095.1, read on the forward strand.
TCCCGATTATCTTGTTTCGCAGTTGTTTGATTTCCTAATCCTCAATCCGAATGAGCCTAATCTTCATCGTTAGCCCACTATCGACCGGTACTCGATCATTTGCGATCATTTGAGTTGGCTCTTTCATAGCTTTGCGCAACACCGATATGTGAAACACATTGTGCAAGCCACTTAGTTCCGCTGAAAGAGCTAACCGATGGGCAGCTTCTCTAACTCGTTCAACCACTTCAAAAGGACCAAGATACCTCGGAATCAGCTTTTTCAAGCGCTGAATCCTGGATATGCCTTTGAATGGTTTGATCTTTAAGTATACCCAATCGCCCACCGCAAACTCCATCTTTTTGTGTTTGGCATCGTAGAATTTTGCCTGTTTATCTTAGGCTATCAATAGCCTATCTCAAATAGTATGTACGGTCGAATTTGCATCTCCGACCTCTTTACATTTATAGAGTTTTGACTCGCCTAACTCCGCCCAAGATAACGGTATACGTCACTTCCTACCATATAAAGCTTCAAAGGATGTCATCTGTATACTAGCTTGATTGCTATTATTATAGGCAAATTCAATCATATAAAGGTGATCTTCCCACTTCTTCCCAAAATCCAAGGAGCACATACGAAGCATATCCTCCATTGTTCTATTTGTCCTCTCAGTCTGGCCATCCATTTGCGGATGAAAGGCTGTACTGAACTTTAGTTTAATCCCCAACAACTGATGGATTAGCCTCCAATCATTTGAAGTAAAGTGCCCATATCGAACACTGACGATGCTATGGGGCACGTCGTGCAATCATACGATATTATCCGCATACATCTTGGCCAATTTTCTACTGAAACGTCCTTCCTGTTTGGTATGAAGTGTGACACTTTGGTTAATCGGTCAATGATTGCACACACGGCGTCATTTCCGCTCTGAGATCTCGGCAGACCATGCACAAAATCCATAGAAATGTCGTCGAACTTCCATACCAGGATTGGTAATGACTTCAGGAAACCACCAGGTTTTTGGCATTAAGCCTTCATTAAGGCACAAGTTCGACATTTTTGCCATGTAATGGGCTATGTCCTTCTTCAAACCTGGCCACCAGAACACCTTTTTTATTCCCTTATACATTTTCGTGCTCCCTGGGTGAATTGAGTACTTTGTAAAATGTGCTTCGTACATCAATTCCTCGCGAAGTTTACCCACATTCGGGATGCACAAACGAACAGCTTTTCGCAAAAGTCCGTCATCCAAGGAGAATTAGGCATTTGACGCATCCACTGCATAGCATTGTATACTCTTATCGAGTTTCGTTGATCGTCGATCCCTATCAACAAGGTCATATTGAACTTCTATCCAGTTCATGCACGCATTTGTAGTGGCATTCTTGTCAACACAAAAAATGTCTAAGTTCTCCAATTCCTGGATCAGACGCTCATCATGCATCTGCAACCAACTTGCCCTTGCCGGATTCCAATAACTCAAGGCATCTGCGACCACATTTCCCTTCCTGGGAGTATAGTGAATCTGGAAGGTGTAGTCTCCAAGGAACTCCATCCACCTCCGTTGTCGTATATTTAGATCCTTTTGATCAAGAAGATACTGAAGGCTCTTATGGTTCGTGAATATGCCAACTTTCACGCCATATAGGTAATGACGCCAAAGTTTAAGTGCAAATATCACCGCCGCCAAATCCAAGTCATGGACGGGGTAGTTTCGTTCATGCACTTTCAACTAGCGTGAGATATAAGCTATCACTTTTCCAAACTGAAGAAGAACGCAGCCTAAGCCGCTCCCTGATGCATTACTATAATTCTCATAGTTGTCTGTACCACATGGTGACGTCAAAATAGGCGTCGTGTTCAAACGACTCTTTAGCGCTTCAAAAGCTCGTGCGCACTCTGGCATCCAAACGAACTTCTGATCTCTCCTTGTCAGTGTTGTGAGAGGCAAGGCTATCCGTGAGAAGTTCTGTACGAAGCACCTATAGTATCCCGCAAGTCCAAGGAAACTCCAAACTTCAGCCACAGAAGACAAAATCAGCAACTCTTGTATCACAATTATCTTTACTGGATCCACTGCAATACCATCTCCACTAACCAAATGGCAAAGAAAGGCCACTAAAGACTGCCATAACTCACACTTTGAGAACTTGGCTTAGAGCTTGTTCTTTCTTAGGGTGTGCAACACCATTCATAAATGGTTTGCATGGTCTTCTTAGATTGAGAGTACTCTAAAATATCATCAATATAGATGATGACAAATAAGTCCAAGTACTCTCGAAATGTTTGGTGCATTAGGTCCATGAATATCGATGGCGCATTTGTTAGCCCAAACGACACTACAGTTAACTTGTAATGACCATAGCATGTACCAAATGCTGTCTTGGGAATATCACATTCCAGAATCCTTAACTGATAATAGCCAGACTATAAGTCCAGCTTAGAGTAGACAATTAATCCCACTAGCTGATCGAACAAGTCATCAATCCGTGAAATCGGGTACTTGTTCTTCTCCGTCAGCTTATTCAACTCTCGATAGTCAAAGCATAGCCGCAAGCTTCCGTCCTTCTTTTTCACAAATAGGACCGGAGCGCTCCAAGGTGACATACTTGAGCGTATATATCCTTGCCCTAGCAGTTCTTGTAGTTGGACCTTTAGTTCTGCCATTTCCTTTGGCGCTACACGGTACGGTGAGCGGGCCACAGGTTTTTCATCTAGCACCAACTCAATAGAGAAGTCAATCTCCCGCTGGGGCGGTAACCCCGGAAGATCCTTCGGAAACACATCTGCGTACTCCAATACAACTAGAACATCACGCAAACTGGTCTTCGGCTCAACAGCCTCAATAAGCGTGAAGAACAACTTCGCGCCCTTTCGAACAGACTTGACTACTTGGAGAGCAGACATCAATATCTTGCTCAATCCTCACATACCAGCGAATGTAGTCTCTAGCTCAGTATTTTGACCCAGTGTGACTTCCTTTAAGTTGCAATCAATATAGGCACGTAACTTCGAGAGCAAGTCCATACCAAAGATCATATTGAACTCAGATATCGGCAGTATGGACGCTTCCAATCCGAAATCTCGACTTCCTAACTACACCTCAACATAGCAAGACCTATCTGCACGCATAACGCATCTGTTAGGCAATAACACATTCACATTATCTGTCGTTGAACGAGTAGGGACTCCAATCCGTGACACAAAGCCCTCAGATAGAAACGAATGTGAAGCACCTGTATCAAACAGTGCTCTCGCCGGACAGTCCTGAATAAGGATAAAGCCTAGAACACTCAAGTTATAAACATGCAAATCACAAGATATATTGTATAAAAGCATCAATCTATATTTTGCATACCTGTGACCACATCAACCTGTTTGATGGCCTCTTGTTGTCTAAGATTGTACACCCTTGGTTGGGCTGGATCATACTGGGATGCAGTGGACTCCACCACTGTTTTCCCTTTTTCAGCATAGGACGCTCCTGCCTTCTTGTAACCCTTTGGCGGACCAACCCGACATTCATGGGCAAAATGCTCTGGCTTGCCATACGTATAGCAGGTACAAGGCCCTTGCCCAGAAGTTGCTTCTGATGCAACATTAGAAGGAGCCTGCCCAGAAGTCTTGGGCTTCTTATCCCATCTCTTGCGGTAACCAGACTTAACCTTCTTTGCCTTGGCACATTACCATGACAATCTCGGGCCAAGTGTCCTATCTTTTCACAAGAAAAGCAAACATATGGACCATACTGTTTCTTTGTTCCTATGATAGTAGAAGATGTTGATTCCAACAATTGACATTTCTTCTTCTGTTTGCAAGAGTTTAATCTTGCAAAAGTCGGCACGTTGAACTCTTGCTTCGACCTGAACTTCTTCAATTCCATTTCCAAAGACCTAGCGGTCATTACCAAAGCATGGAATCCAAGTAACTTTTAACCCATTAACAAACGTCAAAGTTCGTTGCGCAAACCATCATGAAACCTATTAATTTTCGTGTCCTCAGTTTCAAACAAAAACTATTTATGTTGTCTTAATAGAACAAATGCCTGCAAATACTCCTCGACCGAGTCCATTCCTTGCTTCCGACATAAGTTCAACAACGGAGATAAATCTCTTGTCCTTGCAATATGTTTGCATATTTCGATAGACATCGAATCCACCACCAGAATAGGGGGTTGTACAATCCGTTCCGGTTGGGCACTGACTACCATATCAACTCTCATCTGAATCGTCTCAGCAGACGGAGGAGGAGTAAACACCTCCATTGGAGTAATACTTACTACCGAGCACTGGGGTTTTAGCTGCCCCACACCACTCCGAGTCACCTAAAAGCGTAAAATGCACCATGAGCAACTAAACATATTGCAAAAGGCAACAATAGGAATGCACAGGTTCCTCAAAGAGGTGTATTTTCATTCCTAAGTGGACATTCTTGAGTTAATTTATATTATAACAGTAAGCACATACACGTGCTCGCCACCCATCAAAAGAATTCGACCACGAATTTGAAGGAGGAAGACCAAGAAAAGTTGGTACCAAATTGTAACACTTCCGTTCGTCACATGAAATATAACACAGGGTATGGTCGGGGCCCTACGCCATATTCCACAAACAGTCTGCGATGTTATGCATGAATATCCAAACTTAGTATACACAACCTAACTCAAAGCATTCTAGCGGAAACTTTAGGGGTTATTATTGAACTTATCAAACATGAATGTCAACTATATATAAACCAAACCATTTATATATATAATAGGAATGTATATAGAAATAGACAAAAGTGTTTGGCCTTAAGGCCTTCCAGTTAAACTTCACAGGCGTTGATTACAAACATCGGCACGTAGTCCGGCTACACATGAAAATAATAAAACTTTTCCATTCAACCTTCGAGGGCCAGTATAGTAGCAAGGGCTTAAGCCCGCTATTTTCGGCTCGGCTCTCAAACACCTGTACAAAGACAATCCACCACGAGTGTGGAAAATAAGGCAACGGTCATCATTCAGCTGAACAATTTATAACGACCCTACCCCTTTCCCGGGGCAGTGGTATTCCTCCCCTACAGGCATAGTATTTGCACAAGCAGATATATCACAAAAACGTGCACTCACGCACAGTTCAATATATCACAAACGTCGGCCGCACGACCTGACGCTCCGTGCAATCAGGGCATATTCTTTGTGCACCAAAAAACCAGGGTCCCACCACCGTTCAGAGGTACCAGACATAATAACAAGTTTGAGCATTCTAGTCTTAATGGTACGCAGACCTAAGACTCTCATTATACTCTCCAACGAGACCAATAACCTCGGTCTACTAGTCTGTCAGACATAACACGGGTACGGTTCATCCTTGCCTATTGCTCAAATCATCAATCGATGTGGGTAAGCTTTCCCCTTTCACGTTCGGCTCTCTGGCCTTTAAGATCTCGCAGCTCACAATAGCCACACTGTCCTCCAAGGACTGGCTTCACAATAGGTTTTATGGGAGCTATCTCCAGTGACAACCACTATCGTCGGGCGTTAGCGATAGATTTCAACTTCTATCCCCAACTTCAATCATAACTGGACTAACAATCCAGAAAACCCTACAGCAACCTGCAGTGCTAGAAAACTAGTCTTTCACACCACAAATAGCTCTCCATGAGCTATTGCTGTTGGCGATACTCACTATCGCCTGGCAATATCCAACTGGTCTTAAACCGTGGATTTCTAGGGTATTTTCCTTGAATGTAACTCTAGTACCCCGCAGAACCCGTATATTACTCGTTTATACTCGAAGTATTCTCCTGCATGCAAAATAAACATCACCAATCCAGAACAACCTGTCTAGATGGGCTTCACATAGCATGCTTATTCCGTACTACACATTTCCGGATCTATATGCAAGACTCACTGGGAATTTCATGAATTAACCCAAAGGAATTCCCTCGATTCTCCACCTTTTGGTGGGGGATTCTATGCATATGCTAAAAGAAGGACTTAACTTGTCCAACAAGGAAGATCATTACCCTTGTAGTTCTCTTCAAAGCCATGACCGTGATCTTTGATCCGGATGGAATTGATCGTCACAACTTCCTCTCCGCGGATCTAGTGTCGACTCGCGATTCCAATCACAAGCACACCTTGGATCGATCTCCACAAGTGTTCTAGACATTCGTCCTCTTCCCTCTCCAGAAGTAAAGAAGAGAAATTATAAGAGAAGATGAGAATAAAATCTCAAGTCCATCCTTTATACAAAAGCTACCTCTGCGCAGTAACTCCTACCGTCGTGCGGTAATACAGGCAGTAACCACTTTGACCAGTCGGCACTACTATCTAGAGCTATCGCCCTGTGATAACTCTTTAGCGTCTGTCGGTAGACTAGTTACTCGAAAAAATCATTTTGACATTCGTCGAGAGGCTAGCACGGCGCGGTAACTCCTATCGCATGATGGTAGCGCGCTCAATTATTCCTCAAAAGCATTGAGTAGTCTCACCGAAGGCATTTGATACTGCGGTGCGATAGCTTACTATTGCTAGGAGGTAAAAACCCGAGCACTTGGTCTTTTAATTCACTGAGCTACCGCCTGCGATAAGACTATCGATGCGCGGTAGCCTCCTGAAAGTATCTAGTGTCAACTAATTCCACCTAGGGGGGAATAGGTGAATTGCAGTCTTTTGCGGAATTTAAATAACCTGCACAATTAAACAAATACAGCAGAGAAAAGCACACAAGCAATTATAGTGGTTCCCCGATTTGGGTACGTCCACTCTCCCCCTTCGACCTCCCACCAAGGGACGACTCGGTCACTTCACCAAACGGATTGAAATATAATCCTCACACTACAGAAGGCACCCTTCCAAACGAAGGAGTCACTACTCCTCCACCACGGGTTGCACCCAACCCTTACAACTAGGAATCACTATTCCTTTACAGCAAAACAAAAATAGAATGTACAAGAGATACAAACTACACGTGTGGAGAACCCGATGTCCCTCTTCGTTCGTTGAAGTGTTCTTGATGAAGACGAAGAGTCAATGACCGGAGCACTATCTTGGAGTGGATCTTGCCAAGATCGGCGGCGGCAAGCGATTGCGGCGGCGATGCTTTGTAGATCCAAACTTCTTGACGAAGCAAGCAAGGTCTACCAATGATCTCAATCGGATCGGTCGTCTCAATCGATTCGGAATGAATAACTAACCTCGTTCAACAAATCGAGAGACAAGGGATCTCGAGAGAGAAGCATGAGACGCTATACTAGCCTCAGTTCTATCGTCCGGAGATCAAAGATGATCTGAGATCTACAGCGGCGACTACCTTGTGAGCGGAGACGGCGACGGGAGGATTTCCGCGATCGGCTAGGTCACGCTCGGCGGCTTTTGATTTTCCGTGAATCGCTACTATTGATGTTCGAAATAAGCATGTATATATACTGTAGGACAACCTTAAATGACCGTTGTGGGGCCCACAAAAAGAAGCCCTAGTTTCGGTCAAAACAGCGCACAGCTTCTTGATACGGTTCAGCGAACAGAGCATATTTGCCTAAGGCAAATTCGATGAAAAACATTGGTGATTCTCGACGAAGTCGGCGGGAATCACTGACGATTCCCGTCGATTCTGCCTTAGCCGATTTTCAGTTGTAAAACTAGTCAGCCTGAGGGAACCGGCGGGAATGCAACCTGATTCTCGTCGAATCAGCGGGAATAATAACGATTCACGTCGAAGTCGGCGAGAATCACTTGGTGATTCCCGTCGATTCTGCCTTAGCAGAATTTCTGTAGGAAAATAGTCATTCGGAAGAGGTCGGCGGGAATGAAGCCTGATTCCCGTCGAATTGGCGAGAATCACAAGTGACTCCCGTCGAAGTCGTCGGGAATGACCTAGTGATTCTCACCGATTTTAACTTAGACGATTTTTCTCTTCCTTTCTATGAACTTGGTCTTTGACCCATCTTTGCTCCTCTTCTGCTCTTGATCTATCTTGACCCTGTACTTGAAAATAAGTACACTCCAATAGAGAGCGCACGTGAGTCAACACACTGATCTGCTCAACGAGGGATTACGTTGCGCAGACCCGTGTATATTGACCCACTGCACCCTGACATTGGTGTGTACTTAGCATGGAATAGCTGCAAGCACAACTTGATAGAAAATCATCAAATACATTGTCTATTCAACTTAGCTTGTTCAGGGGCTTCTTTAAATCAGGTACATTATGGATACAATACCCAACAATCTCCCCCTATTTGAAGAAGCCTAAACCCTACAAGCTAAGGTGAATAGAACAGATGAGAATGAAAATCATAAAATGAAAATTCAGCTGAGAGTGAAATTCATTACCATTTTCCTTAGGGAATACTTAACATTGGCAGCCCCTTAGCCTTAGCCGCGAGGGTAATCTCCCCCTTTTCGGCTTCTGCAAATAAGGGACTACACTTGGAGCATAAAGCTCCCCCTCAGTTCTTGCATCCATGCTCGATCTTGAATCCATAGCAGATGCTCCCCCCTTGATCCAAGAGCCTTGAGCCTTACAGTCTTCAATCTTCATAGTTCAGCATGTCGAGTTCAGTTTTGAAGAGACTGAACTTGGCCTCGTCTATGGGCTTCGTGAAGATATCTGCAACCTGCTTATCCGTGGGGACATAGCATAGAGATATATCTTTGTTTTCCACATGCTCCCGAATGAAGTGATAGCGCACTTCAATATGCTTTGTTCTGCCGTGCGACACAGGATTGTTCACAATTTCTATGGCGCTCGAGGAGTCGCAATACATCAGAACTTCGCTGAACTGCAAGTCATAATCTTTGAGCTGATTTCTGATCCATAGAAGTTGTGCGCAACAGCTGCCTGCTGAGATGTACTCAAATTCAGCCGTAGAGGTTACGACACAATTCTGCTTTTTACTGTTCCATGAAATAAGCCTTCTTCCGAGGAATTGGCACGTCCCGGAAGTGCTTTTCCTATCATCTCTGCTTCCTGGGGGTTGCGCGTTATATACTTCCTCTTTCAAATTTCCATTTAGGAATGCAGATTTCACGTCCATCTGATAGACAGTGAATCTTTTGTGAAAGGCATATGCCAGGAATAATCTGATCGCCTCCAGCCTTGTAACTGGTGCAAAGGTTTGGTCAAAGTCAATCCCCTCCTCCTGTCTGTAGCCTTGTGCAATCAGTCTTGCCTTGTTCTTGATGATGACACCGTGTTCATCCAGTTTGTTTCTAAAGATCCACTTGGTGCCGATCACATTCTGGTTCTTTGGTCTGGGAACAAGCGTTCAGACGTTGCATCGTTCGAATTGATGTAGTTCATCTTGCATGGCCAATATCAATGATGCATCTTTGTTCGCTTCGTCGAACTTCTTTGGCTCAACCTATGACAGAAAACTAAGGTGCAAAATCTTGTTAATTGTACCTCTCTGAGTTCTGACACCGTCACGAGGATCTCTTATGATCTGATCTTTGGGATGATCCCTCACGTGTCGGAGCTCTAAGAGTCTGGCATCTGGAGATCTAACAGCTTCTCGGGCTCCTCCCTCTTCTGGGAGAATTTCTCCGTCCTGATCATCCTCTTCTTAAGTTAGCATTTAGGTGGAGACCTTGACGTACTTGGGAGATTCATCTTTAGCAGTCTCATCTAAACTTAGGTGTTCAAGCCTTGCACCTGCATCTTCAAGAATGCCACTGGAAGAATTGCTATGAAGCAAGCTTCCTTCATCAAAAACAATATTAATGGACTCCTCTACCACTAGGCTTTTCTTATTGAAGACCCTATATGCCCGACTATGGCTACTATAGCCAATGAAGATGCCTTTGAAGCATTTTTCTCCGAATTTAGTACTTGGGTACTTCCCATTATTAAGTACATAGTATCTGCAGCCAAAAATCCTTAAATAGGACATGGTCGGTTTCCTGCCTTTCAATAGCTCATAAGGCATCTTACGATGATTCTTGTTGATCAATGCTCGGTTCTGCACATGACAAGTCGTGTTGACAGCCTCTTCCTAGAAGTACTCTGGAAGAGAAGCGTCATTCAACATTGTCGTACATGCTTCAATGAGCGCTCTATTTCTCCTCTCCGCAACTTCGTTTTGCTGAGGAGTACGCGGGGAGGAAAACTCATGAAAGATACCATGTTCTTCACAGAATTTTGTCATAGCACCAGACTTGAATTCTGTTCCATGGTCACTTCTGATTTTGACTACGGAGCAGTTAAGTTCGTTCTGGATCTGCTTGACAAATTAGTGAAGATGTCAAACATATCTGACTTTCGTTTCAAAAAGAACACCCACGTAAACCGAGAGTGATCATCCACAATCACTAGTGTATACGATTTGCCTCCTAAGCTATGAACTTGCACTGGACCGAACAAGTCCATATGCAGAAGATAGAGACATCTGGAGGAGTCTTTGTCTGCAATGCCCTTAAAGATAGCTCGAGTCTGTTTGCCCTTCTGGCATGCAGGACAAGGGCTATCTTTGATGCACTTAATAGTAGGGGCATCCCTTACTAAGTTCTTAGAAAACAATATATTAATTGTCTTGAAATTAATATGTGCTAATCTCTTGTGCCATTGTTCACAAATAGATGCACTGCCTTTTGCTACTAGGCACACGGGGGTAGAAGAATATAAGCTAAGAAAATATAAACAAAAGATATTTCTCCTCCTAATGCCAGTTAATACCGTCTTCGAAGAGGCACACGATATTATCAAGCACTTATCTTTGCAGAACTTAACGTTGTATCCTTTATCACACAACTGGCTTACACTGATCAGGTTATGGTTTAACCCTTCAACATAGGCCACGTCAGTGATAGAGAATACACCGTTGGAAATCATACCATAACCTTTGGTGACTCCTCGATCAGATCCTCCAAAGATAACTTTGGGTCCATTTTCGACTGGGGAGTAATCATGCAACCGGCTTTTTGTCCCGGTCATATGCCGGGAACATCCACTGTCCAAGTACCAGATTGGCGTTTTGGTGGCCTTTGGACATACCTGCAAAACAGAATCAGTTTCCCTTAGGAACCCAATCAAACTTGGGTCCTAGATTCCTTGTTTGCATACTCCCCCTCTGGTGATTAACCATACGAGTGGTCGGCCTCACATTGCTAACATGAGGAGTCTCGTTGAATCTTGAATTAAACATGCAATCCACGGCAAAGTGACCAACTTTGCCACAGCACCAACAGTCAAACCTGTTGTGCAGCTTCCTAGGCTCCATCTTCACCCTGGGAACGGTGGGTCCAGCCGGGGCCTTGGATCTGGAAGTGGAGGCATCATGATGACAGCAGTCACATGATTTCTTCACTTCCTGATCCTTCAGTATAACAGGCTTGGCTTTTGGTGCCTGCTTCCTATTATGGCCGCTAGAGAAGTGGCCATAATTCTCCACTTGGATTTCCTCATAAGGTGCCTTGAAGACACTCTCATCGTAGTTTCGGGGGAAGGTCCATCCATCATACCGGCTCTTGGGCTTTTCAACCGAGGGCCGAAAGAAGTGGCCATAGGTTGACTCAAAGTCCTGCTCATTGCAAGGAAAGCCAGGCTTTCTGAATGTAACAAGATCGAGTGGGGCCTTTCCCTTTTCTGCAGCAGAGGCCTTCATAGCGGCTTTATTTTTCCTCTGTTTTCTGTTTCTTCTAGATGATTTACCAGGCACACCCACATGCCCAAAGCCAGCCCCCTTAGCCTGAGCAGAGAATTCATCAACCAGAGTAAGAATGGTCTTGGGCATGGAGAAGCTTTTGACAATCTTCCTTTCTTCCACAAGCTGTTCTTCCAACTTATTGATTTCTTCCTGTTTTTGGTCAAGGAGCCTTAGAGACTCTGAGTGCTCAGAAGTCAGGCCCAGGTGTTCCTGTCGGAGAGAGATCAAGCTAGTGATCTCTTCTAGTAGAGACACACCCTTAGCCTTAAGGAATTTGACTTTTTTTTCTGAGCCCTCAACCTCTTGCGGCATTCCTCAAAGGTATTGAGCAGAAGCTCATACTTTTCGAGGAGCTCAGTTTCACGGGCAGATGGGCTGTCCTCGAGATCATCATCAGGAGACTCAGAGTCAGAGTCAGAGAGGGGGGTACGGTCTTTTACCTTCCCAGTAAATGGGGGGAAGTCTCCTTCTGATTCAGAGCGACCCACTAGCCCGAAGTAGGCTTCCTCATCATCACTGGAGTCTGAGGAATCAGATTCACTCAGTGTCTTTGGATTTTTGGCAATGTAGCTCCTCTCGATCTTCTTATCTCTAGAGGACCTGTGCTCCTCTCCCTTCCCCTTATCTCTCTTGCTGTCAGAAGAATAATTCTTCTTCTGATGTCTGGAGGAGGAGCCGTCTCTCTTTCTTTGATTCCTCAACTTGAGGAACTTCTTGAACTCCCGAGTGATGAGGGAGAAGTCTTCTTCAGATAGCTCTGAGCCAGAAGAGCATGGCTCAGAGTCTTCTTCCTCATCCTTTTTCCGAGAGTGGGACGAGGCTGCACCCTAGCCTTTCCTTGAGTGATTGGCTTTCAAGGCCACAGTCTTTTCTCTGGCAGCGGCGCTATCGGCTTCCTCTTCAGCTTTTATGGTGTTCAGCTGAAGCTCATAGGACAAAAGTTTCCCAAACAGAATCTGGGGATCAGTTTCTGCCAGCTTGCCAAATTCTATGATGCCGCAGATCTTGGTGTCTCATTCCTTAGTAAGGGATCTAAGGAATTTGTCATTTAGTTCACCATCGGTGAACACTCTGCCATAACCCTTCAGTGCATTGAAACTCTTCAGGAAGTTCTCGAATGTCACTCTGATTTCTTCCTTGGGACCTTGCCTGAAGGCCTCGTACTTCTGGTTTAGAAGGGATATTCGATCATCCCTTACTTCATCTGTGCCTTCAGTCAGGATGATCAGGAAGTGCCATATGTCCTTGGTAGTCCTGTAGTTGCAGAAAATCTGTATCATGGAATCATCGACGGCGCTTACCAGAATGTTCTGAGCTTTCTTGTCAAGTCCGACAAGCACCATCTCATCCTTATCCATTTCGGAAAGTTTCTTGGGCACTTTCTTGGTTGGATCAATGGTGGAGGCCTTATTGGGGATATAAGGTCCCTCCTCCACTATCATGAAGAGTCGGGGGTCGACTGCTTCCATGTAGTACCTGATCCTTTCCTTCCAGATAGGAAAGTTCAGCTTGGTGCACACGGGATCTTCTTTCTTCTTGACACTAGACACGGGATCTTACTCAAGGTGTTAACCTTATTGCTGAGCAACCTCCCTCTGATACAACTTGAAAGTATCTAGTGTCAACTAATTCCACCTAGGGGGGAATAGGTGAATTGCAGTCTTTTGCGGAATTTAAATAACCTGCACAATTAAACAAACACATCACAGAAAAGCACACAAGCAATTATAGTGGTTCCCCGATTTGGGTACGTCCACTCTCCCCCTTCGACCTATCTCCCACCAAGGGATGACTCGGTCACTTCACCAAACGGATTGAAATCCAATCCTCACACTACGGAAGGCACCCTTCCAAATGAAGGAGTCACTACTCCTCCACCACGGGTTGCACCCAACCCTTACAACTAGGAATCACTATTCCTTTATAACAAAATAAAAATAGAATGTACAAGAGATACAAACTACATGTGTGGAGAACCCGTTGTCCCTCTTCGTTCGTTGTAGTGTTCTTGATGAAGACGAAGAGTCCACGACCGGAGCACTCTCTTGGAGTGGATCTTGCCAAGATCGGCGGCGGCAAGAGATTGCGGCGGCGATGCTTTGTAGATCCAAACTTCTTGACGAAGCAAGTAAGGTCTACCAACGATCTCAATCAGATCGGTTGTCTCAATCGATTCGGAATGAAGAACTAACCTCGTTCAACAAATCGAGAGACAAGGGATCTTGAGAGAGAAGCGTGAGACGCTATACTAGCCTCGGTTCTGTCGTCGGGAGATCAAAGATGATCTGAGATCTGCAGCGGCGACTACCTTGCGAGCGGCGACGACGACGGGAGGATTTCCGCGATCGGCTAGATCACGCTCGGTGGCTTTTGATTTTACGTGAATCGCTATTGTTGATGTTCGAAATAAACATGTATATATATTGTAGAACAACCCTAAATGACCGTTGTGGGGCCCACAAAAAGAAGCCCTAGTTCCGGTCAAAAAAACGCACAGCTTCTTGATACGGTTTAGCGAACAGAGCAAATTTGCCTAAGGCAAATTCGGCGAGAAACATTGGTGATTCTCGACGAAGTCGGCGGGAATCACTAACGATTCCCGTTGATTCTGCCTTGGCCGATTTTCAGTTATAAAACTAGTCAGCCTGAGGGAATCGGCGGGAATGCAACCTGATTCTCGTCAAATCGGCGGGAATAAGAACAATTCCCGTCAAAGTCGGCGAGAATCACTTGGTGATTCCCGTCGATTCTGCCTTAGCAGAATTTCTATAGGAAAACAGTCATCTGGAAGAGGTTGGCGGGAATGAAGCCTAATTCCCATCGAATCGGCGAGAATCACAAGTGACTCCCGTCGAAGTCGGCGGGAATGACCTAGTGATTCTCGCCAATTTTAACTTAGACGATTTTTCTCTTCCTTTCTATGAACTTGGTCTTTGACCCATCTTTGCTCCTCTTCTGCTATTGATCTATCTTGACCCTGTACTTGAAAATAAGTACACTCAAATAGAGAGAGCACACGTGAGTAAACACACTGATCTGATCAACGAGGGATTGCGTTGCGTAGACCCGTGTATATTGACCCACTGCACCCTAACAATGGTGTGTACTTAGCATGGAATAGCTGCAAGCACAACTTGAAAGAAAATCATCAAATACACTGTCTATTCAACTTAGCTTTTTCAGGGGCTTCTTCAAATCAGGTACATTGTGGATACAATACCCAACACCTCCAATGACCACTAATCCTTTTGGGGTATTACATGTTGAGACAGGAAGCAAGCTATGTCGACACTCAGGACTAATGTCGACATATTTTCCACAAGTTATGTCGAGACAGGAAGCAAGCTGTGTCGACACCCAGGACTTGGGTCGACATAGTTCGTCAAGGAAGCTAGCTGTTTCGACACTCAAGACTAGTGTCGATGTACGACCACCCTCTCGGAACACAAAATACGGCACGAGAGGGGTCTTATGCCCAGAACAGCCTCCTTGCAGTAGCACTAGCACTCGGGCCAGCCTATATCACAAGACGCCTATCCTACCGGCTACAACCAATATCAACATATAAATGCCAACCCAACCATAATAATATAAAGAAGTCAATCCACACTAAGCATAAGTCCATAAGTACAGCAAAAGAGAAGCTAAACAAGCTTTTACATAATCAGAGTACGTATATAGAATTGCCCCGAAAGGCTACAATAAAATCTCTCTCACTCACATCTTTAACCGACGGTAGCAACGGTACCGTCCCATCAGGCTCTGTCGTTATGGCCTGTCTGTCCAGCTGCATGACCTGCTGCTCCACCTGCGGGGTTTCCTCCTAAAAAGGAAGACGCAGCAACTATTAGTCATAAAGACTAAGTGGCTTCACATCCTCTCCCCTGGCGACTCCTCGGCACCGGGCGGAGAAAGGAACATGTACAATATATAAAACAGTAGTACAAGCAGGTGAAGTAAGTATACATGTCATAAGTAGCAATAGAAGTAGTGTATAAATGAGCAACCTCTTAATCTACAATTTTACCATCTACAGCAGCAAGAGAGTATATTGTTATAACAGTAAGTAACTCAACTTATATGGATGCCCATACAAACATATAAGTTGAGGGTCGTTCAGCAGTAAGTAACAAATTGTATAGGAGTGCTCATACAAACTTATAAAATGAGGGTCTTGTGTATGTAATGAAGTGCAATGCTATGTATGCAATGCAATGACACACCAATGATCAAGCACATATAATCGCTATGTCGACACAGACTTATAGTTCCCACTATTCGAGTAGGTAGCTAACCTCTCAGGCGTCAACCGTCGTGGCCAAACAGTGACAGTAGAGCGGGCATCTCCACTACTAGGATGGTCTCCACACTACCTGGCCTAGGCCTCTGTACGCCTCAATGCTAAGAACACAACAGCGGAGCTCACATGCGTACTACGGCTCAGCGGGTTCTCTTGGGTAAATGTGCACCAAGATCCTAGCCCCAAACTGGCCTAAGGTATGACACGGAAGGAGCCCCGAAAATGAGCACGAGGACCAAGCCCAACCGTTCACTTGGCACGGAAGGAGCCTCGGGACGTGATCACCGAGGACCAATCCCAACTGCCCAAGGTCTAACTATCAACTCCCATCGGTGTGATGATTGGCGAGCCCGTAGACCTGACACACTATCCTTAACCCGGGATTACGACACCGCGTGTCAACTCATATCACATGCAATTCCACAATATCGTGGCATGGAAGGAGCCTCGGGACGTGAACACCGAGGACCAAGCTTAACCATCCATCAAATACGGAAGGAGCCTCGGGACGTGAACACCGAGGACCAAGCCCAACCGTCCAACTTTACTCCTCTCAACCTCATTCCAACTAGTGAAGGTCAACACCGCACTTGTTAACTTCCACAATGCTACCCGTAGGGAGAAAATGCTCTAAGCGTTGGATTACTAATTCCCTTCTATCCATTCAACATACATCATGGCCATAGTTAAGTCATTTATATGCCCTTCCAAATGAATTCAACATGATATAGATAATGGGCATCAATATATATCTACCAATTTATATCAGGTAAATTAAGCTTGTCCAAAGCTCGTTATACAAATTCAGATTTATAACATCAACTTATCATATCACTATGATGATTATGTCAAAAGAGTTCACCCAAACCTCGAGTTGGATCGCAACATTAAATTCCACCAAATCGAATTCCACATTACACAGCCCAGAATTTAGGTGCAGCATTAATCCGGGCAGCAACTTCGACCAAGGATTCTCGTGGCTACAGAAATCCGGCGAGTGCGTGTAACCACTCGTTGGAAAGATATTTCAAGGGCTACAACTTTTGTGTTTAGTCGAAAGCCCAGATCTGACCCCTTCTTGCTTGAAAACGGCTAAGAAGGTCACTGCATGCAGAACACAGATTCTGCGCGCATCTTGAAGCGGAGTGAACGACATCCGTTCGTCTTCCTCCTCAAGCGATTTTCCCCAAA
Organism: Platanthera zijinensis; assembly: GCA_039513925.1. NCBI lineage: Eukaryota > Viridiplantae > Streptophyta > Magnoliopsida > Asparagales > Orchidaceae > Platanthera > Platanthera zijinensis. The sequence goes on from CM077095.1 coordinate 25,384,293, forward strand.
TCGTAACCAGCAGTTCCTCCACCCTTATTCTCCCTCTCAAGGCCATTCCTCTTCACGAAGCCACCCCCATCATCACTTTTAAGAGGGGGAGGTTAAAGGTGACTAGTCATTAGAACAAACGTTCTAGCAAGGCCTTTCCTAGAGAAATCACCATCTCCCATGTCTAGACTGTAAGACCCTCTTTTTTTTTTAAACGCCCGGGGTCTTATGCCCAAAACCACCGCTTTGAGGTGACACCTTCGCAACCGAGAAGGTCGTCACTACAACGTGCCGATTCTGCCGGCCTTTTCGATCATAATAAGTAGCAAGCAAGAAGAGTAAGCAAGTCCACCAGAAGAAAATATGACATATAAATAAAAACTCCACGAAGGGAGTGTCCACAGAAATCATCAGAGAACAAAGATACTAGAAATATAAGGGCTCATGCCCGGTACATCAAGTCCTCACTACAAAATCACTCAATGCGGAAGCAAAACTAAAACTACTAAAGGTCGGGACTCACGGTCCCTGCAGTCTGGACTCCAGTGCTAGACTGCCCCATCTCCAAGCGTACCGGCCTCCTGGGCTGCTCCTCCGGGCTGGGATCCGCGATCCCCTAATATGATATGGTTCGAAAACCGTTAGTCTAAAAGACTAAGCCCTATCATCCCCCACCCCTTCCCCCACGCTCTAAGGCACCGGGCGGAGAGGAAGAAAGGGGAGGACATGAAAGTGGAGATAAATTCCAAAACAGATGACGGTGGACCTAACTAGCAAGTTATAACAGGTGAACAATCTAAGTGTTGAATAGGTATAACAGAAATTAAGTAAGTAAGAAATTAAACCTTCGCTTATGTGAGTACACATAAGCCAAGGGATCTTTTGCAAGGCTCCCATCGTATAACGCGTCCCATACCGCTTATATGTTGGGGTGTCGGTTATCAAGCAGCAGATATACATATATCAAATTGACCTTAATTTATAAACTTGCCCACACAAGCTTATAGACCAAGGGGTCGTTTTGCAAGTCCTAAAGTATAAGCGTCCCTTTCCACTTATATTTTAGGTGTCAAGGTTGTTATGAATGATTATGACATGCAGCTATATGGTGGGTTATGATGTTCAAGTAGTGCAACCCACACACCCAACTTTGTGTACACAAACCTTTAGTTTCCACTTTCTGGAGATAACTCCCAGGTTACTCCCGTAGTGGCAAACGGAAGCGGTGGGTTGGGCCTCGCCCACCTCAAAACCAGTAAAAGTACCACTGGTCTGACCTATCGTACGCCCTCAACTCCTGGTGCACGAGGCGGACTCCTACGTACTCTAGCCGACTGGTCCGCCGGACTTAACCTTGGCTAAGTGCTAGTCATCTTGCCGAGTCAACGATATCGGTGTTGGTGCAATCAAACTCATCGATATCGAAAACCCACCACCTTAATCTTTCCTATTTTTATGCACATGCAGCAGTTTAATATATAACAATTTAAAGTGTCAAACTCCCGGACTAAACCGTTCGTATAAACCACATCCGAGACCAAATTCCCCGGACTAAAACGTCCGGCTCATCTCCAGACTTCATCCCTTAGAACACCACGGGATAGCGCCCCCTTGAACACCTCGGGACGACTTAACCATTACCAACCCTAACTAATGAGTGTGTGCAATGTGAATCCCTATTAGGCTAATTACTCTTTCGTTTGTTTTAAGATTTACGTTAGCCCAGGACTGCCCCCGGCATACCCCGTGAAGGGCTCTCAAAGGGCACTAGGAACCAAGACGGCGACATTACGGCCCGAAGTTCCCTTTCGCAAGGCACTTATTGTTATTGGTTGTTTTTCCCTTACCTGTTCCCTCTATAAATTGCATCAAACTAAACCTAGGGTGGATTTGACTCTTCACTCTTACGAGGACGGCGATCTTTCATCGGTCCCGCGCACCTTCTAGAGTGCATCAACTCATTCCTCACCACACTTGAAACCTCCTATGGTGATTCATCCTCTTTCTTTAAATCCAACCAACACAAGCTGTCCTTACGCTAACCCAAACCTTATCCTGTTACTCATTTCCCAAAGTTACTAACTACAGACAACCTTATACTAAGTAATTTCTATGGTAGGATCTCCTTTGTGTTTTCATCCGAACAGCCTAAGTTATTTACTAGGGGTCTGTCACGACATAATTGAATCAATTCCCGGTTATAACAATTTTCTCAATTAATCTATTAATTAATTAATTTTACTAAAATCTAAGGTCTTCCAAATTTGAACAAGGAGTATACTTTTCAGTCATATATAAATCATTATAAATTTAAGACAAATACTAATATGTCTAAAAATGATATATCCAAGGTTTGGCAATTTTCACTAAGGTCTAAGGGGCCTAAACATATTTTTGCAATAATCCATTTCTTTCATATCTAATGAATAAACTACATCAGATTCTCTTCTAAATCATTTGGATTAATTACAGGGTACTAGAAATACCATGAAAATAGTACTATAAAAGTTTCATAATTTTACTGCTGGAAATTAATTTATAATAAATCATTTACTAAAACCCTAATCTAACATGCTTGTGAATCTAGTACTATATTCATAACTCCAAAAATCTAGAATAAAATCCCACTGATTCAAAATGATTTAAAAACTCTATTTACCAACTTTCATAATTTTCCAGAAAATATTTATGTCAAAAAATATTTTTAAACCATAAGGCCCTTTAATAACACTTGTGAAAGAACTACTCTATTTATTCAACATAAAATTAAACTAAAATTCATGAGCATTCCCACTGGCCAAAAACATCTAATTACAGAGTTTCAAGGGGGCCTTATTTGAATTAAAAATCTTTAATAAATAAAACATCAAATAGGGCTATACACATATTCATGAATGAAGTACTAAAAACAATAATCCAAAAATTCTAGTAAAATCAGCCAAGGGTCCTAACTACCCTAGAAACATTCTACCCAAGTTTCAAAGCTTTTGAGTGCATTTAAACTACTGCTTTGACCTAAAAGCGCTTCTACTCTAAAACTAGGGTTTAGGTTTTTAGGTACCTACCTACCTCAAAATTCTCTAATATTACAACCAGAGGGTTAAATACCCATTAACTACCTTTTCACCAAAACCCAAGGCCATACAAGGGCATTTGCCCCTATGTCCTTCACAAGCCCCCAAAGTCCACATTTAGGGTTTGAACCTGGGCCCTGGGGTAAACTTACCCTAATCCATCCCATTTTCCCTAAGGGAGTTCTTAGGACCATTTTAAACTAGTGGTCATAATCTCAACCTCTGTTGAGGTGAGATGATCACACAAGTGTCAAAAGAACCTTTCCCTAAGCTTCCCTTCACTAGGTCAAAACTAGGGTTTAGAGGATTCCTATTTAAAACTCAACCAAATGAGTTGAAATTTTAACCAGACCTAGATACCTATACCAGGGACACCTCACCAAAATTTGGGAGGGTATGGAGGTCATTTGACCCTTTAAATATCTTACCCTAGCTTTTCTAGGGTTAGGGAAAAACCCTAAGCTACACTATCCCAAATGGTCTCCAATTTTTACAGGAGCTAGATATAGGTAATAATAATCCTTTGTACAAAATTCAGGGAATTTGAACCAAGGGTTAGGTGTGGGTAATTATTTTAAAATCTGCCCTACATATAGGACCTACCCTAGAAAAATGGCCCTAAAAGTCAGTAGACTTGTCCTAAAATTTTCCATAACATATCAAACTGTAGATAATAAAAAGACCTACCACATTTATATAGATCATCTTTGATGAAAATGCCCCTAAAGGGCCTAAATAATTTTTATAACAAATCTGCCCTAATTCTAGGACATACCCATAATAAAATGGCCCTACAGGTCTTGGTTCCCTACCAAAATTTCACCACAGCATATCAAATTGTAGGTATTTAAAGGACCTACAACTTTCATGCTATAAACTTTTTCAGGAGGTGCTCAGAAGGGGCCTAAATTCCATTTACAGTAAATCTGTGTAAATAAAATACAGAAAATTTAATATATAAAATCATTAAACTTATTTAATAGGGGTTGCATGAATCTTAAAGCAAGATCCAACGGAGGCTGTTCATTTTCTCCGATTGCGCAAAATTTTAGGCCGTGGGGGAGGTGTTTCACGGGCCATATCCCGACGGCCTGAGGCGGCGTCACCACCGGGAAACATCACCCATTTGTTCCCGGTGGTGGGGGCTATCCACAACCGGAGCTAGGGCGGCCGGAGGTGGCGACGCCGCCCTAGCCGAGAGCTTCAAAAGCTCCATAAAAATGGAGATTTTCTGAATTTTGAAAACTTTGCTCCGGTTCGTTTGAGCATGAATTCAACTCCTAAACACTCCTAGGATCTAAACATGAGAGAAGAGGTGAGGGAGGACCTTATTTGGGGTTCGGCGACGATGGCGGCGGCGGCGGTTTGTCATGGCGTTTTTCCTCTCCGGCGAACTTGTCCGATCCCTCGTTCCCCCACCAAAACTATTGATCTTATATGCTATTTTGACTGCCATGGACGCTTTGAGGGAGATGGAATAGTCAAAAATGAGAATAGGTGGCTGCAAATGAGGTTTTATATTTTTTTCATGGGAGGGGAGGTGAAGGGATGTTCGGCAATGGTGGTTGGGCTCCTCCATTGATGGTGGCTGATGAGAAAATGATGGGAATCTCTTCCCAAGGGTCAGGAAGGATGAATGGGGGCTTGGGGAGGTGAATGGGGTGGCTCATGGTCTCCCTCCATAACTCCTCTCTCTCTTTTCCTCTTTCTCTCTCCTCATTATTCATGAAAATGATATTTTTTTTTCTCTCTCCTAATTATCATGGACGAATTTGCTCATCTCCCTCAACCTATTGGCAGCCCACTAAGGTTTATAATTCCCTTAGGAGATATCATGAAGGGAGTGGTTCACCTTCCACCATAAGTGGCCTCTTTAAACACTTTCTCTCTCCTCTTTATTTCTCTAAATTTAGGCTTCTCTCTCTCTCTCCTAGTCACTAGGTTGACTAGTCAATGGTCTAGGTTATTGGCAGCTATGAATAATCATATTAATCATGCACTCAAGGTTAACTTAGAGGAGAGAGTGGCTTGAGCTTGGGTTAACCCAAATAGGCTATGTTGACTTGACTTGGGTTAAATGTTGACTTAGTGACTTTGACCTTTTGGGTCAACATTAATGGGTCCTTAGTGACCCATTGGGCTCCCCTAAGGCCTAGGTAGGGTTAGTTGGGGTTGGCTTGGCACCTTGGAGGTTACATGACTCTTAGGAAGGGCACTTTGACCACTTTAGGGCTAGAGTTGACTTGAGTCAATTTAGTCACTAGGGTTGACCCCAATGAGTCCCTGGTGACTCATTTGCCCCATATTGGGTCTAGGGATGCCTTGGGGTCAGTTTGAACCCACTAGGTCACTCAAACCCAGTGTTTTAGAAACTTGCCATTTGCAACCCAACTGAGTCTCCACTAGGTCTTTAGGTCACTTGCTCTTCTTGGTTCCCTGAGAACTTATCATGACCTAGTCTTGCTCAAAGCCACTCCTAGGGGGGTCTAATTTGAAAAATGGGATGTTACAAATCCCAATAAACAAAACAAAAATTTCGTCCCCGAAATTAAAGTTAAGTCTACGGGGGTTTCTACCGGGATAACTTAAGCTTGTAACATCCCATGAAGCGTGGAAGCGCCTACTAGGTTAACAACATAAGGGCTAGCCCCAATAAACAAAAGGATTAGCCTCTACCTTTTTAAATAATTCTACTAGTATTGGAAAAATAAGAAAAAACGCTTAACACACCGGAGGAGTTGCGAGGTATACCTGACTAAATAGCTCCGGATATTTTTCCTGCATCAGGTCCTGAGGCTCCCAAGTATGCTCATCTCGTCCGTGGTTCCTCCACAAGACCTTGACTAGCGGGATCTTCTTGCGGCGCAAGACTCGTATCCTCTGGTCATCGATCCGTATCGGCTCCAAATGTACAGATCGTTCCGAGGCTACCGGCCCATCAGTGGCCGTAATCTGCAACTCCGGGCGTAGTAGAGCCCTCCTGAGTGAAGACATGTGAAAAACGTCGTGCAAGCCGGCCAGCTCCGGTGGCAGCTCCAGTCGGTAAGCTAGAGGACCGATTCGCTCCAGGATCCTGAACGGTCCCATGTATCTCGGGCTGAGCTTCTTCCGATGACCTCGCACCCGTGAAACTCCATGCATCGGCCGGATCTTCAAGAACACCCGATTCCCGATCTGAAACTCCACCTAATGATGTCGAGCGTCATAATACTTCGCTTGTCTGCTCCATGCCTCTAACATCCGGTCTCGGATCAGTCTCACCTGAGCCTCGGTTTCTTCCACAAACTCTGAGTCTAGAATCTTCGGATCCATGTCCTGCAGCCAAGATAACTGTGTCCTACACCTTCTCCCATACAAGGCCTCGTAAGGAGCCATCTATATGCTGGACTGGTAGCTGTTGTTATACGAGAACTCCACCAATGGCAACATCTTCTCCCAGGGCTCTCCGTGGTCTACAATACATAGTCTCAGGAGGTCTTCAAGCGTCCGATTGGTACGCTCCGTCTGCCCGTCAGTCTGGGGGTGGAAAGCCGTACTGAAGGTCAGTTAGGAGCCAAGGTAAGCCTGCACCGATCTCCACTCTCTGGATGTAAACCGACCATCTCGATCTGATACGATCGTCCTTGGCACGCCGTGATAACGAATATACTGCTCCACGAATTTCCGAACCAACGCTCCAACATAGTCATCCTTCCTGATCGGGATGAACCTAGCCACCTTCGTCAGACGGTCCACGATCACCCAGATCGAATCGTTTCCCGTCCGTGATCGAGGTAGGCTATGGATGAAGTCCATCGCGATGTCCTCAAATTTCCACTCCGGCACCGGGAGTGGCTGCAATAAACCAGCGGGATGTCTACACTCTGCCTTCACTAACTGGCACGTCTCGCAGTGGGTCACGAAGTAGATGATGTCCTTCTTCATGCCCGACCAGTATAGATTCTTCTTCAAATCTATCGTCATCTTTGTGATCCCGGGATGTATAGAAAATCTGCTATGATGAGCCTCGGCCATGATATCCTCCCGAATCTGGCCTCCATCCGGTATGTAAGTCCGACCTCTGAAACATATCAGTCCATCTCGCATCGAGTAGTCCCCAGCTGAGCCTGCCTCCAAGGCCCGGAAAATCGGCTCCAATTTGGCATCCTGCCTCTGTCAGTCTCTAACTCTGTCATGAATAGTGTCGGTGGTGCTCGTCGCAGCTAAATACTCCTCATACAGATCGGTGTCTTCGGACGATACCAAGGTGATGTGCATATCTTCAAAGCTCCGCAATATCTCTAAAGACATGACCTGGGGCCCGGCTTCGGAAGTGCCACATTCCCTAAACTAGGTCCGAGGGAACCTAAGCCAATACTAATTTGCCCAATAAACAAAAGTTTAGCCCCCAATAAACAAAAGATAAGCCCCTACCTACCTTGGGCTAAGCATCTTTGATATTACCATGTTATCTCCATCCCAGTTGGGTGCACAATCCCTAGGGCATCAATCTTAGACTTAGGGTTCCAACCTGAAACTTGTTGATATACTTCATACATAAAACTCTCTGAGTCACATTTATGACAACCTTATCCCGGTCAAAATGTTCCTAATCCCAAATGGGTATCTTCCGAACTTGAATTCCTATCCGGCCCTCGGTGTTTGTCTTGGTGGTTGTCTCCGAGTAATCTTATTACCGGTACGAGGGTTAAGACTACTTGTCTTCTACCATTCTGCTAAAGTATTATTGATCTCAATTCTCCTTATAGTAGTCTACTGATTTGAGTAATTCTTGATAGGGGTCATAGGGTCACCTGAGTTTCTATCAGGTTGTCATTCTCATGTTAAACTCCTCCTTTTATTCTGTTTGGGTATCTCCTTACCTTAAACAAGTTCATACCCAGGGTCTATTTCGAACTAGGGCATGTTATAAGTCGTCATGGTTAGTCATGTGTCCTACTAGGTTGAGTATAACTTATTGACTAAAGAATTATAAGATGAGGTCTTTACAGCCGGAGGTGCTCCCTGCTGGGTGCAGGGTTTGCCTCAAGCTACAAAGAAGAATTTCATTTGTTGAAGAAGTGGACAATTTATATGTGATCACCATATGGGCACACCACTGCTTTCGCTGCTTAGTTTGTCCCCAAACTAAACTCGCGTGGGGGTGACCCAGGGTTTGTGGACTACTACTTTCTTCTGATCGATGTTTCCTCTGATACCACTTGTAAGACCCCCCCCCCCTTTTTTGAAAGCCCGGGGTCTTATGCCTAGAACCGCCGCTTTGAGGTGACACCTTCGCACCCGGGAAGGTCGTCACTGCAACGCGCCGATTCTGCCGGCCTTTTCGATCACAATAAGTAGCAAGCAAGAAGAGTAAGTAAGTCCACCAGAAGAAAATATCACAGATAAATAAAAACTCCACGAAGGGAGTGTCCACAGAAATCATCAGAGAACAAAGATACTAGAAATATAAGGGCTCTTTCCTGGTACATCAAGTCCTCACTACAAAATCACTCAATGCGGAAGAAAAACTAAAACTCTACTAAATTTCGGGACTCACGGTCCCTGCAGTCTGGACTCCAGTGCTAGACTGCCCCATCTCCAAGCGTATCGGCCTCCTGGGCTGCTCCTCTGGGCTGGGCTCCGTGATCCCCTAATATGATATGGTTCGAAAACCGTTAGTCTAAAAGACTAAGCCCTATCATCCCCCACCCCTTCCCCCACGCTCTAAGGCATCGGGCGGAGAGGAAGAAAGGGGAGGACATGAAAGTGGAGATAAATTCCAAAACAGATGACGGTGGACCTAACTAGCAAGTTATAACAGGTGAACAATCTAAGTGTTGTAATAGGTATAACAGAAAGAAAGTAAGTAAGAAATTAAACCTTCGCTTATGTGAGTACACATAAGCCAAAGGATCTTTTGCAAGGCTCCCATCGTATAACGCGTCCCATACCGCTTATACGTTGGGGTGTTGGTTATCAAGCAGCAGATATACATATATCAAATTGAGCTTAATTTATAAACTTGCCCACACAAGCTTATAGACCAAGGGGTCGTTTTGCAAGTCCTAAAGTATAAGCGTCCCATTCCACTTATATTTTAGGTGTCAAGGTTGTTATGAATGATTATGACATGCATCTATATGGTGGGTTATGATATTCAAGCAGTGCAACCCACACACCCAACTTTGTGTACACAAACCTTTAGTTCCCCCTTTCTGGAGATAACTCCCAGGTTACTCCCGTAGTGGCAAACGGAAGCGGTGGGTTGGGCCTCGCCCACCTCAAAACCAGTAAAAGCACCACTGGTCTGACCTATCGTACGCCCTCAACGCCTGGTCCACGAGGCGGACTCCTGCGTACTCTTGCCGACTGTTCCGCCGGACTTAACCTTGGCTAAGTGCTAGTCACCTTGTCGAGTCAACGATATTGGTGTCGGTGCAATCGAACACCCCGATATCGAAAACCCACCACCTTAATCTTTCCTATTTTTATGCACATGCAGCAGTTTAATATATAATAATTTAAAGTGTCAAACTCCCGGACTAAACCGTCCGTATAAACCACATCCGAGACCAAATTCCCCGGACTAAAATGTCCGGCTCATCTCCAGACTTCATCCCTTAGAACACCACGGGACAGCGCCCCCTTGAACACCTCGGGACGACTTAACCATTACCAACCCTAACTAATGAGTGTGTGCAATGTGAATCCCTATTAGGCTAATTACTCTTTCGTTTGTTTTAAGATTTACGTTAGCCCAGGACTGCCCCCGGCATACCCCGTGAAGGGCTCTCAAAGGGCACTAGGAACCAAGACGGCGGCATTACGGCCCGAAGTTCCCTTTCGCAAGGCACTTATTGTTATTGGTTGTTTTTCCCTTACCCGTTCCCTCTATAAATTGCATCAAACTAAACCTAGGGTGGATTTGACTCTTCACTCTTACGAGGACGGCGATTTTTCGTCAGTCCCGCGCACCTTCTAGAGCGCATCAACTCATTCCTCACCACACTTGAAACCTCCTATGGTGATCCATCCTCTTTCTTTAAATCCAACCAACACAAGCTGTCCTTACGCTAACCCAAACCTTATCCTGTTACTAATTTCCCAAAGTTACTAATTACATACCACCTTATACTAAGTAATGTCTATGATATGATGTCCTTTGTGTTTTAATCCGAACAACCTAAGTTATTTACTGGGGGCCTATCACGACATAATTGAATCAATTCCCGGTTATAATAATTTTCTCAACTAATCTATTAATTAATTAATTTTACTAAAATCCAAGGTCTTCCAAATTTGAACAAGGAGTATACTTTTCAGTCATGTATAAATCATAATAAATTTAAAACAAATACTAATATGTCTAAAAATGATATATCCAAGGTTTGGCAATTTTCACTAAGGTCTAAGGGGCCTAAACATATTTTTGCAATAATCCATTTCTTTCATGTCTAATGAATAAACTAAAGCAGATTCTCTTCTAAATCATTTGGATTAATTACAGGGTACTAGAAATACCATGAAAATAGTACTATAAAAGTTTCATAATTTTACTGCTGGAAATTAATTTATAATAAATCATTTACTAAAACCCTAATCTATCATGCTTGTGAATCAAGTACTATATTCATAACTCCAAAAATCCAGAATAAAATCCCACTGATTCAAAATGATTTAAAAACTCTATTTACCAACTTTCATAATTTTCCAGAAACTATTTATGTCATAAAATATTTTTAAACCATAAGGCCCTTTAATAACACTTGTGAAAGAACTACTCTATTTATTTAACATAAAATTAAACTAAAATTCATGAGCATTCCCACTAGCCAACAACATCTAATTCCAGAGTTTCAAGGGGGCCTTATTTAAATTAAAAATCTTTAATAAATAAAACATCAAATAGGGCTATACACATATTCATGAATGAAGTACTAAAAACAATAATCCAAAAATTCTAGTAAAATCAGCCAAGGGTCCTAACTACCCTAGAAACACTCTACCCAAGTTTCATAGCTTTTGAGTCCATTTAAACTACTGCTTTGACCTAAAAGCCCATCTACTCTAAAATTAGGGTTTAGGTTTTTAGGTACCTACCTACCTCAAAATTCTCTAATATTACAACCAGAGGGTTAAATACCCATTAACTACCTCTCCACCAAAACCCAAGGCCATACAAGGGCATTTGCCCCTATGTCCTTCACAAGCCCCCAAAGTCCACATTTAGGGTTTGAACCTGGGCCCTAGGGTAAACTTACCCTAATCCATCCCATTTTCCCTAAGGGAGTTCTTAGGACCATTTTAAACCAGTGGTCAGAATGTCAACCTCTGTTGAGGTTAGATGATCACACAAGTGTCAAAAGAACCTTTCCCTAAGCTTCCCTTCACTAGGTCAAAACTAGGGTTTAGAGGATTCCTATTCAAAACTCAACCAAATGAGTTGAAATTTGAACCAGACCTATATACCTATACCAAAGACACCTCACCAAAATTTGGGAGGGTATGGAGGTCATTTGACCCTTTAAATATCTTACCCTAGCTTTTCTAGGGTTAGGGAAAAACCCTAAGCTACACTATCCCAAATGGTCTCCAATTTTTACAGGAGCTAGATCTAGGTAATAATAAGCCTCTGTACAAAATTTATGGAATTTGGACCAAGGGTTAGGTGTGGGGAATTATTTTAAAATCTGCCCTACATATAAGACCTACCCTAGAAAAATGGCCCTAAAAGTCAGTAGACTTGTCCTAAAATTTTCCATAACATATCAAACTGTAGATAATAAAAAGACCTACAACATTTATATAGATCATCTTTGATGAAAATGCCCCTAAAGGTCCTAAATAATTTTTATAACAAATCTGCCCTAATTCTAGGACATACCCATAATAAAATGGCCCTACAGGTCTTGGTTCCCTACCAAAATTTCACCACAGCATTGTAGGTATTTAAAGGACCTACAACTTTCATGCTATAAACCTTTTCAAGAGGTGCCCAGAAGGGGCCTAAATTCCATTTACAATAAATCTGTGTAAATAAAATACAGAAAATTTAATATATAAAATCATTAAACTTATTTAATAGGGGTTGCACGAATCTTAAAGCAAGATCCAACGGAGGCTGTTCATCTTCTCCGATTGAGCAGAATTTCAGGCCGTGGGGGAGGTGTTTCACGTGCCATATCCCGGCGGCCTGAGGCGGCGCCACCACCGGGAAACATCACCCATTTGTTCCCGATGGTGGGGGCTATCCACGGTCGGAGCTAGGGCGGCCGGAGGTGGCGGCGCCGCCCTAGCCGAGAGCTTCAAAAGCTCCATAAAAATGGAGATTTTCTGAATTTTGAAAACTTTGCTCCGGTTCGTTTGAGCATGAATTCAACTCCTAAACACTCCTAGGATCTAAACATGAGAGAAGAGGTGAGGGAGGACCTTATTTGGGGTTCGGCGACGATGGCGGCGGCGGCGGTTTGTCATGGCGTTTTTCCTCTCCGGCGAACTTGTCCGATCCCTCGTTCCCCCACCAAAACTATTGATCTTATTTGCTATTTTGACTGCCATGGACGCTTTGATGGAGATGGAATAGTCAAAAATGAGAATATGTGGCTGCAAATGAGGTTTTATATTTTTTTCATGGGAGGGGAGGTGAAGGGATGTTCGGCCATGGTGGTTGGGCTCCTCCATCTATGGTGGCTGATGAGAAAATTGTGGGAATCTCTTCCCAAGGGTCAGGAAGGATGAATGGGGGCTTGGGGAGGTGAATGGGGTGGCTCATGGTCTCCCTCCATAACTCCTCTCTCTCTTTTCCTCTTTCTCTCTCCTCATTATTCATGGAAATGATATTTTTTCTCTCTCCTAATTATCATGGACGAATTTGCTCATCTCCCTCAACCTATTAGCAGCCCACTAAGGTTTATAATTCCCTTAGGAGATATCATGAAGGGAGTGGTTCACCTTCCACCTTAAGTGGCCTCTTTAAACACTTTGTCTCTCCTCTTTATTTCTCTAAATTTAGGCTTCTCTCTCTCTCTCCTAGTCAGTAGGTTGACTAGTCAATGGTCTAGGTTATTGGTAGCTATGAATAATCATATTAATCATGCACTCAAGGTTAACTTAGAGGAGAGAGTGGCTTGAGCTTGGGTTAACCCAAATAGGCTATGTTGACTTGACTTGGGTTAAATGTTGACTTAGTGACTTTGACCTTTTGGGTCAACATTAATGGGTCCTTAGTGACCCATTGGGCTCCCCTAAGGCCTAGGTAGGGTTAGTTGGGGTTGGCTTGGCACCTTGGAGGTTACATGACTCTTAGGAAGGGCACTTTGACCACTTTAGGGCTAGAGTTGACTTGAGTCAATTTAGTCACTAGGGTTGACCCCAATGAGTCCCTGGTGACTCATTGGCCCCATATTGGGTCTAGGGATGCCTTGGGGTCAGTTTGAACCCACTAGGTCACTCAAACCCAGTGTTTTAGAAACTTGCCATTTGCAACCCAACTGAGTCTCCACTAGGTCTTTAGGTCACTTGCTCTTCTTGGTTCCCTGAGAACTTGTCATGACCTAGTCTTGCTCAAAGCCACTCCTAGGGGGTCCAATTTGAAAAATGGGATGTTACAAATCCCAATAAACAAAACAAAAATTTCGTCCCCGAAATTAAAGTTAAGTCTGCGGGGGTTTCTACCGGGATAACTTAAGCTTGTAACATCCCATAAAGCGTGGAAGCGCCTACTAGGTTAACAACATAAGGGTTAGCCCCAATAAACAAAAGGATTAGCCCCTACCTTTTTAAATAATTCTACTAGTACTGGTAAAATAAGAAAAAACGCATAACACACCGGAGGAGTTGCGAGGTATACCTGACTAAATAGCTCCGGATATTTTTCCTGCATCAAGTCCTGAGGCTCCCAAGTATGCTCCTCTCGTTCGTGGTTCCTCCACAAGACCTTGACTAGCGGGATCTTTTTGCGGAGCAAGACTCGTATCCCCTGGTCATCGATCCGTATCGGCTCCAAATGTACAGATCGATCCGAGGCTACCGGTCCATCAGTGGCCGTAATCTGCAACTCCGGGCGTAGTAGAGCCCTCCTGAGTGAAGACAAGTGAAAAACGTCGTGCAAGCCGGCCAGCTCCGGTGGCAGCTCCAGTCGGTAAGCTAGAGTACCGATCCGCTCCAGGATCCTGAACGGTCCCATGTATCTCGGGCTGAGCTTCTTCCGATGACCTCGTACCCGTGAAACTCCATGCATCGGCCGGATCTTCAAGAACACCCGATTCCCGATCTGAAACTCCACCTGACAATGCCGAGCGTCATAATACTTCGCTTGTCTGCTCTGCGCCTCTAACATCCGGTCCCGGATCAGTCTCACCTGAGCCTCGGTGTCATCCACAAACTCTGAGTCTAGAATCTTTGGATCCATGTCCTGCAGCCAAGATAACGGTGTCCTACACCTTCTCCCATACAAGGCCTCGTAAGGAGCCCTCCGTATGCTGGACTGGTAGCTGTTGTTATACGAGAACTCCACCAATGGCAGCATCTTCTCCCAGGGCTCTCCGCGGTCTACAATACATAGTCTCAGGAGGTATTCCAGCGTCCGATTGGTACGCTCCGTCTGCCCGTCAGTCTAGGGGTGGAAAGCCGTACTGAAGGTCAGTCAGGAGCCAAGGTAAGCCTGCACCGATCTCCACTCTCTGGATGTAAACCGACCATCTCGATCTGATACGATCGTCCTTGGCACGCCGTGATAACGAATATACTGCTCCACGAATTTCCGAACCAACGCTCCAATAGAGTCATCCTTCCTGATCGGAATGAACCTAGCCACCTTCGTTAGACGGTCCACGATCACCCAGATCGAATCGTTTCCCGTCCGTGATCGAGGTAGGCCATGGATGAAGTCCATCGCGATGTCCTCAAATTTCCACTCCGGCACCGGGAGTGGCTGCAATAAACCAGCGGGATGTCTACACTCTGCCTTCACTAACTGGCACGTCTCGTAGTGGGTCACGAAGTAGATGATGTCCTTCTTCATGCCTGGCCAGTATAGATTCTTCTTCAAATCTATCGTCATCTTTGTGATCCCGGGATGTATAGAAAATCTGCTATGATGAGCCTCGGCCATGATATCCTCCCGAATCTGGCCTCCATCCGGTATATAAGTCCGACCTCTGAAACATATCAGTCCATCTCGCATCGAGTAGTCCCCGGCTGAGCCTGCCTCCAAGGCCCGGAAAATCGGCTCCAATTTGGCATCCTGCCTCTGCCAGTCTCTAACTCTGTCATGAATAGTGTCGGTGGCGCTCGTCGCAGCTAAATACTCCTCATACAGATCGGTGTCTTCGGACGATACCAAGGTGATGTGCATATCTTCAAAGCTCCGTAATATCTCTAAAGACATGACCTGGGGCCCGGCTTCGGAAGTGCCACATTCCCTAAACTAGGTCTGAGGGAACCCAAGCCAATACTAATTTGCCCAATAAACAAAAGTTTAGCCCCCAATAAATAAAAGATAAGCCCCTGCCTACCTTGGGCTAAGCATCTTTGATATTACCATGTTATCTCCGTCCCAGTTGGGTGCACAATCCCTAGGGCATCAATCTTCGACTTAGGGTTCTAACCTGAAACTTGTTGATATACTTCATACATAAAACTCTCTGAGTCACATTTATGACAACCTTATCCCGGTCAAAATGTTTCTAATCCCAAATGGGTATCTTCCGAACATGAATTCCTATCCGACCCTCGGTGTTTGTCTTGGTGGTTGTCTCCGAGTAATCTTATTATCGGTACGAGGGTTAAACTACTTGTCTTCTACCATTCTGCTAAAGTATTATTGATCTCAATTCTCCTTAAAGTAGTCTACTGATTTGAGTAATTCTTGATAGGGGTCGTAGGGTCATCTGAGTTTATCTATCAGGTTGTCATTCTCATGTTAAACTCCTCCTTTTATTCTGTTTGGGTATCTCCTTACCTTAAACAAGTTCATACCCAGGGTCTATTTCGAACTAGGGCATGTTATAAGTCGTCATGGTTAGTCATGTGTCCTACTAGGTTGAGTATAACTTATTGACTAAAGAATTATAAGATGAGGTCTTTACAGCCGGAGGTGCTCCCTGCTGGGGGCAGGGTTTGCCTCAAGCTACAAAGAAGAATTTCATTTGTTGAAGAAGTGGACAATTTATATGTGATCACCATATGGGCACACCACTGCTTCCGCTGCTTAGTTTGTCCCCAAACTAAACTCGCGCGGGGGTGACCCAGGGTTTGTGGACTGCTACTTTCTTCTGATCGATGTTTCCTCTAATACCACTTATAAGAACCCCCCCCCCCTTTTTTTTTGAAAGCCCGGGGTCTTATGCCCAGAACAGCCGCTTTGAGGTGACACCTTCGCACCCGGGAAGGTCGTCACTGCAACGCGCCGATTCTGTCGGCCTTTTCGATCACAATAAGTAGCAAGAAAGAAGAGTAAGCAAGTCCACCAGAAGAAAATATCACATATAAATAAAAACTCCACGAAGGGAGTGTCCACAGAAATCATCAGAGAATAAAGATACTAGAAATATAAGGGCTCATGCCCGGTACATCAAGTCCTCACTACAAAATCACTAAATGCGGAAGCAAAACTAAAACTCTACTAAAGGTCGGGACTCACGGTCCCTGCAGTCTGGACTCCAGTGCTAGACTGCCCCATCTCCAAGCGTACCGGCCTCCTGGGCTGCTCCTCCGGGCTGGGCTCCGCGATCCCCTAATATGATATGGTTCGAAAACCGTTATTCTAAAAGACTAAGCCCTATCATCCCCCACCCCTTCCCCCACGCTCTAAGGCACCGGGCGGAGAGGAAGAAAGGGGAGGACATGAAAGAGGAGATAAATTCCAAAACAGATGACGGTGGACCTAACTAGCAAGTTATAACAAGTGAACAATCTAAGTGTTGTAATAGGTATAACAGAAAGAAAGTAAGTAAGAAATTAAACCTTCGCTTATGTGAGTACGCATAAGCCAAGGGATTTTTTGCAAGGCTCCCATCATATAACGCATCCCATACCGCTTATACGTTGGGGTGTCGGTTATCAAGCAGCAGATATACATATATCAAATTGACCTTAATTTATAAACTTGCCCACACAAGCTTATAGACCAAGGGGTCGTTTTGCAAGTCCTAAAGTATAAGCGTCCCATTCCACTTATATTTTAGGTGTCAAGGTTGTTATGAATGATTATGACATGCAGCTATATGGTGGGTTATGATGTTCAAGCAGTGCAACCCACACACCCAACTTTGTGTACACAAACCTTTAGTTCCCCCTTTCTGGAGATAACTCCCAGGTTACTCCCGTAGTGGCAAACGGAAGCGGTGGGTTGGGCCTCGCCCACCTCAAAACCAGTACAAGCACCACTGGTCTGACCTATCGTACGCCCTCAACGCCTGGTGCACGAGGCGGACTCCAGCGTACTCTTGCCGACTGGTCCGCCAGACTTAACCTTGGCTAAGTGCTAGTCACCTTGCCGAGTCAACGATATCGGTGTCGGTGCAATCGAACTCCCCGATATCGAAAACCCACCACCTTTATCTTTCCTATTTTTATGCACATGCAGCAGTTTAATATATAACAATTTAAAGTGTCAAACTCCCGGACTAAACTGTCCGTATAAACCACATCCGAGACCAAATTCCCCAGACTAAAACGTCCGGCTCATCTCCAGACTTCATCCCTTAGAACACCACGGGACAGCGCCCCCTTGAACACCTCGGGATGACTTAACCATTACCAACCCTAACTAATGAGTGCGTGCAATGTGAATCCCTATTAGGATAATTACTCTTTCGTTTGTTTTAATATTTACGTTAGCCCAGGACTGCCCCCGGCATACCCCGTGAAGGGCTCTTAAAAGGCACTAGGAACCAAGACGGCGGCATTGCGGCCCGAAGTTCCCTTTCGCAAGGCACTTATTGTTATTGGTTGTTTTTCCCTTACCCGTTCCCTCTATAAATTGCATCAAACTAAACCTAGGGTGGATTTGACTCTTCACTCTTACGGGGACGGCGATCTTTCGTCGATCCCGCGCACCTTCTAGAGCGCATCAACTCATTCCTCACCACACTTGAAACCTCCTATGGTGATCCATCCTCTTTCTTTAAATCCAACCAACACAAGCTGTCTTTATGCTAACCCAAACCTTATCCTGTTACTCATTTCCCAAAGTTACTAACTACAGACCACCTTATACTAAGTAATGTCTATGATAGGATGTCCTTTGTGTTTTCATCCGAACAGCCTAAGTTATTTACTGGGGGCCTGTCACGACATAATTGAATCAATTCCCGGTTATAACAATTTTCTCAATTAATCTATTAATTAATTAATTTTACTAAAATCCAAGGTCTTCCAAATTTGAACAAGGAGTATACTTTTCAGTCATGTATAAATCATTATAAATTTAAGACAAATACTAATATGTCTAAAAATGATATATCCAAGGTTTGGCAATTTTCACTAAGGTGTAAGGGGCCTAAACATATTTTTGCAATAATCCATTTCTTTCTTGTCTAATGAATAAACTATATCAGATTCTCTTCTAAATCATTTGGATTAATTACAGGGTACTAAAAATACCATGAAAATAGTACTATAAAAGTTTCATAATTTTACTGCTGGAAATTAATTTATAATAAATCATTTACTAAAACCCTAATCTATCATGCTTGTGAATCAAGTACTATATTCATAACTCCAAAAATCCAGAATAAAATCCCACTGATTCAAAATGATTTAAAAACTCTATTTACCAACTTTCATAATTTTCCAGAAACTATTTATGTCATAAAATATTTTTAAACCATAAGGCCCTTTAATAACACTTGTGAAAGAACTACTCTATTTATTCAATATAAAATTAAACTAAAATTCATGAGCATTCCCACTGGCCAACAACATCTAATTCCAGAGTTTCAAGGGGTCTTATTTGAATTAAAAATCTTTAATAAATAAAACATCAAATAGGGCTATACACATATTCATGAATGAAGTACTAAAAACAATAATCCAAAAATTCTAGTAAAATCAGCCAAGGGTCCTAACTACCCTAGAAACACTCTACCCAAGTTTCATAGTTTTTGAGTGCATTTAAACTACTGCTTTGACCTAAAAGCCCTTCTACTCTAAAACTAGGGTTTAGGTTTTTAGGTACCTACCTACCTCAAAATTCTCTAATATTACAACCAGAGGGTTAAATACCCATTAACTAACTCTCCACCAAAACCCAAGGCCATACAAGGGCATTTGCCCCTATGTCCTTCACAAGCCCCCAAAGTCCACATTTAGGGTTTAAACCTGGGCCCTAGGGTAAACTTAGCCTAATCCATCCCATTTTCCCTAAGGGAGTTCTTAGGACCATTTTAAACCAGTGGTCAGAATCTCAACCTCTGTTGAGGTGAGATGATCACACAAGTGTCAAAAGAACCTTTCCCTAAGCTTCCCTTCACTAGGTCAAAATTAGGGTTTAGAGGATTCCTATTCAAAACTCAACCAAATGAGTTGAAATTTGAACCAGACCTAGATACCTATACCAGGGACACCTCACCAAAATTTGGGAGGGTATGGAGGTCATTTGACCCTTTAAATATCTTACCCTAGTTTTTCTAGGGTTAGGGCAAAACCCTAAGCTACACTATCCCAAATGGTCTCCAATATTTACAGGAGCTAGATCTAGGTAATAATAAGCCTCTGTACAAGATTTAGGGAATTTGGACCAAGGGTTAGTTGTGGGGAATTATTTTAAAATCTGCCCTACATGTAGGACCTACCCTAGAAAAATGGCCCTAAAAGTCAGTAGACTTGTCCTAAAATTTTCCATAACATATCAAACTGTAGATAATAAAAAGACCTACAACATTTATATAGATCATCATTGATTAAAATGCCCCTAAAGGGCGTAAATAATTTTTATAACAAATCTGCCCTAATTCTAGGACATACCCATAATAAAATGGCCCTACAGGTCTTGGTTCCCTACCAAAATTTCACCACAGCATATCAAATTGTAGGTATTTAAAGGACCTACAACTTTCATGCTATAAACTTTTTCAGGAGGTGCCCAGAAGGGGCCTAAATTCCATTTACAGTAAATCTGTGTAAATAAAATACAGAAAATTTAATATATAAAATCATTAAACTTATTTAATAGTGGTTGCACGAATCTTAAAGCAAGATCCAACGGAGGCTGTTCATCTTCTCCGATTGAGCAGAATTTCAGTCCGTGGGGAAGGTGTTTCACGGGCCATATCCCGGCAGCCTGAGGCGGCGCCACCACCGGGAAACATCACCCATTTGTTCCCGGTGGTGGGGGTTATCCACGGCCGGAGCTAGGGCGGCCGGAGGTGGCGGCGCCGCCCTAGCCGAGAGCTTCAAAAGCTCCATAAAAATGGAGATTTTCTGAATTTTGAAAACTTTGCTCCGGTTCGTTTGAGCATGAATTCAACTCCTAAACACTCCTAGGATCTAAACATGAGAGAATAGGTGAGGGAGGACCTTATTTGGGGTTCGGCGATGATGGCGGCGGTGGCGGTTTGTCATGGCATTTTTTCTCTCCGGCGAACTTGTCCAATCCCTCATTCCCCCACCAAAACTATTGATCTTATATGCTATTTTGACTGTCATGGACGCTTTGAGGGAGATGGAATAGTCAAAATTGAGAATAGGTGGCTGCAAATGAGGTTTTATATTTTTTTCATGGGAGGGGAGGTGAAGGGATGTTCAGCCATGTTGGTTGGGCTCCTCCATTGATGGTGGCTGATGAGAAAATGATGGGAATCTCTTCCCAAGGGTCAGGAAGGATGAATGGGGGCTTGGGGAGGTGAATGGGGTGGCTCATGGTCTCCCTCCATAACTCCTCTCTCTCTTTTCCTCTTTCTCTCTCCTCATTATTCATGAAAATGATATTTTTCTCTCTCCTAATTATCATGGACGAATTTGCTCATCTCCCTCAACCTATTGGCAGCCCACTAAGGTTTATAATTCCCTTAGGAGATATCATGAAGGGAGTGGTTCACCTTCCACCATAAGTGGCCTCTTTAAACACTTTCTCTCTCCTCTTTATTTCTCTAAATTTAGGCTTCTCTCTCTCTCTCCTAGTCACTAGGTTGACTAGTCAATGGTCTAGGTTATTGGCAGCTATGAATAATCATATTAATCATGCACTCAAGGTTAACTTAGAGGAGAGAGTGGCTTAAGCTTGGGTTAACCCAAATAGGCTATGTTGACTTGACTTGGGTTAAATGTTGACTTAGTGACTTTGACCTTTTGGGTCAACATTAATGGGTCCTTATTGACCCATTGGGCTCCCCTAAGGCCTAGGTAGGGTTAGTTGGGGTTGGCTTGGCACCTTGGAGGTTACATGACTCTTAGGAAGGGCACTTTGACCACTTTAGGGCTAGAGTTGACTTGAGTCAATTTAGTCACTAGGGTTGACCCCAATGAGTCCCTGGTGACTCATTGGCCCCATATTGGGTCTAGGGATGCCTTGGGGTCAGTTTGAACCCACTAGGTCACTCAAACCCAGTGTTTTAAAAACTTGCCATTTGCAACCCAATTGAGTCTCCACTAGGTCTTTAGGTCACTTGCTCTTCTTGGTTCCCTGAGAACTTGTCATGACCTAGTCTTACTCAAAGCCACTCCTAGGGGGGTCCAATTTGAAAAATGGGATGTAACATAGACTCTCTTGAGTCGACATCTCACCTAGCTATCTACAGATCTAGCACCAAGGGAGAGGGGAGGAAACTCACCTCATTTCCAGCGGTACCATCATTCCCGGCCATGGATCTAGTCATCCTCCTCCGCGTCATCATTTCCTCCTTGACGGCGATGGCGTTTCTTCTCTTCCAAAGTTTGGTTGGCTCCAGCAAGCCTTTACTCCTCCAGAACTCCAACTCCGATGATCCGCTTCTCTCCCGATGGTTTTGCACGGGTAAGGGCTCGGCAGTGGTCGAAGTGACGGCTAGGGTTTAGTTTCCTTCTTATTTATATTAGCGCATTAGGGTTATGTCACTTTGCCATGTGTCAATTTCTGATTGGACCGCCCAAATTAGGTCTTATTTGAAATGACCGATCCAAGGGATCATCTAGCACGAATCCCGAAGTCCGGTTCAGTCCGCCTGTACAAGCCAGCAAATCTGCCCTAGCGGAAAAACGCACAAGTCAAATTCGGCGGGAATCAGCTTCCATTCCCGACGATCGGCGAGTATAGCCGGGTATTCTCGACGAATTCGTCGGGTATCAACAATGATTCCCGACGAATTTCCCTTAACCATTTTATCGGAAATCCTTGCATTTAGTGCGTTGAGTATCAGTCAGCGATACTCGACGATCGGTGGGTATATACGGGCATTCACGACAAATTCGTCGGGTATCAACAATTATTCCTGACGAATTTCCCTTAACCAGTTTATCAGAAATCCTAGCGTTGAGTGTGTTTAGTATTAGTCAGCAATACTCGACGATCGGTCATCATTCTCGATGATCGGATGGTATATCCGGGCATTCTCAACGAATTCGTCGGATATCACTCAACCCATCACTCCATTCAACACCCTTGACACCTTTTGCCAGTGCGCCCCGAGCCCGAGTCAAGTCTCTTGACTCAGAACTCGTGTGAGGGAGCCTAGCGCGAATTGGATTCGTTACAAATCCTATAAACAAAATAAAAGATTTCGTCCCTGAAATCAGGCTGAGGCTATGGGGAGTAAAGCATACAAAATAACATATGCTTTTAAATAAAACTACCTGAAGCAAAAACTCCGGGTAGCGTCCGTGCATCAAATCCATCGGCTCCCATGTGAATTCCTCTTTCTCATGATTAGACTATAGCACTTTTACCAAGGGAACACTTTTGCGGCGCAAGGCTCTTATCTCATTATCAACGATCCGCACCAGCTCCAGTCGCACAGATCTGTCAGATGCCACAGTACCATCAGTTGTGGGGATGTATTGTTCGGGCCGCAACAGCGCCTTCCGAAGCGACGATACATGGAACACGTCGTGGAGATTCTCTAGCTCGGGCGGTAGCTCCAGCCGATAGGCCAAAGGGCTAATCCTTTCTAATATGACATAGGGCCCAACATACCCTGGACTGAGCTTCTTCACTCCCCGCACCCGTGACACTCCATGCATCGGCCGGATTTTCAGGAACACTTTATCATCCACTTGAAACTCCACCATACGGTGCCTTGCATTATAATACTTCGCCTGCCGACTTTGAGCCTCTAACATACGATCCCGTATCAACCTAACCACCGCATCCTTTTCATCTATATATTCAACACCCAAAGTCTTCGGGTCTTCATCTTGCACCCAAGACAAGGGGGTTCTACACCTCCTTCCATATAGGGCTTCATGGGGGTGTCATGCCAATGCTAGCTTGATGGCTGTTATTGTAGGAGAATTCTACTAAGGGCAAGAGTCTTTCCCACGGCTCTCCCCTATCTATCACACACAACCTCAACAGATCCTCCAATGTTCGGATGGTCCGCTCAGACTGCCCGTCCATCTAAGGATGAAATGCGGTGCTGAAGGTAAGGCGCGAGCCCAAATATGCATGTACCGCCTTCCACTCCTTGGAGGTAAAGCGACCATCACGGTCCGAAACTATCGTCTTAGGTACGTCGTGATACCGTACAAACTGCTCCACTAAAAGGCGTACTAAGACATCCACATGAGCCTCCTTCTTCATAGGAATGAACCGGGCAACTTTCGTCAGGCGATCAACGATCACCCATACTGAATTATTTCCTGAGCGGGAGCGAGGTAGCCCATGTACGAAGTCCATGGAAATATCCTCGAACTTCCACTCAGGGATTGGCAACGACTGCAACAGGCCATCGGGACTCCTACACTCCGCCTTCACTCTTTGGCAGACTTCACAATGCGTGGCAAAGTATCAGACATCCTTCTTCATTCATGGCCAACACATCGTCTTTCGTAAGCTGGCGTACATCTTTGAAATTCCCGAGTGCACTGAATATTGAGAGCAATGTTCCTCTCTCAAAATATCCTCCCGGATTTTTCCGCCTTTGGGAATGTAGAGCAGGCCGCGAAAGTAAACGAGGTTGTCCTTTAGTGTGTACTCGTCGGTAGCCCCGTCTTCGATCAACTTGAGTGTCGGGGCCAGATCCGCATCCAATCCTTGCTCCACTCGGATCCGGTCCCGGATATCACAAACCATGCTCATACTGGACAAGTACTCCGTATATTCTGCCGAAGGAGCCTTAAATATCAATGTAATATCCATCTCCTCAATCATCCGTGCCAACTCCATGCTCATCAATCGAGACTCTGGGCTCGAGCCGGGTACTTTCCTACTCAATGTATCGGCTACAGAGTTTGCTTTTCCGGGGTGGTAGTTCAAGGTGAACTCATAATCACATAGAAACTCTAACCATCGCCGTTGTCTTAGGTTCAACTCCTTCTGGGTATAAACGTACTTCAAGTTTTTATGGTCCGAGAAGATTTTGCAATGGACGCCGTATAGATAATGCCTCCATACCTTCAAGGCGAACACCACTGCTCCTAGCTCCAAATCATGCACCGAGTAATTGATTTCATGCTTCTTCAATTGTCTTGAAGCATAAGCAATCATGTGCCCATGCTGCATCAACACCGCTCCCAACCCCTGATAAGACGCGTTCGTGTAAACTTGAAATCCTTCCTTCCCAGACGGCAGGACAAGGATAGGGGCGGAGGTAAGTCTATCCTTCAATTCCTGGAATGCCGCTTCACATTGGGGTGTCCACTCAAATGGCACACCTTTCTTTGTCAAAGAAGTAAGCGGGAGGGCAATCTTAGAGAATCCTTTTACGAACTTGCGGTAGTATCTGGCAAGTCCAAGAAAACTCCTCACATCGGCCGCCGACTTCAAGGGCGACCACTCCTTCACGGCATGCACCTTGGCCAGATCCACAGCTAGTCCAGCCCCACTGATTACATGACCCAAGAAAGCCACTTCCCTAAGCCAGAATTCACACTTGCTAAACTTGGCGAACATGGCATGCTCTTTTAACTTTTCCAAAACTAAGGCCAGATGCTCGGCATGCTCTTCCTCCGTCTTAGAGTAGACTAAGATGTCGTCAATAAACATAATGATGAAGACATCTAGATAGGCCTCAAACACTTTATTCATCAAGCTCATGAAAGCTTATGGGGCATTTGTGAGCCCAAACGGCATCACCGTAAACTCATATAAGCCGTACCTTGAGCTGAAAGCCGTTTTCTGGATATCATCCTATTGTATTCTCAATTGATAATATCCCAAGCACAAATCCAGCTTGGAGAAACAATGCGCTCCCACCAGTTGATCGAACAACTCATCAATCCGAGGTAACGGATAGGTGTTCCGTACCGTCAGTCGGTTGAGCTCCCGATAGTTTATACATAAACGCAGGGTTCCATCTTTCTTCTTAACGAATAGAATAGGGGCTCCCCAAGGTGATGAGCTGGGGCGAACAAACCCTGATTCTACCAACTCCTGTAGTTGAACTCTAAACTCTTCGAGTTCTTTTGGGGCCATTCGATAAGGGGTCCTGGAAACAAGCTTAGCTCCTGATACAAGCTTAATCTGAAAATCAACTTCTCTATGTGGGGGTAACCCTGGTAATTTCTCAGGAAATACCTCAGGGAAATCCCGTGCTACCCGCACATCCTTCACATCTACCCTCACCTCCTTCAGTTCGAAACATACCATGTAGACTTCATCCCCTCTCATATGAGCTTTCAAGGTCTGGATTGAGGATAACAATAATCGTGGTGTGAAATTTATACCTTGGAAGATTACATCAGTATCTCCATGTCTCAAATAGATTTGCTTCTCCGCACAGTCGATTCTTGCATAGTGCCAATCCAGCCACGCCATGTCCAGAATGAGGTCGAATTCTAGCATTCTCAAAATTATGGCGGGGGTATCAAAGGTCTTTCCCCCAATGGTTATCTCCAACTCACACTTCGCGGTTGCCGTCATCTCAGATCCGTCTGGGAGGCGTACTCTTCGAGCAATACCAATGAAATATTGCACTCCGTGTATGTCCTTGATGAAGTCTTCAGACACAAAAGAATGTGAGGCACCGGTGTCAAATAACGTATAAGCCGGTTTCCCGCCGACCATCACGGTGCCTAAGTGTCATTAATAATACTCAAGCTAGACGTCTAGTATATCTTAAGCCACTAGAGGATCTTAATGGAAGCAAAATGGCTAATTCAAATCGTACCTGCAATCATCTCCTGAGGATTTCGCTCTTGAGTCATATCCAAGGCATACATCTGATCCCGAGCGGATCCGGGGTTTCTTCCTCGTGGTCCACGCCCTCGACCACGCACATACCCTCGCTCCCGAGGGGTTGTTGGAGGGAAAGCAAAAGGCGCATCTCCAAACAGTTACGTACAGTAGCGTCGAATGTGGCCCAGTTGGTTGCATTCAAAGCACACCCGTTCCTGCCTTCCGCCGTGTTGTTGAAATTGTTGAGGTGGAGGTAATGCTGGCAGTTTTCAGAACTGGGCGCTCCTCTCTAAAATTCTGGGGGAAACGCCCTCCACCTCTCTGATATCCTCTTCCTCTTCTATTATCAAATCTCCTTCTGTTGCTGGGGCCAGCTTCCATCACGCCCTCCACTGGCCTCTTACCACTTCCCAAGTGGTCTGCATCCAATCTCTTCACCATATCGATAATCTCCGCCAGACTAGAGTCTGCTATAAACAAAAGTGCTTGCCTTAGGGGATCTCGCAAGCCTTTGTAGAATCATTTGGCATACCCTCTATCATCCAACTCATAGGAGTCAGCGAATCTAGCCAAGTGCTGAAACTCCCGTTGGTACTCTATCACCGACTTGGACCCTTGCTTTAGTTGCAAAAATCTCTCTTCAAGATCATCCCGAGCGGCCGAGGGGATGAAATGCTCTAAGAAGGCTTCAGAGAATTCGCTCCAACTAATGTCCGTGTACACTCTTCCATGAAAAGTGGAGCCCATGAGGGACTTCCACCACCTCTTGGTGTGCACCTCTAAGAGTGTCACCACATGGGTCACCCCCATGTTGTTTGGGCATCTTATTACTGCCAACAATTCTTATACAGTGTCGAGCCACTCTTCCATACGCACCGTCGACTCTGTCCCAATATAAGCAGGAGGGGAGAGAGCTCAGAAAATGCTTAACCAATTAGATCCCGGACCCTGTTGTTGTACAGGTGCTTGTTGAGATTGGGACCTAAAGGCGTCCAAAATAGCTGTGAGCGTCTTCCCCAGCTCTGATTGTTGGAATTGTGTAGGTACGGACGGGGCGGGGGTGCCCCTCATTAGCTCAGCATGTACTGGGATCTACACATAGGGTACAAACCTAAGGTTAGGTTGGCTAATCTAGGGCCAAAGATGGACAAACTTAGTGTAATTACATATGGGCACACCACTGCTTCCGCTAAGTCAGTTTGTCCCCAAACTAACTAAGCAAACGGGGGTGGTACTATTGTTAAGTGACTTTCTCCTTGGAGGATCGTAGCAAGCTGATACCATTTGTAAGACCCCCCTCCCGGAACACAAAACACGGCACGAGCGGGGTCTTATGCCTAGAACAGCCGCCTTATAGTAGCACTAGCACTCGGGCCAGCCTGTACCACAAGACGCCTATCCTGCCGGCTACAACCAATAAATGCCAACCCAACCATAATAATATAAAGAAGTCAATTCACACTAAGCATAAGTCCATAAGTACAGCAAAAGAGAAGCTAAACAAGCTTCTACATAATCAGAGTACGTAAATAGAATTGCCCCGAAGGGCTACAATAAAATCTCTCTCACTCACATCTGTAACCGATGGTAGCGACGGTACCGTCCCCTCAGGCTCTGTCGTCCTTGCCTGGTTGTCCAGTTGCATGACCTGCTGCTCCACCTGCGGGGTTTCCTCCTAAAAAGGAAGACGCAACAACCGTTAGTCATAAATACTAAGTGGCTTCACATCCGCTCCCCCGGCGACTCCTCGGCACCGGGCGTAGAAAGGAACAGGTACAATATATAAAACAATAGTACAAGCAGGTGAAGTAAGTATACATGTCATAAGTAGCAATAGAAGTAGTGTATAAATGAGCAACCTCTTAATCTACAATTCTACCATCTACAGTAGCAAGAGAGTATAATGTTATAACAGTAAGTAACTCAACTTATATGGATGCCCATACAAGCATATAAGTTGAGGGTCGTTTAGCAGTAAGTTACTCATCGTATAGGAGTGCCCATACAAACTTATACGATGAGGGTCTTGTGTATGTAATGAAGTGCAATGCTATGTATGCAATGCAATGACACACCCATGATCAAGCACATGCAATCGCTATGTCGACACATACTTATAGTTCCCACTATTCGAGCAGGTAGCTAACCTCTCCGTCGTCAACCGTCATGGCCAAACGGTGACAGTAGAGCGGGCATCTCCACTACTAGGCTGGTCTCTACACTACCTGGCCTCGGCCTCTGTATGCCTCAACGCTAAGAACACAATAGCGGAGCTCACATGCGTACTACGGCTCAGCGGGTTCTCTTGGGTAAATGTGCACCAAGATCCTAGCCCCGAACTGGCCTAAGGTATGACACGGAAGGAGCCCCGGAAATGAGCACGAGGACCAAGCCCAACCGTTCACTTGGCATGAAAGGAGCCTCGGGACGTGATCACCGAGGACCAAGCCCAACCGCCCAAGGTCTAACTGTCAACTCCCATCGGTGTGATGATTGGCGAGCCCATAGACCTGCCACACTATCCTTAACCCGGGATTACGACACCGCGTGTCGACTCACACCACATACAATTCCACAATATCGTTGCATGGAAGGAGCCTCGGGACGTGAACACCAAGGATCAAGCCCAACCATCCATCGAATATGGAAGGAGCCTCGGGACGTGAACACCGAGGACCAAGCCCAACCGTCCAACTTTACTCCTCTCAACCTCATTCCAACTAGTGACGGTCAACACCACACTTGTTAGAGTGTCGTAGGGAGACGACACTCTAAGCGTTGGATTACTAATTCCCTTCTATCCATTCAACGTACATCATGGCCATAGTTAAGTCATTTATATGCCCTTCCAAATGAATTCAACATTATATAGATAATGGGCATCAATATATATCTACCAATTTATATCAGGCTCTTTCCTTAAATTAAGCTTGTCCACAGCTCATTATAAAAATTCAGATTTATAACATCAACTTATCATATCACTATGATGATTATGTCAAAATAGTTCACCCAAACCTCGAGTTGGATCGCAACATTAAATTCCACCAAATCGAATTCCACATTACACAGCCCAGAATTTAGGTGCAACATTAATCTGGGCAGCAACTTCGACCAAGGATTCCCGTGGCTACAGAAATATGGCGAGTGCGTGTAACCACTCGTTCGAAATATAATTTCAAGGGCTACAACTTTCGTGTTTAGTCGAAAGCCCAGATCTGACCCCTTCTTGCTTGAAAACAGCCAAGAAGGTCGCTGCGTGCAGAACACACATTATGCACGCATCTTGAAGCGGAGTGAACGGCATCCGTTTGTCTTCCTCCTCAAGCGATTTTCCCCAAATCGCAACCAGCAGTTCCTCCACCCTTATTCTCCCTCTCGAGTCCATTCCTCTTCACGAAGCCACCCCCATCATCACTTTGAAGAGGGGGAGGTTGAAGGTGACTAGTCATTAGAACAAACGTTCTAGCAAGGCCTTTCCAAGAGAAATCACCATCTCCCATGTCTAGACTCTCTTGAGTCGACATCTCACCGAGATATCTATAGATCTAGCACCAAGGGAGAGGGGAGGAAGCTCACCTCATTTCCAGCGGTACCATCATTCCCAGCCATGGATCTAGTCATCCTCCTCCGCGGCATCATTTCCTCCTTGACGGCGATGGCGTTTCTCCTCTTCCAAAGTTTGGCTTGCTCCAGCAAGCCTTTCCTCCTCCAGAACTCCAACTCCGATGATCCGCTTCTCTCCCGATGGTTTTGCGCAGGTAAGGGCTCGACAGTGGTCGAAGTGATGGCTAGGGTTTAGTTTCCTTCTAATTTATATTAGCGCATTAGGGTTATGTCACTTCTCCATGTGTCAATTTCTGATTGGACCACCCAAATTAGGTCTTATTTGAAATGACCGGTCCAAGGGATCATTCAGCACGAATCCCGAAGTCCGGTTCAGTCCGCCTGTACAAGCCAGCGAATCTGCCTGGGCAGAAAAACGCACAAGTCAAATTCGGTGGGAATCAGCTTCCATTCTCGGCGATCGGCAAGTATAGCCTGGTATTCTCGACGAATTCGTCGGGTATCAACAATGATTCCCGACGAATTTCCCTTAACTATTTTATCGAAAATCCTGGCATTGAGTGCGTTGAGTATCAGTCAGCGATACTCGACGATCGGTGGGTATATTCGGGCATTCTCGACGAATTCATCGGGTATCAACAATGATTCCCGACGAATTTCCCTTAACCAGTTTATCGGAAATCCTGGTGTTGAGTTCGTTGAGTATCAGTCAGCAATACTCGACGATCGGTCATCATTCTCGACGATCGTTGGGTATATCTGGGCATTCTCGACGAATTCGTTTGATATCACTCAACCCATCACTCCGTTCAACACCCTTGACACCTTTTGCCAGTGCTCCCCGAGCCCAAGTCAAGTCTCTTAACTCAGAACTCGTGTGAGGGGGCCTAGTGCGAATTGGGACGTTACAGTCGACACATTTAACACAAGCTATGTCGAGACTGGAAGCAGGCTGAGTCGACACTCAGGACTAGTGTCGACACATTTTACAGAAGTTATGTCGAGACTGGAAACCAGCTGTGTCAACACTTAGGACTAATGTCGACACATTTAATACAAGTTGTGTTGAGATAAGAAGCTAGCAGTGTCGACACACTCTATTGGTGTCGACATCCCCATAAGAGAAGTATCGACACCCAGGACTTGTTTCGACACAATCTAAGTACTAAAGTGTCAGCACTCATAACTGATGTCAACACCTTCATGTAGAAGCTCTCAGACAGAAATTCTTCTAAGTCCAGAATTCAAAGTTTGAATTTCTGACAACTGTCAGAACTATCAGATGTTAGTGGATTAACCGGGATAGCCGATCAATCTTACCATAGCCTATATAAGGAGACCAACACAATAGAAATAACGAGAACAATAATCATTCTTCTCATCTAAGTCTGTCAGAAAATATCGATAGAATTCTGAAGGTGGAGAGGAGGCAGATCATGGATCAACTTCTATCTTCTCCAGCCAAGTTCAATCCTATCTTGTCCTTCAAGAAGCTTTGAAAAAACTAAGAAGGGTTGGACTTATTTTTTCACAGCCAGGATTAAGGGAGAATTCTACACGTCAAGATATGATCAAGAAGAAGTCACCAATCTCTTTCTTCCTGGGTGACATTTCAAAACACAAATTTCTTCTGCTATATTAACTTTGTAAGATCTATTAATAGATCTGAGGTGTAGGAGATAGATATCTCTGAGTTGTAAGCCTAAATTATAAAAGCTGAGGTAGGGCTGTGAGCTTGAGGTAGGAGTTGGGGTATTTCTCTAAGCTGCATGAACTGAAAGGTTCTAAGGTTATAGGGCAAGGGTTTTCCTGAGGAGTAGGAGTGGAAAATCATTCTGAGGTAGGGTTCTTGAAGAGGAGCCTTAGTTGTAAGATCTTGAGGATCTGAGGTAGGACATTATTTTGTCTGAGTTATAGGAGCCAACTGGGCTCTGAGGTGTAAGATTTGAGGATCTGAGGAAAAGAAAGAAGAAGTTTGGCTGAATCTTTCCCATTGCTAGATAGGCGAAGGGAGAAAGTGGATGTACCCATAAATTGGGGAACCACTATAAAATTATTGTGCACTGTGACGTGTTGTGTTTTGTGCTGTTAAATTTAGATATGTTCTGTTTTTATTGAATACTGTGATTGGATTATTAAACACACAAAAAAATATCTGTGATTTAAAGTAGCCAATATTTAAATAGGACCTATTCACCCCCCCCCCCTCTAGGTCTCTCTCTATCCTAAACAAACACTTTACACGTTCTTCATCAAGTGTGTCGACTCGATCTTTGATCTCTTAAGGTTCTCTTACTGCTCAGATCTAGTTGATCCGTGTGTTCAGATCAAGAATACAAAGCTTTTATTTTTTGTTGTTCCTCAAGACGTTCAAGATCTACATTTCAGAGGAACGGAAGACTGAAGATTTCAGATCTGAAGAAGATTTTTTTTAATCCTTGTTTGTGTAAATCTTTGATACTATTATAGGATTTTTTGCCTCCGAGTTTGTTTTCAATCTGAAATAAAGGTGAAGTAGCCGAATCTAGCCCTTCGTGGTAGATAGGCGTGCCGGGACAGTGGACATACCCAACTCGGGGAACCACTATAAATTCTCTGTATTTTTGTGTGCTCTTTTTTGTACAAAATTTTATTCCGTAATAAGACACAGAAATCACCTATTGTCACAACCCGCATTTTCTCTGAATTAAGAATTATCAGAGTAAGAGAAAACATGCGTCATGATGCCACGTCAAGCAGGGGATAACTGCTGACGCTCAGGCAAAACCAACTACAATCTTTATGCAAGAAAATCATGTGCTTAATGAATAGAAAATCAGTTATATTTTAGAGACCGTATCCCTCGGCTCAGTGGATCACCTAGTCCACAAAAGAAAAATTATATTTATACGCTGCGGAAAAATACTTTATTTAGGTTTAACCTCCTAAGGAGCGCATAAGGGTTCCAAGAGAACCACTCATGCTATGCAAGACTCTACATTAAATTTATGTACTATATAAGAAAATGGTCTTTATACGTGATTTGGAAAAATAGTGATTTCGCTTATAAAACATGCTGATCATGAGCTTTATTTATAATAACAATTATAGTTTAAAAATAACTAGCAACCTAGCATAAAACCTTCTCAGAGCAAGTAGACTATCTCCAGAAAATGGTAGCAGCAATAGTATATATCTAGTATAAGGTAAAAACTACCAGTGGGCGCCAACAACCTGACACGAACCCACTAGCACAAATATATGTCTGTAAGAGAGTACTGAAAACAACCTCACTAACAAGGTAAACAGAACTCCAAGGTCCGGGAGTCCACCAACAACACCACCTCCAACTAGCCACCAGACTGGCTACAGCTCAGAACCTGGGGTATTCCAAAAGAAAACAGAATACCTCAGCAAGCTAAACAAAGAAAAACTGCATGAAAGAGTCAACCAAAGGACAAAGTAACAGAAAAACATGCAGTAGAAGGAGTCACAACTGTCCAAAACAGGACCACAAGAAATGCACAACGTGCAAAGAAACAGCAATGACCCAGCCCAGGAACCACATCCTGCAGGGCCTACTAGGCTGCCAAGAGCCAGAATGTTGCAAACTACCAAAGAAGAAACTTCTAACACCCTAAACTATGGGAAGTGATAGTAGCAAAAACAACAACGAGGAACCGGATCGAAGGCAAACGCAGTCCCCCAATCCACCATGTCCAAGTCAAAAGCTCGAGGGTCAACACGTGAAAACACAAGGGACCTTTGATTTTGCTAAAACGCGGCTCTCTTTATTTTATTGAAAAGATGACGAGTGGGATTTTATTTTGTAAAGAAAAAGAAGAGCGTTTTTGTTTTGTTAGAAACCGAGTTTTAACGAGAGGGAGGCAAGTGCACCTATCGCGTGTAGTACAGGATATTCCGGTGTGGAATATCGGGGTCGTATTGTTCTCGGGGCCGGCTTAGCTATTTCTACTCTTTCCCTGAAATACCTATTATTCTACCGATAATTTTTAGATTTTATAAAAAGGAAAATGGCAACAAAAATATAAAATGCATAATAATAATAATAACTGAAAATAAAGTGCGGAAATAAATGAAGTGCAGAAAGCCGATGACCAACTTAGCGTGACGCTATCAAAAAGAGAATTGGAACTAAAATAACTTTTAATAAAAAGAGATCCTAATTTTCAAATTAATTAAGGCGGAGACTCGGCCGTGGAGGTTCCTTAGATATGAGCTCACCTTGGTCTAGGGATATCGCTCACCTGAACGCTAAGACTATTCGACCGATCGCTAGACCGACGAAGGATTCCTCTTAACGCCCGCATTACGCTGAGAACCCCGCTATTGGGTGGGGAACCCAATCCGGTAGAGTCGCGCGCCTCCTCTCTCGAGGGTTAGCGCGGAGCTCTCTTTACCCAAGGGGGATCGGTCCATACGTGCGGCCTCTCGGCGTTGCGTATGGATAACGGAAATAGGTCCCGCACATCGATATGCGGTCCTACGCGTCGTTAACCCGGGGCAAACCTTAAGAAATTCAATTAAATAGAAAACAGGACCTTTAGTTATTTAAAGCCATTTTATCTGTCCCAATGCTCTTCGATATTGAGGGCTAAGGGCGGTTAGCCACTCATCGGAATGGGGACACTTACGCTAGAAAGCGATAAAGAAAGCTGTAAAGAAAGTAGGAAATAAAGCAGAAAATTGCAAGTCCTACTCAAACGAGTAGGACTGAAGAAAGCAGTAAATGCGAATCCCGGCTCAAAGGAGTGGGCGGGGGTAAATTAATCTCATACACGCACACACTCTACAGGAAAGTAAAATCACACACACGCACTCTACAGAAAAGTAAACACACGCACGCACTCTACAGAAAAGTAAACACACGCACACACACAAGGTTTTCCTACTCAAGTGAGTAGGAAGAAAATGAAAGCAGTAAAAAGACAAGTCCCACTTAAACGAGTGGGCGGAAAATGAAAGCAGAGCGCCATTTAACTCTTAACGAGTAGGCGGAAATAAATGCATACGCACACACTCTACAGAAATTGAAATAAAGCAATAAGGTCTAACTCATACATGCACGTACACTTGCAAAAATAAGAAAAAGCAAAGTGACTGAAAAATTAAAACAACTACATTTCTGTTGAAGTTGAGACCGGGCGGTCTGTCGGTCTGGCTTGGCGGGTTATTGACCGGGCGGTCTGGCGGTTTGCCTTCAGCGGGTTGGTTGCTGTGTTGAGGTCTGAGGTCCAAGCGGTCTAGCGGTCTGTTACTGGCGACTAGGAGACCGGGCAGTCTAACGGTCTCACTTGGCGGCTTGTCTCTCTCTCTGGCAGTGGCCGAGCGGTTAGCCCTTCTATCTAACCGCGCGGCTTGTTCCGGTCTGTTGTTCTAGCCGCCCAGATTCTTTTGTATAGTTTTAGTCCCACATCTCTTATTTGTATTCTCTCTTCTCTCCTCCATTCTATATAAGGGAGGCCATACCTTTGTAATAGAGATCCTTTTCTGATAATAAAATTTCAGTTATACCATTTCCGGCTTGTTTTAGTTCGCTTCTAACATGGTATCAGAGGAATCGATCCTTTCCTCCTGATTCTGTGCTTCTCTCTGTCCGCGCGGCTTGCTTCTCCGGCTTGCGCCCTGTCCGCGCGGTCTCCTTGTTGTTGCCCTCTGTGTGCGCGACCTGTTGCCTTGTTCGCTGCGACCTGTCGCCTTGTTCGCCGCGACCTATCGCCGTGTGCCTTGCCTCCTCCTATTTGCTCTTGCTCTGGTCGTCGCGACCTGTTGCCTAGTTCGCCGCGACCTGTTGCCTAGTTCGCCGCGACCTATTGTCGTGTGCCTTGCCCTCTCTCGTGCTTCTGTTCGAGCGGACTGTCTGCTTGCCGCTCGACTTCTTCCCCTTTGCTTGTTATTGCGGCTTGGTCGTGGTCTCTCTGGCCGCTGGTGTCTGACATCCTGACCGCTGCAGTTCCTCTTCTGCCTATCCGCGCGGCTTGTTTTCTAACCGCGCGGCTTCCTGTTGTTTGCTCTTATGGCTCTTTCTGATGCTTCTACTGCCACCACTCCTACCGCCACCCCTGTAGCCAATCCGGCTCCTCCTACTCCTTCCGGGAACCTTGGCACCGTTTCCAAGCTTGTCGGCTCCAACTACCCGGATTGGAGCGTCTCTTTCACCTTTCTCCTTCGCTCGCAACGCAAACGCCACCATCTTGTTGATGACCCTCCTCCTACCACTTCCCCTCTCTTTGATGACTGGGATGCGAGTGATGCTCTTGTGCGTACTTGGCTCGCTAACAGTCTATCCGATGAATGCCTTCCCGTCATCCGTCATGATGAGACGGTGAAGGCCGCTTGGCTTCATCTTGCTGCTTTGTATTCCAAAGGGGCTCAGACGTCCCGCATCTATACGTTGTATGCGGACTTCTTTGCCCGGCCTACCTTGTCTCCTGCTGCTGCCTACCAACAAGTTCAAGCTCTTGGGGCTGAGATTCTTCAGAATCGCCCCTTTTCTGCGGATCTGGCTCAACAACACAAGCACTTCCAGGAGCTTCTGGTTGTGTGTTATCTGCTTCGTCTTCCTGACACTTATGACATGATCCGCCAACAAATTCTGGGTGAGGCGGAATCCCCTACCTTAGATGCCACCGCTGCTCGCATCGCCGCTGTCACCTCTCTCCTTCAACGCCTGCTTCTACCCGCTCCTTCTCCTCCGGATAACTATGCTCATCAAACTCAGCGGAGTGGCTCTGGTAGCCGCAGTCATCAGTCTGGCGGACGTCCTTCTTCCCGTTATCTCTGCTCTCACTGCGGCCGCACCGGACACACTCTTGACCGCTGCTGGACAAAACATCCCCATCTTCGCCCCTCGGGTGACTCTTCCGCCTCTTCTTCCAAACCGTCTGCTTCCGTGGTCACATCATCAGGTAGTGCCCATGTAGTCACTCAAGGTAAATGACTTATCGACTCCGGTGCTACTAATCATATGACGGGCAATCCTCAGTGCTTCTCTCTCCTCGAACAGCATGATCGGTTGCCCCCCGTCCTCATTGCAGACGGTTCTCCCTCCCCGGTTCATGGGTCGGGAGTGGTTCATGTTACTCCGTCCCTTCGGCTAGAGGACACTCTCTATGTGCCCAAGTTTCCGTGCAATCTGTTGTCGGTTACTTCTTTGTGCAAGCAGCTTCAATGTTCTGTAACGTTTACTCCATCTTCTTGCTCTTTTCAGGATCCGAGCTCCCAGCGGACGATTGCTACTGGGACTGAGAGCGGCGGCCTCTACTTCCTCGACAACGTTTCCGCTTTGTCCGCCTTCTCTTCTTCTTGTACGGATCTTCTCCAGTGGCATCTCCGTCTCGGTCATCCTCCACCACGGCTTCTGCATCAGCTTCTGCCCCACCTCCCTCCCTCCACTACTCCTCTCCACTGCGAAGCATGTCAACTTGGCAAGCATCATCGTTCCTCCTTCCCGCCGAAGCAAGGTCGGGGCTCTACCCGTCCGTTTGATCTAGTCCACTCCGATATCTGGGGACCTGCTCCTACCCTTACTATTGGTCGGGGTAGTTCTTATTTTGTAACTTTTATTGATGATTTTTCTAGATGTACTTGGGTGTATCTCTTACGAGATCGCTCTGAACTTTTTAATGTATGGACCTCCTTTTATCATTTAATCAAAAATCAGTTTGGTGTTAGTGTTAAAACTTTTCGCTCTGATAATGCACAAGAATACTTAAGTCATGCTTTTACCTCTTTCTGTGTACAACATGGCGTTATTCATCAGACAAGTTGTGTCTATACATCCCAACAAAATGGGGTGGCGGAACGCAAAAACCGTCACCTCCTCGATGTTGCTCGCACATTAATGACTCAAATGCATGTCCCTCGCTCATATTGGGGCTATGCTGTTCTTCTTGCTTGCTATCTCATCAATCGCATTCCCTCCTCCGTTCTCCAGGGAAAAACCCCTTTTTCCATCCTTTATCCTAGCAAGGAGCCTTTTCCTCTCCCTCTCCGAATCTTTGGGTGCACTGCTTTTGTGCATGTCCCATCTGCCACCCGTGATAAGCTCTCCCCTCGCTCCACCAAATGTGTCTTTCTGGGGTACTCGGTCACTCAGAAAGGCTACTGCTGCTTTGATCCTGTTCTTCGTAAACAGTTTGTCTCCGCTGACGTTACCTTCTTCGAGAATGCCTCCTACTTCTCGGATGACTCCTCTTCTCTTCCTCCCACCTCGGATTCTCCTGTTATTCCGTTCGTTCCCTCGTCTCCCACTGCGATATCCGCTCCTCCTCCGTCTCCGCCCACTCCTCTCTCTCCGCCTCCATCTCCCTCATCTCCGCTGCCGTCGCTCTCTCCTCCCGGGCCAGCTCTCTCTGCCACGGATGCTCTGGATGCCGAGGAGCACGCCGACCTGGATCTTCCTGTAGCTCTTCGCAAAGGGGTGCAGACGTGTACCCTACACCCCCTTGCTGCTGTTGTTTCATATGATCGTCTTACCCCTTCTCGCAGGGCCTTTGCACTGGCTATCTCTGCTACTACCACACCTCGTTCCTACCAGGAGGCCCTGGCCATTCCTCACTGGAAGCTGGCCATGGATGAGGAAATGGCGACCCTCATAGAGCGGGGTACCTGGACTCTTGTCCCTCCTCCCCTTGATACAGATGTTGTTGGTTGTCGATGGGTCTTTGTAGTCAAGTTTGGCCCAGATGGCACTGTAAACCGTTACAAAGCTCGTCTGGTGGCTAAGGGCTTTACTCAAACCTATGGGGTGGATTACTTTCACACCTTCTCTCCCGTGGCTCGTCTCAGCACTATACGGGTCCTTCTCTCTGTGGCAGTCAACAAAGACTGGCCCCTTTCCCAGCTGGATATCAAGAATGCCTTCCTTTATGGTGATCTTCAGGAGGCCGTCTACATGGAGCAACCTCCAGGGTATGTTGCTCAGGGGGAGACACGAGTCTGCCGGCTACAGAAGGCAATCTATGGCCTCAAGCAGAGCCCTCGAGCTTGGTTTGACAAATTCAGCGGCATCGTGGCGGCCGTTGGTTTTGCTCGCAGCGCTGCTGATCACTCTCTATTTATTCGCAAAACCTCTTCAGGACTGGTGGTTCTTGCAGTATATGTGGATGATATTCTTCTCACTGGTGATGACCAGGAAGGGGTAGCCTTGACAAAGCGGCATCTTCGCCAACATCTAGTCACGAAAGATATGGGTTCTCCGAAGTACTTTTTGGGGATCGAAATCTCTCGGAAGCCCAACTCTTTAGTCCTCTCTCAGCGTAAGTATGCTCTTGATATTTTAAAAGAAGCAGGATTGACTGGGGCCAAACCTGCCCGATGTCCCATGGCTGTTGGAGAAGACAAAACCTGGACAGATGGTTCGCCTCTTCTTTCAGATGCTTCGCGGTACAGGCGTCTAGTTGGTAAGCTCATATACCTCACCGTGACTAGGCCCGACATCTCCTATGCTGTGGGCAAGGTGAGTCAATTCATGCAAGCTCCCAGGGAGTGCCATCTACAGTCCGCCTTGCGGATCTTGGAGTACGTCAAAGCAGCCCCTGGGAAAGGATTGCTCTTTCAGAAGAATGATCATCTGAGGGTTGAAGCTTACTCAGATGCGAGTTACGCTGATGACAAAGGGGACCGCAAGTCTACCTCCGATTTTTGTACCTTTGTTGGGGGCAATCTGGTAAGTTGGAAGAGCAAGAAGCAATCTGTTGTCTCCAGGTCCAGTGCTGAAGCTGAGTATCGGAGTATGGCATCGACCACTTGCGAGCTAAAATGGCTACGGGCTCTCATGTTGGATTTAGGAGAGGTCTACAACCATCCTCTACCTATGTTCTGTGACAACAAGGCTGCTATATATATCTCCAAAAATCCAGTCTTCCATGAGAGAACCAAACACATTGAGGTCGACTGTCATTTCATTCGTGAAGAGATTCTGAAGGAACAAATTTGCACTCCCTTCGTCACGTCTGAAAAAGAGCTGGCTGACATCTTCACCAAGCCAGTATCCGCCTCATTTCTTCATATATGTGACAAGCTGGGCATGATCGACATATATGCTCCAGCTTGAGGGGGAGTGTTGAAGTTGAGACCGGGCGGTCTGTCGGTCTGGCTTGGCGGGTTATTGACCGGGCGGTCTGGCGGTTTGCCTTCAGCGGGTTGGTTGCTGTGTTGAGGTCTGAGGTCCAAGCGGTCTAGCGGTCTGTTACTGGCGACTAGGAGACCGGGCGGTCTAACGGTCTCACTTGGCGGCTTGTCTCTCTCTCTGGCAGTGGCCGAGCGGTTAGCCCTTCTGTCTAACCGCGCGGCTTGTTCCGGTCTGTTGTTCTAGCCGCCCAGATTCTTTTGTATAGTTTTAGTCCCACATCTCTTATTTGTATTCTCTCTTCTCTCCTCCATTTTATATAAGGGAGGCCATACCTTTGTAATAGAGACCCTTTTCTGATAATAAAATTTCAGTTATACCATTTCCGGCTTGTTTTAGTTCGCTTCTAACAATTTCTACCGCTAGAATGCGGTAGAAATGCATAAAAAGTGCAAATAAAAATTAACCGGACAAAAAGTTTTGAAAATTAAAACGAAAAGCTAAGTGCTCGAAAAATTAAAACGACTGCATTTCTACCGCTAGAATGCGGTAGAAATGCATAAAAAGTGCAAATAAAAATTAACTAAAGCTAAACGGGTGCGGAAAACGAAAATAAAATGGACATTACAACGGCTAGAAAATGCGGAAAAATCCTAAACTAAGCTAAGTTATAAAAGCTATAAAGATGAAAATATAAAATGAAAAAGATATGAAAAGAAATAAGATTGCTAAAGGGAGAGTTGCTTAGATCCATTCCAAACACGTATAAGGAGAAGAAAAATGTGTTTCATTAATTAAAAGAACAAGTTACAAGACAAAAAAAATAGCAAAAGCTAAGGAGAGGGGGAGAAATTTCTCTTACATAGCATTTGGAATAAAAATGGGCAGCATAACCCCTTAGCAAAATGGCCAAAAAAAGAGACAAAAATCTCATACAGCAGCTGCCCTTTTATAGGCAAAATTTCGGGTTGGTCACGCCCTAGGTCACGGGCGTGACAGGGGGGCGTGTCCGTACTATGCATGAGCTGATTGGTGATTTGACTGGAGCCTTGACTTCGGCTGAAAACGTGGCGGTCACGCCCCAGGTCACGGGCGTGATAGGTGTCAGGCACGGGCGTGACTAGGGCGTGACGGGGAGCTGGAGCTGTGGATTTGACGCGCGCTTTGACTTCGGGGCGGTCCACGTGGCGGTCACGGGCGTGACAAACTTGTCACGGGCGTGACATGGGGGCGTGACGGGATAGCTGGCATTTCGATGTCGGCAGCGTTGACAGGTTGACTAAGCGTTGAGTGCCGACATCGACACGGGCGTGACTTGACTTGACACGGGCGTGACATTGGGCTTGTCGGGCTCGGGACAGTGAATTTGTTGAGTTTTGGCTACCTGCTTGCGTTGAGAGCCTGACACGCCCGTGTCGGGGGGTGACACGGGCGTGACAGGGCCGAAAA
The DNA here is from genome assembly GCA_039513925.1 of Platanthera zijinensis. Lineage (NCBI taxonomy): Eukaryota > Viridiplantae > Streptophyta > Magnoliopsida > Asparagales > Orchidaceae > Platanthera > Platanthera zijinensis. The sequence goes on from CM077095.1 coordinate 25,425,667, forward strand.
TAATATTTTTCTGAAAAAAATCAGAAAACAAAAAAGATAAGTTAGAAATAAAAATTACAAAAAAGAAACAATTTATTAAATAAAACAAACTAAAAAATATAAAAATAAACAAAAATGACTTAAATAAAATACGAAAATATAGGTATATTTACAACTCATCAACCTTCCACCCGACATGCCCAGCCCGTACCTGGAGCAAGAAAAAAACATGGGTGGCCTTAGCTATATCACACAACTCCACCCCCATAAAGAGCTACAACCACCACTACTAACCACGACCCACGATTCGGCCTTTAGGAAAATAAAGAAAACGGCCGACAAGGAAAACCCAGAAATACAACTGGAAATCCACTCGGAAACGAAATACAAGGTAAAGGAAGAGTGTTGAACTAAACCAACACGACTAGGCGTTGAGTGAAACCCACTCAGTGCCTACCTAAACTTTGGCGTTGAGTGAGCTAGCCTCACTAGCCGCCAAAATAATACCACTAAAGAATACGGAGCTCGACGACATTCGAACGACCAAGGCAGAAGATCCAGAACTCGAGTAGTTGCCTGCCACTTGAGTATCTAAACTCCCGCACTCGAAACCAGCTAAATTCGCCTAGCAAACGAAAATATACAAAGCGCACGATCAGTGATGCACGATCAGTGGTCATGCGCACTCATCGGCTGATGATCGTGCGAAGCGACCCTGAAAAACCTGACAGAAAACCTAGCAACTGCGCACGATCAGTGTCGCACGACCACTGGTCGTGCGCACTGTTGCCAGCGCTCGTGCGATTTTCCGAGACAGAACTTTGGAAACTGAAAGACAGCCGCGCACGAGCAGAGGCACACGACCAGTGGTCGTGCGCCCTAACGGTTGATGACCGTGCGCGGCTAACCTGTACCGTTTGGAATTTCCCGAACGACACCGGAACGCGCACACGACTCACACCACTGCAGTAGCAGCAGACAACTATCAACGTCGCGCACCACTACCATACGAACTATGCCTAATCATTCGAGTAATACCTTAACGAAAAAAATCGGCAACCACACCCCCCCCCCTCCTAACTCTCCCTCTCGGCTACACCCGAACCAGAGCAATAATCAAAATAAAGGAAAACAACGGCTCCACGCCGACAATTTCGATTCCAATCATCACAAAATAGGGGGGGTTTCAGTAGGAAGAACTAAGCCTTATAGTTAGCAAGAAAATGAGAACAACAAGGCCTCTAACCTGGGCTAACCGGGATTTCAATTTCAGCAAGAAAATTCAAAAAAAGGAAAACTTGGCAAGGGCAAGAATACCACTTGCCTCAATCACAGCGAAGCTTTGGACTGCTTTCCTCCTCTTCGCACGGATCAAAACGGCCGCAACACCTAAAATAACACTCGGCCATTAATGGCGGAAAACTTCCAAAACCGAAAATTCCAATCCTCCCAAAACTCCACGAAAATCGAATTTCTTACCGCAGGAATGAAGGTCTTGACGAGAGCAATCCGAATCCACTCTCGGAATCGAATTCCGTCCACAAACGCTCCGGGAATCGGCGTCCGAAGGCAAGGGTAGTTCGGTGGTTTCCTTCTCTCATACAGGGGCGGCGGTTCGAGTGGGGAAGATGATAGATCGGCTCCTTTCATTCTATATATATACATATATATAATTATATAATTATATAATTAATTACAAAATTACATAAAGCACCTAAACGACGCGAAAACCGAACTACCTCGGAATTCGACGAAATTCGCACCGTAGCTAAATACCCACGCTACGAACACAACGGCGAAGTCAAAATTAATTTTCGTCGAACAGAACTCGAGTTATACCCAAATAAAGCCAAACACCAACATCCCCCCGAGAGGCCACACCGGGTCACCCAAAACGACTCGGCTTGCTAGGGAGATCTTGCCAACAGGCTACAGAATAGGGCACTCAGTTCTAAGGAGCTAAACCACACTCCACAAATGGCACAAGCCACGGAAACGCGTCATCGTAACGCCAAACGAGAATAAAAATAATCGCTGAAAAAACGGGGCGTTACAGTCACTCCCCCTAAAAGAAAGTTTCGTCCCAAAACTTTACGCACAACCCTCCTACTAAAGAAGGAAAAGTAACAAACAGAAGTTACAAAGGGAAACATACCGATCAAATCAGCGAAACAGGTGAGGGTACGCCCTCCTCATGGCCGACTTTAGCTCCCAAGTCGCGCTCTCCAAATCCTGATTTTTCCATAGAACTTTCACCATCGGTATGGACTTCTTTCGCAGCACACGCTCCTGAGTATCCAAAATACGAACTGGCACCTCAACAAAAGAGAGGTTGGGCTCCAACTGGGGCACAACATCCAAGAGTTGCCCACTGCTGCGCACACACTTCCGCAATTGGCTAACATGAAAAATATTATGAACACCAGGGAAGTTCGCTAGCAAATCCAATCTATAAGCAGACACACCAATCCGCTCCAAAACCTCGAACGGGCCCACATACCTTGGGTCCAATTTCCGATTTTTACCAAATCTCTTCACACCAACCATTGGAGAAACCTTGAGGTATACATGATCCCCTACTAAAAACTCCAAAGCAGACCTACGCTGATTGGCATTCTTTTCATACCTCTCCTGAGCTAAACGAAGCTTTTCACGAATAAGCTTCACGGCGACTTCCATCTCTTCCAGAGCATCTGGACCCAACAAAGGCTTCTCACCAGCCTCAGCCCAAAACAACGGAGTCCTACAGCGCCTCCCATACAAAGCTTCGAACGAAGCCATCTGCAAGCTTTCCTGATAACTGTTATTGTAAGCAAATTCCATGAGTCGCAGACGCTCATCCCACGCTCCACCGTGGTCTAAAATATAGCACCGGATCATATCCTCAACAATCTGATTGACCCGCTCCGTCTGCCCATTGGTCTGAGGGTGGTACGCCGTAGAATACCTCAGATCCGTACCCAAACCCTCCTGCAGACTCTGCCAAAAACGAGAAGTAAAGCGGGAGTCTCGATCAGAAATGATGCTAACCGGCACACCGTGGAGTCGGATGACTTCATTCAAGTACAACTCCGCTATCTTCCTCATCGGGTAATCAATCTTATATGGCACGAAGTGAGCACACTTCGTCAATCTATCCACTATAACCCAAACAGAATCATATCCTCTCGGGGATTTAGGCAAACCCGTGATGAAGTCCATAGATATACTCTCCCACTTCCAAGTCGGGATCTCTAGCGGAGTCAACTTACCACCAGGCCTTCCATGATCGGCCTTCACACGCTTGCAAGTGTGACACTCAGCAACATATCGGGCTATATCTCCTTTCATACCATACCACCAGGCAATTTGCCTTAAGTCACGGTACATCTTCGTAGATCCTGGATGGTAGGCAACGCTGGAACCATGAGCCTCACTGCAAATCATACCTCTAATGTCCCCAACAGCAGGAACGCAAAACCTGCCGCGGTACTTCAAAGTACCCGCATCATCAATAGCAAAATCTGGCAACTCTCCCTTCTCTGTCCTGGTAAAAAGGTGCAACAGATCCGGATCGTCCTTCTGATGCAGTCTAGTCAAAGAAATCCAGGACGGCTCTGCCACTGACAAACTACTCTGCAAACCACAGCATCCCACTGAAATATCCATAAGGAGGAACTCCTCAACTAACCGATCGGCGGAGAGGTTAAAGATCTTTCCCGTCTTTCGGTTTAGGGCGTCGGCCACCACATTGGCCTTGCCCGGATGATACTGGATTTCTACGTCATAATCCGCCACATACTCAAGCCACCGCCGCTGACGCAGATTCAACTCTTTCTGCGTGAACACGTACTTCAGGCTCTTATGGTCAGTAAAAATCTTGCACTGAGCCCCATAAAGTAAGTGCCTCCACAACTTCAACGCATAGATAACCGCTGCAAACTCAAGGTCATGCGTAGGATAATTCTTCTCATGAGTCTTCAGCTGCCTTGACCCATAAGCAATTACTTTTCCAACCTGCATTAATATGCATCCCAGACCTATAAGCGAAGCATCCACATATACAACATAATCCACGCCCTCAGTAGGAAGGGTCAGAACGGGAGCAGTACACAATCTCCTCTTTAACTCCTGAAAAGCTTCTTCGCACTTCTCGCTCCAAACAAAAGCCACATTCTTCTGAGTCAGCTTGGTCAAAGGTGCGGCTAGAGAAGAGAAACTCTCCACGAATCTCCTGTAATAGCCAGCCAACCCTAAGAAACTTCTGATCTCCTTAAGAGTATTCGGCCTACTCCAATCCATCACTGCTGCAATCTTTTTTGGGTCAACCGAGATCCCATCCTTGTTCACCACGTGGCCTAGAAAAGAAACCTGAGGCAACCAAAATTCGCACTTGCTCAACTTGGCGAATAACTTGTGGTTCCTCAATTCTGATAGTACCAAGCGCAGATGCTGCTCATGCTCCTCAGCACTGCGAGAATAAACCAACACGTCATCAATGAAGACCACCACGAACTTGTCTAGGAAATCCTTGAATACCCGATTCATCATGTCCATGAAAGCTGATGGTGCGTTGGTCAAACCAAACGACATCACCAAAAACTCAAAGTGTCCATGCCTCGACCTAAACGCAGTTCGTGGAATATCTGCCTCACGGATCCTGAGCTGATGATAGCCCGAACGAAGATCGATCTTGGAGAACACCGTGCTACCACGCAACTGGTCAAATAAATCATCGATCCTCGACAGAGGGTACCTGTTCTTGATAGTGACCTTGTTCAACTCTCTATAGTCGATGCAAAGCCGCATCGACCCATCTTTCTTCATTACGAACAAAACAGGAGCACCCCAAGGCGACGAACTCTGCCTGATAAAACCTTTAGCCAACAACTCATCTAACTGAATTCGCAACTCCTCTAACTCACGAGGGGCCATCCGGTACGGCGCCTTAGCAATAGGACGCGTACCCGGCTCCAAATCAATAACAAACTCCACATCCCGCTCAGGAGGGATACCAGGAAGATCATCAAGAAAAACATCGGCGAAACCACGAACAATAGGAATCTCCTCCAAGCGTGGCACGCTAACAACGGTTCCAACCGCCGAGACTAAACAAACACAACAATCAGAAAGAAACAATCTCTGAACACATACCGCAGAGAGAACAGGAGAATCCTGACACGGATTAGCATACACGCTGCCGGGCTGACCGTCGTCCCTGATGAAGTCCAAGCGCTTTCCTTTGCACTGAATGACCACATCATACTGAGAGAGCCAGTCCATGCCCAAAATGACATCGAAGTCCTCTAGATCAATCATCTTCAGGTCCGCCTTCGCAAGAAAATCCCCCAACAAAACCGGGCAATCCAAAATACCCAAATCTGACAACACAGATTCACCAGAGGGAAACTTGACACGGAAGGAATCCCGAACACGATCTAGAGACAACCGATGACGCTCCACAAAGGCTCTAGCCACGAACGAGTGGGTAGCGCCGGAGTCAAACAGAACACGCGCCCAGCAGTTCTTCACCTTAAATTTCCCTATAGGAACGCACAAAGCTAAGGAGCTAGCACAACAGTACCGCGAATAATCTAGTAACTAAACCACCAGGCTAGAAAGAAAACAACAAACAACTAACCTGAGATCACCTGGGTCGAAGTCTGAGCCTCCTCGGAAGAAATCACGTTCAGCTTCCCTTTTCCCTTGTCCACACGCTGAGGTGGAGGTAATGCCTGCAGCGGAACTGCAGGAAGAGCTGGCTGAAACTGAGGACACCTCGACTTGATGTGTCCCTTCTGCCCACACTGAAAGCAGACTTTATCCTTGGTCCAACACTGGGCCGCATCATGGCCGGATCGCTTACAAACAGAACAGGAGGCATCTCTCCTAGGAGCACCCTGAATCGCATGAACCTGCTCCTTCTTCTGAGCTGCCGCCTTCTTGAAACACCTCTCGACAGGATGGCCTGACCGGCCACAAAAACTGCACACCACCCTGCTCCTCTTTCCCGGAACAGCATCGGGTACCAGGGGTTTCTTCTCCTCTACCAACTTCCTCTTATCCTTCTTCAACTGCTGGCCTCTGCTCTTCGCCGTCTCAATAGCCTCAACCTTAAGAGCAGCCTCTACAACTCCAGCATAAGACACTGACCCATAAGCACTGGCCAACTGCTGCACCTCACTCCTCAAACCACCGAGGAATTGCTTAACTCGATCAGCCTCAACGCTGACCAATCCAGGGGCAAAACGGCTCAACTTGCTGAACTCTATCTCATACTCACCCACCATGAGCTGCCTTTACTTCAGATGGAGGAAGTCGTTCATGAGGCGGTCACGCTCGACCGAGGGTAAGAACTTCCTCAACAGCATCTCCTTGAACATTTCCCAAGAGCATCCGGCTACCAGGCTCTCCTTCTCTCTCAGCCACCAACTCTTAGCCAAACCTTTAAGCTGATAGGCGGCTATCATCACCCTCTGTTCATCCGCAATCCCTGAGTACGAGAACATCTCCTCCATGGAGATCAGCCAGTCGTCTATCACCATGAAATCTGCCTTCCCATCATAAGTGGGAGGGCTCAGCCTCTGAAACTGCGAGATGAAGGCCATCTCTACTGGCACCACCATTGGAGGTCTCAAGGGTGCAGGAGGAGGAGGAATAGCTAACCCCCCAGCAGGAACTTGCGCACCCTGAGCCTGCCCTGCCACAACTGCCACCAAAGACTGAATCTGGGCTTGCACCTCCTCCAACTGCCTGCCCATAGCTTCGCTACTCTGACGCAGACTCTCGATCACCGCATCGTTCTGAGCTCCAGAAGATTCACCCTCAGACAGGGGAGTCGATCGAGTCGCAGGACGCCTAGCCATCCTAAAAATCATTACAACGCAAATCAGATCCAAATCCCACGACTAGAACCGATTACCAGTACAGACAATACATATGTAGATATAGACTTAAAGCTGCTAAACTTGCTCTGAGAGTTTATCTTCTTCACAAAAATTAGATGATATGCCCTAACCTAGGATGGTTAACCACCACCTTACTAACTCTTGTGCCTAGATCGGATGCATGAACTTATGTTAATTTGAAAACTAATGTGTGTACATATGTCATCCTGCAAATCTTTAGCTCGGCGCGTTGTGCTTATGCAATGATATGATATGCATGATTGTGCTATGCATTCTAAAAAAGGCCCTAATGCATGTTATGAGCGGCGTACGCATGAAAATGTTATGCATCCCATACTACATAACATTTCCATGCAACGAAAAAGAAACGTGCTAGTCGCAGTCATGTGGTGAGGTTATGCATCCCATACTACATAACCCTCACATGTAGCCCCTATGGTGGATCCATATACGAACACATATTATGCATCCCATACTACATAATATGCCCCGTATACTTCATGTTATGCTATGAGGGTAGTGTTCGTGCTTTTGCCAAGACGTGCTGATGACATATCGGTGTGTGAATGACATGATGCTGAACTACTAATAAGGGAACAAAGGAAGGTTGCTCAACTAACTTGTCAAGCAACCTCCCTCTGATACCAACTGTCACAACCCGCATTTTCTCCGAATTAAGAATTATCAGAGTAAGAGAAAACACGCGTCATGATGCCACGTCAAGCAGGGGATAACTGCTGACGCTCAGGCAAAACCAACTACAATCTTTATGCAAGAAAATCATGTGCTTAATGAATAGAAAATCAGTTATATTTTAGAGACCGTATCCCTCGGCTCAGTGGATCACCTAGTCCACAAAAGAAAACTATATTTATACGCTGCGGAAAAATACTTTATTTAGGTTTAACCTCCTAAGGAGCGCATAAGGGTTCCAAGAGAACCACTCATGCTATGCAAGACTCTACATTAAATTTATGTAATATATAAGAAAATGGTCTTTATACGTGATTTGGAAAAATAGTGATTTCGCTTATAAAACATGCTGATCATGAGCTTTATTTATAATAACAATTATAGTTTAAAAATAACTAGCAACCTAGCATAAAACCTTCTCAGAGCAAGTAGACTATCTCCAGAAAATGGTAGCAGCAATAGTATATATCTAGTACAAGGTAAAAACTACCAGTGGGCGCCAACAACCTGACACGAACCCACTAGCACAAATATATGTCTGTAAGAGAGTACTGAAAACAACCTCACTAACAAGGTAAACAGAACTCCAAGGTCCGGGAGTCCACCAACAACACCACCTCCAACTAGCCACCAGACTGGCTACAGCTCAGAACCTGGGGTATTCCAAAAGAAAATAGAATTCCTCAGCAAGCTAAACAAAGAAAAACTGCATGAAAGAGTCAACCAAAGGACAAAGTAACAGAAAAACATGCAGTAGAAGGAGTCACAACTGTCCAAAACAGGACCATAAGAAATGCACAACGTGCAAAGCAACAGCAACGACCCAGCCCAGGAACCACATCCTGCAGGGCCTACTAGGCTGCCAAGAGCCAGAATGTTGCAAACTACCAAAGAAGAAACTTCTAACACCCTAAACTGTGGGAAGTGATAGTAGCAAAAACAACAACGAGGAACCGGATCGAAGGCAAACGCAGTCCCCCAATCCACCATGTCCAAGTCAAAAGCTCGAGGGTCAACACGTGAAAACACAAGGGACCTTCCACCCGACATGCCCAGCCCGTACCTGGAGCAAGAAAAAAACATGGGTGGCCTTGGCTATATCACACAACTCCACCCCCATAAAGAGCTACAACCACCACTACTAACCACGACCCACGATTCGGCCTTTAAGAAAATAAAGAAAACGGCCGACAAGGAAAACCCAGAAATACAACTAGAAATCCACTCGGAAACGAAATACAAGGTAAAGGAAGAGTGTTGAACTAAACCAACACGACTAGGCGTTGAGTGAAACCCACTCAATGCCTACCTAAACTTTGGCGTTGAGTGAGTTAGCCTCACTCGCCGCCAAAATAATACCACTAAAGAATACAGAGCTCGACGACAGTCGAACGACCAAGGCAGAAGATCCAGAACTCGAGTAGTTGCCTGCCACTTGAGTATCTAAACTCCCGCACTCGAAACCAGCTAAATTCGTCTAGCAAACGAAAATATACAAAGCGCACGATCAGTGACGCACGATCAGTGGTCGTGCGCACTCATCGGCTGATGATCGTGCGAAGCGACCCTGAAAAACCTGACAGAAAACCTAGCAACTGCGCACGATCAGTGTTGCACGACCACTGGTCGTGCGCACTGTTGCCAGCGCTCGTGCGATTTTCCGAGACAGAACTTTGGAAACTGAAAGACAGCCGCGCACGAGCAGAGGCACACGACCAGTGGTCGTGCGCCCTAACGGTTGATGACCGTGCGCGGCTAACCTGTACCATTTGCAATTTCCCGAACGACACCGGAACGCGCACACGACTCACGCCACTGCAGTAGCAGCAGACAACTATCAACGTCGCGCACCACTACCATACGAACTATGCCTAATCATTCGAGTAATACCTTAACGAAAAAAATCGGCAACCACACCCCCCCCCTCCTAACTCTCCCTCTCGGCTACACCCGAACCAGAGCAACAATCAAAATAAAGGAAAACAACGGCTCCACGCCGACAATTTGGATTCCAATCATCACAAAATAGGGGGGATTTCAGTAGGAAGAACTAAGCCCTATAGTTAGCAAGAAAATGAGAACAACAAGGCCTCTAACCTGGGCTAACCGGGATTTCAATTTCAGCAAGAAAATTCAAAAAAAGGAAAACTTGGCAAGGGCAAGAATACCACTTGCCTCAATCACAGCGAAGCTTTGGACTGCTTTCCTCCTCTTCGCACGGATCAAAACGGCCGCAACACCTAAAACAACACTCGGCCATTAATGGCGGAAAACTTCCAAAACCGAAAATTCTAATCCTCCCAAAACTCCACGAAAATCGAATTTCTTACCGCAGGAATGAAGGTATTGACGAGAGCAATCCGAATCCACTCTCGGAATTGAATTCCGTCCACAAACGCTCCGGGAATCGGCGTCCGAAGGCAAGGGTAGTCCGGCGGTTTCCTTCTCTCGTACAGGGGCGGCGGTTCGAGTGGGGAAGATGATAGATTGGCTCCTTTCATTCTATATATATACATATATATAATTATATAATTATATAATTAATTACAAAATTACATAAAGCACCTAAACGACGCGAAAACCGAACTACCTCGGATTCGACGAAATTCGCACCGTAGCTAAATACCCACGCTACGAACACAACGGCGAAGTCGAAATTAATTTTCGACGAACAGAACTCGAGTTATACCCAAATAAAGCCAAACACCAACATCCCCCCGAGAGGCCACACCGGGTCACCCAAAACGACTCGGCTTGCTAGGGAGATCTTGCCAACAGGCTACAGAATAGAGCACTCAGTTCTAAGGAGCTAAACCACACTCCACAAATGGCACAAGCCACGGAAACGCGTCATCGTAACGCCAAATGAGAATAAAAATAATCGCTGAAAAAACGGGGCGTTACACCTATTCACCCCCTCTAAGTTATTTAGGCTGACTACTAGACACTTTCAATTAGTATCAGAGGCAGGTTGTTTGATATAAGGTTAACACCTTGAACAAGATCTCTTTCTAGTTGTTAAGAGACTTCGTTAGCTATGGACAGAAGCAAGGATATGTCTTTGATGAAGTTGCATGTGTGAACCAAGGAGAACTTCCCCATGTGGAAGGAGAGATTCAGATTCTACATGGAAGTTGTTGATCCGTGTAATTTTTAGATTGTTGAAGAAGGACCTCACATTCCTACACAGCCAACTGCTTTGAATCATACAATTATGATTCCAAAGAAAATGATGGACTTGAATAAGGATGAAATAGCTCTAGTCTCCTTGGATAAAAATGCAAAGAATATCATAGCCAGTTCCGGGTGACGACTTATAACACCCCAAGTTTTTGTAGGCAGGAAAAGTAGTTACCACGCGGCGGTAGGTTGATACCGCATGGAGGTAGCGTCAGGCGTCGAGAACGTCGAGTAAGCCATGTTGACTCGACGCATTGTCAACCGCATGGCGGAAGGTTGTTACCGCGCAACATTAGCTAATTATTTGGCTGAGCCCTCGGGAAGTTATCGCTCAGCGGTAGCGATACCGCAGGCGGTTATTTTGGCGAAGCTCTCGGGTTTCTACTACACGGCGGTAATAGCAGTCGCACGGCGGTAGTAGAAGCGGACGTGTCATAACCGTTGCTAGCTACCGCGAGGCATTAGCATACTATCGTGCGGCGATAGCAAAGCTGTAAAGGTGTGGCCACATGTCAGCCTATTGTTGGAGGGCCTGAGCGGTGGCACATAAAACGAGGCATTGATTAACAGTACTGTGCGGTAGTATCTAGTTACCGCGTGGCGGTAGCTCGGTTTATAGTGTTGGTTTTGCCATTTTCACTCCATTCTTTTGGAGTTTGAGACTCTTGGGCTGTATGTTATGAGCAGGACAAGCAGCACTGGAGAGAGGAGATATTGCCGCCATTTGAGATTCGGAGCTCAGATTTACGAGGCGAGTTCGGATCTACGGAGGCAAAGCCAAAGCGGTTGTTTCCGTCCGACTAGATTCTCTCCCATGGCGCCGAAGCGGACTTCTAGGGTAACGATCCTCTTCCTTGGACATGTGAAGTCCTTCATTTTGGAATTTGAGGGTAGACACTCAACGAACACGTGGAAGTGGGTCTCCCGACGGGTAGATCTGTGTATCCCCATTAGTTTGCATTTAGATCCGAAATCAAAGTACGGAATATGCATATTGTGTAAAGCCCATCCGGACAGGTTGGTTTGAATTGGTGATGTTTGTATATTGTTGTATGTCGGAGAAGACTTTGTGTTTATCACATAGATTTCGGAGTCGCGGGGTGTGTAGATGGCTGCGTTGAGAGTACTGGAGGTGGACTCCAGGAAAACACTCAAAATGGGGGAAGAATCGACAGTGTGTCCCCAACCGCGCGGCAGTAGCGCTACCGTCAGCGTTAGCTCCTAGTGAGCACTGTATTGATTATGAGGCCTGTCTCATGGAGACCTGGTGTCTGTTTGTTGAGGTCTATCTCTTGGAGACCTAGGGGCCATTTACTGAGGCCTGTTTCTTGAACACCTGGGCATGTGAGAGCTAAAAATCTGTGTGGCCTAGCTTAGGTGGCCATGAGAGCCAGCCTTTTAATATAACAAAGTTATGTATAATTGTGTATGGGAAAGGGGAGGCTGACCTGCCTCATAGCTTATTGCGCCAGGTGATTTTAGCAATGGTAAAGAGCTTAACTATACCCAACCCTATGTCATTCAACTTGGATTGAGTTGGTGAATGAATCTGAGGGATCACCGTGACTATTCATAGCCATAGAGGCGAGTCTTTGGCTTCGGACGTGAAAGAATAGAAAATGCTCAAGTATGCTAACCCTTGCTGAGAATGGTGGTGGGACCCTGGGAATTTCGATACACCGATAATGTGCCGTGAGTGCATGGGGCATGTGGTCGACAGTGACAACATCTGTGGTGAATGGTGCTTAAGTTGCACGTTCTGGATACCAATATTTGATTATACTAATGCCTGCAGGGAAGGAGCACCACCAACCCGAGTTAGGGGTGGGGTCGTTATAATTTGGTCAGCTAATGCTGACCGTTGCTATTGTTTGCCATCGTATGGTGGAATGTTTCATGCAGGTGCAGCCGAGCTGAGCGGCAAATAGCAGGCTGGATCCCCGGATTGCTAAGTTGGCCCTTGAAGGCCAAAGTGAATTACCCGTTTACTTTATTGTTCATGTATGGCCGTCCTACATGTCGATGTATGCAAAACATTTATATTTGAGAAAAACAATGTAAAGACTTAAGGCCAAGACAATTTGTGTATTTGGTTATTCATTCTTGTTTTATGTTAGTGGACATTCATATGGTTGGGTTCTAATTATAATCATTAAATTAACTTCCGCTAAAATGATCTCTGTGTTAGGATACGTAATATTGGATAATGGTTTCAATTAGTAACTCCTTTGACTGTCCTTAGTATATGGTGTCGGGCCCCGACCGAACCTTCTGCTATATGCTATATGACAGATGGGGGTATTACACAGTTGGTATCAAAGGCTGGTGTCGGTCTTTCTTATTTGAATTCATGGACGAATTCTTTTAAGGGGTGGTGAGCACATGTATGTGCATTACCGTTATAACATAAAAGAACCCATGAATGTCCACTTAGGAATGAAAATACACATTCTTGAGGAACCTGCGTGTTCTTATGATTGCTTTTTGGCAATTGTTTGTCGCCTAATTGCATGTTTTATGATTATAAGTGACTAGAAGTGGTGCAGAGCAGTGACAACGTCAGCACTCTATGGAGAGTAGTGAGCCCAATGACGTGCTTGCGACCCCTCCTTCTACTGAAACCATTCGAATGGTAGCTGAAGCGGTGTTTGCTATGATCAATGTCCAACTAGGCAGGAAGGTACATCCTCCTATTCCTAGATTAGGTCATGTACCGCTTGGCGTAGCGGAACCTATAGTGGCAGATCAAGTAGTGGCAGAGCTCGTACTGTAGAGGAGAGCAACTGAAAAATAGCTTAAGCACGCGATGAGCTTTAATCCACCAATGTTTTTGGGGACTGAGACCCCAACGCAAGTTAAGGACTAGCTTTCTAGGGTGAAGAGAGTCATGTCAGCAACGGAGACAGAGGAGTGGCAGAAGGTCACAATAGTAATATTCCTTCTGGATAATAAAGCAAGGTTATAGTGGGATGAGTAAGAACTGCATGACTTCGCTGGGAGGCAACTCTCTGATAACTCGATGGAGGAGATCTCGAGATTATTTTTGGCACAGTTCATCCCGTTAGTGCAGAAAATAGCGATGGAGAATCAGTTTCAGAGACTGACTCAGGGTGAGAGTAGCGTGGACAACTACCTACATGAGTTCATGAGATTGGGACTTTATGCTGGCTCTACTTTTACTGATGAGGAGCGCAAGACCAACCAGTTCTATGAAGGACTGTGTGACGATCTGAGGCTGCTTCTCTCATGTCCTATGATGCAGTGCTTTCTAGTCTTGGTTAATATAGCCTGATCTCTGGAGAAGGATCTGAAGAGAGTTCAAGGTAAGAAGGACTCGACGGTGAAGAGGTTAGAATTTAAAGTTCAAAGTTCGTCGAAGTCTGGGCATCGAAAGTGGTATAAGAAGCCCAAAACTTCTGGACCGACTACTTCATCAATTACTACTGGAGCATTATCTAGGCGAGGAGGCCCAATTGTTTGTTATAACAATTACAAACTGGGACGTATAGCCCGCTACTGTTGGAGTGGCAAATCAGAGAAGAAGGCAGCATCATCTTATGCTGAAAAGGGAAAAGCGGGGGAGTCAACTACATCCCATTAAGCTCTAGCCAACCTAGAGTCTACAATCTTGGCCAGCAGGAGGCCATCAAGCAAGGCGATGTGGTGACAGGTATGTGTTAAATTTTAGCCGCAATACTTTGCATACCTTGCGTCTTATGCTTTGGTCATATGACTGTCGTATTTTAGGCTTTGTTGTGGTTATGGACTGTCCGGCTCGAGCACTATTTGATACAAGAGCTTCGCACTCTTTCCTATCCAAGGACTTCATGTCACGTATCAGGGTGCCCTCTTCTGTGGCTAAGGAAAGATTGGATATGTTGCTATCTAATGGGTGTTTGATGCGCATGGATAGAGTCTGTTGCGTTAAAGTACTGATCGAAAGTCAAACTTTTGACATGGAAGTGTCATTACTGCTGATAGTAGAGTTTGACGTGATCTTTGGCATGGATTGGCTCTCCAAGAAACGTGCGTACATTAATTGTAGTTTGAATACTATCAAATTGGGGCTGACTATAAGCCAAGAAACTACTTTCTCTGGTCTGAAGGGGTCGAGCAAGACACTGATGTCTGCTCTCTAAGTAGTTAAAGCAGTTCATGAAGGGGAGGAGTTATTCTTCGCCCTAATAAAGGCTAAGAAGTCCAACCCTGGTTTGGTCAGTATCTTACTGGTGTCGGAGTTTGCCAATGCATTTCCCGAAGATCTCCCTAGATCCCCACCTCAAAGAAAGATCGAGTTCACCATTGAGTTAGTGCTAGGTGCTAAGCCAGTGTCGCAGTCTCCTTACCGCCTAAGACCTATATAGATGGCAGAATTGAAGGAACAACTTCAAGAATTGATAAAGCAGGGGGTTTGTTCGTCCAAGTTCGTCACCTTAGAGCGCCTCGGTCCTCTTCGTGAAGAAGAAGGACGGAAGTCTGCGGCTGTGTATCGACTATCAGGAATTGAATAAACTAATAGAGAAGAACAAGTACCCGATTTCGAGGGTCGATGATCTATTCGACCAGCTTGTTGGGTCGACTGTGTATTCGAAGCTAGACTTAAAATCTTGATATTATAAGCTAAGAATCAGGGAAAGTGATATTCCCAAGACGGCGTTCAGTACACGATATGGGCATTATGAGTTAACTGTCATGCCTTTCGGGCTAACGAATGTGTCATCCGTATTTATGGACTTAATGAAAAGGACGTTCAAGGAGTATTTGGATCGGTTCGTGATAGTGTTCATCGATGATATCCTAGTGTACTCCCAGTCCGAGGATGATCATGTGGAGCACTTACATATTGTTCTGGAGACCTTGAGGAGTAATCAGTTGTACGCCAAGTTCTCTAAATGTGAGTTTTGGCTATCATCTGTGACATTCCATGGTCATATTGTAAGTGGTGAGGGTATTGCGGTGGATCAAGCAAAAGTGGTTGCAATACGGGAGTGACCTGTGTTTTCTTTTGTGGCAGAAGTCCGGAGTTTTATGGGACTTGACAGCTATTACAGGTATTTCGTGGAGAACTTCTCACAGATAGCTTTACACCTCACGGCCCTGACAAGAAAGGATCAGAAGTTTGTTTGGTCGCCAGCGTGCGCGTAAGCTTTCGAAGAATTGAAAAGTCATCTGACCATGATGCCTATTCTATGCTCGCCTTATAGGACAGAGACTTTGAGTTCTACAGCGACGCTTCAGGCAGCGGCTTAGGCTGCATTTTGTTACAGCATAGGAGTGTAATAGCTTATGGTTCATGCCAGCTAAAGGTGCATGAGAAGAATTATTCGGTCCATGACTTGGAGTTGGCACCCGTGATATTTTTGCTGAAGCTCAGGAGGCACTACTTGTACGGCGCGAATGTCGACATTTATACAGATCATAAGAACTTGAAGTATTATTGGATCAAAAGGACTTAAATATGTGTCAACGAAGGTGGATGGAGTTCCTTGGGAACTACACCTTCAAGATACATTATGTCCCTGACAAAGGTAATGCAGTTGCGGATATGTTAAGTCACAGAACTCCCGCACATGCCAATTGGTTATTGATGCATGACAAATGCCTCGTTCAAGATTTGGAGGCCTTAGAGATTTCTTGTATTTATAGGAGGTCTAGTGCTGAAGAACAATTGAATTGGACAGTAGTACAGTATGACCTCGCCGATAAAATTTTGCAGGCTTTGGATTTGGATGATAGTATGAAACTCTGTATGGCTGAGTCTTCGGAAGGGTCAAATGCCCAGTTTACGGTTGATAATGGGCTATTGTGGAAGAACAATCATTTGTGCAATCTAAAGGTGGGTAAAATACGGGAAGAATTAATGTACGAGGCTCATTATACTAAGTACTTGATTCACCCAGGGAGCACAAAGATGTTTAAAGATATAAAAAAAGCTATTCTTGTGGCCAGGACTGAAAAAAGACATAACACTAAATGTAGCAAAGTGTCAGACTTGTGCCTTGGTAAAGGCCAAATGTCAAAAGACCGGTAGATTTTTGAAGTCTTTGTTTATACTAGAATGGAAGTTCGACAACATATCCATGGATTTCATACATGGGTTGCCGAGATCGCAGAAGGAAAACGAGGCCATCTGGGTGATCGTTGATCGTTTGACGAAAGTGTCGCACTTCATCCCGAATAGGAAGGACGATTCGGTGGAGAAATTGGAAAATTTGTATGAGGATAATATTGTAAGACTGCACGGTGTGTCCCATAGCATCGTGAGTGACCGAGATGGGCGCTTAACGTCTAATGACTGGAGGCTGGTACATCAATTATTGGGTACCAAACTGAAGTTCAATACGGCCTTTCATCTGCAAATGGATTGTCAGACCGAGAGGGTAAACAGGACGATGAAGGACATGCTTCGTATGTGGGCCCTAGATTTGGGGAAATAGTGGGAGGATCACTTGTATATGATCGAATTATCTTACAACAACAGTTACCAGGCATGTATTCAAATGTCGCCCTTCGAGGCCCTATATGGTAGAAAGTGTCGTACTTCGTTGTCATGGTTGGAGACGGGCAAGTCAAAGTTGTATAAGCGAAAGGAAGTCAAGGATGCGACTTCTACTATTCGAACAATTAGGGAGCGTTTGTTGATTACGCGGGATAGACAGGCTAAATATTACAATGCCAAGCACAGAAATGTTGAGTTCGCCGTGGGCGATTGGGTTTACCTAAAAATCAAACCGTTCAAAGACGTGTCAAGGATTTGACGCTTGAAAAAGCTAAGTTTGGTATACCTTAGGCCGTTTGAGGTTTTGGAGTGCATTAGTTAAGCCTCTTATTGATTGAAGCTTTCAATAGAGCTTAGTGGTCTGCATGACATATTCCACATATCTATGTTGCGGAAGGTAGTGCAAGAGCCTACGCAAGTGGTTGCAGCGGATAAGGTGCCGATTGATGTTGGGTTGACAACGAAAGTAAAGCCTATTCGTATTGAAGACTCAGAAGTCAAGCAACTTTGCAATAAGTCTATCATAATAGTCAAGGTCCGTTGGGATAACTGTGGCCGAGAAGATCTATCGTAGGAGTGGGAACAAACCATGAAGGCGGAACTCCTTGAGCTTTTCGTTTGAGGTATACATTCGTAGTATTGATACTCTTATGTTTTCTTGCAATATGTAATTTTGAGACGAAATTCTTTAAGTGGGGGAGATTTGTAATGCCGCAAGTTTCTATAGGCAGGAAAAGTAGTTACCACGCAGTGGTGGTTGATACTGCATGGCGGTAGCATCGGGCGTCAAGTAAGCCGTGTTGACTCGACGCATTGTCTACCGTGCGGCGGTAGTTTGTTACCGCACAGCATTAGCTAATTATTTGGCCAAGATCTCGAGAAGTTATCTCTAAACAGTAGCGATACTACAGGCGGTAGCTTGGGCAATTATTTTGGCAAAGCTCTCAGGTTTCTACCGTGCGGCGGTAGTAGCTATCGCGGGGCGGTAGCAGAAGCGGGCGTGTCGTAACCATCACTAGCTACCGTGAGGCATTAACATCCTATCGCACGGCGATAGCAAAGCTATAACGGCATGGCCAAGTGTCGGACTATAGTTGGAGGGCCTGGGCAGTGGCACGTGAAATGAGGCATTAATTAACGGTAATGCGAGGCGATGGTTTGTTCTCGTGTGGCGGTAGCTCAGTTTATAGTGTTTGTTTGGCCAATTTCACTTCATTCTTTTGGAGTTTGAGAACCTTGGGCTGGATGTTTGGAGGGGGAGAAATAGCATTGGAGAGAGGAGATCTCATCACCATTTGAGATTCGGAGCTCAGATTCGTGAGGCAAGTTCGGATCTACGATGGCAAAGCAAAAGCGGTCATTTCTGTCTGGCTAGATTCTCTCTCATGGTGTCGAAGCGGACTTCTAGGGTAACGATCCTCTTCCTTAGACATGTGAAGTCATTCATTTTGGCATTTGAGGGTAGACACTCCACGAACATGTGGAAGTGGGTCTCCCGACGGGTAGATCCATGTATCCCCGTTAGTTTGCATTTAGATCCGGAATCAAAGTATGGAATAGGCATGTTGTGTGAATTCCATCTGGATAGGTTGGTATGGATTGGTGATGTTTGTATGTTATTGTCTGCCGGAGAAGACTTCGTGTTTATTGCATAGATTTCAGAGTTGTGGGTTGTGCAGATGGCTGCGTTGAGAGTACTGGAGGTGGACTCCAGAAAAACACCCGAATGGGGGAAGAATCGATAGTCTGTCCCATACCGCACGGCAGTAGCGCTACCGCTGATGATAGCTCCCAGTGAGCGATGTATTGATTGTGAGGCCAGTCTTATGGAGTCCTGGTGTCTTTTTTAGGCCTGTCCCTTGGAGACCTAGGGGCTGTTTGCTGAGGCCTATCTCTTAAAGACCCGGGGGCTAGCATGTGAGAGCTAAGAGCCTGTGTGGCTTGTTGCGCCCGGTGATTTGAGCAATGGGAAAGAGCTGAACTGTACCCAGCCCTATATCGTTCGACTTGGATTGAGTTAGTGAGTGAATCCCGGGATCACCATGACTAGTCGTAGCCATAGAGGCTAGTCTTTGGCTTCGGCCCTGAAAGACTAGAAAATGCTCAAGTATGCTAACCGTCGCTGAGAATGGTGGTGGGACCCTGGGAATTCTGGTACACTGATAATATGCCCTGAGTGCATGGGGCATGTGGTCGGCAGTATCAATTTCTATTGTGAATGGTGCTTAAGTTGCACGTTCTGGATACCAATATTTGATTATACTAATGCCTGCAGGGAAGGAGCACCGCCACCCCGAGTGAGGAGTGGGGTCGTTATAATTTGTTCAGCTAATGATGACCGCTGCTATTGTTTGCCACCGTGTGGCGAAATGTTTCGTGCAAGTGCAGTCGAGCCAAGCGAGAAATAACGGGCTAGAGCCCCGGATTGCTAAGCTGGCCCTTGAAGGCCAAAGCGAATTACCCGTTTACTTTATTATTCATGTGTGGCCGGCCTGCGTGCCGATGTATGCAAGACATTTATATTTGAGAAAAATAATGTAAGGCCTTAAGGCCAAGACTATTTGTGTATTTGGTTATTCATTCCTATTTTATGTTAGTGGACATTCATATGGTTGGTTCTAATTATAATCCTTAAATTAACTTCTACTAGAATGCTCTCTGTGTTAGGATACGTAATATTGGATAATGGTTTCAATGAGTAAATCCTTTGACTGTCCTTAGTATATGGCGCCGGGCCCCGGACGGACCTTCTGTTATATGCTATGTGACGGATGGGGGTGTTACATGACTCAATATTGCAAAATCTATTCCACTACAAATCTGCCAATGAGACGTTGGACTGTCTCGTGTGAAAGTGAGGATAGATACAACTCTAGAGGGGGGGTGAATAGAGTATTCAAAAATTATGACAATCTACTCAACCGCTTAGAGTTAGTTTGCGGAATGAGTTTATAGATATTTGAAACCCTAGAGCCTAACACAAAGTGTGGTGCACAAGAGAAAGCTAACTGTAATTACAGTTTCAGCTTTAGTCCTAACACAGCAACTAGCAATCCTAGTTAGTTCAACTCACAACCACAATGCAATAATTAAAGTAAGCAACACAGACAACACAAGAGGTTTATAATGGTTCCCTCTAAATAGGTACATCCACTCTTCTACCACCCTGGTAGGAATCCACTACAGATTTTTGTTCAGGTGCCCTGCCACCAACTGATATGGTTCAGGTAGATCAAGTAGACCCTTTGAGCTTTTGATCAGGAGCTCAAAATCCAACACAGGTTTTTGCTAAGGTACCCTACGACCAAGGTTCACTTTTGAAGGGAGTAATAACCCTTTGTACAGGAGGGTGAGAGAGTTAGAATGTCTTCTCTATTGTAAAACAAGATTAGAGAAGCTAGTGGATTGCACAGAGCTAGAAAGCTCTAAGGAATCAAGGCTCCCCCTGGCTTAGAGAATATCCAGGAAGAAGTCTTGCTTCAGGGTGCAGGAACTCTTCTGAACTCTTGACAGATAAAATCTGTTGTCTTGAAGTTCTTTGAAGGAGTAGCTTGAAGAAGACTCTTGATGTAGAATGTTTATTCTTCTTCAATCAGCTTTTCTTTCTTCTTTTTCTTCTTCTTGAGGCACTGAGTGTGAATGTTCCTGGAAGCAGGATGAACTCAGGATTTGAAAAAGAATGCTGAAGAAAGTAGTTCTTCTAAGTTGAATGTGAAATGATCTGAGAGCTGTATCTTCTTCTTTTAAATCTGTATATGAATATCTGTGTATGTCTATATCTCTCTCTATATATATCTATGTATGTTAAAACTTCTTTCAAAAGAACTCTTTAAATATTAGCCTTTGTAACGGCTCTAATTCTTTGTCTTCTTCTGAGATCTGCAATCTGGGCTGCAAATAGCACAATACAAAATATATCCTGCAGAAAGACATCCTATAAAGGGATAAAGCTTTATGAGAAGCTACATATCCAATCTGATAAAAGAATACTAGAGAAAGTCATATCAGACCAAACTCTTTACGGCCAGAGAAGACTTTTGTGTCTAACGGCTATAAAGGACAGCATGGCAGATAAAGCATAAAGATATGTCAACTAATAAGACAAAAGACTTTGTCAGAGTAGAGCTTGACTTATGCAAAAAGAATGGGGCAAAGATTGCCTTGAGAATTAAACATAAAATCAATGAAACAATCTTTAATAAAATATGCCAGATAAATAAGAAATAGATCACAGAAGAAAAGGAATATAATATTACTAAAAGCAGATAAACGAACGTCGAACGATCCTCGGAGATCGTCGACCGAACCACAGAGATCGTCGACCGAACTACAGAGAAGATAGTCGACTAATCAGAACAGATAGTCGAGCTATAAGATAGTTGAGCTATCAAGACAGATAGTCGAACTATCACAACAGATAGTCGAGCTATAAGATAGTTGAGCTATCAAGACAGATAGTCAAACTATAAGATAGTTGAGCTATCAAGACAGATAGTCGAACTATCACAACAGATAGTCGAGCTATAAGATAGTTGAGCTATCAAGACAGATAGTCGAACTATAAGATAGTTGAGCTATCAAGACAGATAGTCGAACTATCACAACAGATAGACGATCTGCTGAATGACGATAGTCGACCAACTGATAGACAATAGTCGATCGGTTGATAGACAAAAGTCGAGCAGCAATCGACTATAGTCGAACCAAAAACAACTTAGCCAGATTTTCATCTGGATAAGCGACAACTCTACAACTGAGGGAATCTAACCTAACAACTAACCTTTGACCATAGATAAATCTTGGGTCAAGAAACTAATTGAGAGGACTTAACGCAAATCCAAACTAGGGTACTAACAATCTCCCCCTATTTGGGTCAAGTCTCTCAAAACAACAAACAACAACAAATGCTATAAAATAGATATAAATACAACATTAACCTGTTAGGATCAAAGGTGTATCATATCATAAATAAGCATCAATTGTACCAAACAAATAATCAAACAGACAGTCAATAAAATAAACAACTCAAACAGCATCAGAATCTGATTTAGACACAGAAGAACTAGGAAGAAAAGAAATTTTCCTGAAGGGATCTGGAGCATCTTTCTTTGATGTCTTCAAGTCTTGTTCTCCAATGATCTTGGATTCCCCTGCTCTTGGCACAACAGCTTCTGGATGCTTTTCCATATACTTTGAAGCATCAAAAACCTCAGGTCTGACCTGGAATCTGTCTAGTTCCTTCTTCCTGAACTTTGACATTGTAGTTAATCATGTTGCATCTTTACCTTCAGCTCTGGCTTGTCTGATCTGGGCTGATCCAACTAATTCGAGAAATCTGGCCATCCTGAAATCAGGATTAAGCTCTTGGCTTCCATATTCATTATTATCAGCTGGATCAAGAGGTTTTATGGTCTTGAATTGAGTAGAGAGGTTTAACAAGCTTGCAGCTGGCTCTTTGTTTTCTTGAATAACAAGAGAAGATGGAGTAGCAAATTCTGCATATTTCTTACTAGATTTTTCATAGTAGATTATCCTTTTTCCTTTTGAATCTGTTTGCTTTTTCTGAATTGGTTTTCTGAATGGTATACTTTTCTTTTCCTTGGGAGGTGAAGTTTTTCTCTTGGGTGAAGGAGGAGGAGAAAAGGTTGGTCTTTGATGAACCATTTCCTTCACTTGTTCTTTTGATTCAGCCTCTTGTCCTTGTTGGCCTGACTGGGATTTGCCTTGGAAACCTGGATTACTTCTTCTCTGATGAGCTTGAGAGGGAGTGAATCTTGCAGAAGGAGCTGAGGGATTGGCAAAAAAATTTCCTGAGGCTCCTGCACTAGGAGGAGGAGGAGGAGGACCTCTAGGATTCCACTTTGGAACTGGAGAGTCATATCTTTTGCTTTTCTTTCTCTTCTTCTATTGGTTCCTGGACAGTCCCTTCCAATGTTAGTATTCTTTTGATTTGGGATCAATCCCTTTCAATATATAGTATGGGATATCATGATCTAGATTTGGTGGAGGAGGAGCAACAGCCTTCCTCTTCCTTTTAGCAATTCTCTTCTTCTTTCAACCTTTTGAATCATCAGAATCATCCTCATCATCAGAGTGAGATGACTGAGGTTGGTCATAAGGGTCTAAGGCATCTTGATCAGCCATTTCTTTTGCTTTTAGAGCAGCTTTCTCTCTTTCTTCCTCTAAGGTATCCTGTGCCAGAAGAGTGTCAAGGTCTAGTCCTGGGGTGTCATCCCAGACTGTAGATCTTTCTTCTTGTTCATCTGTAACTTTCTCTTGCTCAACTGTAACTGTCTTGAGGACCAGTTCTTCTGGAGCTTGCTCAGCTTCAGGTTCTTCTATTGCAGCAGGTTCTTGAACTGGATCTGGAGCTGGATCTTAAACAAGTTGTTGAGCAGGTTCTTGAGCTGGATCTGTAGCCAAAGGGAGACAAAAATGTTCTAAATGGGCTAGAAAAATTCCTTCAAGATACTCACAGGTTAACATGTCAGTTAACAGGTCAGTAAATTGAGATAAAGAATTACCTGCAGGATTTCCTAACTCCTATAAGTCATCTAGATAGGAGGTGATGACTCCTTCCAGGTATAGGGCAACAATGGGAGTTGAGGATTCTTCAAGACAGGCTTTACAAGCAAATTCTGCTTCCATGATAACATCAGCTGGCCTCTGTCCTGAGCTCTGAATTGTCTGATATAGAATTCTCGCTAATCTGCAAGCAATTCAAAAGACTGTTCAGTAAGAGGAGGCAAATGAAAAATCAGTCCTCCTCCTTTGACTTCAGAAGATCACATCATGATGGTGATCGGTCAAAGAAAAGCTACAACTGATATGACAGGTATTAGTCTAAACCGAATGAACATTCATCTTCTAACATAGTTTGTTACTATTGAAATAAGCCAGGACACGTGATTGCGAAGTGTCCGTATAAAAAGAAGGAATGATTAAAGAAAGAAGAGAAGAGATCCTTCAAAGGAAAGAGGAAGGAAGAGAAGAGCTTCGCAGCAAAGAAGCAAAGACTCTTAGCGACAGTGACTCAAGTGAGTCAAGCTCCTTCCAGGTATAGGGCAACAATGGGAGTTGAGGATTCTTCAAGACAGGCTTTACAAGCAAATTCTGCTTCCATGATAACATCAGCTGGCCTCTGTCCTGAGACTTGAGCTACTTGAACAACTGCTGGAGGAGAGACTAGGGGAAGTCCTGAGACATCTTCCTGGAACATCTCCCCATGCCTGATTTTAGTGGGTACTGAACTCAGGCCCCTAAGTGAAGAGGGCTCAGCAGAGTTGGAGAGTGCATTGATGGATGATGTAAGGGAAGAAATGGAAGAGACAAGTGGGGCAATTGCTGCTTCAATCATGGATTTGATTGAAGGAGTAATTAGCTCCAAAATGCTTGCTATGAAGGCTGGTGTGATTTCAAAAGAGGTGGATGGGGGAATCACAATAGATGGAAGATCATCAGGGATGATGTTCTCCTGATGAGATGCAGATGCATGAGCTGGTGATGGAGATGCAGATGTATGAAGATCAATATGATCTTGATGTGAAATTGGTGACTGTGGTGGAGTTGGTAGAGTCTCAGACGCCAACAGATCAAAACTAGGATATGAAATCCCAGCAAGATGTGAAGGGGGTGGAGATGCTGGTGGTGATGCATGGAGAATAGTTGAAGAATTTAGTGGAAGAGAGGCAGTGGATGTAGATGGCACTTCAGTAGATGGTAATGCAGTTGAAGTAGATAGCAATGCAGATGAAGGTGGAATGGGGGGAATGGAAGATTCTTCTTCAGGTAGTTGGGGAGTGACTGATACAGTCCTGGTTCTCTCAGATGTAACAGGAGCAACCCCAGCAGGTGAGGGCTTCTGAATATTCCTTATCCACTTTATGAACAAAGTGGGATCCATCTTCTTGGTTGCATTTATAGAAGTAGAAACTGTTCCCAATAGTTGGGGATACTTCTCTCTTAGAAATATTCCAATTACCCTTCCAAGGGTTACCTCTTTCTTCGAGTTCTTCTTCCTGATCAAATCAAAAACTATTCCTGCCCAATTGATTTATTTCTTGTTGACAAGGGCACACATCAAGGCAAACTGCTGCCTGGTAATATTGTCATGAGCAGAGTGCTTACCCAATAGCACTTTTCCAACATGTTCTGCTAAGAACTTAATCCTCATCGGAAACTTTACTTTCAGTAACTTAGACGGAATGCCTTCGGCATGACCTAGCTCGACAAGCATCCTTCCATACTCTTGAGTATCTTGGTCATACTCCTCTTGACCATTAATCAAATCAAAAATCTAAGTCAAGACGGCAGGAGTCAAAGTTGCCTCCTCGCCGCCGATGGTCCCATTCATCGATTCGTCACTAGACGACGAAGTGTAGACCTATTCTTTAATCTCTGGAATATTAATCTTAATCCGTGTGGACATCAGCTTCTCTAGTCCTTGATCCTTGAACAGCTGGAGTATCTCTAGAATCTCAGCATCGCAGGCACTGAACAAATCAAAGTCCACGCTGAACCTTGCGTCAAACTTCATCACCATCAGAAGAGCTGGAGCAATCGCCATCGATTTGGTCGGAGAAGATGAGAGAAACGAAGAGCAAAGAGCGCGGGGCAGAGCTCAAGTCAAACCTTATAAGAAGGAATGAAGAATACGAAAGGACGAGCTCTGTCGACTATAAAAAGAACGATCTATTAACCTAGGTCGACCATCAGTTTTATATTAAAACGACAATCGTCGACCTGTTTTAACAGATAGTAGAAGCGATAGTCGAACGGTCGTTCGACGATCGTTTCCTGAAGCAGAGTAGTTGAGCAATCGTTCTACTATTTCTGTCTTCACAAGCAAATGAGCCGGCGTCAACCATAGGTCGACGATAGGCTCAACCTGTTCGACTATCGTCGAACGTCGTTCGACGATCTTCACACAGATTTCAACAAAGGCAGAAGTCACACTTAGTCTTTTCAATAAATCATGCCTAGTTGAACCAAAAAGAACAGATGCTTCTGTTCATCTAAGGGCTTGGTGAAAATATCACCTCTCTGAAGGTGAGTGGATATGAACTCAAGGCTGATCTTGTTCTTTTCCACACAATCTCTTAGAAAATGGTGCCTGATCTCAATGTGCTTGGTACTAGAGTGGTGCACAGGATTTTGTGTTATGGAAATAGCACTGGTACTGTCACACATGATTTTTGTGTTCTTGTGTGTGTACCCATAATCCAAAAGCTGGTTTTGAATCCACAAGATCTGTGAACAACAACTAGCAGCTGATATATATTCAGCCTCTGTAGTTAAAGTTGAGACAGAAGCCTGTTTCTTACAGAACCAAGAGACTAATCTCTCTCCCAGGAACTGACATGTTCCTGAGGTACTTTTCTTGTCAACTCTACAACCAGCATAGTCAGAATCAGAGTATCCAATTAACTCAAATTCTGATTCAGCTGGGTACCACAGTCCTAAATTTGTACATCCCTTCAGGTATCTCAAAATTCTCTTGAGAATAATCAAATGAGATTCCTTGAGGTTGACCTGGAATCTAGCACATAGGCATGTGGCAAACATTATATCTGGTCTACTTGCAGTTAAATACAATAGGGAACCAACAATGGCCCTATAGTTTTTCTGATCAACTGGCTTACCCTGATCATCAGAATCTATAACTATATTAGTAGCCATAGGTGTATGCATTGCTGAAGCATCATCCATCCCAAACTTCTTTACCAATTCCTTGGCATATTTGGATTGGGAGATGAAGATGCAATCAACATCTTGCTTTACTTGGAGACCAAGAAAGTAAGACAGCTCACCCATACTACTCATCTCAAACTTAGAATGCATCAGGTCTGAGAACTTTTTGCAAAGTTTGGGATCAGTGGAGCCAAAAATAATATCATCCACATAAACTTGAACTAACAGGATGGTGTCCTTGTGATGCTTGACAAACAGGGTTCTATCAACTACTCCCCTAACAAAGTTGTGCTCTAACAGGAAACTAGCTAGAGTCTCATACCAGGCTCTGGGTGCTTGCTTAAGTCCATAAAGAGCTTTTTGCAACTTGTAAACAAATAAGGGTTGAGTTGAAGAGACAAACCCAGGAGGTTGTTCAACAAACACCTCTTCCTTTAGCTCACCATTTAGGAATGCACTCTTGACATCCATCTAAAAAACCTTAAACTTCATATAGGCTGCATAGGCTAGAAAGATCCTTATTGCCTCTAGCCTTACAACAGGGGCAAAGGTTTGGTCATAGTCTATACCTTCCTCCTGTCTGTAGCCCTAAGCTACGAGCCTAGCTTTGTTCCTTACAATAATTCCTTGGGCATCCAACTTGTTTCTAAACACCCACTTGGTGCCTATGATCAGTTGGCCTTTAGGTCTTGGAACCAAAGTCCATACTTTACATCTTTCAAATTGATTAAGCTCCTCTTGCATAGCAATGATCCAGTGGGGATCTAGCTTAGCATCTTTTATGGTGAGGGGCTCAATCTGTGAAAGGAAACAAGCATGCATCACATCCTGTCTTAATTGATGTCTTATTTGCACACCAGCTGATATGTCACCAATCACTTGAGATGTAGGATGATCTCTAAGTGTGACAATATCAGCAGGTGGGATGTGATCTTCAACAACAGTTTGAATTAATTCCTCTTGAGGAATTGGATCAACTGTTGGTGGTATAGCAACCGCTTCCACAGTGTCTCCATTACTGTCTGAATCAGTGATATGAAGAGTTGAAAGAGGGAGAATCTCTTGAGTAACATCTTTGCATGACTCAGGTACCTACAATGAGCTTGAGGAAGGAGAAGTTTCCTTCTCCTTGTAAAACATCTTTGACTCATCAAAATAAACATGCACAGACTCCTCTATTTTTAGAGTTGATTTGTTAAACACCCTATAAGCTTTGCTTACTTGGGAATATCCAAGAAAAATTCTTATTGAAGCTTTTTCTTCAAACTTTCTAAGGTATTCTTTGTTGTTATTGTGAATATACACTACACAACCAAAGACTCTAAAATAATTAATTTTAGGTTTCTTTCCTTTAAGCAACTCATAAGGAGTTTTACTCTTAAGCTTGTGTATAAGACATCTGTTCAAAACATAATTAGCTGTGCTAACAGCTTCTGCCCAATAAGAGAGAGGCATGTTAGTATCTGCCAACAATGTTCCTGCAGCTTCAATTAGGGTTCTATTCTTCCTTTCCACTACCCCATTTTGTTGGGAAGTTCTAGGAGCAGAGAAGCTATGTTTGATACCTTCTTTCTCACAGAATTCTTGCATGAGAAGAGACTCAAACTCAGTACCATGATCACTTTTGATCAAGGCCACATGAGTAGAATACTCAGTCTGCACACATAGCAGAAAGTCTGTAAGAACTTTGAAGTTATCAGCCTTCGTTCTAAAAAAGAACACCAAAGTGAACCTAGAGAAGTCATCTACAATCACTAAAGTGTAAAACTTCCCTCCTAGACTCTGTACATTTATTGGGCCAAAAAGGTCCAAATGTAATAAATACAGGATTCTAGGTGAATCACTTTTATTTACATATTTAAAGGAATTTTTGGTTTGCTTGCTTAATTGACAAGCCTTGCATAAGATTTTCTTCTTGTAGGGGCAAGAAGGTAAATCTCTAACAAGGTTGTATTTAGATAACCTAGATATGTTCTTGAGGTTAACATGGCTAAGCCTCCTATGCCATAAGGTGTTATTATTTGTTACTTCATTAAACAGGCAGATTTCAGATTGAGTTGAGTTAAATATACTAAATAAATATTACCCTGTCTAATGCCTACTAACACTACATTACTATTTAAAGTAATATTGCAAAGAGTGTCAGTGAAAGATACCTGATAACCTGCATCACATAACTGGCTTACTGAGATTAGGTTGTGCTTCAGTCCAGTTACATACGCAACCCTTTTGAATGTTACTGCTCCAATGGTAAACCTACCATATCCTTCTGTTTGAGCACAGCTGGAATCCCCAAAGATCACCTTTGGTCCAAGCTTGGCCTTATATCTTCACAGATTTTCTTTGTTTCCTGTCATGTGTTTGGAACAACTACTATCCAAATACCATTTATCTTTAGTAATTGGATAGGTATTCACCTACAAATTAAACAGTTAGACATTGTGGACCCAGACAACCTTGGGTCCATTATTCTTCACATAATGAAAGCTTGAAATAAAAGAATAAGCAGGCTGGGGTTTATATCCTAAGGGATAGGATCTCCTAAGTGGAATACTCCATGCAGTTGATGGGTCAATAAACCTAGGGTTTCTATTTACATTAGGATTTCTAAGGTTCAGGTGATTATTTTGAAAATCATATTGAGATCGTCAATCATCGTTCGACGATCGATGCTCAGATCGTCGAGCATCGTTCGACCATTGAGCCTTCGATCGTCGAGCATAGTTCGACGACTTTTGTAGTTCTTTAAAAAAAATTCTCTTTTCTCTCTTAGCCTTATTTAAAGCTTTGTTAACTTGAATTACTTGCTCAGTATTCTTTATTCCATCAGCTGAAATAAAGTTTACTGGAGTTGAAAGATGGTTTTTAAGAACCAAGGGGGGTTCACTTGGTGAAGCTCCTAAGCCTAGTTTGTTATTACCCCTCCTAGTGTTTGACATGCTTGTAATTTCTAGTATCTTAAGACTTCTACCATTTAAAGATTCTTCTAATCTTTTGGATTTGGCTAGTTCAGTTTTGAGAAATTTTATTTCTTCACTACATTTAGTGAGTTCAGCTTCTAGCCTAGCATTTTCATTAGAGATGGTTTCTGATTCTATTATCCTATTTATAAGCTCCTTAATTTCCTTTTCTGAGCTAATTAAATCTAAACATAGAGATTTAAATTCAGATCTAAATTCAGCAGAAGTAAAATCATAAGAAGATAATACCAGATCTTCTGTAGGCATTGCTTCTTCATCAGAACTCTCTGCAACTAAATGATTGCTGCAGGCATCAATTTCCATTAGGCAAATTTACTTTGCCTTCTTCTCTTCCTCATCTTCACTGGAGCTTGAGGAGGAAGATTCCTCATCTGAATCACTCCAGGTTTCAGCAATAAATCCTTTCTCCTTCTTCTTATTTTTGAAGGAGGAGGACTTGGAGTGCTTCTTCTTATGTTCTTTTTCTTTTCTCTTATCCTTGTTATTTTCCTCTGGACACTCTGGTAGAATGTGTCCAGGTTTCCTGCAGCCATAACAAATAATTTCTTTAGCAGGTGATCTATCATACCTTGGCTTGTCTTCATATCTTGAAGACTTCTTTCTGAAGTCCTTTCTGCCCATCTTGAGAAACCTTTTGGCAAAGAGTGCCATCAGCTCCTCATTGGATTGGCTTCCTTCAGAAGCATCAGCAGCTTTGAGAGCAAGAGTTTGCTCTTTTCTTGTTGGAGTGGAAGTCTTAGCTTCTGCTTCAGCTTTTCTGGACTTTAGAACTTGCTCAAAAGATTTGAGCTTTCCAAGGAGGGCTTCAGTTGAGATCTAAGTAGTACTTATGGCCTCCTTGATGGGCCAGATCCTAAGATCCCATGTGCTGGGGAAGCACATCAGTATCTTATCATTGACCTCTCTCAATGTTATCTCCTTATCAAGGGTTCTCATCTCATTGATGATGGAGCTGAGCCTGGTGTACATAGCTTCAACTGATTCAGCTTCAGTCTTCTTGAAGTTTTAATATTGAGATATAAGTTTGGACCTTCTGTCCTTCCTCTCATCAGCTGAACCAGCTATAATCTGGTTCAGTGAGTCCCACATGGCTTTTGCAGAAATGCAATCAGCCATTTTCTGAAAGGTTTCATCAGACATAGTCTGAGCCAGAATATTCATGGCTTTTGCATCAGCTACTTTTGCTTTCTTGTATGCATCATCGTAGTCTGGAGGTGGCACTGCATTGAGATTTGTATATGTTGTA
Source organism: Platanthera zijinensis (assembly GCA_039513925.1). Classification (NCBI taxonomy): domain Eukaryota; kingdom Viridiplantae; phylum Streptophyta; class Magnoliopsida; order Asparagales; family Orchidaceae; genus Platanthera; species Platanthera zijinensis. The sequence continues at coordinate 25,456,822 of CM077095.1, forward strand.
GCAGTGGCTGCAGCAGGTGGTGTTGGAGGTCCTGTCAAAATAGAAGAAAAAATATCTTCATCAATAGAATTCATATATAACTTGATTCTTGCCTTCCAGATGCTGAACTTAGCTAAGTTACAAACTGGAGGTCTGGTGCTAGAATAATCCTTGTACTGGGCCATGAAGTGAATGTCTATAAACTTGGTATCTATCTAAATCTTATGACTCAGGTGTTAGCCTGTACAGTCAGTCAACCTCCCTCTGATACCAATTGAAAGTGAGGATAGATACAACTCTAGAGGGGGTGAATAGAATATTCAAAAATTATGACAATCTACTCAACTCCCTTAGAGTTAGTTTGCGGAATGAGTTTATAGATATTTGAAACCCTAGAGCCTAACACAAAGTGTGGTGCACAAGAGAAAGCTAACTGTAATTACAGTTTCAGCTTTAGTCCTAACACAGCAACTAGCAATCCTAGTTAGTTCTACTCACAGCCAGAGTGCAATAATTAAAGTAAGCAACACAGACAACACAAGAGGTTTATAGTGGTTCCCTCTAAATAGGTACATCCACTCTTCTACCACCCTGGTAGGAATCCACTACAGGTTTTTGTTTAGGTGCCCTGCCACCAACTGATTTTGTTCAGGTAGATCAAGTAGACACTTTAAGCTTTTGATCAGGAGCTCAAAATCCAACACAGGTTTTTGCTAAGGTGCCCTGCCACCAAGGTTCACTTTTGAAGGGAGTAATAACCCTTTGTACAGGAGGGTGAGAGAGTTAGAATGTCTTCTCTATTGTAAAACAAGATTAGAGAAGCTAGTGGATTGCACAGAGCTAGAAAGCTCTAAGGAATCAAGGCTCCCCCTGGCTTAGAGAATATCCAGGAAGAAGTCTTGCTTCAGGGTGCAGGAACTCTTCTGAACTCTTGACAGATAAAATCTGTTATCTTGAAGTTCTTTGAAGGAGCAGCTTGAAGAAGACTCTTGATGTAGAATGTTTATTATTCTTCAATCAGCTTTTCTTTCTTCTTTTTCTTCTTCTTGAGGCACTGAGTGTGAATGTTCCTGGAAGCAGGATGAACTCAGGATTTGAAAAAGAATGCTGAAGAAAGTAGTTCTTCTCAGTTGAATATGAAATGATCTGAGAGCTGTATCTTCTTCTTTTGAATCTGTATATGAATATCTGTGTATGTCTGTATCTCTCACTATATATATCTATGTATGTTAAAACTTCTTTCAAAAGAACTCTTTATATATTAGCCTTTGAAACAGCTCTAATTCTTTGTCTTCTTCTGAGATCTGCAATCTCGGATACAAATAGCACAATACAAAATATATCCTGCAAAAAGACATCCTATAAAGGGATAAAGCTTTCTGAGAAGCTGCATATCCAATCTGATAAAAGAATACTAGAGAAAGTCACATCAGACCAAACTCTTTACGGCCAAAGAAGACTTTTGTGTCTAACGGCTATAAAGGACAGCATGGCAGATAAAGCATAAAGATATGTCAACTAATAAGACAAAATACTTTGTCAGAGTAGAGCTTGACTTATGCAAAAAGAATGGGGCAAAGATTGCCTTGAGATGTAAGCATAAAATCAATGAAACAATCTTTAATAAAATATGCCAGATAAATAAGAAATAGATCACAGAAGAAAAGGAATATAATATTACTAAAAGCAGACAAACGAACGTCGAACAATCCTCGGAGATCGCCGACCGAACCACAGAGATCGTCGACCGAACTACAGAGATCGTCGACTGAACTACAAAGCAGATAGTCGACCAATCAGAATATATAGTCGAGCTATAAGATAGTTGAGCTATCAAGACAGATAGTCGAACTATCACAACAGATAGTCGAGCTATAAGATAGTTGAGCTATTAAGATAGATATTCGAACTATAAGATAGTTGAGCTATCAAGATAGATAGTCGAACTATCACAACAGATAGTCGAGCTATAAGATAGTTGAGCTATCAAGACAGATAGTTGAACTATAAGTTAGTTGAGCTATCAAGACAGATAGTCGAACTATCACAATAAATAGACGATCTGCTGACTGAGGATTGTCGACCAACTGATAGACGATAGTCGATCGGTTGATAGAAGAAAGTCGAGCGGCGTTCGACTATAGTCGAACCAAAAACAACTTAGCCAGATTTTCATCTGGATAAGCGACAACTCTACAACTGAGGGAATCTAACCTAACAACTAACCTTTGACCATAGATAAATCTTGGGTCAAGAAACTAATTTAGAGGACTTAACACAAATCCAAACTAGGGTACCAACATCGTGGTTCTCATGGAAGGAACTGAGGAAGTTAGAGATGATCGTAGATCTTTGCTCAATCAAGAATATGAGGCATTCAAGAAAGGATCTAACGATACAATTGCTGATAGTTTTGAGATATTCTTTAAGATCGTCAACGGCCTCAGAAATTATGGTCATACATTTACTAATGGTGAGCTCAACGACAAATTTCTTAGATCCCTGACAAAATACTTGAACACCAAGGTGGTGGCCATTAGGGAATTTGGAAAGCTGCCAGAGATTGATCCCCAAAATCTTTTTGGGAAGCTATTTCCTATTAATTACAAATGAACACAAGGAAGAAGGAGGAGCAAAGCAGCAAGACTTCAAGCAAAGAGAAGTCGGTAGCTTTGAAGGTCAAAGGGTCAAGAAAATATAAAGCTGCGTCACCAGTAAGGACATGAGCTTCTAATGCCCAAGAATATTCTAAGCCAAGCACATCAGGCTCTGAATTGTCTGATATAGAATTCTCGCTAATCTGCAAGCAATTCAAAAGACTGTTCAGTAAGAGGAGGCAAATGAAAAATCAGTCCTCCTCCTCTGACTTCAGAAGATCACATCATGATGGTGATCGGTCAAAGAAAAGCTACAACTGATATGACAGGTATTAGTCTAAATCGAATGAACATTCATCTTCTAACATAGTTTGTTACTATTGAAATAAGCCAGGACACGTGATTGCGAAGTGTCCGTATAAAAAGAAGGAATGATTAAAGAAAGAAGAGAAGAGATCCTTCAAAGGGAAGAGGAAGGAAGAGAAGAGCTTCGCAGCAAAGAAGCAAAGACTCTTAGCGACAGTGACTCAAGTGAGTCAAGCTCTGAAAATGAAAAAGCTTACTTCGGGCTCATGGCTCAATCAGATGAGGAAGTAGGCGACTCACAATTCAACAGGAAGGTAAACTCTCACACAATGCTCTCTAAATTTGAAACTTCTACTGATGGTCATGAAGACTATTATTCTGAGGAAGATGATTCTAACTTGATGGCTCAGCATCAAGATCTTTTGAGAGCCTTTGACAAATTTCGTAAGGTAGTCAAAAAGCAATCAAAAGAGATTCCTTCTCTCAAGGCAGTGGAATCACGACTGAAGGAGGAAATTGCTGAATTAAATCCTCTTAAAAATGAAGTTCACTCCTTGAATGAGGAATTAAAATTCCTTGCTGAACTATTAAGTCAGAAGGAGAAATGCGTAGATGTGCTAGAAGAAAAACTCTTGGTGGAAAGGAAACTTGTCGAAAGTTACTCTAAGCCAAAGACCAGTCTTCCTCTCATTGATTAATTCTCTGCTCCTAAGAAGGGTAGTGGTCTTGGCCACGTAGCTGAGAAAGGTAAGGCTACCAAGAGAGCCGATACCAAAGGCAAAGGGAAGACGCCTCAAAGTCAACCCTCTTTTAAGAAGGTAATCTTTCCCATAAATAAATACGGCTTTGAGACGTCCTATGGTCACTTTGGTAATCTTTTAAGAAGGTAATCTTTTAAGAAGGTAATCTTTCCCACAAATAAAAAGTACTACCAAGGATGGACCCATCCCTAATACTTTGGTGTTAGTGCCTTCAAGGAACTGTATAAAGAAATAACTCTTAAAAAGTATGGTCCCTATGTTCGTGGACCAAATTTCAAGAAAACACTGAAAGCCAAGATTATTTCTTCCAAGGCTAAGGAGATAGTGAAGCCTTGTGTTTGTTGCAATCATGAGTCTTCTACCTCCAAATAGGTGGCCCCTGCTAGACCTCCCGTTCTTCAGGTAAAGCAAGATTACAAGAGAAGGTACAACAGGTTTGACTGTTGGTGTTGTGGCAAGATTGGTCACTTTGCCATAAATTGTTGGTTTCATCCAGTAAAAATTAAAACTCCATGAGTTAACAGTGCGAGACCGAGCACTCACAATGTTAATGTTCCTAGTAGTGTTAAACTAACAAGGAACCAATGACCCAAATTTTTTTGGGTTCCTAAGGGAAAATGATTCATAATTGCAGGTACGTCCAATGGCCAACAAAACACCATTTTAGTATTTGGACAGTGGATGCTCTCGGCACATGACCGGGACAAGAAGCCTACTGCAAGAATATACCCCGGTCGAAGACAGTCCAAAAGTCATCTTTGGAGGGTCTGACTGGGGAATCACTAAAGGTTATGGTATGTGTTGGAACACCCTATTACTAATTTGGGTAAGGATCACTATGCTTGTCTTAGGAATCCCAGTTGACCTAGTTGTATAGTTGAAAAGGTCAACATTAGAATGAGTCTAGGGCTTAGAACTTAGGTTTGGAGCTGCCCCCAGGACCATTCCAAGATCAAGGTTGAAGAGCTTAGTCTAAGGCAATTTACGTCGAGCTCAGGTCGACGAATCGTCGAACTCCGTTCGACGCTCTCTGAGCTCATCTTCAATAAAACGTCGAACTCCGGTCGACGATCTTCGAGCTCAGATCGACTATCTACTTTTGGCTAGCTTCTGCTGAGTCATCGAACTCCCCTCGACTATCTTCTAGCTCAGTTCGACGATCCCTCCCTAAAGTTATTTCTCAGGTCTCTGAGCTCGGTTCGACGATCTTCGAGCTCAGATCGACGTTTTCTGTCTGCGTATCTCTGAGCTTAGTTCGACGCTCGTAGAGCTCAGATCGACGTTTTCTTTAGAGAGATCGACGCTTTCATGAACTCAAATGCTGCTGTTCTTTGGAATGTTTTTGAATATTATCAGCATTTATGTCAGAAGATCTCCCAGCCGTTTGTCTTTATTCTGGAGCAAGTTTCAAGGAATTATTCAGAGAATGTTTGCTGGACTTTCCTCTAGAAGACAAGACTATTTTTGGAAGACATTTATGACTCCCAACGGCTAATTTTGGACAAGGAAACGTCAGAAAACTTTCATTCCTTTCTTCTGTGTTATTAAGATATACAGAATACACAAGAAGAAGAGACACAGAGATTGACAAGAAAGAAAGTGAACACACAGAATAGAGAATACTGATAGCAGAAGAACAACAGAAGAACTGTGACTCCAAAAATCTTCTTGCTGACTGAAACGTGTTCACAATCTCATCTCAGAACTCCAGACACCTTATTTTCAGCCTTCTTGCTGAAACCATCCTGTGCTGGAGATCAAAGTTCTGAAGACCTATCACCCTAGAGCAAAGCTTCTTTTCCTGAACCTTTCTACATCTCAGGGGGAGCTTTGACATAATCAATCCACTTGTGCTTCTCTCATTTGATTGAGAATAGAGAAGACACCCTTCACTCTTATTTTTCTTTTCCTGCTGTAAAAGGGTTCTTGAACTCCCTTCAAAAGTTCTGTCTGGTTCTGAGAGCCTTGTCAAAACTCAGTGGTGGCAAGACACCTTATCAAAAAATCTAGTTTTGGTTTTTGGGCACCTTATCAAAAGCTCATTGGTGTCAGGACACCTGATCAACTCATCCTGAGTGGATTCCTACCAAGGGTGGTAGAAGAGTGGATGTACCCAGGTTTTTGGGGAACCACTATAATTCCTTGTGTCCTCTGGTTTGTTTGTGTGATTAGTTTGCTGTGTGCTGTGCTTTTTACTTCTTAGTTTTTAACTTCTTACTAGCACTCTACACTATATCATAAATTGAATTTTATATGTGCTGTTTATTTCAACTGTGAAAAATTATTTTAAAATACTCTATTCACCCCCCCCCCCCCCTCTAGAGTTGAGATAGATCTTAGCCTCACTTTCAATTGGTATCAGAGGCAGGTTGGTTGCTCATACAGGCTAACACCTGAACCAAAAGATCCTTGATAAGATCAATCTCTTAAGGGGATTATTTTCTATACATCTACCTTTTTATTTAAAGACATGGCACAGAACAAAGATTATGTAAGCACTAGACCACCAGTGTGCAACCTTTCTAAGTTTGCACTCTGGAAGGCAAGGATTAGATTATACATGAATTCTATTGATGAAGACATTTTCAATTCTGTCTTGACAGTTTGTCCAACTCCACCAGCAAGCTCAAGTACAAATGTTGTTCCACCTCCTTCTGGAACAGATGCAGATATAAAGAAGTGGAAGACTGCAGATGCTAAGGCTATGAACATCTTAGCCCAAACAATGTCTGATGAAATCTTTCAGAAGGTAGCTGAATGCCACTCAGCCAAAGAAATCTGGGACAAACTCTCTGAAATTGTCTCAGGATCTGCTGATGAAAGGAAAGATAGAAGATCTCATCTGATAAGCCAATATGAGAACTTCAAAAAGGGAGAAGCTGAATCAGTGGCTGACATGTATAATAGACTAAGTCTAATTGTCAATGAGCTAAAAACCCTAGACAAAGAAATCTCACTGACTGAGCTGAATGACAAAATCCTGATGTGCTTCCCCAGCACTTGGGATTCAAGAATCTGGCCAATCAAGGATGCCAGAAGTTTAAATGAGATTACCACTGAAGCTCTCCTGGGCAAGCTCAAATCCTATGAGCTGCTCATTAAAAATAGAGAAGAAGAACAAAAGGCTATCTCTCCAGCTACAAGGAAAGAAAAGACCATAGCCTTCAAAGCTGTAGAAGAGGAGCCTGAAGATAAAGCTACAGGAAATGATGAGCTCATAAGTCTACTGGCCAAAAGATTCTACAAGATGGCCAGAAAAGACTTCAGAAAGAGACCATACAAGGGTCATGATAAACCAAGGTATGATAAATCAAACAACAATAAAGAAATTATATGCTTTGGTTGCAGGAAACCAGGCCACATTGTGCCTGACTGTCCAGAAAACAAGAATAAGAACAAGAAGGAAAGAAGAGAAAGAAGAAAAGAAAAGGATTACAAGAAGAATATCTCAGACAAATCCTCCTCCAGCAAGAACAAACATACAAGGAAGGGCTTTGTTGCTGAGACATGGAGTGAGACTGAAGAGGAATCTGAAGCCTCATCCAGCTCCAGTGATGATGAGGATGATGCAGATGAAAAAGAATTTTGCATGATGGCTATCAATGCATCACAGCAAAACTCTGATGAAGAATCAGATTCAGATTCAGAAAGTCAACCAGATGAGGATCAGGTAATCAACTCTTTTGATTTTAATTCTGAGGACTTCAAAGATGAATTTAAGACACTGTGTCTAGATCTATTAAAATCTGAGAAGGAGATAATCTCTCTCAGGAATCAATTATCTAAGCATAGTGTCCTAAACTCAAAGAACCTCAAACTCTCTGAGGAGTTAGAATGTTGTAGGGAGGAGATAGCTTCACTGAAAAATGAACTATCAAAGGCCAAAAAGTTTGAAGAATCCCTAAATGGTAGAAGTATCAGACTGATGGACATCACAAGCACAGTGAACTCTAGATTTAATAGCACACTGGGCTTGGGTGCCTCATCCAGCCAACCTATAATTTTGACAACTCCAATCAAGTTTGTCTCTGACAAAGGAAAGGGAGTAATAGAGGTACCCAGGAAGAATGCAGATCTGTAAGAGAAGAACTCAGTTCAACAGATGGCGTCGAGCAGAGCTCGACGATCGTCGAACAGAGCTCGACGATCTAACTACAGATCGTCGAACTCAGCTCGACGATATCCAAACTCTGAACCTCAGCATAATCGATCTTCGAACGGAGATCGACGATCTGACCCAAGATCATCGACCTCGGTTCGACGATCGTCGAACAGAGTTCAGGCTTGTGAACACACCTTCAATGGCACATTCAGATTCAATCCTAGAAGCTCCACATCCCAAGGCTTTAATCCCTATACTGAATGGATAGTACCTCCTAGGAGATACCATCCTGAAGGTTATAAGGATCAACCTGGGATGTCCTTTATTTCAGAATTCAAGGGATATTAACCTAGGCCCAAGGTTAACTGGGTCAAAAACAAATAAGCTATTTTTGTGTAGGTGAAGACCTATCCAGCATCAAACCATCAATGGTATCTGGATAGTGGGTGCTCAAAGCACATGACAGGGGACAAGGACAACTTCACTTCCTTCAAAGCCAAGCTTGGACCCAAAGTAATTTTTGGAGACTCAAGCTTTGGAACTACAAAAGGATATGGTGCAGTCAAAATTGGCCCAGTCACATTCAAGAAGGTGGCATATGTTGAAGGACTCAAGCACAACTTGATAAGTATCAGTCAACTGTGTGATGAAGGATATCAAGTAACATTCAACAAAGCCATATGCAAGGTCAAGACAGAGGACAACACAACTGTGTTGACAGGTAACAGAAGAGGTAACATTTACTTAGTGGATTTTCATTCACCAGTGGTAGATATTTGCCTGTTTAATTCCATTTCAAAATCTAATGTTTTATGGCATAAGAGACTAGGGCATGTTAACCTTAGAACCATTGCTAAGCTATCTAAAGACAACCTTGTTAAAGGACTACCTTCTGGTCCCTACAAGAAGGAAGGACTTTGCAAGGCTTGTCAATTAGGCAAGCAAACTAAAAGTAGTTTTAAATCAATTAATAAGAGTGATTCACCTAGGATTTTGTACCTGTTGCACATGGATCTTTTTGGACCCATATCTGTGCAAAGCCTAGGAGGGAAGTCCTATACTTTAGTGGTTGTAGATGACTTCTCAAGATTCACTTGGGTATTCTTTCTGAGGAAGAAGTCTGATAACTTCAAGTGTTTGACAGATTTTCTCAAATGCATTCAGATTGAGTTCAACACTCACATTTCCCTGATCAGAAGTGATCATGGGACAGAGTTTGATTCTCTTCTCATGCAAGAGTTCTGTCAGAGTGAAGGGATCAGGCACACTTTCTCAGCTCCTAGAACTCCTCAACAAAATGGGGTAGCTGAAAGGAAAAATAGAACACTCATTGAATCTGCAACTACATTATTGGCAGATGCTCACCTACCTCTGTCCTTTTGGGCTGAGGCAGTGAACACCTCCAACTATGTGTTGAACAGAAGCCTGATACACAAGCTGAAGGGCAAGACTCCTTATGAATTGCTCAAAGGGAAGAAACCTAAAATAGGCTATTTCAAAGTTTTTGGTTGCACTTGTTTTATTCATAATAATGACAAGAAATATCTAGCAAAATTCCAAGCTAAAGCTGATGAAGGAGTGTTTCTAGGATACTCCATGATCAGTAAGGCCTATAGGGTTTATAATAAATCCTCCTGTAAAATTGAAGAATCTGTTCATATTATTTTTGATGAAGCTAACATGTCTTTCAAGGAGAAGAATGCTTCTACCATAGAACCTCTGCAGGTACATTCTCTAGCTGAAGACTTGAACAAACTGCAAGTTGCTGAAAAGAATGAGAGCAGTGATGATGAAGAAGAAGTTCAACATCTTGAAGAAAATCATCCTGAAGAGCCAATTGCTGTTCCACTAGAGGATACAACAACACAGGCTGGTGAACAATCAACACTCCCTGTTGACTTAGTAACAACAAGAGATCATCCAATCACCCAGGTAATTGGAGAGATCTCAGCTGGTGTGCAAACTAGAAGTCAGGTCAACCAAAACCTGATGCACACTTGCTTCCTATCTCAAATTGAGCCTCAATCCATTCAAGATGCAGAGCAAGATCCACACTGGATCATTGCAATGCAAGAGGAGTTGCATCAATTTGAAAGGAACAAGGTTTGGGAACTAGTGCCTAATCCAAAGGATCATCCCATTGTTGGAACAAAGTGGGTATTCAGGAACAAGCTGGATGATCAAGGAGTTATAGTCAGAAACAAGGCAAGGCTAGTTGCTCAAGGGTACTCTCAACAAGAAGGAATAGACTATGATCAGACATTTGCACCAGTTGCAAGGTTGGAAGCCATCAGGATATTCCTAGCCTATGCTGCTCACAAAGGTTTCAAAGTGTATCAAATAGATGTAAAGAGTGCATTTCTCAATGGGGACATCAAAGAGGAAGTCTATGTTAGACAACCTCCAGGTTTTATCTCTCTAACTCACCCTGATTATGTTTTCAAATTGCATAAAGCATTATATGGTCTCAAGCAAGCTCCTAGAGCATGGTATGAGACCCTAGCATGCTTTCTTCTGGAAAATGATTTTGTTAGGGGGAGAGTAGACCAAACTCTTTTTATTAGAACCCATAAGTCCCATACCCTACTAGTGCAAATTTATGTAGATGACATTATTTTTGGTTCTACTGATTCAAAATTGTGCAAAAAGTTTTCCAAGCTTATGCACTCTAAATTTGAAATGAGTAGCATGGGTGAGCTGTCCTTCTTCTTAGGACTGCAAGTCAAGCAACATGCTGAAGACATATTTATTTCTCAAACCAAGTATGCAAAAGAATTAGTTAAGAAATTTTGTATGTCTGATGCATCATGTATGAAAACACCCATGCCCTCAAATGCTGTAATAGATGTTGATGAACATGGGAAACCTGTTGATCAGACAACATAGAGAGCAATAATTGGCTCTTTATTGTACCTTACAGCTAGTAGGCCTGATATAATGTTTGCCACATGTATTTGTGCTAGATTCTAAGTTAGCCCTAGAGAGTCACATTTAATCTTAGTTAAGAGAATTCTTAGGTATGTAAAAAGTTGTCCAAATCTAGGTCTCTGGTATCCAAAAGATTCAGCATTTGATTTAACTGGATTCTCAGATGCTGATTATGCTGGATGCAGAATAGACAGGAAAAGCACCAGTGGAACATGTCAGTTCCTTGGTGATAGACTTGTCTCCTAGTTCTGTAAGAAGCAAACATCTGTGTCAACCTCAACTGCTGAAGCTGAGTATATGGCTGCAGGCAGTTGCTGTTCACAAATATTGTGGATACAGAATCAGCTCTTAGACTATGGCTACAACTTAGAGAAGTCAAAAATTTTCTGTGACAATACTAGTGCTATCTCTATAGCACAAAATCCAGTCCTCCATAGTAGGACAAAACACATAGAAATTAGGCATCACTTTCTAAGAGATAATGTAGAGAAAAATAAAATTGAACTTTAATATATTCCTACTGATTTGCAAAGGGGAGATATTTTCACCAAGCCTTTGGATGAAAAGAAACACACTTTCTTCCTAAATCAGTTAGGCATGTTAGATGGAGGAAGCCTTAATTAAATTACAAGATTTTGAAAAGCTAAAACAGACCAAGACTAGGCCAAAAATTTCCTCTCTTTTTGTGTCTGTAGAATAAGTTCTGTCTCTGAACTGAGCTCGACGTTTTCCCAGAAAACGTCGAACGGAGATCGACGGTTCTTGAGGCGTCGATCTGAGTTCAGCGCCGCCGTTGAATCTAGGCTTTCCCTCTGTCTGATCCTTGGTCGTCGAGCGGAGCTCGACGCTCTCAATAACGTCGAACGGAGTTCGACGCTATTGGCGTCTTTTTATTTCCCTCTGTAGCCCAAATCGTCGAGCTGAGTTCGACGCTTCTTCGAACTGAGCTCTACGATTTTCCTTTTTCGCGTCGAACCCTAATATAAAATCTTTCTTTCAGCCATCGTTCTCCCTTTGCGCTTTCATACTCTGCAACTCTCTTTCTTTTCCCTCCAAATTCTCTACGCTTGGTCGTTTTTGGTTTTCTGTTGCAGGTGAATATGGCTGAATCAAGTGCTGTTATTGCTAAGATGAAGTTCGACACAGGCTTTGACATCGACATAAACTCCTTCGACGGAAGCGACCAGCGCTTTAAGGACATCCTAAACTTATTCAGAGAACAACAGCTGACTCCAATAATGACTACAAGGATGAAGATCGCCTCAGAAGAAATTAAAGAGTGGTGTTTTACCGCAACAGACGAGACTGAGAATTCTGTTGTCGGCACCATTAAGGGGACTCAGGTATTTCTATCCCCGGCTCTTTTAACAGAAGTCTTTCAACTCAGTACTGGAGAAGACTCCATTGAACTGTCTGGAGAGGAGTTTGACTCCATGCTGGATAGGATGGGTCACAATGCAGTCAACCCTAATAAGCTACTGAAGAAAAATCTGGCTATAGAATTTCAATTCTTGGCTGATGTAGTTGGGAAGGTGCTGTTGGCCAAGCATTCAGCCCATGACACCATTTCTAGATATCAGGTTTGCCTGATGGGAGCTTTATTAGATAAGAAACACCTGGACTGGGGCTCCATCTTCTTCACCCTGATTAAGAAGAAGATCAACAAGAATGCAGTTAGTTATGGGAGAATCTTAGGGGTCTTTCTGCACAACAGGTGCCCTGACCTATTAACCTCCTCTGGCATGTTCATCAATGCATCCAAGAGGCTTTCCTGTGCCCTCTTCAGTAAATGGGACAGGCAGATCATAAACCCCTCCAGGGCTGCTGTAACACTTCATTCAGGCACAAGGACTATTTCAGTCACTCCTCCAGCAGAAGAGATGCCTGCTTCTTCTCCTCCTCCAGCCATATCCACCCAAGTCGTCACCTCCTCACCACCAGTCTCCACCTTAATCATCTCATCCCCAATTACCATTTCCTCACCTATGTCATCCCCTCCTTTATCCACCTCAGAGGAATTCCATCCTCTCTTTTCCTATTCAACCTTCACCCTACCATCCTTCTCACTTACAGATGATTCCTTCATGGATGATTCACCCTCTACTCTTCCTGAGCCACCCTCAACTTCCTCCTTTCAACAAATGCTCCATGACATTCTCTCTCAACCCTCCTTCACACCCTCTCTTACTTCCCCTATCTCCACCTCAACCTCCTCTATCTCCATAATTCCATCTTCTGAACCAACCATTCCCTCTCCACCTTTCTCCACATTTTCAGTTTCAGCCACCATCCCTCCATCCACCTTTGCCTCTACCTCTGCTCAAGCCCCACTTGAGCATGTGGATCTTCCTAGTTTGGCAGACAGGCTGTATGAGTTGCTAGCTCCCAAGCTGACATCTCTACTGGAGTCTTCCCTGGCTCCACTCCTGAAGCAAGTACAGGAGCTGTCTACCAAGCTTGCCTCCCTTTCCTCCTCCCTGGCTATCCCATCTTCTGTGTGCCTTGATTCACCTCTCTCTGAACCAAGGCAGGGGGAGATGCCTTATGAAGAAGTGGTTATGCCAGCTGCTGATATTATGTCTGCTCCAGCTCCAGCTCTTGGATGTGCTTTTGCACTGAATCTGCAGAGGCTGTTATCCATATTTGATACAGTCCATTTCAGCTATCTGCCTGCAACTTCTGCTGAAGATTTGTCTAAGGCCATTGTGCCTGTATCTATCTGTGATCCCAGCCATATTGATTCCTACATCAAGTCCTGGAAGGCTGTGGATATCTCTGATGCTGCTACTAAGGCCACTGTGCCTCCTTCTGTTCAAATTGCTGCTGCTGCTACTGCTGACATAGAAATGATTCCAGCAACTGATGCTGATGAAATTGCTGCTCCTGCTCTAGTGTCTGCTCCTGTTTCTGCCTGCTCTGCTGCTGCTCTCTCTCCTCCTGCTCCTGCTATTTCTGCAAACCTTAAAGCTCAAGAAGAGCTTATCAGAAGAATTGATGATCTGTATGATCGACCTCAAAGCTCTGAGAGTGACCAATACAGGACTGATTCTGATGATTCTGCTAGCACTATTGCCAAAAAGAGAAAAGCCAGAAGTAAAGCAATGATGTCAGTCCCTCCTGCCAAAGCCAAAGACTCCAATGATATTCCATACTACATCCTGCATGACTGCCCCATCTCTGAGCCTTGGATGCAATATTCCAAAAATCAACTGAAAGCTATGAAGAAGAAGAGGAAGCTTGACAAATATGAAAAAGGATCTTCTCAGTATCAGCCTCCTCCTCCTCCTCCTCCTCCAGATTCTGGCTCAGGTTCAGCCCCTCAAGCTCCAGTCTCCAGACACAGTTCTTCCCAGTATTATCAAAGATCATATCAAAGGGGACAGCATCAAAGAGGATATCAACCCAGAAGGGGTAATTACAGAGGAAATCAAAGAGGACAAAGATCCTATCAAAGGGAAGGATAAGGTCACTCTGACTCTTCTTCAGGCCCTTTCCCTTACAAGCTGAAAGACACAATTGTCTCCAGGACTCCTTCTACTGTTTCTGAAATCATCAACAGATATGAACCTCCTATTCCTTTTGAAGATCCTGAGAACAACCCTGTATCCTGGACAGCCAAAATGAAAGAATTGGCTGCCCTTGATCAAATAAAAAAGGCCAGAGAACAAGGCAAGGATACTTCAAACATAACTACCTTATCAGAGTAGAGAAAGAAAGAACTGGAAAGATATGCATCAAGGAAATTTTTCAATCCAGAAGACTATATGAAGCTGCACCCTGAGGCTGTTGTTCCAAGGCCCAAATCTCAAACTTCTCTAGGTGCAGAGGATGACAAAAGGTCAAAGAGAGAAAGTCAGAATCCAAATAGAGAAATTTTTTTTAAAAAGGGATCTGAAAGGAAGTGAACTGTGTAAGCTAAACTTTTCATCCACCTTTGGATATCTGCTGCTATTTATCCCAAATAGGGGGAGATTGTTGGAACACCCTATTACTAATTTGGGTAAGGATCACTATGCTTGTCTTAGGAATCCCAGTTGACCTAGTTGTATAGTTGAAAAGGTCAACATTAGAATGAGTCTAGGGCTTAGAACTTAGGTTTGGAGCTGCCCCCAGGACCATTCCAAGGTCAAGGTTGAAGAGCTTAGTCTAAGGCAATTTACGTCGAGCTCAGGTCGACGAATCGTCGAACTCCGTTCGACGCTCTCTGAGCTCATCTTCAATAAAACGTCGAACTCCGGTCGACGATCTTCGAGCTCAGATCGACTATCTGCTTTTGGCTAGCTTCTGCTGAGTCGTCGAACTCCCCTCGACTATCTTCTAGCTCAGTTCGACGATCCCTCCCTAAAGTTATTTCTCAGGTCTCTGAGCTCGGTTCGACGATCTTCGAGCTCAGATCGACGTTTTCTGTCTGCTTATCTCTGAGCTTAGTTCGACGCTCGTAGAGCTCAGATCGACGTTTTCTTTAGAGAGATCGACGCTTTCATGAACTCAAATGCTGCTGTTCTTTGGAATGTTTTTGAATATTATCAGCATTTATGTCAGAAGATCTCCCAGCCATTTGTCTTTATTCTGGAGCAAGTTTCAAGGAATTATTCAGAGAATGTTTGCTGGACTTTCCTCTAGAAGACAAGACTATTTTTGGAAGACATTTATGACTCCCAACGGCTAATTTTGGACAAGGAAACGTCAGAAAACTTTCATTCCTTTCTTCTGTGTTATTAAGATATACAGAATACACAAGAAGAAGAGACACAGAGATTGACAAGAAAGAAAGTGAACACACAGAATAGAGAATACTGATAGCAGAAGAACAACAGAAGAACTGTGACTCCAAAAATCTTCTTGCTGACTGAAACGTGTTCACAATCTCATCTCAGAACTCCAGACACCTTATTTTCAGCCTTCTTGCTGAAACCATCCTGTGCTGGAGATCAAAGTTCTGAAGACCTATCACCCTAGAGCAAAGCTTCTTTTCCTGAACCTTTCTACATCTCAGGGGGAGCTTTGACATCATCAATCCACTTGTGCTTCTCTCATTTGATTGAGAACAGAGAAGACACCCTTCACTCTTATTTTTCTTTTCCTACTATAAAAGGGTTCTTGAACTCACTTCAAAAGTTCTGTCTGGTTCTGAGAGCCTTGTCAAAACTCAGTGGTGGCAAGACACCTTATCAAAAAATCTAGTTTTGGTTTTTGGGCACCTTATCAAAAGCTCATTGGTGTCAGGACACCTGATCAACTCATCCTGAGTGGATTCCTACCAAGGGTGGTAGAAGAGTGGATGTACCAAGGTTTTTGGGGAACCACTATAATTCCTTATGTCCTCTGGTTTGTTTGTGTGATTAGTTTGCTGTGTGCTGTGCTTTTTACTTCTTAGTTTTTAACTTCTTACTAGCACTCTACACTATATCATAAATTGAATTTTATATGTGCTGTTTATTTCAACTGTGAAAAAATATTTTAAAATACTCTATTCACCCCCCCTCTAGAGTTGAGATAGATCTTAGCCTCACTTTCAGTATGATTACATATAATGTAGTCTCCTTCACAAAAGTGGCCTATGTTAAAGAATTACAACATAATCTAATCAGCATAAGCCAATTATGTGATAAAGGCTATATCGTTGAGTTCTACAAAGACAAGTATCCGATAAAATCGTCTACCAATTTGGAGATAGTCATAACAGGCACTCAGAATAGAAATATTTTCTACTTAAATTTTCTATGCTTAGATAATTCTACACTAGTGTGCTTTTTGGCAAAAGATAGTGCGTCTCTCTATGACCAATGACACAAGAGATTAGCACATATAAATTTCAAAACTATTAATTTGCTCTTTTCTCAAAACTTAGTGCATGATGCTCCCAGCATTAAGTTCCTTAAAGAGAGTGCATGCCACGCATGCAAAATAGGTAAGCAGATAAGGGCTACCTTTAAGGGCATTACTGAAAAAGATTCTTCTAGATGTCTATACTTACTCCATATGGAGTTGTTTTGTCCTATGCTAATTCACAGTTTAGGTGGTAAAGTCTATACATTGGTTATTGTTGATGATTACTCTCGTTTTACTTGGGTGTTCTTTCTAAAACACAAGTCAGACACATTCGAGGCTTTCACTAATTTTGTTAGGCAAATTCAGAATGAGTTAAAATGCTCTGTGGTCAAAATCAGAAGTGATCACGGAATAGAATTTGAGTCTGGAGCCATGACAGAATTCTGTGGAAGTTAAGGTATCTTTCATGAGTTTTCCTCTCCACGTACTCAACAAAAAATGGAGTTACCGGGAGAAGGAATAGAACCCTCATTGAAGCATGTATAATTATGTTGAATGATGCTTCACTACCAGAGTACTTCTTTGCCGAAGCAGTCAACACAGTTTGCCACATGCAAAACAGAGCATTAATTAACAAAAGTCATCATAAGACTCCCTACGAACTGTTGAAAGGTAGAAAACCGACTGTGTCTTACTTTAGGATCTTTGGCAGTAAATGATTTGTACTTAATACTGGGAAGTATTATCATATGAAGTTTAGTGAAAGGTTTTTTGAAGGTATTTTCGTAGGTTATAGTAGGCATATCAGATTTTTAATAAGAAAACTCTGGTGGTAGAAGAGTCTATAAATGTTGTATTTGATGAGACAAGCAAGCTTTATAGCAGCTCGTCTAGTGTTATTAGTGTAGATGCAGGTATCAGGTTAAAGTAAGTAAGCTTAGAAGAAGTAGTCAAGGAAGATGCTCCAAGCTCAGTCAAGTTTGTCGATTCAAGTGTGGTGGATGAAGAACTACTAGATAAAGAACTACTTTAACCTACAGAAGATGCAATAGATGTGGCAGAATCTGCTGGTGGGAGAGGAAGAAATTTAGTGTTCAGACACCTAAGAGATCACCCTGTTTATTTGTTCATTGGATACCCAGGCGACGGTGTTAGAACAAGAAGAGGTACTACTAACGAAGTTCTACATCTTAGCTTTTTGTCTCAGGTTGAGCCAAAGAAATTTGAAGAAACAAATAAGGATGCCTCTTAGATAATGGATATGTAAGAGGAGCTCAACCAGTTTGAAAGGTGCAAGGTTTGGGAGTTATTACCCAGGCCCAAAGGACAGAACGTGATCGGTACCAAATGGATATTTAGAAACAAGCTGGACGAGAATGGAGTAATTATAAAGAATAAAGTTAGGATTGTAGCTTAAGGGTACAGACATGAAGAATGGATTTACTCTGATCAAACTTTTTCTACAATGGTCAGACTCAAAGAAATCAGGTTGTTCCTTGTGTATGTTGCACACAAAGACTTCAAAGTCTATCAAATGGACGTGAAGTCAGCATTCCTCAATGATGATCTAAAAGAGGAAGTATACGTAGCACACACCCAGGTTTTGTCGACTCTACCTTCCCAGATTATATATATTTTCCTAAAAAGTCACTATATGGTTTAAAGCAAGCTTCCCGAGCTTGGTATGAGACGATGTCTAGCTTTCTTCTTGAGAACAAGTTCGCAAGAGGAAAGATAGATGAGACACTATTTCTTAGGGAAGTAAAATGTAAGATTTTGCTTGTGCAAATTTATGTCGATGACATTATTTTTGGATCTACGGAGAACCATCTTTGCAAGAAGTTTTCTAAACTTTTGCAAGGGAAGTTTGAAATGAGCGGTATAGGAAAGCTGAACGACTTCAGGTGAAACAATCTGAAGATCGAATTTTCATCTCTCAGAAGAAATTCACCAAAGAGTTACTCAAGAAATTCGGAATGGAGAACGCAACCTCAATGAGGACTCCAATGGGTTCAACTATGTCTCTAGATAAGGATGAGAAAGGGAAACCTTTTGATGAAACCAAGTATAGAAGTATAATTGGGTCCTTGCTCTATCTTACTACCAGTAGACCCGATATAATGTTTTTCATATGTGCGCGTGCTAGATTTCAGGTGAACTCTAAGAAATCTCATTACGCCGCTGCAAAGAGGATCTTGAGATTCCTTAAGGGTACACCAAATCTTAGCTTATGGTACCCAAGAAGTAATGACATCAAGCTAATTGGTTTTTCAAATGCTGATTTTGCAGGAAGCAGGGATGAAAGGAAAAACACTTCTAGGACTTGTGAATTCCTTAGAAGATGGCTTATTTAATAGAGCAGCAAGAAGCAAAATTGTGTGGCAACCTCCACTGCCAAGTCAAAGTACATCTCTGCTGGTAGTTGATGCGCACAACTTCTCTAGATCAGGAATCAACTTGAAGATTACAACTTGTTGCAATTCAAGGAGATTTTGATGTTTTGTGACTCCTCTAGTGAGATTGTGATTGTAAATAATCCAGTCTCACACAGTTAGACAAAGTACATCGAAATTAGATATCATTTCATCTGGGAGCATGTGGAGAATAGGGACATAATTCTCAGCTATGTCCCTACGGATAAGCAAGTCGCGTGTACAACCCTGTATCCCTCAAGTGGTGTTAGCAAGAGTTGGTCAATCCATTTTGGCGCAATCTAAGTTCCCGGTGAGTCAAGTGGGGGCCAAGTTCCTTAAGGGTTGCCCAACTCGCCTAGGTCGGGGGTAGTATAGAAGGGGCGAGTGGAGCAAGCGGGCTCGCACTCGCCCTAGGGTCTCGGCAGGTAGTCGGCGAGTGGGGCAGGTCAGGCCTACACTCGCCCTGGCCCTCGAGGAGGTGGCGAGTGTTATCCTAATCAGGCACTTGCCGCCCCAGGAGAGTGGAGGTTTCAGAGGGCCACTCGCCCAGTACTGTATGTTGTGTCCTTTACCATTCTACTCCCGATCGGGACTGCACATAGTTGTTTAGAATAACGGAGGTGCGCTATTTGCATACCGTTTTCAGAAAACTATAAATAGATCCAAGGGGTACCTCAGAAGGCATGCTTGCTGGTGCCCTGGTCTTCTTACACTTTCTGAGGTATCCTTAACTCAACACTTGTCTAAGGAGGGGAAGCGCTCTAAGATCTTTCGGGTGTGTGGTGGAACCTCCGCACTGGAGCCTTGGGTCTGTTCCTTATGCTAAGTCTTTTGGCATTCAGCTTGTGAGAGAGAAGTAAGTGTGCGATCACCCCTTCCCCAAGGTTCGAACTCTACAGAGACCGACTCTTCGGTTTCAACATTTTGGTGCGATGAGCATGGAGCGTGGTCAGCACCGAAAATCTTCTGTGAGCTTGATGATTGGAGGAGAAGGACAAGGTTCGGGCAAGGCCGACTCGCCACCCCCTCCCCCTCTTGCCACCGTCAGGATGTTCGAGGATTTCAGGCAAGAGGTTCTTAGCCTTGTCAAGTTCGCGCTCTGCATGCGCATCGAGTGCTCGACGCCCGCCGTTCTAGTCATCGCTGACCCAGCCCTAGGAGAGGATGCCCCGACAAAGCAAGTTGGGAAGGAGGTAGTGGAGGAGGGGAGTGGGCGAGATCTCCCCAGGAGGGTGCTATTCCACGGTTCGGCGAGCATGGGTCGGATCAGCGAGGTGGAGCATCGAGATCACCCGGCTCGCTTGGTAGAGGGTGGAAGCCCCTTCAGTGAGTTGGTTTCATCCGCCATAGTTCTAGAGGGGTTTCGGGAGCCAGAGATGTCCTACAACACCGGGAAGGATTACCCGGTTCAGCACATACAGTGGTTCAAGGATGTGGTTTCGATAAGGCAAATGTCAGATTCCTTTAAATGCAAACTCTTCTCCATTACCCTAAACGAGAATGCAAGAGATTGGTTCCACCAGCTATCGATCAGCTTTATCTACTGTTTCGAGGACCTACGTCGGGGGTTCATGCTGAGGTTCACAACTTTCAAGAAGAGAAATAAGGAGTCTGAGTCCCTGTTTCACATCAAGTAAGGGGTGAATAAGACCCTAGGGAGCTATGTGGACCAGTTCCAAGAGGTGGTCCTCCCGGTCCAGGAGATGCTAGGGAATACCCTGATGATGGCCTTCGCCCTGGGTCTATAGCAGGGCTTCTTCAGGACAGAGTTGAAGAGGGTGCTGCCTCTCTCCTTTGAGGAGCTGATGGAGAGGACAGCAAGGGAGGTCGACGCAGAGGCGTCGAACCCGGAATTTGCTCAGAAGCTGGCCAAGTGGGCCATGGAGGAGGAGAATGTTCCAGGAGGTGGCAGAGGTCAGGAGGTGAGGAGAGCTGAACCCCGACAGAGGGAACAGTAGCAGCAATAGCCGATATGGGGGCGCCAGGAGCCAAACAATCGGCTCGACTGGAGGCAGCAGGAGTGGCAGGGCAAGGGGATGAGGAGAGGATTCCATTGAGGAGACCAACGCCAGGCGGGCCAAGATAAGTTAAACCCCCCAGGCTGTAGGCAAGGAAACCGGCCACCTCTCCCCGACCAACATCAGGCTATTGTGATAGCCTTGGGGAGTAAGAGAGCTCGATAGAGGAGGAGACAGTGAGTCAGGGTGGAATTTCCCTATTTTGACTTCCATCAGGAAGAGGGTGTAAGACCCCATTTTTTCCATTTTAAAACCCCAGGGTCTTATGCCCAGAATCGTCGTTTTGTGGTAACACTGAAACTCGGGAAGGTCGCCACTACAAAACGCAGATCCTGTCGGCCTTTTATGATCACCAAAGAGAAAGAAGCCTAAACCAGTTCTGATAAAACTAAGTCCACAATCACATATAATATAAAATATGAGAAATCACATCAAGTCCACATGATAACAGAAGTACTGAGGTAAAACAACACAATGAAATATAAACGGGCTCAAGCCCGGTACATCAATCCTCACTACAAACTCTCGCGGAAGCTAAGTAAACTAAACACTCACGGAGCTAGTAGCCGGTGCTCCTATGCTAGACTGGCCCATCTCCATGTGCACCGTACTCTACTAGTGTGATATGCCCTGCTGTTACTCCCTGTATCCCATCCAGAGCCCCTGGAATATTGTGGTTTGAAAACCATTAGTCAAAAGACTAAGTCCAATCATCCCCTACCCCTCCCTCATGGCTCCTAGGCCCCGAGTAGGGAGGAGGAAAGGGAAGCTATGAAGGTGGAGAATAAACAAGAAGGTGACGGTGGAAATATTCTAGCAGTTATTTATAATGTATATACAACTAAGGAAGAAAGGTACAAGCTAGCAATTCTATAATAGCGAGCAGTAAGGTAAACAAGTAGAGTAAAGCAACATATGTAAGAAAGACAAACTAAGAAGTAAGTAACCTTAACTTATATGAATGCCCATACAAACTTATAAGTTAAGGGGTCTTCTACAAGGCTCCCATCATTTAAAAAGTCTCATACCAATTTATATGTTAGGGTGTAGGTTGTATGCAAGTATGAGTGTAGTGATATATTATGTCATGATTCATACAAGTGCAACTCACGCACACGACTCTATACGCACAGACCTTTAGTTCCCCCTTTTGGGCAGCTAGCTTCACTCCCAAGAACTTCCTTAGTGGCAAACGGAGACAGTGGGTCAGGCCCCCACTCCTAGACGGGTATCCATACTACCAGGCCTAGCCCTTACGTACGCCTCTGGAAGGACGCAACCAAGAGTCACCACGTATTAATGTTGGTCATATCTACTAGACTTCCTTTGGCTAAGTATAAACCACACCCGCTGAGTCAGTGTATCGACGTCGGTGTGAACGATAGTCCGATACCGAAGACCCACCACATTTTATCTTATGCACATACAATAGTAATATATTATCCTACCGAGCCATCGGCTCACCGGGCTAACCTGCCCACCACTAAAACTATCGAGCCTACCGCTCGTGAGACCCAACCTAACTCCCACAATACTGGGAATTGTGAGTGTAAGTGTAATCCTTGTTATATTAATTACTCTTATCATTGCTTATTCTTACGGTTTACGTTAACTATGGACTACTCAAGGCATTCCCCGTGAAGGGCTCTCGAGGGCACTAGGAACTACGATGGACTGAAACCCAAATCTACCTTTTGTAAGGCACTTACGATTATTGGTTAATACCCAATTCCTGATCCTTTTTAATGTTATATTAGATCTAACCCTAGTGTATTTGACCCTTCCTCTTCTTGGGGAAGACGATGTTTCGTCGAACCAGAGTACCACCTACACTAGTCTTCCCATCATTTCCCTTAACCATGACTCTCATTGATGAGCACATTCCCATTTCACCATAACAGTAAAACTGATACCCCAACTACCTATGTTTATTTTACGTTCTGTTACAATTTCTGTCGTTCTACTATATGCAGACCAATCTAAGCTATATGATGTATACGAAAGGAGGTACTCCAATCTTTCATCCAAAAGCCCTAAAATATTTATTGGGGACCTATCATGATATATTTAGCCTAAATCCAGAAACTTGGAATTTTGCTAAATAAATTGGCATTTAATTAATTTTCCCAAAAATTGGTCCATGGGTGATTTGAACATGATGTACTATATTTACTTAAGATATGACCATATAAAAATTATGAACTCTATAGGATAGCAAAATATCAGTGAATACCAAATTTTATAAATTTTTATAAAGTAATTATCCTCCAAATAAATAATCTAAGATAATTCAACTAAATACGAGGTAATAAAGGGAGTACCATAAATACTTGTCCAAAAATTATACAAAATTTAACATAGCTTTATTATAATCATAAAACCTTATTGATTAAATTTCATGCAATTCCAGGGTCAATAAATTATATATAAAAATATCTCAACCAAATCCATCATGGGGCTGTTTGTGAAGAAGTATCCTTGAAATCTCAACTAAACAACATGTAATTATTTTTCCAAGCTTTTTTATGCCTTAAATAGTACTCTGGCTAAGTAACACAATTTTCCAACAAGCTATAGTATTTTTCTTCTATTTATCAATGTAGGGTGCACTAGTTTACTTTTCATATGATGTACTAAAAAAACTGTTCAACTATATCAAATAATTCACTAGTGCATCTACATGCTATTTGATCAGCTTTTCAAGAGTTTGAAATCATTCTAAGACATGTAAAGCATAATTACATCAATATCCTCAAAAGGGAAAGATGAAGTTTATAACTACAATGGTGAGTTATTGTTATCTAGACACCCTATAATAAATTTTGGAGGTATATATCACTATGACAATACTCCTACCAAAATATCACAAAGACCCAAGGTCATATGACCCATTGAATAATCTCTAAGGTGTAAAGACCTAAATATCAAATAAGTGCTTTACGTGGGGTGCATGTGTCCAAAGTCCTCCAAATCCCATCCTAGGGCATTTCACCTCCCTAGGACCACATGGACTAATCAACAAGTTCATCCAAGGACATAATACCCTATGTCCTTCATAAATTCCCAAAGTTCAACCTTAGGGTTTGAACTTGGTTCCTTGGGCAAATCTACCCTAATCTATCTCATACTCCATGTGAGGGAGTTAAATATCATAAGAAATCAATGGCCCAAGTTTCAACCTCTGTTGAGGTGATTTGGCCACCTAAAACCCACAAGGGACACTTTGACCTAATTACCCCTTAATGGTCCAGCTTAGAGTTTGCTTATTTCCAAACTAAATCATCTCCAAATAGGATGAAATTCATACAGAGCCTTATGATGACACCAAGGACCACTCACCAAAATTTGGGATGGTTTGGAGGTCATTAGACCCTTTAAATAATTCATACATAGATTATTAAATTTCTGCAAAAACTTTACAAAAATGTTTCCCAAAAAATCCCATTTTAGGATATGTCCTAGATATAGGTAAGAGTGGCCCCCATACAAAATTTCAAGTCATTTGTATGGCTGGATTGATGGGGGCACTCAAAATAGTCTCTGGTCTAGCCTAGGTATAGGTCTCACCAAAATGCGTTCTCTTGTCAAACCACTTACCCAAATGGGTTGAAACCATTTTTAAATTAAAGTAGACCCATAGAGCTACAATTTTCATGCTGACCACTTTCTCTTATTAAGCCTCTAAGTATTTTTAATATTTAATTTAAAAACAGCCTAGTAATGGGATAGAAATTGAAATAATAGGAATTAAAATAGAATGATGCCAGCACGAATCTTAAAGCACATCTAAGGGCCCTGACATCGTCTTCTTCCTCCAGCCAAGGGACATGATCAGCCCGACCTGGAGCTCATTCCAAGCCATTTTCTCGGCCACCCGGCCACCACCCTAGTCGGCCACCGCCGCCACCACCTTCGTTGAGGGGCTATCGCCGGGCGGCATCACAGCCGCCAGAGGGGCCGTTTACGGCGATCCTGCCACTTCGTTTTTCACGGAAAAACCAGGAAAAGTAACCACCCGATCAGGCTCAATTGATCCTGATTCTTATCCCTATTGATTCCTAAGATCTACCCATAGAAGAAGGAGAAGGGGAGGACCTTATTAGAGGACTGGAGGCGAGTCGATTGCCGGATTGTCATGGTGGTGGTGGCTCCGCTCAGGTTTCTGTAACTACATGGTATAAGGGCTCAAAATCTTCAGGTAAATGGTGGTAAAGGCTCCTCTCAGGCCACTGATGGTATTTAAAACACTAGTTGGGGAGGGGAGAGGTCAAGCCATCAATGGCCATTAAAAGCTTGGCTCAGCCATGGCAATTCTTCTCCCCTAGGCACTGTCATAGTCGAGAAAACCCTTGGCCTTCTCCTAACTGGCCAGGGGAGATGATTCCAGCAAGAAAAGAGGGTCTTTGGCCTTCCAAGCCATGAATGGCCTCAATCCTTACTTTCTTTCTCCTCCATTAAAGGGGACAAATGAAGTTTTCTCTCTCCTAGTCATCGAGGCCAATTTTGATCTCTCCTCCAGCCTATTGGCACTCCATTAACTCATATTAATAATAAAAATGAGGTTAGCCCAAGTGGGGGAAATGGGTTTGAGCTTGGGTTAGCCCATTTTGGTTAATTTGACCTTAACATAGAGTAGAGTTGACCTTAGTCAACATGACCATTTGGGTTGACCCCAATGTGTCCTTGGTGACCCATTGGCCTATCCTAGGGTCTAGGTAGGGTTGGGTAGGGTTGTCTTGGCACTTGGAGGTCACCTGCCCCTTAGTTAGGGCACTTTGGCCATTTTAGGGATAGGGTTGACTTGGGTCAACTTAGCCTCTTGGGTTTACCCCAATGGGTCCTTGGTGAACCATTGACCTCACTTTAGGGTTAGGGAGGCATGTGTGGGGTTCACTTAGCTAAGGAAAGGTCAATTGACCCTAAGTTGGCCTATTTGACCCATTTAGGGTTATGATGGACCTAGGTCAACTTGACCACTTTGATTGCCCCCAATGGGTCCTTAGTGACCCTATGGACCACCCAAAGGGTTAGGGATGTTGTGGTGGGGTCATGAAGTCAAGTTGAAGCCCTAAGGTCAAACCCTAAGTCTGGTGGTGAGGTTGTGCTATAGGCAGATCAAGGTGATTTTCACCTTGGCCCTTATTCACTTGGTCCTTTGAGCTTCTTATAATTTTGTCATGACCTAGTCATGACAAAACCACTCCTATAGGTCTAGGTATTTGAGGGATGTTACAAATCCCAATATATAAAAATAAAAATTTCGTCCCCAAAATTAAGGTTAAGCCTACGGGATTTCTACTTAAGTAAAAGTATGTAACATCCCTAGGAGTTGAAGGTATACCTGACTCGAAGAGTTCCGGGTACTTTTGTTGTATCAAGTCCTGTGGCTCCCAAGTGTGCTCCTCCTGCCCATGGCTTCTTCACAGAACCTTGACTAGCATAACCTTCTTGCGTCGCAAGACCCGCATCGCCGTATCATCGATCCAGATTGGCTCCATGTTGACTGATCGATCTGAGGCCACCGGGCCATCTGTGGTGGAAATCAGCTGCTCAGGCCATAGTAGAACCCTCCAAAGTGAAGAGACATGGAAGACGTCGTGCAACCCCGCTATCTCCGGAGGTAGCTATAGTCTGTAGGCCAAGGGGCTGATTCATTCCAGGATCATGTAAGGCCTCATATATCTTGGACTAAGCTTCTTTAGCCCGCGAACCCGCGAGACTCCATGCATCGGTCGTATCTTCAAGAAAACCTGATCTCCCACCTAGAACTCTACCTGGTGATGTCACGCATCATAGTATTTGGCCTGCCTGCTCTGGGCTTCCAACATCCTATCTCGGATCAACCTCACCTGAGCATCTATATATTCCACGAACTTCGAGCCGAGAGCCTTAGGATCCTCATCCTGGATCCAAGATAGTGGGGTCCTGTACCTCCGTCCATATAATGCCTCGTACGGGGTCATGCCTATGTTGGACTGATGGCTATTATTGTACAAGAACTCGATTAGTGGCAGCAGTCTCTCCCAGGGCTCGCCACGGTCCAAAATGCATAGGCGTAGAAGATCCTCTAGTGTCTGGTTGGTGCGTTCTGTATACCCATCTATTTGAGGGTGGAAAGTTGTGTTGAACGTCAACCGAGAACACAGATAAGTCTGCACTGACCTCCACTCCTTGGACGTAAACCATCCATCCCAATCTGATACAGCCGTCCTGGGCACTCCATGATAACGAACAAACTGCTCGACGAACCTCCGCACCAGAACACTGACCGGAGCGTCCTTCGTAACTGGAATAAATCTGGCCACTTTCGTCAATCTATCGAAGATCACCCAAATCAAATCATTTCCCGCATGATATCGGGGTAGCCCATGCATAAAATCCATGGATATGTCCTCAAACTTCCATTCCGGCACTGGAAGTAGCTGTAGTAATCCGGCCGGACTCTTGAACTCCGCCTTTACGAGCTTGCAAGCCTCACAATGCGTCACAAAGTATTTAATGTCCTTCTTCATGCCCGGCCAATACATCATCTTCTTCAAGTCTGTTGTCATCTTCGTGATCTATAGGTGCACTAAATATCTGCTACCGTGTGCCTCTGCCATAATATCCTCCCGAATTCAGCCTCCTGCCAGTATATAAACCCTGCCTCTAAAGCATAGCAGTCCATCTCTCAGAGAGTAATCCCCCGTCATGCCTTCCTCCAAGGCCCTAAATATCAGCTCTGTCCTCGTATCCAACCTCTTCCAATCCCTGATGCAATCCTGAATATCGTCGGTGGCAATCATCGATGAAAGGTACTCTGCATATAGCTCTGGATCATCCTCGGACACCAGAGTTATCTACATCTCCACCAACATCTGCACTAACTCCATAGCCATCAGCTGAGGCCCTGCACCAGATATAGTTGCTCTCCGGCTCAGAGCGTCTACTACCACGTTTGCCTTCCCGGGATAATAGTGCATGGTATACTAATAGTCCGATAAAAACTCTACCCAGCATCTCTATCTAATGTTTATCTCCTTCTATGTGTCCACATACTTCAGGTTATTGTGGTTTGAGAATATATAGCAGTGGACCCCATAATGGTAGTGCCGCCAGATCTTTAGCGCAAAGATAACCGCTCCCATTTCCAAGTCATGCACTGGGTAATTTTGCTCGTGTTTCTTCAACTAACGGGAGGCGTAAGCTATCAGATGTATGTTCTGCATAAGAGCGGCACCCATCCCCTAATAAGGAGCGTCTATGTAAACCTAAAATCCTTCCTTCCTAGATGGAAGAGCAAGGATAAGGGCCGAGGTGAGCCGACCCTTCAGTTCCAGAAATGCAGCCTCGCACCGTGGCGTCCAAACAAATGGATCTGAGTCTCCTTCTTCGTCAGAGATATGAGAGGGAGTGCAATCCGAGAGAATCCCTCCATGAACTTTCGGTAATATCCTGCAAGCCCTAGGAAACTCCTCACATTAGTGGTCGTCTTCAGCGGTGGCCAATCCCGTACTGCCTGAACTTTCATCGGATCCACTGCCAATCCTGCCCCATTAATGATATTGCCTAAGAAGGCCACCTCCTTCAGCCAAAATTGGCACTTGTTGAACTTAACATATAACTGGTGCTCTCGGAGCTTCTCCAGGGTCAGAGCCAAGTGACGCGTATGCTCCTCCTCAGTCCTCGAATAGATGATGATGTCGTCAATAAATATGATGACGAAAACATCCAAATATGGCTCGAATACCCGGCTCATTAAACTCATGAATGCGGATGGTGCATTCATGAGCCCGAAAGGCATCACGGTAAACTCATACAGCTCGTATCTACTGCTGAATGCTGTCTTCGGGATATCCTCCTCCTGAATGTTCAGTTGGTAGTAACCTGACATCAGATCCAGCTTTGAGAACCATTGATCTCCCTCTAACTGGTCAAACAGCTCATCAATCCTCAGTAGAGGATATATATTTCGGACCGTCAGCTTGTTCAAAGCCCTGTAGTCAATGCATAATCGAAGTATCCCATCCTTCTTCTTGACGAATAACACCAAAGCTCCCCAAGGTGAAGAGCTTGGTCGGACAAATCTGGCTTCCAGTAGCTCCTACAACTGGCTTCGAAACTCCACCAACTCCTTCGGGGTCATCCAATAAGGAGCTCTGGATGCCGGCTTGGCCCCCGACATGAGCTGTATATGGAAATCCTTCTCCCGATGCAGGGGTAGCCCTGACAACTTCTCCGGGAACATGTCAGCAAAATCTCGTACCACCGGAATATTAGGAATGGAATACTTGGCCTCGGCCAACTCGAACAGAACTTGGTAGACCTCGTCACCTTGCATATGGGACTTGACATCCTGTACGGACGATAGTAAGAAGTGGGATGTAGATCTAATACCTTCGATGACAACGAAGGAGTCCTCGTGCCACAAGGTGATCCTCCTAGACAGGCAATCGATCTGGGCTTGGTTCTAATACAACCATCTCATGCTCAGGATCAGGTCGAAGTTTGGCATCCTTAGGATCGTCGCTGGTGCTTCAAATGCCTTTCCGCTGATTTCTGCCTCCATGTTGCAATGGGCATAGGTAAATAGCTCTGATCCGTCCGGTAGATGCACCCTCATCGTCAAGCCTGTGAATCATTTCATGCCTTTTAGTCCTTCCACGAAGGCTTCTAACACAAATGAGTGTGAAGCACCCGTATCAAACAGTGTATGAGCTGGCTTGTCATTGATGAAGACTATGCCTGAGGTGTTTAAATGTCTTAGAAATCTAGCTATGGTTTTCTTTCCTATTTCTAATAATTTTATATCCATGAGTCGAGCTTTTTAGGAAAGAAAAGGACTAAAAATCACCGGCGTGCCTGCTATCACCTGCTCCGGGTTCCGGGGCTGAGCCAGGTCTAAGGCATACACTTGCCCTCTATCCTGCCTGCAGTCTCCACCCTGAAATCCATGTCCTCGGCTGCGTCCTCGACCACCAAACTTACATGCAGGTGGGGCATCCTGAAGTGCTGGTAGGGGTGTTTCCCTCATGGGGCAGTTCCTCTTGAAGTGCCTCGGCTAGTTGCACAGGAAACATACATGTGCCCTTTCCCTTGTCCTTAGCATCTCTCGTATCTGTAAAGGCTGAGGAGCCAATACCACCGGGTCCCTCTGTTTCTGCCTGTCCTCCCAGCGGGGTTGATCCGCATTCCTCCTTTCTCCGATGATATGCCCTCTGCGCTGGTCCCTCCTACCACTAATCACTACGTCATTAGCCGATCTCTTCTGGACCCGGACTGTAAGCTAATCCACCTCTCGCTTCTTGGCCATCTCCAAGATCCTGGTCAGGCTCCCATCAGAGACGAAGAGGAGGGCCTGTCTCATATCATCATGTATACCTTTGTAGAACCACTTGGCATAACCCGTATCGTCCAACTGATATGAGTCCGCATAGTGGGCATGATGTGTGAACTCCCGATAGTTCTCTAACACTGTCCTATTGCCCTACCTCAACTACAGGAACCTGTCTTCTAACTCATCCCTCACTGACTGAGGTACAAAATACTCCAATAGAGCCGCTCTGAAATCCTCCCAGGAGATGTCTGCGCAATCCACTCCAGCAAAGGTGGTGTCTAGCTGTGACTTCTACCATCTCTTCCCATGTGACTCTAAGCAGGAAACTGCCAAAGCAACCACCTCCTCCGCCGGACATCAAATTCCAGCCAGCATCTCGTAGATGATGTCCAACCACTCCTCCGTACGGACTGCTGACTTCGTCCCGAGGTAGGATGGTGGAGAAAGCCCCCGAAAGGCACTCATCCAGTTGGCCCCGGGATTTGGCTATAGAGTCGGGGCATGTTGAGTCTTGAAGGCCTCTAGAATGGTCGTTAGTGTCTGCCTCATCTCTGTCTACTAGAACGGAGTCGGAGCCGGCGGGGGAGCAACCACAGTCTGTGTCTGAGGTGTACCCTGCTGCGGAGTAGGATTCGTTGCAGGCTACAAAGGAAAAATTCTAATTGTTAGATAATATACAAGTGGAACTAAAGGACAAAGTGGACTTTTACATATGATTCCCCTTATGGGCACAACATTGCTTCCGCTGCTAGTTTGTCCGCAAACTAAGCTCGTGCGGGGTGGCCTAGGGTTTTTGTGGACTACTTCTCTTGGATCGATGTTTCCTCTGATACCAGTTAGCAAGACCCCATTTTTTTTCTTTTTAGAATCCCCGAGGTCTTATGCCTAGAATCACTGTTTTGCGGTAACACCAACACTCGGGATGGTCGCCACTATAAAACGTCGATCCTGTCAACCTTTTACGATCACCAAAGAGAAAGAAGCTTAAACCAGTTCTAATAAAACTAAGTCCACAATCACATATAATATAAAATATGAGAAATCACATCGAGTCCACATAATAACAGAAGTATTGAGGTAAAATAGCACAATGAAATATAAACGGGCTCAAGCTCGGTACATCAATCCTCACTACAAACTCTCGCGGAAGCTAAGTAAACTAAACACTCACGGAGCCAGTAGTCAGTGCTCCTGTACTAAACTGTCCCACCTCCATGTGCACTGTACTCCGTTGGTGCGGTATCCCCTGCTGCTGCTCCTAGACTCCCATCCGGAGCCTCTAGAATATTGTGGTCCGAAAACCGTTAGTCAAAAGACTAAGTCCTATCATCCCCATACCCCTCCCCATGGCTCCTAGGCACCGAGCGGGGAGGAGGAAAGGGAATCTATGAAGGTGGAGAATAAACAAGCAGGTGATAGTGGAACTATTCTAGCAGTTATTTATAATGTTTATACAGCTAAGGAAGAAAGGTACAAGCTAGTAGTTCTATAATAGCGAGCAGTAATGTAAACAAGTAGAGTAAAGCAACATATGTAAGAAAGACAAACTAAGAAGTAAGTAACCTTAACTTATATGAATGTTCATACAAACTTATAAGTTAAGGGGTCTTCTACAAGTCTCCCGTCTTATAAAAAGTCCCACACCAATTTATACGTTGGGGTGTAGGTTGTATGCAAGTATGAGTGTAGTGATATGTTATGTCATGATTCATGCAAGTGCAACTCAGGCACACGACTCTATGCGCGCAGACCTTTAGTTCCCACCTTTTGGGCAGCTAGCTTCACTCCCAAGAACCTCCTTAGTGGCAAATGGAGATAGTGGGTCAGACCCCCCACTCCTAGATGGGTATCGACACTACCAGGACTAGCTCTTACGTACCCCTCTGGAAGGACACAACCTAGAGTCACCACGTACTGATGTTGGCCATATCCACCAGACTTCCTTTATCTACGTGTAAACCACACCCGTCGAGTCAGCGTATCAACGTCAGGGTGAACGACAGTCCGATACTAAAGACCCACCACCTTTTATCTTATGCACATGCAATAGTAATATATTATCCTACCGAGCCATCGGCTCACCGGGCTAACCTGCCCACCACTAAAACCACCGAGCCTACGTGAGACCCAACCTAACTCCCACAATACCGGGAATTGTGAGTGTAAGTGTAATCCTAGTTATATTAATTACTCTCATCATTGCTTATTCTTACGGTTTACGTTAACCCCTGGACTGCCCAAGGCATTCCCTGTGAAGGGCTTTCGAGGGCACTAGGAACTACGATGGGCTGAAGCCCAAAGCTCCCTTTCGCAAAGCACTTACTATTATTAGTTAATACCCAATCCCTATTCCCTTTTAATGTTATATTAGATCTAACCCTAGTGTATTTGACTCTTCCTCTTCTCGGGGAAGACGATGTTTTGTCGAACCCGAGTACCACCTACACTAGTCTTCTCATCATTTCCCTTCACCATGACACTTATTGATGAGCACATTTCCATTTCACCATAATAGTAAAACTGATACCCCAACTCCCTATGTTCATTTTACATTCTGTTACAATTTCTATCATTTTACTATATGCAGACCAATTTAAGTTATATGATGTATACGATAGGAGGTACTCCAATCTTTAATCCAAAAGCCCTAAAATATTTATTGGTGGCCTATCATGATATATTTAGCATAAATCCAGAAACTTGGAATTTTCCTAAATAAATTAGCATTTAATTAATTTTCCCAAAAATTGGTCCATGGGTGATTTGAATATGATGTACTAGATTTACTTAAGATATGACCATAGAAAAATTATGAACTCTATAGGATAGCAAGATATCAGTGAATACCAAATTTCATAAATTTTTATAAAGTAATTATCCTCCAAATAAATAATCTAAGATAATTCAACTAAATAGGGGTAATGAAGGGAGTACCATAAATACTTGTCCAAAAATTTATACAAAAATTAACAGAGCTTT
The DNA here is from genome assembly GCA_039513925.1 of Platanthera zijinensis. Taxonomy (NCBI): domain Eukaryota; kingdom Viridiplantae; phylum Streptophyta; class Magnoliopsida; order Asparagales; family Orchidaceae; genus Platanthera; species Platanthera zijinensis. The sequence goes on from CM077095.1 coordinate 25,489,994, forward strand.
ATTATAATCATAAAACCTTACTGACTAAATTTCATGCAATTCCAAGGTCAGTAAACTATATATAAAAATATCTCAACCAAATCCATCATGGGACACTTTGTGAAGAAACATCCTTGAAATCTCAATTAAACAACATGTAATTATTTTTCCAAGCTTTTTTATACCTAAATAGTACTCTGGCTAAGTAACACAATTTTCCAGCAAACTATAGTATTTATCTTCTATTTATCAATGTAGGGTGCACTAATTTACTTTTCACATGATGTACTAAAAAAACTGTTCAACTATATCAAATAATTCACTAGTGCATCTACATGCTATTTGATCAGCTTTTCCATAGTTTAGAATCATTCTAAGACATGTAAAGCATAATTACATCAATATCCTCAAAAGGGAAAGATGAAGTTTATAACTACAATGGTGAGTGTTGAAACCGTGAATCGGTCTCTTGTGGAGTTCACCCTTGGGAAAGGGGTGGTCGCGCACCTACTTCGCTCCTGCAAGAAAATAACATGGAAAAGAGAGTAAAGGACTAGACCAAGGGCCCGGCGCGGAGGTCCCACCACACACCCAAAAGATCACTGAGCGCTCCCCTCCTTAGCCAAATGTCGGGCTAAGGTACCTCAGAAAGCGCTAGGTGACTAGAAGACCAATAAGCATGCCTCCTGAGGTACCCCTTGGGTCCTATTTATAGGATTTTGAAGGTGATCTACAAATAACTGACCTTTGTTGTCCCGAAATTACTGAAAACTCCTCGGGCTGGCCTGCCAATAACCGAACTCCGCTGTTCTGAACAGCTATGTGCAGCCCACCTAGGTCTGCCAACAGCGAGACTCCGCTGTTTTGACTTACTAGGGGCATGCCGATGGGGGGAAATGGTAAGGAATCCCTCCCACTAGGGACTGGGCGAATAGCCCTTCAAGTCCTCTACTCGACGGGAGGTGCAAGCCGGAGCTGGCTCGCCTAGGGGGACACATATTAGAGACGTCCCGACTGGGGAGGCGCGGGCCGACCCGCCTAGGAGAGGCGGGAAGGGCTGACCCGCCGAATAGGCGCCGGTCGGAGGCTTACCCGCCTGGGAGGGCGCGGGCCAGGCTGGCTTAGAGACGGCCCGCCTGGAGAGGTGCGGGTCGACCCGCCTAGGAGAGGCGGGCAGGGCTGACCCGCCGAATAGGCGCGGGTCGGAGGCTGACCCGCCTGGGAGGGTGCGGGCCAGGCTGGCCCTCTTGGGCGACCCCTAGAGGTGCGGGTCGGGGTCGACCCGCCTGCTTGCCTGAGTCCCGTCGGCAAACATGGGGTTGTATAGTGAGTACTGTTATCTAGACACTCTATAATAAATTTCAGAGGTATATATCACAATGACAATACTCTTACCAAAATATCACAAAGACCCAAGGTCATATGACCCATTGAATAATCTCTAAGGTGTAAAAACCTAAATATCAACTAAGTGCTTTAAGTGGGGTGCATGTGTCCAAAGTCCACCAAATCCCTTCCTAGGGCATTTCACCTCCCTAGGACCACATGGACTAATCAACAAGTCCATCCAAGGACATAACACCCTATGTCCTTCATATATTCCCAAAGTTCAACCTTAGGGTTTGAACTTGGTTCCTAGGCCAAATCTATCCTAATCTATCCCATACTCCATGTGAGGGAGTTAAATATCATAAGAAATCAGTGGCCCAAGTTTCAACCTCTGTTGAGGTGATTTGGCCACCTAAAACCCACAAGGGACACTTTGACCTAATTACCCCTTAATGGTCCAACTTAGGGTTTGCTTATTTCCAATTTAAATCATCTCCAAATGCGATGAAAATTTATACAAAGCCTTATGATGACCCGAAGGACCACTCACCAAAATTTGGGAGGGTTTGGAGGTCATTGGACCCTTTAAATAATTCATACATGGATTATTAAATTTCTACAAAAACTTTAAAAAAATGTTTTCCAAAAATTTTAAGTCATTTGGATGGCTGGATTGATTGGGGCACTCAAAATAGTCTCTGGTCTAGCCTAGGTATTGGTCTCACCAAAATGAGTGCTCTGGTCAAACCACTTACCCAAATGGGTTGAAACCAATTTTATATTAGCGTAGACCCATAGAGCTACAATTTTTATGTTGACCACTTTCTCTGATTAAGCCTCTAAGTATTTTTAATATTTAATTTCAAAACAGCACAGTAATGGGACAGAAATTGAAATAAAAGGAATTAAAATAGAATGATGTCAGCACGAATCTTAAAGCACATCAAAGGGCCCCGGCATCGTCTTCTTCCTCCAGCCAAGGGCCACGATTAGCCCGACCTGGAGCTCATTCCAAGCCATTTTCTCGGCCACCCGGCCACCTCCCTAGCCGGCCACCGCCGCCACCACCTTTGTTGAGGTAGGGGCTATCGTCGGGCGGCGGCACGGCCGCCGGAGGGGCCATTTCAGGCAATCCCGCCACTTCGTTTTTCTCGGAAAAACCAGGAAAAGTAACCACCATATCGGGCTCAATTGAGCCCGATTCTTATCCCTATTGATTCCTAAGATCTACCCATAGAAGAAGGAGAAGGGGAGGACCTTATTGGAGGGCTGGAGGCGGGTCGATCGCCGGATTGTCATGATGGTGGCGGCGCCGCTCGAGTTTTTGCAAATACACGGTAGAAGGGCTCGAATTCTTCAAGTTAATGGTGGTAAAGGCTCCTCTCAGGCCACTGATGGTGTTTAAAACACCAGTTGGGGAGGGGAGAGGCCAAGCCATCAATGGCCATTAATTGCCATTGAAAGCTTGGCTCGGCCATGGAAATTCTCCTTCCCTAGGCACTGTCATGGCCGGGAAAACCCTTGTCCTTCTCCTAACTAGCCAGGGGAGATGATTCCAGCAAGAAAAGAGGGCCTTTGGCCTTCCAATCCATGAATGGCCTCACTCCCCACTTTCTTTCTCCTCCATTAAAGGGGAAAAATGAAGTTTTATCTCTCCTAGTAATCAAGGCCAATTTTGATCACTCCTCCAGCGTATTTGCACCCCCATTAACTCATATTAATAATAAAAATGAGGTTGGCCCAAGTGGGGGAAATTGGTTTGAGCTTGGGTTAGCCAATTTGGGCTAATTTGACCTTAACATAGAGTAGAGTTGACCTTGGTCAACATGACCATTTGGGTTGACCCCAATAGGTCCTTGGTGACCCATTGGCCTACCCTAGGGTCTAGGTAGGGTTGTCTTGGCACATGGAGGTCACCTGCCCCTTAGTTAGGGCACTTTGGCCATTTTAGGGCTAGGGTTGACTTGGGTCAACTTAGCCTCTTGGGTTGACCCCAATGGGTCCTTGGTGACCCATTAACCTCACTTTAAGGTTAGGGAGGCATGTGTGGGGTTCACTTAGCTAAGGTAAGGTCAATTGACCCTAAGTAGGCCAGTTTGACCCATTTAGGGTTAGGGTGGACCTAGGTCAACTTGACCACCTTGATTGCCCCTGATGGGTCCTTAGTGACCATATGGACCACCCAAAGGGTTAGGGATGTTGTGGTGGGGTCATGAAGTCAAGTTGAAGCCCTAAAGTCAAACCCTAAGTCTGGTGGTGAGGCTGTGCTATAGGCAGACCAAGGTGATTTTCACCTTGGCCCTTGTTCACTTGATCCTTTGAGCTTCTTATGGTTTTGTCATGACCTAGTCATAACAATACCACTCATAGGGGTCTAGTTGTTTTAGAGATGTTACATAGGGCCATGCTATGGCCACATGCCCAGAGTTCCTAGAGTTAAGGGGAACCAGGGAGTAGTAACAACAACAAGACCGCCGGGAGGTGCAGATTGAAAAAGTTTTGCCTAGGGGAGAGGAGGATCGGTGCGAGGATAGGGCCGATGTCGGCAACCGAGGAGGGATCAGAGTGATCCATGGTGGGTGGGAGTTGAGGCTGCCTGGAAGGCGAGTCTCCAGACTATGTATCGTCGAAGAGTTGCCTCCACATATTTAGCCCCACCCCCGGAGGAGACGATCACCTTCTCCAGGAAGGACATGCAGGATCATGAAGATCCTTCTTGCGACGCGTTGGTCATCTGGACCGCGGTCGAGAATTTTACTGTCTCCCGGATCCTTATCGATAATGGGAGCTCAGTTAACATCATCTTCAAGACGGCGTTCGACGCGATGAAGGTGGAGTCCCGGAGGGTGCTGTCCTAGGATGGACCTCTCTTTGGGTTCTCGGGTGAGAGGAAGGAGATGAAGGGAGGAGTAGGACTCCATGTTACCTTGGGGGGGCAGTCTAGGAACTGCAGGTTCGTCATCGTGGACGCACCCAGTAGTTACAACGTTATCTTCGGACGGCCCCTCATCAGCGCCTTCCACTGAGTGCCCTCATCTTTCCATCGGTGCTTAAAGTTCGACGTTGAGGGCATCTAGGTCAGGGTCCGGGGAGACCCCAAGGTGGCAATGGAGTGCTACGTCATCGTGGTGAACTCCATCTCTTGGCAGGGAGGAGTCGAGGAGATGGAGAGCAGGATAGAGGAGCTATCCAGGTGGGAGGCTAAAGGAGAGGTGTAGATGGAAGTGGAGGAAGAAATCTGCACCTAGGTGGAGGTGGCGGAAGGAGTTCTGGAGGGGCCGACCGAGGTGATGGTCGTGGAGGAAGCTGAGGAGGAGGTCACAGTCCCAGGTGATGGATCCGTTGGAGAATGGGAAGAACAGTCTAGGCTAGAGGTTATCAAGGAGGTAGTATAGATAGAGGTTCTCACCCAGGAAGGAAGGGTGGAGAAGGTGCGGATCCGTGGGGAGCTGAGCCCGGAGGACCAGAGGAGGATGCTGAAGTTCCTGTAGAAGAACATGGATGTCTTCCAATGGAGCGCGGCAGAAATGTCGGGGATCGATGCGGATGTTGCCTGCCACCGCCTCAACTGGATCCAGAAGCCCGCCCCATCCAGCAGAAGAAGAGGTCCACAGCGGACAAGTTGGTCGAGCCTATCAGGGAGTAGGTGGACAAGCTCCTCAAGGCCGACTTCGTATCCGAAATCCAATACCCGGTTGGGTCTCTAATGTTATAATGGTTAAAAAAGGAGACGGCTGGTGGAGGATGTGTGTTGATTTTTCTTTATTAAATAAATCATGTCCTAAAGATTTTTATCCATTGCCTCAGATCGACGCGCTGGTTGACTCAGCCATAGATTTTTCTATGATGAGTTTCTTAGATGCTTTTTCAGGTTAGCATCAAATCAGGATGCACCCGCCCGACATAAAAGATGTCTCCTTCATCACTGGGGACGGGTGACACTGCTACAAGATGATTCCCTTTGGGCTAAAGAATGTGGGAACAACATATCAAAAGATGATGGACCAGGTCTTCCGAGAGCAAAAGGGGAGGAACCTAGAGGTGTACGTAGATGATCTTATGGTCAAAACCTGGGAGGTGGACTCCCATATCCAGGATCTGGAGGAGACCTTCGGCACCCTGTGGAAATATAAGATGAGTCTAAACCACTTGAAGTGCGTCTTCGGGGAAAGAAGGGGTAAGTTCCTAGGCCACCTCCTTAATCCTGCAGGTGTGGAGCCCAACCCTGATAAGGTTAAGGCAATCATGGAGTTTGGGGTCACCTCGGAATGCCAAGGAGGTCTAAAGGCTGACAGTAAAGTTTGTCGGGCTGAGTAGGTTCCTCTCTCGGGCAGGAGATAAGTGCTCCCCTTCTTTAAATAATTTAGGGGGGTAATAAGTTCGAGTGGTCCAAGGAGTGCGAGGAGTCCAAGCCTTGAAGAGGCAGTTGACCCAGGCTCCGCTCCTCCAAGGGCCCAAGGAAGGGGAGAACTTGTCCCTGTATCTTGGGGTGGGAGTTCAGGCCTTGAGCTCCATCTTGGTCCGGGAAGAGGGGAAGAAACAACTACCAATCTACTATATGAGCAGAGTGTTGAGGAAGGCAGAGCTCTTGTATCGGATCTTAGAGAAGCTGGCTTTTGCTCTAGTCATCTCAGCCCGGAGACTCCGACCCTATTTCCAGGCGCACTCCATCTGGGTGGTGACTAACCACCCCCTCCGCAACATCTTTGAGTTGGTAGAGCACTTGGGGTGGTTGGCTAAGTGGTCGATGGAGTTGAGTGAGTTCGACTTATCCTTTGTTCCCCACCTCTCGATCAAGGCCCAAGCGATTGCCGACTTTCTTGCTGATTATGTGTGATGTTTTTAGTTGTCTACCTAAATCACCTAGAGGAGGGTGAATAGGTGAGGCCTGCATCTTTTTGTGGAATAAAAACTTGAAATAACGGAGCGCAGAAAATAAACAAACAAGCCACAGAGAACACAAGATTTATAGTGGTTCCCCAACCTTGGGTACGTCCACTCTCCACCTCACTGATCTAGCAACACACTAGACTCGACTACTTTACTATTATATCTGATTGAAAACCAATCCTACAACTCGGAGCAACGCCCCTACAACTCAATCCTTAAAACGGGATCTACACTCGGAAAAAAAAGAACTTCCTACAAAACTCAAAGACAAAATCTCCTACAAGAGTTGAAATAGATTATACAATAACAATAAAATAAACTTCACTTTAGATATGAGAAATTCATATTTCTTCCTTCTTGAAAGTTAAAACTCTGTCAGAAATAGATCAAGGAAGACTATGCCGAAATCTCTGGATCTAAAAAGCTTAAGATCAACACGATCAAGAAAGATATATGTAGAAGTTGAATGCCTTGATCTGTTGATCACTTCTTGTCCTGGATCACTTGAATTGGAGAAGAGCAGCAGCGAGAATGATGATGAAGAGGGGCAGCTTTCCCGATTTAAAATCAATAGTACGATTCATAAAACTTATTTTCTTGTGTTAAGGTTAATCGAATTTGATAAGACCTTTTATAGGACAAGCCTAACAGTCATAATCACAAATGACTGCATACGTGGACCAATAAGAATCGAGGTTAATTTTGAAATCGTTTCCATCTGGAATTAGAGAAAAATCGGAAAAACTTCTGCATTTCTTGAGTGAGGAGAAGAGTACTCGAGAACAATAGTTGGTTCTCGAGAAGAGTTTGTAGGGTTCTCGAGAATAAGTCCTTAAGAAAAATTCGAGAAATGATTTCTAGATTCTCGAGAAATAGCTTCTATTACTCGAGAACTATATAATGACTTCTTGAGAACTAACTTCACTTCTCAAGAACAAACAGACTTCTCGAAACTTAACTTTTGATTACTCGAGTACTGGTCTTCTGCTTTCTCGAGACAAGGCTTGGCCTTCTCGAGTAAATGGCTTATGGTACTCGAGTACAACACTTAGAAAATTATGAAATAATTTTTCAGTAAACTAGAGAATGAGTTAAGTAGTACTCGAGTATTCCAGGGCTTTCTCGAGTATTAGACAAGGACTTCTCGAGAAGAGTTTCTACTACTCGAAAACTATACATAGCAGACTCGAGAAATCATTCAAACACTACTCGAGTACAAAGAGTCCTTCTCGAGTAATGGACTAAGAAAATTTTTGACTTTCTGAAAATTTTCTTTCTTCAAGGAATTTTAGCAACTATTCTTTCTCCTATAACTTTAGTACCTGCGAATGAAGTGTGCCCCAATAGAGAGGCTACACATGAGTCAACACCATGGATCACACAATGAAGGATTACATTATATGGTCCTGTGTTTGGTGAGTCATTGTAGACTGATATTGGCCTACACTTAGCAATTATAACCTGCAAGCACTCAACTTGAAAAGAGCATCAAATACAAACTTAATTCGTCTTAGTTCAAGGGTGACTCCATACAAATCTAGGTTATTGTGGATATGATACCCAATAATCTCCCCCTATTTGTAGAAGTCAGAACCCTCTACACTAAGGTGAATTACATCCAGATAAATAAAATAAACTGACTAGTAAACAAAGTAATAATGAAAAAATACTAAGCAATGAAAAATTAGATCATCAAAATTAAAAGATTTATATTTATAGATTTTGTCCATAAAATGTCCAAATCCACAAAATCTCATATATAAACTCTCTGAGCTTCTTCTATTTCTGCTTGCTTTGCTAATATTATTGTTTCTCCTTCTTCTCTTGTTGTCTCTTCTGGTAGCAATAAGGTTTAGGATAGTATTTTGGAGGCTTGTTAGGAGCCTTAGGATTGTTCTTTTCATACTCTTTGTCAGAAATTCTCCTCTTGGTGATAGATTTCTCATACAAGTCTAATTCATGGGAGCTGTAATGATAATGTATATTCTCATTGTAATCAATCACAAGTTTGAGAGTATCAAGAATTAAAGATTTTGAAGTTGGGCTCCATATTTCGGCAAGCTCTTGAGCTTTCCTTCTTTCAGCCTCTGGATTAGGAGTGGACCTGCTGGCAGAGGCTCCATCACCATACTTTCTTATCTTAGGGATTTGCACATCAGGAGGAGCTTGAGAAGGCACATCAGTCTGTTCAAATTCCCATACTTGAGCATAGCTTTCTGGAGGAGGAGCATAAGAACCTTCAGGTCTTGGAGAGAATGATGGCTGCTGGGCAGGAGGATGCTGAGCAGTTGGATTCAGATGATGTGGAATAATATTTGGATTAACTTGAAAAATCAGGAAATATCTAGTTGTGCATCCAAATAGCTATATCATAAGTATGGAATTTGACACCTTCAATCTGATTCTGAACATCAGTATGTATTTCTTTCAGCTTTTCTTCCCATTCTATCTTCTTTCTTGCATCAGATTTTTCAAAGTATTCCTTTACTAAACTGTCCCCCCTTTCTAACTTCTAAGGATAGGGTGTCTATGACTTACTCTTTGAATTTTCCAACCTCTTCACATGTTTTGAAATTATGTTCTTGAGCCCTATTTTCCAATTGAATTTGATTGTTTGCTAGAGTTACTGATTGATTCATCACATGACCAATGTTGGTAATGGTGTGATCTAGAGCTTTCCTACCTATTTTGAACATGTGTTTCAGTTCATCAGTATTGTGCTGAATCTCAGCAAATCCTCTGCTCATTTCTTTTTCAAGAGCAGTGACATTTTCAGTTACAACTTTCAGAGAGTCTTCAAAGTAAGTTCTTTGTTGTGCTAGCATTAACTCAATTTTGCCTAGAATGGTATCTGCAGAATGTGCTTCAGCTTGAGGAGGTGGAGGAGGAGGAGGAGTTACTAATAGAGCATACCAGGGGGGTATTTCTTCTATGATAACTGAGCTCTGGACTCTGGTGGTATGAATCAGGACATCTCCTTCCTCACCAAGGATAGTAGGAAGGGAGAAGTTCGGGCTCTTGAGGGGAGCTTCAACTGGTTCAGGGGTATCTTCTTTTTCATTAGAAATCAAAACTGTTTCTTTTTCATGTACATCTGCAGCAGGAGACTGAGGGTGAGGGGACTCTTGTTCAGAATGATGGTCTGATGGAGATGGTTCTAGAGGAGGAGATTTCTCTGCATGTAGAGGGGAAATAGGTTCTTTGGAAGTGAGTTCATCAATCATTCTATTGATATCATCTTCTGTAGAAAGAACTTGTGCTTGCACTTATGCATCAGAAAGAGTGTCTTCAGCAGGCAGATCAACATCAAGAATACCTGAGTCATCTAGTTGGGTAGGAGTGTTCTTAGCAGCATCATCTGAAGGAACATCTTGAGGAAGAGCAGAATGGCTTGCTTATGGGATTGTAGGAGCAGGCTCCCCCTCAGCAGCAGTACCTGAAGTGCCAGCCACTTGATGTAAAGGGGAAGATGGGGTCCTGTCCTCATCCTCATGGAAATCATGGGCTTTTGCAGCTTGAGCAGGGTTTTGAAGCTTGAGCTCCCATCTTTGAATGGAGGAAATTAAAACTTTCTTCATATGATGTAGATTAGTACCTTTAGAAAGATCAAATACTTCTGGCCTGAGTTCATGAAGAATAAGAGAAATTATTCTTCCATAGTTTGGTGCCTTAATGCTTTCCTTGATTTTATCGAAAATCATCATCCCCCACTGAAACTTCTTTCTGCAAATAACTGTTGTCATCATATCAAATAAATCATTTGTAATGAAGCTAATAAAACTTATTCTACACAGAAGAACTTTTCCAAGTATATCCACAAGGAATTTGCTCTCTAGGTTGAGATCAGGGCGGCGAATGGTGCTCACATCAACAGAGACACCACAAAATCCGTAGGCCCGATCGTGATCTTCCTCAGTTAGGTCATCTTCTTCATCAATAACTGGTTACCGAAGAAGCTTAGAGACAATAGGAGTAGATAGCTTAACCTTGATTCCACAAACTTTGGATTTCAGAATCCTTCCATTTCTCTTAACTCTGGCATTCTGGAAAAATTCTTCAACATCTGGAAGTAAAACTTTGTACGGGTGTTCCAAAATGAATGTGAGTCCGGCGGCTTTTAATAACAGTAGAAGGTTGTGGAAATCATCTGACAGGTCGGCGATCCCAGTAGAAATGAGTTCACTGCCGATTCCAATCTTTGACGGAGGGGCCATGATCGAGAAAGATGAACGGAAATCCTTTTTTTGAGAGAAATTCTGAAGCGACGGCAAGAGGGCGACGGCAAAAGAGAAGGCGAAGAGTTTTTCTCGAGAGAAGGGTTTTGAAATTTTTGATTTTGGATTTTCCAGACTTTAATCTATTTATATAAGTCTTAAATCATGATAATAAAAATAACATACCTGAAAATATGGCGGTAGTAGAGTCCGGGTGCAAATATCAAAAATTTGAACTTGAAAATGAAAAACTGCATCAGACTTCTCGAGAGGTAGGTCATTTCTCAAGAGAATATAAGAAAGTTCTCGAGTAAAAAGGTTCTTTCTCGAGAAGTAGTTCTGAAGTTCTCGAGAAGCAGACTTGAGGTTCTCGAGAATCAATCCAGTACTCGAGAAATGATTACCTTCTCGAGAGATGAAGTCCATAGAACAATTTTCTTGAAATTTTGAAGTATAACCCGATCCTTTAACTCTGTTATGAGACCTTTTTCTTCATTCTTCTTTGTTGAGCATGCCAAGTTCTGTTTTGAAGAACGAGAAATTGGTCTCGTCCAGCGGCTTCGTGAAAATGTCTTCAACCTGCTTGTCTGTTGGAACATATTGGAGATTGATGTCTCCATGCTCTACATGCTTCCTAATAAAGTGGTACCTCAGCTCTATATGCTTTGCCCTGCTGTGAGAGATTGGGTTGTTAGCGATTGCAATTTCACTAGAGGAGTCGCAAAATATTGGAATGTTCTTGAACCTCCTGAAGAAGAAAGTTGAGAATTTAAAGGGGAACTAGGTGGAATAGCTTCCTTCGGTACTCTAGGCCCTAAGGACTACCTCCAACACAGCCACGGGGAGACCCCTTTCAAACTCTCCCATGGTTGTGAAGCAGTACACCCCATAGAATTCAAGGTCCGGACTCCTTGGGTAGTTGAGGCAGAGGAAGGAATAAAAGAGTGGCTAGTTAAGAACGATGATGAGCTGTGGCTCTCCCTGGACATGGTGGAGGAGCTGCGCGACCTGTCAGCTATCAAGTAGGAAGAGGTCAAGCGAATAATGGCTAAGTATTTTGACAAGCACGTTTGAATCAAGCAGTTCTCAGGGGGGGCTTGGTCTTGAAAAAGGTGGATGTAACTGGAAGATCAGCTGTCGTGGGGAAGCTCAACCCCAATTGGGAAGGCTCGTATATTATACAGGAAGCATTGAGACCAGGAGGGTATCACCTCTGGAATGTGGAGGGCGAGACCCTAATTCACATCTGGAGTGGTGATGACTTGAAGCGTTTCTATACATGAATTATGTACGTACTTTCCTTTGATTAAATAATGAAATCCTTTGATCTTCCAACTCTTTTTGGCAATGGTGTTTGTGGCAGGCCATGATTTCCTCAGACCCTGAGCAGATCCTGCTGCCAGGATCCCACCTAGCTGGCAGGGCCGGATATCACTCGAGGAGTCCACCTAACTCTCGAGATGCTCCCGCTGTCAGTCTTCCACCTAGCTTGTAGGGCCAGGATCCTCGATGGACATCATTCTTGCTCTGGAGTTAGGTCTCGAGATGCTCCCACTGTTAGGCTTCCATCTAGATGGCAGGGTTGGGATCCTCGATGGACATCATTATTGTTGGATTTTACGTGTAGTGGTAGTGCGAATTTAAAAAAAAATCACGCACCAATGACACATAAGGATCGTGCTTTCGATGACAATGGCCTAAACAAGGCTATATAAACAAAGTAACCTAACTCATCACATCTAACAATCACAAAGGGGGTTAGAAAGCTATACCTCTAGAGAACAAGATCTCTAGGCGGAAGAGGTAATTTGTTGGAGAAGACGTTGACGATTCCACCACAACGATGAGGTTGATGCCTTGCCTCTTGGTTCACCTTGAACCCTTACAGTCAAAACAATCCACTCTCTTGATTAGGGGAGTAGAAGAGAGTAGACCTAGACCTCCTTCTTCAAACTATCGGAGATGCTTAGTGGTCGAGCCACTCTTATCATCGGGAAGAAGAGATGAGCAAGGAGAAGTGCAGGGCAGGGTGGGCTGCCATCGGGTTGCACACAGGAAAGCTAGGGTTCGGGGGCAGCCGAGCCTTCTACCAGCACAAGGCTGGGGCCAGAGCAAGGCAAGGAAGAGCACCAAAGAGGGACTGGAGGAGGTCGACGGGGTGGCCCTAGCCGGGCGCGAAATCGCTCTTCGATTCTTATGGTGAGCAGGAAGAAGGAATCTCCCTTGCGATTTCCTGCAGCCGCACCTCTATCGAGCTCCAAAAACCGCCGCACCATTTTTCTGTCCAACCATCCTTTCTATTTTCTTCACAAAAACTCTATATATCCTTATCTATGAAACCCTATTTCACTATTTCAACCCTTGGATCAAAACTAGATCAACTCTTGATCAAAACCTTTGATCAAGAGCTTGTACACATAAATGTATACGAATATCTAATAAGTAAAGGCCTTGATCTCGCGCAGAGATCTACCCTCCTTTTGAACTCAACATAAATTTACGATACGTAGGTTACTTGATTGATAGAGATAGGAAATTGTGCTGCCATTCTGTCAAAATTAACGCGATGAATCAATTCATCCCGTAAATCAACAGTCCCACAATTCCACCATTTGTCTTGGTCTAAAGAATGTCAAAAGACGACACTCTCTAAGCATACTTACTGTGTTACCTCGATCGCATGCTGTATGAAATCGAGCGCACAAGTAAGTCAAACAGAGACTGTACCTGCTCATTTGGTGTGACCTTACAGAGGAACCATGTCGTCGAGGCTATAATATAACACTTATATTTATGAACTACAAGAGGATTTATCAAGGCATTGTAGTCGCCACAACAACATGGTGAAAGGTAACAAAATATTATGACCTGTGTCTACCTTTGTCGCGTGATATTATGAATATAGTGCAAAATAGGACCGTGTCTCTTTTGCACCATATTTGTCATTCTCGGTCTCTCAAGCGAGTTGTATTCATAACTGCTTTAGTTATTTGCATACATTACAACCTCGCTTTACAAAGGGGCCCGACCATATCACTTCCCAAATAAATTTGGGGACAGACGATATTTCGATGTGCAAATTTCTTACGCGCAAGCGTGACCAACGAATCACAGTTTATATCACCATCAAAATATGGCATTCAATTATAATCACATTGTTCACACTCACACGCTAAATCTACACGTCTTATATCTACAAAATATTAGACACGTTGTAAACATTAACGACACTAAACACATTCCACATAATGTTACAACAAGTGGTCAAACTCTATATATATGAAATCAAACGCATACATACTCACATGATTAAACGATAACATTTATCAACATTTATAGAACACCAATGTAATTTAACCATGTGACAATCTTGACCCGGTAGTCAATGTTCCCTTTGACTACCACGAAAGAGAGGATATCAAAAGACTACGTGACATAATAAAATTCATTGTTCTATGGTTCAAGACCAAGAGCATCTTCTTGAACCTTACATGAAATATGTCATACAATTAAGGAACAAAATGCAACCACTACATTTATATCATGAACACTAAATAAATAATTAAAATAAAACAACTTTCAAAACCCCATATCCTTCAGTTATGACCCTAGATTTAAGTCTCGAGATGCTCCCGCTGTCAGGCTTCAACCTAGCTGGCAGGGTCGGGATCCTGGATGGACATCATTCTTGCTCTGGGGTTAAGTCTCAAGATGCTCCCGCTGTCAGGCTTCCACCTAGCTGTCAGGGTCGGGATCCTCGTTGGACATCATTCTTGTTATGGGGTTAAGTCTCGAAATGTTCCCGATGTCAGGCTTCCACCTAGCTGGCAGGGTCGGGATCCTCGATGGACATCATTCTTGCTCTAAGGCTAGGTCTCGAGATGCTCCCGTTGTCAGGCTTCCATCTAGATGGCAGGGCCGAGATCCTCAATGGACATCATTATGACCCTGGATTTAAGTCTCTAGAAGCTCCCACTATCAGGCTTACACCTAGGTGGTAGGGCCGGGATCCTCGATGGGAATCATTCTTACTTTAGGGTTAGGTCTCGAGATGCTCCCCCTTTCAGGCTTCCATCTAGCTGGCAGGGCCTGGATCCTCGATGGATATCATTATTGACTCTGGAGTTAAGTCTCAAGATGCTCCCGCTGTCAGGATTCCACCTAGATGGCAGGGCCGGGAATCTCGATGGATAACATTCTTGCTCTAGGGTTAGGTCTCGAGATGCACCCGCGGTTAGGCTTCCATCTAGCTGGCAGGGCCGGGATCCTCGATGGACATCGTTATGACCCTAGAGTTAAGTATTGAGATGCTCCCGCTGTCAGGCTTTCATCTAGCTAACAGGGCCGGGATCCTCGATGGACATCGTTCTTGCTCTATGCCAAGTCCCAGGCTACTTTTGCCAGTCACCACCAGGCAGTTGAAGTTACTTGGGACAGAGGCTGGGGAAACATGAGGCCCAACAATCTTTGGGTGAGCTCGAGGTGGCAAGATGGGATCTCGGCAACTACCATGAGGTGCCACTATCTTAGCAGGGTAGGGTCAAAGATGGCGAGCTGAGATCTCGGTAGAAGGGCAGGCCGAGGCTATGCTCGGCAACTACGCTCCATCCCATGGAGATTTTACTTGGAAAATTTCTAAGAAATTTCAGGCTTAGAACAAATATCTAAAAAGAAGAGATCTCGCAGGCGAGCTGGGTATTCATGGGGCCAGCGCGGCGAGTGATCTACCTCCTGATGGTCTTTGGCCGGCGAGATCCCTAGGTCCCCTCGCGGGTATGTACCCTAACTCAAGTACATTCTAATGGCAAATGTTATCCTAGCGTGGTCATGTGGTGAAGGGTCTACACGCGTGCGAGTGCAACACAGAAAATAAAAGGAAAATTTGGCAAAATGATTTTTCATTAATGTACATTTCATTACAGTAAGGAGGCTCGCCTCGACGAGGTTACAAAATTAGGGGTGAGAGATCATTATGAAGAAAAAAAAGATTAGCTAGCTCTCGTCCTCCCCTCCAGAATTTTCATCCCTATAGCAGACGACGTACTTGAAGAGCGACTCAAAGCTATCTTCCTTCTCGCCAGGGGAAGCGGGAGGGGAGAATAGCTTTAGCACCAGGTCCCTCACATCCTTCCGTCAGCACCTGCATGTCTCGCATGACTTGCAGGGTGAAGTCTGCGGCACTAATGGAGTTGACACGCAACTCATTGGCGACCTCGGCCTCGGTGAAGATCCTTGGTCTCTAGACTTGGCCGCCCAGCTCGCCGCCAGAGGGAAGGAGGACGATGTCCATCAGGCGAGTGACCTCACATTGGAGGCCTTTGTTCTAATCTTCCAACACCTTATTTCTCTCCTCCAGCTCGGCGACGCGAGCATGCATGCGGTCCACGGTCTCGGCATCCTGTCAGTCAAGAAAAGATAAGAAACTAGGAAACCAAAGTAAAAAAGGAGAAGGGTTCAGCCGATACTTACCACCCCACTGGCAGCTTTGGCGAGGAGATTCTCAACGATCTTAAGCCGCTTCGCCAAGTCGGTGGCATCATCCTTCGTGACATCCCGCTCCTGCTCTGCATTCGCCAAATGGTGGCTAAATTAGAAGCTGTGGCGATTTGACATGTGCGCGAGCTCCAGCGCGCGCATTTGAGCTCGTGAGCACTCATGGGTGAGCTGTTTGAGTCTCATGTATTGTAGGTCGCGTCATCCTCACAGTCGTAAATCCCAAACCCTAGGGCATAGGCGTGCCCGCTGGGAGGGTGACGCTCTGACCAAGAGGGATGGATGAAAGAGATGGAGACTCGGTGAGCCTGCCCATCCCATTGGACCATCGGCACGCCGAGCCGATCAATGACCTTCCCGACGAGACCATAGTCCTGGTGGTCATTCGGCAGGCCCGGCTCGCGGACAGCGAACTCCTCGGTAATGTTGGAAGCAGGCGGGTCGCCTCCGCCCTGGTCTTTCTCTGGTGACTTCTCCGACGAGGTCTCTGGGGATCTCAAGTATATTTGATGTTGTTATTATTGTTTCCCCTAGGAGACCGTCATTGCCTTCTTCATCTTTTTTGGTTGTGTGGGGAGGCGAGGCGAGCTGAAGCTCGCAGGGTCGGGTCGCTTCTTGCTGGAGGAGGGTTTTCCTGACCCCAGCTCGCTTCGGCAGGCCGGTGCAGCTGCCCGCTCGCGCGTGAGTGGGTTCGGGTAGAGTCACGAGTCCGCAAATAGCAGGTGCTCGGGAATAAGCCGCTCCTCTACAGAACAAGACTTGGGAGTTAGAAAATCATTATTATTTGTAAGCAACCCATTGAGGAGGAAAGAAGGGAAAGAGCTATAACTTCGTTGGGCAGCACCGGGGGGAGCGAGTTGAGGCCCCTTCGGAGGAAGGCAACCTCAAAGTCCTTTTCAAGTAAGAATTTGTGGAGCTCAACATCTTCGCCTGTCACTGTCGGGGGCTGGTACACCTCCTCTCTCCTCTGCCGAGGCGAGAAGGGTATGTTGTCAAGCTCACCCTTGATGAGGACGAGCTTGGAGAACCTGTTGTAGTTCTTGTTGGACGTCTCGCAGACCTTGAACTGCGAGCCGGCCAGGAAGGTGACCCCTTCATTGGTCGCGCGATATATGAAGAGTTTCTGGAAGACTGACAAGTTGAACTCTGTCCTCTCTCGGTGGAGGTACCAAGCGAATGCCACCATCATGGCGATGGCATTCGGGTTCAGCTGGGCCGGGATCGCCCCGAAGTACTTAAGGATTTAGTTGATTTCCGGCCATAGGGGGAGGCATAACCCCACCTCGAAGTGCGAGATGGGGAAGGTGAGCTCATCCTCATAAAATGAGTTGATGTCCTCACCTGTCATGGGTCTGCACGCAGAAAACCCTGCTGGAACGTAGTCGGTGATGAAGTCGGTAAGCTCCTTCTCGCTAGTGTTTCCCTCGAAGAAGCAGTACTCGGCAAATTGCTGAGCACATTTTGACCTCCCGTCAGCATTGGGTCGCATTTTGCCCATGGTCCCAATGGTTATGGTGTGAGTCAAGGTGGCGAGAAGAGCAAGGATAGGGGGGTAAGAATCAGTAATAAAGGTGATAGTCTAAGGGTTGGTGAGGGGGCCTATTTATAGAAAACGGAATTAATGGTCTAGTCGACCGGTCAGTCCGGCTTGCCGACCCCGACTCGCCGACCCTGACTCACCAACCCCTGCAACCTGTTCTATTCTATGGCGAGCTGAATCTAAAGCGCAGCATATTATGCAGAATCAATAAACAGTAAAATCTAAAAAAATGTTCAAGTTATTACAGACAGGGGTTCTTGCAGTGCAGAAAAGGAAAGTGCAATAAGAATAGGAGGTTATTTCAGCGCGCATGAGCTGGGGGTTGGGGGGCGAGTGCCGGTAGGCTCAGCTAGGGAGCCATTTCCATCTACCCCGGCCTCGCGTCCCCATCCCTGGAGTTCGGTGTGGGTTTTTGAACTTGGTACCAACTCAAGATCGGGGTGGATGAACCACATATTCTCGTTGATCCTATCCATGAGCGGGGTGGGGGACATTATCCCGCTCTCCGAGTTGTGCTTCACCTCGTTTGCGAGCAGCACATAGTCCCGCTCCAGTGACTGCAGTCTTTGCTCTCCGAGATCATTCTCCTCCTACATCTTGCGCAGTGCGCGCCCCTGTTTCTTGAAGACTTCAACGACTCACTTCCTCAGCTCGGCAAAGTCTAGCAAGATGTCCAAGAAGTTCTCTATCGCATTGGGGGAAGGGGTGGCGAGTGTTGGGCTGTCTCAGAAGACTCTTCAACTTCGTATTAGCCGGGAAGATCTGCAAAGACAAGTAATCAAGATAAATGTACAGAGGGCCAGTGCTTCAAAGGAACTATGTGAGATGGTCCAATGAAAGTAGAGCTTACGGGATGAGCTCGGTTGCCCCCGGAAGGTGTAGGTAAGAGGCAAGGCAAGGTTATTTCCACGACCCAGAAGTTGGGATCCTGGGGTGATTAACTCGAAGCTCAGAACAGGGATGTCCCCGCTAACTCTCACCGTAAGTGCCAGAGCAGGTGTGGGTTGCTGAGAAGGTACGCGGGCTTGTAACTTTGGCCTCAGCGAGTCCAGCCCCGTGGTCCCAAGGGGGGAAATGGGTCTTGGTGTTGAGTAGATGGAGTTTTAGTCCGCAAGTCATCGTGGGGGGAGTCGACTCGCGGCATGGAAACTTCGCCGCTGTCCTGTCGAGTGTTCAGGTCGGCAGAAATGTTGGTGATCTTCCCCTTTGGCTTAGGAGCTGGCCCAGTGGAAGAAGCGAGTCCATGGTCTGGGGTGAAGACTATATCACGGTAGGCTGACTCAGCAGCTTTTGGAGCTAACTTGGCCTTTTTGGCATACTGAGGATTGGTAAGCTCGCACGGTAAAGCACTGGGGGTGACAGCGATTAGGCTAGCAGCGCGAGCAGCGTTGTGCCCGCGGGCAGGTCCAGCCTCTCTTGGAGCTCTTTGGAAAGAGGTATCTCGGCAGGGTCAAAGTAAGGGGAACGGAAAACACCGCCCAGGTATGTAGGAGCATATATATAGCCGCTGGTGTATCCCACCAAAAGATTCCCTTGGGCTCGCTGACCCACTCGCCAATCTCTTGGGGTTGGACGTTTCTTTATGAGTTTTGGGCAATCTCGCAAAGAGCGGGGATTGTGTACAACCCCGTATCCGACGAGTGGTGTTAGCAAGAGTTGGTCCAACCATTTTGGCGCAGTCCAAGTTCCCGGCGAGTAAGGACGGGACCAAGTACCTTTGGGGCTTCTCAACTCACCGTGGTCGGGGGTAGTATAAAAGGGGCGAGTGGAGAAAGCAGGCTCGCACTCATACCAGGGTCTCGACAGGTAGCCGATGAGTGGGGAAGGCTAAGTACGCACTCTCCCTGGCCCTCGAGGAGGTGGTGAGTGTAAGCCTCATCAAGCACTCGCCTCCCCAGACGAGTGGAGGTTTCAGAGGGCCACTCGCCCAGTGTTGTATATTTTATCCTTTACCATTTTACTCCCGATCTGGACTGTGCATAGCTATTTAGAACAGCAGAGGTTTGCTATTTGCAGACTGTTTTCATAATAATATAAATAGACCCAAGGGGGTACTTCAGAAGGCATGCTTACTAGTGCCCTGGTCTTCTTGCGCTTTTTGAGGTATCCTTAGCTCAGTACTTGGCTTAGGAGGGGAAGCGCTCTAAGATCTTCGGGGTGTGTGGTGGGACCTCCGTGCTAGATCCTTGGGTCTGTTCCTTGTGCTAATTCTTTTGTCGTTCAGCTTGTGAGAGAGAAGTAAGTGTACGATCACCCCTTCCCCAAGGGTCGAACTCCACAGAGATCGACTCTTCAATTTCAACATTGAGGACATATTCACGAAGCCATTGGACGAGGCTAAGTTCTCATTCTTAAAAATGGAACTGGGCATGCTAAACAAGGATTCTTGAAGACAGCTAAGGAGACAGAAATCTCTCAGTGAAGTATATCTCATAGAACTCAAAATAAACCAAGGCAAATTCGTCGATTCACTCTCATAGAATCTCACTGATTCATCGAAATAATTTGTTGCTCTTCAACGAATTTCGGCGATACTCGACGAAATCTTCTCGACTTTCATGGGATTTCAACGAATGGTACTCAGGTTATTTTTATTGGATATGAAGAGTCATCGGTTAAAGGTGCGCTCCGATTTCTCACTTCTTAGAACTTTAAGTATATATATAAGTAAAGTTTCTGGGGCAAACACTTTCATATCGTCGAAAGAGAAGGTCTGAATCCTGTCGATTCCTCATTCCTCCGCTTCAGATTCCGTGACAGCAAGTCGTCATCCGCAATAGCAGTTTGTCGTCCACTCCAATTCCTTCAAACTTCTGGATTTCAATTTGTCTTCATGGCTCCTAGAGGTACTGGTGGCTTGCTCGTAGGGTGAGAACTTTTTCGTACAGGTTTCGTTACGGCCACGGATGAGTTCTGAAATGTCATACTAATGTTGGAATCGGGCGGTCTCACCTTCATCCTCGAACACCCTTGCAAAGTATTGAACAAGGATGTTCTGGAGTTCTTCCCAAATGCCAAGCTCCGCAGTGAAGATACAGTAATCAAGAGTAAAGTCAGACAGGTCAGAGTAAAATTGAAGGCTTCCCTCCTCACAAGGTTCTTCTGGCTTCCAACATGTGAAGAGGCTGATCAGCTTGAAGAGGATTATTTTGCAAGAACTCTTGTTCTGTGGACTACCAAGAGGAACTACAATATTTATGTGAAAAGGTATGAATGGCGAAGGCAAACTTCTTTCATATATCATTGGAAAAGTTCTGTTGTGTAAGACTGGATCCCATGATTACCTGTCCTCGGACATGTTCAAGCTTCTGGTCTCCATCATCTGCCGGAAGAGTATTGACTGGGGTGCAGTGTTATTTGGAAGGATAAAGGACAGTCTGCGAGTACCGAACCTAGGAAGGATACTCAGTCTATATTTGAATCAGCTTGACATGGACGCGTTTGACATGACAAAAGGAGTACAAATTCATCACCTGAAGAAAATTGATTCCTCTATCTTCTTAAGATGGGAAAGAAGGATCCCAAAGTAAGGTGGTCTTCGGGAAGTGGCTGAGGAAGAGGAGGAGCTTGTACTTGAGGATAGGATTCCTCCTCCTTCCCCCCATGAGAATCCTGAGAGCTAGAGTACAGGAATTGAGGGGGAGTCTGCTGAAACCCAAGTGGCTACTGATGTACTTGTTCCCTCATCTACAGTGATAGATGTTCTCTAGACAGTGGTACCCTATTCAGTTGAAGAGTTTGTTGATCTATATACAGTGATTGCTGATATTGGTAGGGAGACTGCTGTTGAGAGAGTTGATGATGAAGCTTTGGATACAGATGTTTTTGATGATATTGTTGATATTGTAAATGATGCAAAACTCATTGTATCTGTTGATAATATAAATGATTCTACTGAGCTTGCAACTATAGATAACATGAATGTAAGTCTCCCAGAGATTCTACCAGTAAGAACTGATGGGGAGCAGATTCAACCTTCAATTTCAATTCAAACAGAGTTAGACAGGTTTGTGCGAAATCTTCAAAAAAGAACGGCAAATTTTCACGGTGGACCTCCAGTGGAGGAAGTAGAGATTGTTGTTCTTTCTAATGAGGAAGGAGAAGCTGAGATGCTTCCTCCTATCCAAGAAACACAAGATCCAGCTCATATGTTGAAAGCCCGTTTATCACTCATGGCAAAGTCTTCTAGTGACTCTGAGGCCAGTACAGATCTTCCATCTCCTCCAAGTATTCCTATCAAAGACCTTCAAAGTACAAGTTCAGATAGTTCTTTACTGAAGTCCATAGAAGCCATGATGACCAGACAGCAAGCTCATTTTGATTTCTCTCTGAAGAAAGTACTAAAGAAAGTAAAAGAAGCTAAAAAGGATATGAAAAACGGCCTTGCTAAGATCAAGGTGTGATTTGATAAGCTGAAATCGAATTTGGACAACTGGTGTATGGAAGGTGGAAAAGCAATTAATCTAATTATGGTTGGGTTGAAGAGAAATTTGAATGTCCATCAGAATGTTGATGAGAACGGCAAAACGTTTATAAATGCCCAAAATGAAGGGATGAATTACTTTGACGATCAAATGGTCTAATACCGTAATGTTATTGCATCAGAAGTGCTCAAAGAAGTCAAAAAGGAGGAGGGAGAATTGAAAACTAAGGTAGACGCACTTGAAGATTAAATGAAAAAATAGTTCAAGATAGTAAACACCTACAACTATGATGACTTCAATTGGCTTCATAAAGAACTGTTTGGTGGTCAAGGTCCTACTGAGGCAAGGATGCAAGAACATATAATGCTTGATCCTGTACATGACTATGTTCAGCCTGCTCAGGACTACACCTAGTACTTGACAGAAACTCAAGATTACTCTGCTGGTGCTGCTCAACCAGATATTCAAGTGGTTGAGGATGTCTCTCAACCAGCTTCTCAGAGAAGGATATATGGTGAAGGCCCTTCTGTTGTCAGGTCTGATCCTAGTAGAGAACTATATGAAGTGTGGAGTCCAATATCAAAAGGTATTATCTTAGACACCTTCACATTAGTCGATGTAGTACATGAGTACAGTACACTCACTATAGTAGGGAGGAGTGGCAGAAACATGAAGTTTCCAATGTCAAAAGAAGGATACACTTCAGAAAATTTAAAAGGGACGATCCTGCAGGCCCTCCTCCGCCGCTAAAGTATTTCCCGAAGCCAAAGGCTTACTTTGACAGACAGTTTCAGAAGAGCCAGGACAAACAAACTTAATGTTTTTATTTGATGATTGTGAATATTGTTTGCCCCAATAGAACTTTCACATATATATATTTAATGTTTTGATGGAAATTTTTCTTAATTCTATTTCTTTTTATATGTCCTTTCCTTATCATGCTCTTTCCTTATTTTATTATATTGTGTAAATTCACCTTAGTTTGTAGGGTTTTGACTTCTTCAAATATGGGGAGATTGTTGGGTATTGTATCCACAATAACCCTGATTTGAAGAAGTGTCTGATGAATTGAGATTATATTTGATGCTTTTTATTTAGTTATGTGATTGCAGGACTATATTGTTAAGTACAACCCAATGTACGGTTATAGTGGGTAATGAAACACAGGACTATATAATATAATCCTTCATTGTGTTGGCCAATGCATTGACTCACGTGTAATCTCTCTATTAGGATGTACTTCTGATTCAAGTACACAAGGAGAAACAAGGAAGGACAAGTTGTTGCATTCAGAAGAAAAGAATTTTTCTCTAAGTAAAATTCGTCGAGTATAGTAGTGAATACTCGTCGAATTCGTCGAGTAACTTCATGTATACTCGTCGAATTTGTTGTGTATACTTACTCGCACTCGTCGAATTCGTCATATTTACTTAGGGAATAACCTTCGAGTTCTTGGAAATCAGTTAAGTAAAAATCGTCGAGTATCTTCATGTATACTCGTCGAATTCGTCGAGTGTATCTAGCCATGTACAGTAACTCACAAACTTCAAGGAATCTTCTAGCCGTTAGAGAAGAGGAGTTCCTATAAATACCTAGGGTGGATTTTGAGAAACCCTAATCGTGGTGTTATTCAAATTGAGATATTACAAGAAGAAAAACTCCTGTCGGCATACGATATGGCTCTTCGCGATTCTCTCGGCCGACGAAAACTTACTGCGTGATTCGTTATTCATCAAGTGCGTCGACTAGATCTTTGATCTCTAAAGGTTCTCATATTACTCATATCTAGTTGATCCATATGTTCAGATCAAGACTACAAAGCTTTTAGTTTCTGTTGTTCCTCAAGACGTTCAAGATCTATATTTTAAGGAAACGGTAGACTGAAGATTTCAAATCTGAAGAAGATTATTTTTAATCTTTGTTTTTGTAAATCTTTTATATTATTGTAGGAGGTTTTTCCTTCGAGTTGTAGATCCTTTTTTTTATGATTGAGTTATAGGAGAGGTTGTTCTCTAAGTGGTAGGAGAAGTTATCTCTGAGTTATAGGAGTTGAGGCTCCGAGCTGTAAGATTGTTTTCAATCTGAAATAAAGGTGAAGTAGCTGAATCTAACCCTTCGTGGTAGATAGGCGAGGCAGGATAGTGGACGTACCCAACTTGAGGAACCACAATAAATTCTCTATGTTTCTGTGTGCTCTTTTTGTACAAATTTTTATTCCGCGATAAGACGCAAAACTCACCTATTCACCCCCTCTAAGTGATTTAGGATGACTACTAGACACCTTCAGTTCCTTAGCCTAGAAATGAAGAAAGGAGGAGTAGTTACTTTTGGCGACAATAGTAAAGGAAGGATCATTGGCATTGGAGTAGTAGATAACGATTCTTTTATTATATCAAATGTTTTATATGTGAAAGGTTTAAAACACAATTTGATTTCTGTAAGTCAGTTATGTGATATAGATCTAAATATTTTATTTGACTCTTCCACAAACATTTGCAAAATTTTTTATTCCAAAACAAATGATGTTCTTACTGCTCCTAGGTCTCAAAATGTTTATATGATAAAATTTCATGATTTATCACATTCATCTTTAAAATGTTTTATGTCCAAAAATAAGGAGTTAGATTTATGGCATAGGAAACTTGGTCATTCTAGTGCCAAGTTAATTTTAAAACTATCAAAAGATAAATTAATTAAAGGCTTACTGATTTTGAGTGAAAGTTTATCGTCTTTATGTTCGCCATGTCAAAAAGGGAAATTTTCAAAGTCCTCATTCAAAAGCAAAAATATTATCTCTACTACTAGACCTTTACAATTGATTCATATGGATTTGTTTGCTCCAATTACTACACAAAGTCTATGAGGTAGAAAATACACTTTTGTTTGGATTGATGATTGTTCACATTTTTGTTGGACAATTGTCTTAACGTCAAAATCTTGGAGATGAATTTGATAATGATGGGTTTGTCTCTTTTGTAATAAGTTAGGAATTAAGCATGAATTTTCCGTTCCTCGCACACTGCAATAAATGGTGTGGTAGAAAGGAAAAATATGACCCTTAAAGAACTAGCTCGTACTATGTTGTCTGAACACAAATTACCTAGATCTTTTTGGGCCGAAGCTATAAATACTGTTTGCTATGTTATCAATCGTGTTATGTTTCGACCATTTTTGAAATTAACACCCTATGAACTTTATTTTCAAAAGAAATCGAATGTGTCTTATTTTAAAGTTTTTGGTTGCAAATGTTTCATTTTGAACACTAAGGATACATTAGGAAAATTTGATGAAAAATGTGATGAAGGTATATTTATTGGTTATTCTTCAACTAGTAAAGCTTATAGAGTCTTTAATAAGAGGACAAAAATAATGTATAAGCATGGACGTAGTTCTTTTCGTCTTTTTGATCTTATTCATTCAGATATATGGGGTCCTGCTCCTATTCAGACTATTGGTAGAGGTAGTTTGTATTTTGTTGAGTTTATTGATGACTTTTCTCGGTGTACGTGGTTATATTTGCTCCATGAATGCTCTGAAATGTTTTCCTATTTTACTGCATTTTATAATAAAGTGCATACACAGTTTGATACCCATATAAAAATTCTTCAAACTGGTAATACTAAGGAGTATCTTAGTCATCGATTTATAATATTTTATATGCATCATGGCATTATTTATCAAACTATTTGTCCTTACACATCTCAATAGAATGGCATTGCTGAACGTAAGAATCACCATCTTCCGGAAGTAGCTCGTAGTCTTCTCACTCATATGCATGTTCCCAAGTCTTATTGGGGTCATGCTGTTCTTCTCTCTTATTTTCTCATTAATTGAGTTCCGTCTTTGGTTCTTAATGGGAAGACACCGTTTTCTATAATGTATCCTGATATGACTCCATTTCCTTTACCTCCTCATATCTTTGGATGCACAGCGTTTGTCAAGTCTCATTCTTCTAGTCATGACAAACTCTCTCCTCATTTTGTTAAGTGTATCTTTCTAGGTTATTGTCCAACACATAAAAAATATAGGTGTTATGATCTTGTTCTCTAAAGACAGTATGTTTCAGCAGATGTCACTTTCTTTGAGGATGCTCTTTTCTTTTCTCCTTCTTCTATTCTCCCTTCTTCTAATGATTCTGGTTCTTTTCCCCTTGTCCCGGCACATTTTCCAAAGTCTGCTCTTCCTTCTTCTCCTTCTATTTCTTATTCTCCCACTGACTCTAGTTCTTCTAATAAGACACTGCCAACAGCTCCTAGTCCATTAGTCTCTCCTTTGGGTAGAACTGATACAGTAGAAAGTACAAATCTTGATCTTCTGATTGCTCTTCAGAAAGGTGTTCGTTCATGCATACAACGTCATCTCGGGATGTGGTCTCTTGTACTCAACTATCTCCTCTATCAAAGAGCTTTGCTCTTGCTCTATCGGCGAATTTTCTTCCTGCCTCCTATAGTGATGCCACGGTTATTCCTCATTGGAAAGCTACTATGGATGAAGAGATGAAAACTCTTACTGAATGAGGTACTTGGTCTCTTGTTCCTACCCTTCCTAGAGCTGATGTGGTTGGTTGTTGCTTGGTCTTTGTCATCAAATTTCTCCCTGGTGGTACTTTTGATCGATACAAAGCTCGGGTTGTTGCCAAAGGGTTTACACAAACCTATGATGTGGATTTCTTTGACACATTCTCTCCTGATGCTCGGATTACTACGTTCGATGTTCTTTTTTATGTGGCCGTAAATAGGGATTAGGAAATGTCTCAATTGGATGTCAAGAATGATTTTCTTTATGGTGATTTGAATGAGACAGTCTATATATAGCAACCACCTGAGTATGTTGCTCAGGAGGAGTCTCAGGTGTGCAGATAGAAGAAGGCTATCTATGGTCTTAAGCAAAGGTCAAGGGCCTGGTTTAACAAATTCAACGAAGTAATTTCTGTTATTGGATTTGTTCGGAGCGCTACAGATCACTCTTTGTTTATTTGGAAAACCTCGGCTGGCCTTGTTGTTCTTATAGTATATGTGGATGGCATTCTTCTTTACAAGGGATGATAGAAAGGGTATTGACATGACCAAGAAGCATCTGCTTCAACATTTGTTACCAAAGATATGGGGTCTCCTAAATACTTTCTAGGAATTGAGATATCTCGGAAGCCTAGTTCTATTGTTCTTTCACAGCAGAAGTATGTCTTGGATCTTTTGAAAGAGACATGTATTCTTGGGACTAAACCTGCTCGGTCTCCTATGGTTGTTGGAGATGATAAGTGCTGAAGTGAGACTTTACCTCTTCTTAAAGATGTCACTAGGTACAGACATCTTGTCAGTAAATTTATTTATCTAACAGTCACAAGACCCGATATTTGTTTTATAGTAGGGAGAGTGAGCCAATTTATGCAAGCCCCGAGATAATGTCATATGCAGTCTTCTCTAAAGATTCTAGAGTATGTAAAAGGTGCACCAGGGAAAGGGCTCTTATTTCAGAGAAAGGGACATTTGAAGGTGGAGGCTTATTCTAATGTTAGCTACGTAGATGATAAGGAAGATAGGAAGTCTACATATGATTTTTGTACCTTCGTTGGAGGTAATATGGTTAGTTGGAAGAGCAAAAAATAGGATGTGATTGCCAGGTCAAGTGCAAAAGCTGAATTTATAAGCATGGCTCTGACTTCTTACAAGCTGAAGTGGCTACAAACTCTCTTATTGGATCTGAGAGAGGTTTATGATCATCCCCTACCGATGTTATGTGACAATAAGGTGGTTATATACATTTCAAGAAATCTGTTCTTTTATGAGATAATGAGGCATATTGAAGTGGATTGCCATTTTATCAGAGGAGTGATATTAAAGAATCAGATCTGTACTCTATTCTTTATCTCTGATAAAGAGCTAGTTGATTTCTTCACAAAGCCAGTTATTGGGTCAATTGCCCATAATGTTCTGGATTTGAGGAAGTCAATCTTATTAATGATATACACATATCAGAAGATGACTGTGATGGGACAGGTAGCCTAAATGGCTAAGTCAGGTAAACACTTACCTAAGGTATGAGATGACAGAAATCCGTCTAAGTCCACAGGCATTGAGTGAAGGTAAATCGCTCAACTCTAGATGACTTATAGCGTTGAGTGGAGCCTATGCAGTCAAAGCCAAATTAGTGGCAAGCTGAGAAAATGACAAGTCCACAGGTGTTGAGTGAAGACAACTCACTCAATGACATACAATAAAATGCTCTGAGATAGACTAAAGTAGAAATAGCCTAAGTTGGAATGAGCTGAAATATGGCGAAGTTCACAGGCGTTGAGTGAAGTAAACTCACTCAACTCCATGCTACTAAAGAGAAATATGGCTAAGTGTTTTGGCGTTAAGTGATGAATACACACTCAACGCCATACAGCTAAAAGGCTGTAAGTTGAACTGGTTGAACCATGTTCAAAATTCGCCGAACTGAGTTCAGAGTTCGTCGAGCTCAGCTCACCATTTGTCGAGCTAAGTTCAGAGCTTGAGATTCTGAGTTCGTAGAGCTAAGTTGAGAATTCGTCGAACTGAGTTAAAAGTTTGTCGAGCTCAGTTCACCATTCGTCGAACTCAGTTCAAAGTAAGACATTCAAAGCCAAGTGTTCTTAAATATAGAAATTCTACTAAGGCAAAAAGCGTTGAGAGAGGCATGCTCACTGAATGCTCTCAATGCCTAAGATACTGAAGAGGCAGAAATTTGGTTGAGGCAAAAAGTGTTGAGTGGAGGTTGCTCACTCAACATTATCAACGCCTAGTGGAGACAGAATTTGGTCTAAGTAGTTTGGCATTGAGTGATGCTCACTCACTCAATGCCAAATAGCAGAAAGTTGATAAAGCAAGATGGCGTTGAGTGAAGCTGAATCACTCGACGCATAGAAATAGATTTATATTCTAAGTAGTTTGGCATTGAGTGAAGGTTACTCACTCAATGCCAAGAGACTGCAAATCTATCTGTGTTTTGGCATTGAGTGATGCTTACTCACTCAACGCCTATTCTACTGATGCTAGATTTTGGCTAAGTCCACAGGTGCTGACGTCAGCAAAATCAACTAAAGTCAAATCAAGTATGGGAAAGCAACAGTACACGACAAAACTTGCTAGAAAGCTACTGTACGTCTTCTTCCGTTAAAGCAAGACGCAGCTGGAAGCTGTAGGTGGGACCCACCGATCTCTAAGAGTTGTTGATCGGCAAACTACAAAAGGAAGAGATAGGGCCAAGACAAAGACAACTTTTAGGGCATACAATATTTAAAAAGGAGAGAAGCCATCTTCATCTTCTTCGCCATTGCTCCATGTGAAAAGCTTGAAGCTCTCCAACAAGAAAAGTTCAGTTAGCTGTGCAAGTCTCCATCTACCACAGCAGATTCATGAACAGTTCTACAAAAAGAAGAACCTTCATCATTAAGCAGGTTCAGTGAGCTATTTGAAGACTCAAGATCAAAAGATCCTTAGCCATCTGTAGCAAGTTTAGAAGTTAACTTCTGAGTTCCTCTAGCAAATCTTTTCCCTGTTGTAAGGAGAGTTGGAGCAGAAATTTTTCTGCTCAAGTTGTTGACACGGAGAAATTTCTCTGTGTCAAAGTTAATTAAACTATTTCTTTTTTGTAGGATCCTTCTGGATCTGAGCTGTAGGACCTTGGGATCTGAGGTAGGGCAAATTTTCCTTAGCTGTAGGAGAGTATATCTCTCTGAGTTGTAAGAGCAAGTTTGCTCTAAGGTAGGTCTATCCTCCATAGCTTGAGTGGTAGGATTTAATTGCCTGAGATAGGTGATACTTATATCACTGAGAGTAGGCCTTTGTGGCCGAGGTGTAAGTCTTGGAGGAGATTGAGAGATCCTGAGGGATCTGAGGTTAAGCTCCATAGAGCATTGGTTTGGAGAAGTGCCTTGACTAACAGGAAGTTAGCAAGGTGGGAGGAGAGTGGATATATCCATAATTTTGGGGAACCACTATAAAATACTTGTGTGTTTTTCTGGGTTTGCTTTTCTTTTCTTAATTGAAGGAGTTAAGTACAAGCTCTAGATCACCCTAAGCTGAAAGCTAAAAGAAAACAACAAGATATTAAAAAGACTATCAAAAGACCTAGACAAACCTATTCACCCCCCCTCTAGGTTGCTAGCTACCTTGAAAATAAGATATTTCAATTAGTATCGGAGGGAGGTTCCTCAAAAAGGATTTAACAATCTGAGTGATCCCCAAAGGTAGCTACAGTTAAGTGATCATGGGTTCAGGAGAGAGCCAGAGAGAGCTGAGTTCCATGAAACTCCCTATCTGCAGAAAGGAGCGGTTTGGAATATGGAAAGAGAGGGTGAGGCGATTCATGGAAGCCTATGATCTAAGAATCTTTACAACTGTTAGGGAGAGACCTGTCATTCCTATGAAGGTCTCTGCTCTGGATTCCAACATCCAGACACCAAAGACATTATCTGAAAGGACTAAAGATGAGGTTATATTAGCTGGCTTGGACAATAGAGCACAAATAATCATTGTTAGTGTTGTAGATGACTCAACCTTCCTTAACTTGGTTCACTGCCAGACCTCCAAGGAGATGTAGGACACCCTTGTGGTCTACATGGAGGGTACTGATAAGGTAAGGTATGATAGGAAGTCTCTGCTCAACCAAGAGTATAAGGCTTTCAGGCAAATCCTGAAGGAGAACATAACTACCTTTTATGAAAGATTCTTCAGGATCATAAATGAGTTGAAGACCTATGTAAGGGTCTTCAATAATTATGAAATAAATGACAAGTTTCTCAGATCTCTCACAAGAGACTGGGATACTAAGATCTGTGTCATAAGAGAGATGGCCAAGCTTGCTGACACCCCTCCCTAAATATTGTTTGGGAAGCTGCTCTCCTATGAGATGCAGCTAGCTGCCAGGAAGGAGGATGTCGCCAACAAATTACTAGCCAAAGAAAATTCCTTGGCCTTCAGAGATGAAAGCATAAGGAAAGGTAAGGAGATGATTCCATCTCCACCATGGAGACCAGTTGAGTCAGACAGCTTAGACTCCGAGGCATCAGACAGCAGCATATCTGATGAAGACTTTGCAGCCTTTTCCAAACAACTCCAGTGGCTGATGAAGAAGAAGCATTGGAAGAAGAGGCATTCCAATTCCACTCATCACAGGAAGAATGAGTCAAAGACTGACAGGTATGGCTCTAAACATAATAAATATAATTCTTCTAAAGTAGTTTGCTACTGTTGCAGCAAGCCTGGGCATGTTATAGTTGACTGCCTAGAAAAGAGGAAGGAGACTGAGGAGATGTAATGTCCCATTTCACGCCAGACCCCTCGTACGTGTTTTGAGTCAAGAAAATTGACTCGGGTTCGGGGAGCGTCGAGTGAGTCGACTGATCTCGATGACTAGATTAGGAATTAACTTAGTTTATTTCTGGCGGGTTAGGCGTCGAGAGCGTTGAGTGGACTCAACACACTCGACGCCATTTAACTTAGTTTATTTCTTGCAGATTAAGGCGTTGAGAGCGTTGAGTGGACTCAATGCTCTCGACGCCATTTAACTTTGTTTGTTTCTGGCAAGTTAAGGCATTGAGAGCGTTGAGTGGACTCAACGCTCTTGACACCATTTACCCTAGAACGTTTCTACCGGGTTAAGGCATTGAGAGCGTTGATTCTACGCTCTCGACGCCATTTAACTTTGTTTATTTCTGGCTGATGTAGGCATTGAGAGAGTTGAGTCCTGAGTGGACTCAACGCTCTTGACGCCATTTAACTTAGAATGTTTTGGGCGGGTTAAGGTGTTGAGAGCGTTGAGTGGACTCAATGCTCTCGACGTCATTTAACTTAGTTTATTTCTGGCTATTGTTGGCGTGGAGAGTGTTGAGTGGACTCAACGCTCTCGACGCTATTTAACTTAGAATGTTTCTGGCGGGTTAAGGCGTTGAGAGAGTTGAGTGTACTCAATGCTCTCGACGCCATTTAACTTAAATTATTCTGGCGTCTGTAGGAGTTGAGAGAGTTGAATAAACTCAATGCTTTTAGACTTGGGAATTTTCTGGCAGCTTTAGGCGTTGAGTGTGGTGGCTTAACTCAACGCTTTTGACTTAGAGAATTTTTGGCCCACTGTTTTCTGATTCTAATACACGGTCTGAACTGGGTTTTAGGATTTGCGCCAATATGACCAAATTATACCTGGTTCTTTCAACATGACTTATTTAAAGTAATAATAGGCGGTCCAGTGTCAGGACGACACGTGGCAGAGCACTTAACCCTAATTTCTCATTATAAAAAGGGACTTGCGAAAAACCATAGCCGTCAATTCGTTCTTACACAGCCCTAGCTGTTTTTTTGCCGAGCCCGACGAAAGAGAAGGAGTGGCCAGAGTCAGATTTCCTGGGGAAGACTTTCCTCTCCTCTTTTCCCATAAAGAACAAACAATACTAGCAAGGAGAAAGATGCTACCAAGGAGAGTGACGAGATCCATGGTCGAAAATGTCGGAACTGAGGTGAGCTTCTTACCCTCTCCCTTGGTGCTAGATCAATAGTTATTTCTAGGAGAGATGTCAAATCAAAAGAGTTTTAACTTACGAGATGAAGATTTCCTAGGAAGAGACCATTCTAGGGCTTGTGGCCTAAGGATAGTGATGTCTTCAACCTCTCCCCTCTCCTTGAGTAGATGGTGGACTTGGTTCGTGAAGAGAAAATGGTCTCATGAGGGTGAATAAGGGTGGAGGAATTTCTTGACATGGTTTGGACATATGGATTGATGAAGAAGATGACTGATGTCATTCATCTTGCTTTAATATGCGTGCAGAAATCTGTTTTCTGCACGCAGCAGTCTTCGAGGTCATTTTCATAAATGATGTGGCTGGATCTGGATTATGGGTTGAACATGAAAGTTGTTGCCCATGGAAAGACCTTTCCAACGAGGGGTTACAAGCCTTCACTAGATTCCTGTATCCTCGGGAGTCCTCAATCGAAGTTATTATACAGTAATCTTTCCTACACATATAGTTCTTTGGTTTATGTTGAATCAGCTTTGGATTTGGTAGAGAGATTGTAGTACAATAAAGTTAACGTTTTGGTGAATTTAGTATATAAGTAATCATGATAAAATATGGTAAATGGCATTTGTTGGATAAATCCTTAATGAACAAATGGTGTAGTGAAGTGTTCATGAACGAGATGATTTGGTGGAGGTTAGTGAACGAATGGGTTGATGAGTTTGGATGGTAGGAATGATTTAAATATGTGAACCGATAAGGATGTACTTGAAAATGGTAATTCGATGAATAATGATGAGGTTGGCTTGAAGTTTGTTGTACATAATTTGTAGTGATTGCGATGAACAAATGGTTGTTGGCATTTAGTTGATTGATCCATATGTGCATGAATGGTTTGAACTTGGTAAAGAGATTGTATCCAGTTGATGTAAAAGTTAGGTGACAATAGTCTATATGTAATTATGATAATCAAATGGTTAATGAATATGTGAAGTACCATTATGTTATTGTGAAAGTCATGTGGAAGTACAATTGCTGAGAATGCTTGGTTATTAAGAGAGGATCTAGGTGAGGTTAATGTATGCCCATATAGTATGATGGTTAACGGAATGAGTATAGTAGTCCACTGCTTAGAGTTATCTCCCTACGGATAGTGGTGTGGGATTGGTGTGTTGTATACGGTGGCTTCCACTTGTGTAAATGATGAACCCTTGTGTGGTAAGGACATATGGAAGGGTTGGAAGTGCGAGGGTGTTGCGGCACTAAAATGACATGTTGATAAGGGACTCGGTGTGGAGCCCTTATGTGCTGTTGAGCACGAAATGTGAAATAAAATAAGGGACTCATTGTGGAGACCTATATATGAAATACATGCGGTGTGAGTTGACACACGGTGTCATGATCCTGGGTTAAGGATGGTATGGCAGTTCTACAGGATCGCTAGTCATCACACCGACGGGAGCTGACATATAAACTTGCACGGTTGGTCCTTGGTCCTCGGTGTTTACTTCCCGAGGCACCCTCTGTGCTAGTGGACGGTTGGCCTTGGTCCTTTGGTGATATGTTCACAAAGGCACCTTCAATGCCACGATGATAGGCATGTTTGGGCTGTGTTCTTGGTGCACATCTACCCAAGACCCCTCTTAGTCGTAGTATGTATGTGAGCTTTCGTTGTTGTGTTCTTAGCTTTGAGGGGCACGGAGGCCTAGGACAGGTAGTGTGGATGCCAGCCTAGTAGTGGAGACGCCCTGTAACATCTCATGTTACTTCTAGACTCCTTAACTTAGATTGGGTTAGGCATGGGGTGGGTTTTAGGGAAATTAGCTAGGTTTGACCCTAGGTAGTGGGTTGTAGCCATGTGGGGCCCACTACAGGACCAAATCAAACTAGGTCAAACTAGGCTGAATAAGGACCCTAGCCACACCATGACCCCACCACACTGCCCTAACCCTAATTACAATCTAAGTGGACCCTAGGGCATGTCATTAGGTCAACACTTTGACCATAATTGACCCAAGTTAACCTTGGATCTAAAGTGGTCAAACCCACACTCATAAGCCCAATTGACCTATGTAGAGCACCCCCTTGGCCCAATCCAAGTTGGGTGGTGCCATTAGGCTCATGACCATCAAATGGGGTCAGCCCACTCATCATGTTGACCAAGTCAACTCTCCAAGTCAACAAAGTCAACATAATGGCCTAAAGAAGAGGAATGATGACCAAGCCACTTCCTTAGACCAAGCCCACCAAACTTGGCCCATGACCAGCCCAAGTGGACAAGGACAGCCCTAACCCCTCACAACCAGGAGAGAGAGTACATGCAAGGGGGTAAAAATTGAATTTTGGGAGTGGAAGGAGAGAGAAATGGGGAGGAGATGAAGAGAGGCCACATGGGCTCATCTCATCAGCCCAAAAGCTTGCTGGCCGACCACCCCACCTCACTCCAGAAAGAATTGAAGGATGAGAGCCACTTGGCACAATGGGTGAAGCATCCAAAGCTTCACCCCGAGCTCACCTCGGCCATATCTCCCCATATACTTTACTTCAGCCCAAACAAATCATTCCATCAGCTTCAGAAGGTCGAGAGGAGTGGAGAACGAGTGCTGGAGCAAGGAAAACGGTGGAGAATCGAGCTTTTGAGCAGGAGCTCGTCGGCGCACCACCACCATGCCAAAACCGCCACCGAACTCGCCGCCAAGCCCCAATCCAGGTCCGTTTCGCCTCACCTCTACCCGTACTAGGATCCTAGATCAACTAGGAGAGATATTGGGCTCAATTGAGCCCGATGCCATGTGAGAAATAAGAGAAATTTCTGTGAATTTCATCCCGCTCGGGATCGCCGTCTCCGCCGTCTTCCGCCGCCTCATCACCGGCAAAGGATAGCCACCACCACCGTAAAGCTGGTGGCACTGTTGGTCGTCCATGGCGCCGCCTCAGTCAGCCGGAAAACACCCCGCAAGGTGGCCCAGGAATCTGCAATCAGGGCCGTTGAATCATTGGAGAAGATGAACGGATTCCGTCCATTCGTGCATTAAGATTCGTGCTATAATTATTAATATGATATAGTGTATTTAATTAATGAATAGTGTTTCATTCTGTCACAAAAATACTATCAGCTTGCATGTGATTTTTAGGATACTTATAGACCTCAACATAAGTTGAACTATGAATGAAAAATGTAGATTGATGTGTTACCTTTAAAATTCCACCCTAAACATAGGTTTTGGTCCAGTGGTCTGGCCTGTAGGACATTTTTACTAGGACTGGTCCTAGGCTAGGGCAGAAATCAAAAATGAAGCCCATGCCAAACTAGATGTCCATATGACCTGAAATTTTGGGCATGTGGCTTATTTGGGCAGATATAGACCCTGCCAAAAATTGAGAATTTTTGGAGACAAAATTCCTATAGTTTTGGTCATAATATCAATAATAAAATAAATGGTATAATTTGAGTGTTAAGCCTCCAAATGGCCCCAAATTTTGGTGGCAGGTCCTTAGGACATCATTGGTGCTTGGTAGAAATTTAAGTACAATTGGACCACTGCATGTTGGGTTAACCCACTTGCATGTGTTGGCTACTTATAGCCTTGGGGTGCTATTAGCAAGAAATGAAATATTGTGTATTTAGCCTAGTTGAGGCATCCAAAAATCATGGAATCTATTCCAGTGATTCATTAGGATAAAGTTCACCCCTATAATTAATTATGGGATTTTTGGGATCAAAAATCCCATTAATTGGAATTTTCAAAATATAGGTCTTTTTGGAAAATAAATTGGAAAAATAGATTTGGACCAAAGGAAATTCCCAAATTCTGTCAAGTCAAATAATGATGTTTTAATTGACTTATGAAAATTTTATATCTCTGTTTGAGAACTGTTGGAGCAAAATACCTTGAAATTACTATTTTACCCTTTTTGTATTTAATCATCAATTGGTGGAATTACATGTTATAAAATTGTAGAAATAATTCTATAGTTGTATAATGGTAATATTAGTTTTGTAGATTTATTTCAGAATTTTTTGACACACGGATAATTATTAAGTTAGAAAAATGGCATTTTGGTAAATAATTAAGAATGGAAATTGATAGGCTATTACACTATAGAAGTTAATGAAACTCTGCCATTAGTCATGAATTAATGATGTTATTGCTCAGTAATTTTCCTGGAATTTTGGTTTATGTATTTCTTCTACTTCATTTGGAAAATGGTATTTATGTAGAATTTGTATTAATTATGGATAAATAGAAATATTAAAAGGAAAATTATGAAATCTTGTAGACAGCAATTTTTTACCCATATGCAATTCAGGAAAATTCCCTTAGGTCAGTAGATTTTAAATGATACCACTTCATGTGTAAAATGACCTAAGGAATAATTTAAATGATTTAATTAGAGGCCTTAATGACCTAGGAAAATCATAAAAATCACCATGCTCATTTTATTAGTTCATACCACCCTAGGATAAATATTTGGGGGTTGGTGGCCCAAGGAATTGGAAGTTCAATTTTGGGGTGGTATTAGGTCATGGGATGCGCATAGTAAAAGTAGATTGTACCATAAGGCCCACCAGAGGATAGATCGACAATTGAGCTAGGGAATATGATTGGAAATATAACCCTAGTGGTTAGTGTCGTCTTAGTGACGAGAGTAAAAGTGCAAGTCTTGGGGTAACCACTTGAGCGGAGGTCGGCGGAAGACCGTCGCCCTTCTAATAATGATACCTTAAGTCATTAGGTTAGTCCTAAAGTAACAATGAGAGTTGGTTGTGGATCTTGGGTAGACATCAACTAAAAGTAATTATCCTTGCGAAAGGAAACTTTGGGCTTGTCATCCCATCTTGGTTCCTAGTGCCTTCGAGACCCCTTCAATGGGCATACCTTGGGCAATCCTGGGATTAACCCTAAGGCACTAAGTATAACAACCGGTAGGCAAGAGTAGCTTAATAGGCTAGGTAAAACTGTACTTGTTCTTATCACGGTGCCGGGTTGGAGGGACTTGGAGTCTGTTGACTACTTGCTCACCCGTACCGGATTGAAAGGAATTGATGTGGTATACCTCAACCGTTCCGGGTTGGAGGGACTTGGAGTCTGTTGACTACTTGCTCACCTGTGCCGGATTGAAAGGAATTGGTATGACTATGTGCTCAACCGTGCCGGGTTGGAGGGACTTGGAGTCTGTTGACTACTTGCTCACCCGTGCCGGATTGAAAGGAATTGGTATGACTATGTGCTCAACCGTGCCGGGTTGGAGGGACTTGGAGTCTGTTGACTACTTGCTCACCCATGCCGGATTGAAAGGAATTGGTATGACTATGTGCTCACCCGTGCCGGGTTGGAGGGACTTGGAGTCCGTTGACTACTTGCTCACTCGGGCAGGGTTGGAGGAATCAGGACAGGTTGGTCTTAGGAGCTGGAGACTCGAGATGTAATACTTGCATGTGCATAAATTAGTGGTGGGTCATGCGGTACTGGGCCAATCGTCACACCGATGGCAGTACGGTGACTCGGGTGAGGTGTACGGGTGGAGGGGCCAGTATGTTGTTTAATACTGCGGTCAGGTAGACAATCCCCGAAGACGTGCACCCGACCTAAAAGACTAGCAGGTAGCTAGCAATAATACGCAGAGACTCTAGAGTGCACTTGTTGGTGTACAGAGGCGTACAAGAGAGGTCTTGGCCTGGTAGTGTGTATAGCCGCCTAGAAAGCGGAAGCGCCCGTTCCGCTGCTGCCGTAGCCACAACGGCGGTACCTGAGAGTGATGTTAGCTTTCGAAAAGTGGGAACTAAAGGTCCGTGATCACGGAGTCGTTGTGTGTGAGTTGCACTTGCCTGATACATAAATTACATCATAATCATTCATACATTTTAGGGCATACGCTCATAGATCCTTATCATATAAATTCGTATGGGCTCTTTTATATGATAAGTTATAATTCCTGGAAACCTTAACTTATAAATTTGTATGGGCATTTTTATAAGTTAAGGTACGTCTGTGATGATAGATAGCTTTACATTTCAGCTTACTTTATGTTCTGCTCTTACTTTCAGTTCTTTTCTTTTACTAGTATTGTTCTTACTTACCTGTACTACATACTTAGAACTGCTAGAGTAGGATAACAATATCTATTACAACTGCTAGTTACCTCTTGCCACCTGCTTTCACTTTTGCTACCCCTTATTATCCTCCGCTTCGTCCTCCCGCTCGGTGCCTAGGAGTTGCGGGGCGAGGTGTGGAGGAGACGACTTAGTCTTTTTGACTAATGGTCGGTGACCATATCATTTTAGGAGCACGAGGAGATGGACCAGCACATCGAGGAGGCAGGACTTGAGGAGCAGATGCCGATACCACCTACTACCACTACTGGAGCATATGTTCAGGTAGGATGAGATGAGATGACAGATTCCGCTGCTGTTAGATTGAGAGAGAGAGTGATTGATATTGATGTACTGGGCATAAGCCCTTATTCACTTTCATTTACGTACTCATTTTGGACTATATTCATATACTTTCATCTGATATATATATATGATTAGTAGTGTGGCTTGTTGTGGGACTGTGATTACTTACTTATTTTATACTTCTTTTCTCTTCATAGTGGCCGACAGGTTATGATCGTACTAGCCGGCAGAATCGGCGACTTGCGGGGTCGACTAACGTGTGTTAGTGTCACCGTAAAGGCGGCGGTTTCTGGGCATAAGATCTGGGTTAGCCCCGGAGAGGGGGAAACGGATCTTACAAACTGGTATCACTTGAACAAACGATCATATGAGAACGAAGTCCACAACACTAGAACACCCGCTCGCGAGCATTAGTTTGCGGACAAACATTATGCAGCGGAAGCAATGGTGTGCCCATGTGTAAAAGTTCACATAAAACAGTCCATTAAACAATGAGTTAGGCCAATTTTGACATTACCTTACCTTTATGCAGCCTCCACAGGATGTGGTTCCTCCCCCCCCGGCTGCCATTCCGTTCATGCAGACAGAGATGGGGCAAACCATGACGGCTATCCTAGATGCCTTCAGAGCCCAGCAAGCCCCGGCACAGCTGCCAACCACAGGGTCGAGCTGGTTGAGTGCGTTTAAAAGTCTGTCTCCGCCGCTGTATTGCGGGACAGAAGATGTTGTGAAGACAGAGGAGTGGTTGGAGACCATTCAGGAGCTGCTAGCTGGCATCAGCTGCCCCGTCAGACAGGCTGTCCCTCTTGCCACCTCGGTACTAGAAGCTCATGCAAAGATGTGGTGAAAGTCTGTGCGAGACTCTACGTTCGCTGATAGGGAGCTGATGGATATCTCTTGGGAGGAGTTCGGTGACGTGTTCCTGGAGCACTATGTATCCTCCACAGACCGGGATGCCTTGGAGGCGAGGTTTTTGAACCTCCAGCAGGGGAACAGATTAGTGATCGAGTATCAAAGAGAGTTCTCCCACCTGGCTAGGTTTGTAGGTTTTCATGACTGGGACGACCGGAAGTATGCAAAGAGATTCTCTACCACGGGCTCCGAGACTCCTTGAGCAGCCCTTGTTGTTCATATCGCATGGCACCACTGCATAGATCATTGAGATGGCGAAGAAGCTAGAGGCTGACCAGCTGATGGTACAAGGCAGAGGGAAGAGACCGCTAGAGGGGTCGTCATCCGGAGATGGTAGCAGGTCATCCCAGAGGGGCAAGGTTATCGGGTACAGGAGGGGTGGGGGACGTCGTCGTCCCAACTACAGGCAGGATCAGGGGCCTCCTCCACCATGGCTCCCCCACCTCTGCAGATGTAAGGGACCGATGAGACAGGAGGATCGTGGCCAGAGGACAGCTCACGTGCTTTGGATGCGGCCAGCTTGGACACATCAGGTCGTAGTGCCCTCATCAGATCCATCCACTCCCTCCTCCTCCTCCACCTCCAGTGGCCCCTCCAGCACACCAGGGTCGAGGCCGAGGACGAGGTCGAGGCCGAGGTCATGAACATCATGGTCGAGGACGGGCCAGGATCAGATGTACGCCCTAGATCTTGCAGAGCCTAGGAACCCTGAGGAGGTGATCACAGGTACTTTAACTTTTGTAAATTAGAATTTAAACTTTATAGTACCTTGAAAACATTAGAAGTAATCTCTAGCTTTGAACTCAAACAAAACCCAGGGATAGTCATGATCAGCGGCAAGCCCGCTCATACCCTCTTCGACACAGGAGCTTCACACTCTTTCTGTGTCGGACACTTTTATCGAGGTACTAGAGGGCGTGGAGAGGTTCCCTGGCATAGAAAGGAGGGTGCGTCTTCCTGATGGCTCGGAGCTTCGCACCACAGTTAGCTGCAACATGGAGGCCGAGATCGGAGGCAAGGCATTCGAGGCTCCGGCAGCAATCCTGAGATTGTCGGACTTTGATCTGATTTTTGGGCAGACCTGGCTCCATTGAACCAGCCCAAAATCGACTGCCCCTCGGAAGAAGATTACACTCAGACATGGGGATTCTTACGTCACCATCAAAGGTATCTGACTTATCCCCCACCTTTCTTTATCTTCTGTACAGGCTGTCAAGGCCTACGAGCAAGGGTAGGAGGTGTACCTCATCTGCTTTGAGAT